>JAFFSR010000334.1:2178750-3450000 GCA_017163975.1 Anastatus disparis | reverse complement strand
ACGTACACATATACACATACACATATACACATACACATACACACATAAACACACATACACATACAAATATAGACAAATACACATACACATAGACACATTCTTATTCACACACTTGCACATACACACATACACACATACACATACACGCTTAAACATACACGCATACACACATACACAAACACACATACAAAAACACATACACACATACTACACACGCATACACAGACACACATATGCAGACACACATACATACATACATACGTACATATACACACGTACACATACACATATACACGTACACACTGACACCTACACCAGCGATGCCGAAAGTAGCAGAGTCAGAGAGGGAAATTCAAAAATGTGTAAAAAAAAAGTATTAAAATAAATAGTTTTCAAAATTTGATAATTAATAAATAATTCTAAAAAACAAAGTTACTATAGCTAAATAATTTTTTTTCAATTCTTTACATTTTTTTGAGTTTAACAAAATTTTGTTCAACTCAAAAAAATGTAAAAAATAGAAAAAAAATTATTTTGTTATAGTAACTTTATTTTTTAGAATTATTTATTGATTATTAAATTTTAAAAACTATTTATTTTAATACTTTTTATTTATACATTTTTGAATTTCCCTCTCTGACTCTGCCACTTTCGGCATCGCTGACCTACACACAAGCACATACACACATACACATAAACAAAGACACATACACACATACATATACACACATACACAGACACACATACGAAGACACACATACGTATACACAGCGTTGTTATAGAAAAAATTTCGACACGGCACCCCCCACTTTTTTCCTTTAGCTATAGTAGAGTGCCAAAGCAATCTAGGGAGTTTAAATAACATTTATATTCTGCGCCTTCTGCTACAGTAACCGAGTTTCATACGCTACACATGCTAATTTAGGTTAGGTGATATTTTTATTGAAATAAAAATATCAGTATTCACTCAGAGTATTTATCTCTTTTAAGTAAACATTAATTAAAGAATATAGATGATACTAAATTTTAATTTCGTGAAATTGAAAATATTTATATTAAAACATGCGATGCCAATAGTCGTAGGGTCAGAGAGGGAATTTCAAAAATACCTAAAATCGGTCAAAAAAAAGTATTAGAAAAAATATTTTTTATGATTTGATAATTAATAATAAATAAAAAGAAAAAAAGTTACTATAATAAAATTAATTTATTGCACTCATTTATGATTTTATGAATAATTTGAAAATTGTGCATCGATATAGGATTTCTTTTGTATTTTACGTTATTTCAATTGAAAAAACATAAAATACTAACGGGTATCGTTATAAATAAATTATATTATAATTATAAAGTACAATAAACAAATAGATATTGTTTTAAATATGAAATTAGATAATTAAGGCGACTTCGGATTTCAGGTTAGGTTTTATTTTCGAGTTTACAAACTACTCTTTCAATATGTAAAATTTTTCAGATTTTTTAATTTTCCACCATTCTATGAATTATAATAAATGGTAAAAAATTAAAAAATTCAAAAAATTTTAGAAATCGAAAGAGTAATTTGTAAACCACAAAATAAAAGCCAACGGAACTTCCGTAGTCGCCTTAAAACTGAAATAATGTTGTGTTTTATCGACTCTTACCACGAGCGAGACTCATCTAATGCAAGAAATTTATGCGTAATACTCAAACTATAGACACAAACGGTTGAATAAATTAATCGTAAATATTTAAAAGATTACATCCAGCTTTTTTATATCGATTAATTGTTGCATTATTTATTGTAATTTTTCATGAAAATTAAAATTAAAATAATTTAACATAGCGCTTATACAGTATTATAATTTATGCCATTATTACTGGAATTATTTTTAAAATTAAACATCAAATTAGTTAAGATTAATTATGAGTCATGCGAAAAATATCCATAATTTAAGGGAAATAAATATTTAATAGAACACGATTGTTAATGATAAAAATATTATTCAACAACCAATGACCAATTTTTTGTTATAATAAATTTAATTATTTATAACCCTGTTAAAAATTATAAATCAAGAAACTAAGGATGATTTTAGAAATAAAATAATTTCTAATCAACATGGAAATATCGTAAATACTGTAATGTGAGAAATTGTATTTACAAGATTTATTTAAACAGTTGCGTATTTTCATATTTCTTAAGTTCTATCTAACCAAATGAGGTTTTATAAGGCTTATTTTTTAGCTAGAGACTTATATAATTAAACCGCTATTGTTAAGTTTACGGAAAATTAGCCCAGCTTTAATTGCGATTATGTAATGTTCAAAAATCGTATGAAACAAAAATCAAGAGTCGGTTTCCCATCAGATTTTTTATACTGAAACTTTAAATAATCACTGAAAAATGCCATAAATTTATAGTTATTCACTATAGAATGAAGCAGAATTTTCGATTTTTACGATATTAATTTTCTTACGTGAAATATTCTACTTACAAGATTTTTTTTAGACAGATGCGTGATTTCATATTTCTTAAGTTCTATCCAACCGAATGAGGTCTTATAGGGCTTATTTTTTAGCTTAAGACTTATGTAATCGAATTGCAATAGTTAAGTTTGCAAAAAATAGCCCAGCTTTAATTGCGATTCTGTAATGTTTAAAATTGGTATGAAACGAAAATCAAGAGTCAGGTTCCCTTGAGATTTCTCATACTAAAATGTTAAATAGTCACTGAAAAATGCCATAAATTTATAGTTTTTTACTATAGAATAAAGCAGAATTTTCGATTTTCACGATATTAATTTTCTAACGTGAAATATTCTACTTACAAGATTTTTTTTAGACAGATGCGTTTTTTCATATTTCTTAAGTTCTATCTAACCGAATGAGGTCTTATAGGGCTTATTTTTTAGCTTAAGACTTATGTAATCGAATTGCAATAGTTAAGTTTACGAAAAATTAGCTCATCTATAATTGCGATTCTGTAATGTTTAAAATTCGTATAAAACGAAAATCAAGAACCGGTGTCCCATGAGATTTCTTATACTGAAACTTTGAATAATCACTGAAAAATGCCATAAATTCATAGTTTTTCTGTTTAAAATAAAGCACGATTCTTTATTTTTACGATATCAATTTTCTAACGTGAATTATTCTATTTACAAGATTTTTTTTAGACAGTTGCGTGTTTTCATATTTCTCGAGTTCTATCTAGCCGAATGAGGTTTTATAGGGCTCATTTTTTAGCTTAAGACTTATAAAATCACATCGCAATAGTTGAGTTTACGAAAAATTAGCTCATCTATAATTGCGATTCTGTAATGTTTAAAATCCGTATAAAACGAAAATCAAGAGTCGGTTTCCCATGAGATTTTTCATACTGAAACTTTGAATAATCACTGAAAAATGCCATAAATTTATAGTTATTCACTATAGAATGAAGCAGAATTTTCGATTTTTACGATATTAATTTTCTTACGTGAAATATTCTACTTACAAGATTTTTTTTAGACAGATGCGTGATTTCATATTTCTTAAGTTCTATCTAACCGAATGAGGTCTTATAGGGCTTATTTTTTAGCTTAAGAGGAGGTCACGTATCTCTGTCCTTTTCTAATCAAAGAAATGATTTTTTCACAAAAACTAATAACTTTATCAAAAAATGAAGAGAAAGCCGCATCTTGTATCAAAAAAAGAAACATATTCTTTGATAAGAAAAAATTTATTTTATTGCTTCGTTTTCAAGAAAACCTTGAAAAACCAAATTGTCCACCCTAACCTCTATGATTTAAGTTTTTCAAGGTTTTCTTGAAAATGAAGCAATAAAATTAATTCTTTCTTATCAAAGAAAATATTGCTTTTTTTATTACGAGATGCGGCTTTCTCTTCATTTTTTGCTAAAGTTATTAGTTTCTGTAAAAAACTCAATTCTTTGATTAGAAAAGGACAGAGATACGTGACCTCCTCTTAAGACGTATTTAATCAAGTCACAATAGATAAGTTTACGAAAAATAGCCTAGCTTTAATTGCGATTCTGTAATGTTTAAGATTCGTATAAAACGATGATCAAGAACCGGTGTCCCATGAGATTTCTCATACTGAAACTTTGAATAATCACTGAAAAATGCAATAAATTCATAGTTTTTCAATATAGAATAAAGCAGAATTTTAGATTTTTACGATATCAATTTTCTAACCTGAATTATTCTATTTACAAGATTCTTTTTAGACAGTTGCGTGTTTTCATATTTCTCGAGTTCTATCTAACCGAATGAGGTTTTATAGGGCTTATTTTTCAGCTTAATACTTATATAATCAAATCGCAATAGTTAAGTTTACGAAAAATTAGCCCATCTATAATTGCAATTCTGTAATGTTTAAAATTCGTATGAAACGAAAATCAAGAGTCGGGTTTCCTTGAGATTTCTCATACTGAAATGTTAAATAATCACTGAAAAAAGCCATGAATTTAAAGTTTTCCACTGCAGAATAAAGCAGAATTTTCGATTTTCACGATATTAATTTTCTAACGTAAAATATTCTATTTACAAGACTTTTATTTTATAGTTGCGTGTTTTCATAGTTCTCGAGTTCTATCCAACCAAATGAGGTCTTATGAGGCCTATTTTTTAGCTCAAGACTTATTATAATCAAATCGCAATCGTGAAGTTTATGAAAAATAGCCCATCTATAATTGCGATTCTGTAATGTTCAAAAGTAGGTAAACTATGGGGATTCGAGCGCATGGGGATTCGAGCGCATTGGGATTCGAACGCAGTGATTTTTAATGTGGTATTATTTCGAGCGCAGAATTTTTTTAAACTTACTTTAAAATTTTCAATTATATATGTATTATTTCGAGCGCAGAATTTAAAAAAAAATTTTTTGACTATATATTTATTGTGATTTCAAGCGCAGGATTTTTAAAACTTTTTAAATTTTTATTTAACTATATGTGACGATGTATAACAAGTATATATTTACATATAGTTGTATATACAATGATGTACTCGCATATATATCGATATATTTTGATATATAACGATATACTTGCGTATATATAGTTTTATTTTGAATTCATAGTTTTTTTACGTTTAAATTAAATATAGTCCTGAAAAGGACTGATTAATATTTTTAAAAAATATAAATAAATTCGAAACAATTTGTTTCACGTTAAAGAAAATATGTGGCCCTGAAAAGGGCCGATTGATCCATAAATACCAGAGAGCGTTAAAATAAAAAATAATTAAAATTTAGCCTTTTTAGCAGGCTCTTTTTCTTCCTCCTCTTCCCGTCTCCTTTTTTGTAGCAAAGAAGCTTTTATTTTTTTCTTCGCTTTTTCTTCGTCTTCTCTTTTCCTTTTTGGAGTTGATGGAGTGACAAGATCTATCACCTCCGGAGATTTTATTGGAGAAGCATCTAATATGATCACCTCCCCGTCCACCTCTCCATCAATTTGGGATGGGTCTTGATAGACTTTTAATTCCTCGATGGGAATTTCAATGTATTAGTGCATGAAAGGATCATACACCAACACTGTAGTTGGCAGATCTTCGAAGGGTGGCTCCATCATCTGCAGCACTGATGGCGATGGCGATAACTCAGCTGGTTGCGAGGACGATGGCTCAACTGATGGCGGTGACTCAGCTGGTTGCGACGACGATGGCTCAACTGATGGCGGTGACTCAGCTGGTTGCGACGACGATGGCTCAACTGATGGCGGTGACAATAGCTTGGAGTCTGGTAGAAAATCAACTCCCAAATCTGGAAGAAAATCTTTTACCAGCTCTTCTAATGTTCTGTACTCAGAGTCGTCTTCCAAAGTAGACATGCTTTCGACTTGAGTAAGAACGAAAGAATGAAATTAAGTTGCGAATTTTCTTTAACTTATAGCTACTTATCTCAGCGCTGTTTGGTCGACGCTCTAGTAGTGACGGCAAACTTTTGTACAGGAATTTTGGTGAACGAGGAAAAATTTTTTAACAAATATAATTTTAGTAATATAAGATGTTTGATGGTATAACATAAAAGTTATACTATGCGTGCTGTATTCATATCTCGCGCGCTTAAGCTGCTTCGACTAACGCAACTATGCGCGCGCCACTCTCTCGTCGCCGTTAGGTATATACCTCGGGAGAGATACATGCTTCGTCAGTCAGCTCGCACTTGCTGAGCAGACCGGACCTCTCGGGGTTTGGAGCTCTTCAGCCGTGCTGACTGTTTTTTGGTGCCAATGAGGTTGGCCAGGTCTCTGCAAAAACTCGTGGTAGTCGGCTGTTGAGTCGTGGCGCTGAATGGACTCTCTGAATAAGTCGGAGAGTCCTATTAAGAAGGCGGATTGTCATCGTTTCGATTGCGGTGCTTAAGCACACGAGTTGTCAACTTCGTGATACCATACCCAAGTCTTTCGAGATCTGGATGCCCGGATCTTTCGAGATTTGGATGAAACGTTAGGTCATCTTCTAGATGAACTCTTTGAGTTTATTTTAGAACTTTGGCTTATTTTTAAACGCCATCAGCTTAACAGCTGATAGGTCATTGGAAGATATAATTACACATGTATTTAGAAGAAGATTCGTTACTACTAGAATGATCTGATAAAGTATCACTGTTGGTATTGATAGAATTCATTTCTGCTTTATTGTTCATAAATGCGAATTGTTCATGAATGCTGTTTTTTTCTCTTGATCTAACACTTCGCCAATATTAGAATTCAATTGATTTGGAAGTTTAGATTTGATCGCCTCTCTCAATCTCTCCATTTCAAGAAAGTTTGACATGTTGATAGCTTATGCTTATGATGCATACTGTTCCCGAAATGTGAAATCAGCTGTATTTATAGTAAATTAGTGAGTTGTAAAAGACTTTGCTTCAATAAGATGATTCGTGAGATGACAAGATAATTTTGAGATTTCAAGTCACTATAATTTTAATATTAATTTAGCAACTTCAATGGAGAAATTATTAAATTCAACGCATTCAACAAGATTCGACGAAATTGAACGGAAATTCGACAAGATTCGATTAAAATTTGACGAAAATTTGACAAGATTCGACGAAAATTCGATGGAAATTTGACAAAAATCGACGAAAATTCGACAAGATTCGATGAAAATTCGACAAGATTCAATAAGATTTGATCAAAATTCGACAAGATTCGACGAAAATTCGACAAGATTCCATGAAAAATTCGACAAGATTCGATGAAAATTCGACAAGATTCGATGAAAATTCGACAAGATTCGACGAAAATTTGACAAGATTCGATGAAAGTTCGAAAAAAATTCGACAAGATTCGACGAAAATTCGACAAGATTTGAATAAAATTGAACGGAAATTCGACAAGATTCAATTTAAATTTCACGAAAATTTGACAAGATTCGACGAAAATTCGATGGAAATTTGACAAAAATCGACGAAAATTTGACAAGATTCGATGAAAATTCGACAAGATTCGATGAAAATTCGACAAGATTTGAAGAAAGTTTGACAAAAATTCGACAAGATTCGACAAGATTCGACGAAAATTCGACAAGATTCAAAGAAAATTCGACAAAATTCGACAAAAATTTGACCAAATTTTATGAAAGTTCGACAAATATTCGACAAGATTCGACGAAAATTCGACAAGATTCGACAAATATTCGACAAGATTCGACGAAAATTTGACAAAATTTTATGAAAGTTCGACAAATATTCGACAAGATTCGATGAAAAATTCGACAAGATTAGATAAAAATTCTACAAGGTTCGATGAAAATTCGACAAGATTCAAAGAAAATTCGACAAAATTCGACGAAAATTTGACAAAATTTTATGAAAGTTCGACAAATATTCGACAAGATTCGACGAAAATTCGACAAGATTCGACAAGATTCGACGAAAATTCGACAAGATTCGATGAAAAATTTGACAAGATTCGATGAAAATTCGACAAGATTCGACGAAAATTCGATAAGATTTGATGAAAAATTCGACAAGATTCGATGAAAATTCGACAAGATTTAATGAAAATTCGACAAGATTCGATGAAAATTCGACAAGATTCGACAAATATTCGACAAGATTCGACGAAAATTCAACAAGATTCGACAAGATTCGACGAAAATTCGACTAGATTCGATGAAAATTCAACAAGATTTGATGAAAATTCGACAAGATTCGACGAAAATTCGACTAGATTTTATGAAAGTTCGACAAAAATTCGACAAGATTTGACGAAAATTCGACAAGATTCGATGAAAAATTTGAGAAGATTCGATGAAAATTCGACAAGATGCGACGAAAATTCGACAAGATTTGATGAAAAATTCGACAAGATTCGATGAAAATTCGACAAGATTTAATGAAAATTCGACAAGATTCGACGAAAATTCGACTAGATTTTATGAAAGTTCGACAAAAATTCGACAAGATTCGACGAAAATTCGACAAGATTAGATAAAAATTCGACAAGATTCGATGAAAATTCGACAAGATTCAAAGAAAATTCGACAAAATTCGACGAAAATTTGACAAAATTTTATGAAAGTTCGACAAATATTCGACAAGATTCGACGAAAATTCGACAAGATTCGACAAGGTTCGACGAAACTTCGACAAGATTCGATAAAAATTCGACGAAAATTCGACAAGATTTTTCGAAAATTCGACAATATTCGACAAGATTCGACGAAAATTCGACAAGATTTGATGAAAAATTCGACAAGATTCGATGGAAATTCGACAAGATTTGATGAAAATTCGACAAGATTCGACGAAAATTCGACTAGATTTTATGAAAGTTCGACAAAAATTCGACAAGATTCGATGAAAAATTTGAGAAGATTCGATGAAAATTCGACAAGATTCGATGAAAATTCGATCAAAATTCGATCGAGTTCGATTAAATTCGATAATATTTCGATCAAATTCAATATACAACGACCTTCACTCCGATGATGGATAGATTTCTGACGTGCTTTTCAAATTTGTCGACTAAAGTTATCAATTAAATTTATAAATGTTTCAATAGAATAGCATGATTTTTCGAAGACTTATCTGAATGTTGGATAAATGTATATCTTGATAATGTATAATATTTCGATATTGTAGTAAGGGGTTCACAAGTAACGATTATCGGTTGTACCTTACAGGTAGAGTGCGTTGGTTAGGGCTTCCACCGCCTCCTAAAAACAAAAAAAATCTTTTTTGTTTGAGTTGCTTAAGATATAAATACTCTTACTCTTTACTTAATGTCTCTTCTACAGATTATACATGGTTTAATATTACTGGCTTATTGATAGCAACAGCAACAATGTCCACACGGTAAAAATGCTATCTCTATTCCTTTATCATAGCAAACTTTACATTTACTATGTAAAGAATCGTCTGCAGGAATATCAGTGGGCATATTTTGGAGGAAGTGTCAGTGACTATTCCATTTTTTGGGGAAGTTTCGGAGTCAGTCGAAGGACTTTGAAGTATAGTTCTCATTCTTATCTTCTTACTTAAATACTCTATATCTCTTTATATTTTATATCTTTAGATGGCATTTGCGATTTATATTTTTCATAGTACTCTTTCCATGTTGTTTCTTCATCCTTTACCTTTTTATCAGGTGAAAAAAAAGGAGTGTACTCTGAACGATTTTGAGTGGTATGACTTGGAGTCTGTACCATGATTAAATGAATGTAAATCACGATGTGTTTGCTTTTTATCGGAAGTGATGGGAGCCCCAACCTTCGCTCCCATCTGTGTGGTACAACCAAGAATCGCCACTGGTGAACCTCTTACTCCGAGAAGTAGGAAGTGCACCCGTGACTAGTATACCTCTCCGTTAACTTCCAAGCACTTAAGCCAAGGAGAACTCGACACCTTTTCCTTTATCTTCATCTAAATACTTCAACAACAACTTAAAATTTTTAATGGCCTCTTGCAACTCGAAGTAAAACTCCTTATTCTCCTGTAAGGCTCTGCATGCGCGAGATGGAATAAAAATGCGCCATTCGTGATCTAAAGTTGCCATCAATCTAAACTTATCTTTACATTTAACTGGTCTAAACTCACTCACATAATAAGTCTGATCTTTCTTCAAGGGGAATATAATCCCAATGGCACGATGGACGCGTCCACGAGCTGCCTCATTGAATTTATCAAGATCCATATTTCTTTGATAAAAAATTCTAAGTTTACTTAGCAGACTCTGATGAAGGAATGACTCGAGCTGGTTCGGGAGTTCTCTTAAGTAGCGGTTAAGCAGGGACTACTGCGCTGGTCTCTCCCTCCATTAGATTCCGCTGCAATTCTCTTTTTGACTTACCCTCTCCATCTCAATAGTAGGATTAGATAAACTCCCATAAATTACGTGGGCAGACGTTGAAAAGGTATCCTCAATAAGACTATAAATATAGCTGTTTTACTGCTAACTAATCATTTCTCGATTAAATATTGAAGAAGCAACATGGTGGATTTTCAACGAGAGAAAAATGTACTACGACAGCTCATTAAAGTTCGTAAAGCAATCAAGCGAAAATATGATGCATTAAAGTTTGAAAAAGAAAATTTTCAAAAAGTATTCAGTGAAACATTTGAACCCATTGTTGATCCTCTTCATGAACTTGTTGGGGTTTCTAAAAAGATAAATCATGAAGAACAAAAATCATCGGAAATTAGCAAAGAAGTCATAGACAATAATCTGAATGAAACGAGCTCTGAAGATGATGATGATTTATCAATAAACAGCACTATTCGACATATTACAGATTCTGAGTTTGAAACAGCAGACAGTGGAGAGGAATTCGATGATTCCGACAAATATATACTTATGCTCAATGGTGATCAATCCAATGTTGATAAAATTTATGGTGTACGTAAGAAAGATGAAGATTATATAATCGGTGATTCATTCATATATTTTAAAAATCAATTTATCAAAGTGAAAGATGTAAGATATCCGAAAACTCAAGGATTAATGGAGCTCCTAATCACAAAACATCCTGATCGAACTCAAGTAACTTCAAATGATATAAAGAATTATCGTTATATTCTCGAAGCTACGAATGCTCACAAAAAACAATATAGAAATGATGAAACTATTCGATCACATATAAGTAAAAAATATACAGAAATTATTGCTCCTCTATTTTCTGAGAAAGAAGGAGGATCGTTGCCTCGACACCAAATTTCACATAGAAATACGAAATTTGATGTCTACTGCGATGATCCAAATGAGCTTGTTGATCGGCTTCGTTTACTCGTTGCTGAGAGAGTTGTTGGTAATCCTAGTCATATTAATGAGATTTATTTCATCGTTAAAAAGTTACGAGAGGCTGGTTATATACACTAAGATGTGAACAATTTTTTGATTGCGAATGAAGCTATATGTGAAAATTCTTCCTTATCACTTCAAATATTAACTATATTGAAATAGATCTATATAAATAAAATTGGATTACATCTGGTGATACATTACACTATATAAATTGCACATCAACTTTATCGAATCTTGTCGAATTTTTCATCGAATCTTGTCGAATTTTCATCGAATCTTGTCGAATTTTTCATCGAATCTTGTCGAATTTTCGTCGAATCTTGTCGAATTCTCATCAAATTTTCGTCGAATTTTGCCAAATTTCCATCGAATCTTCGTCGAATCTTGTCAAATTTTCGTCAAATTTTAATCGAATCTTGTCGAATTTTCGTTCAATTTTCGTCGAATCTTGTTGAATACGTTGAATTTAATAATTTCTCTATTGAAGTTGCTAAATTAATATTAAAATTATAATAACTTGAAATCTCAAAATTATCTTGTCATCTCACGAATCATCTTATTGAAGCAAAGTCTTTTACAACTCACTAATTTACTATAAATACAGCTGATTTCACATTTCGGGAACAGTATGCATCATAAGCATAAGCTATCAACATGTCAAACTTTCTTGAAATGGAGAGATTGAGAGAGGCGATCAAATCTAAACTTCCAAATCAATTGAATTCTAATATTGGCGAAGTGTTAGATCAAGAGAAAAAAACAGCATTCATGAACAATTCGCATTTATGAACAATAAAGCAGAAATGAATTCTATCAATACCAACAGTGATACTTTATCAGATCATTCTAGTAGTAACGAATCTTCTTCTAAATACATGTGTAATTATATGTTTGAAGATTATGGATTTGGAGAATGGGATGATCCCAATGCTTTAGTTGATCGTCTTCGTATTCTTATCTCTTCAACTAATAGAGATCTGTATACTTACAGAGAGATGAGCCTCATAATTAGCGAACTACGAGAAGCTGGTTATATTGAGTGAATTTTTAGGATGCTCACACTAATTTTAAGAATTTGATTTTTAAAAGAATATTTCTAATTGGAAAGGTATGTGATTGGTTCTGTCTTATATGTGATGATTAGAACTCTGATTATTCTCTTTAAAAATTGAACTATATAAAGACATACAATTGATGAAAAAAATATTTCTGAACATGCATCACAAAAATAATAACATCACATATAACGGTTAATATATCTTAAAAAGAATCTAACTTGAATAAAATTCAATAAATATTAGAAGAAACTATAGTATATTATAATAAAGTCTCAGAATTGGTATGAAAGATTTAGATGATTGCTTTATTGCCTAAGTCATTCACCACGATAAAGTATACAAAGTTTCAACGGTTACATGCTTCTGTGATCGAATCTAAATAAGTTGCTACCCAAAATTTTTAAGATTATTTTATATTCTTATTGTATTTATTGTATATATTTAATACTATTATATTTTAATATTATAAGGAGAGATAATCTAGTTAAGATTATTAGAAGTATTTTTTCTTATAAATATTCACAATCGAGGAATTTGTTCAAATTTTAATATGGTTTTCAGATGTCAGATACAAAATAAGATAGAAACTTCCTTTGTAACTTAAACATGACGAGTGAGTAAGGTAGACAAAGTGAAAGGATCTATATGGAAAAAAAATTTTTGAATTGAAAGAGCTCAACACATTCTTCCTTTTTCGAATAGCAATACATTGAAATATACTAAATCTCCAAGTTTGCAAGTGTAGAACTCAAAAGTGTATTGAAAGTAAGCTAGGCAGATTTAAAATGATATGAGCTCTTGAAGACTAAAAGTTCTGAGCTCTTCTAATTCAGAATTTTTTCCGTGCTATAGCAAATCTTCTTTGACCAAACCTTAATAGGTTGTCAAAACCAAAGTTATTCATAAATTCGTATAATCTTACAACTAAATCAAAAATACTATCATTTTATTAGTAGCTCTACCGTACTTTCCCTTAGAAATATATATATATATATATATATATATATATATATATATATATATATATATATACTAGGGGTACCCCCCTGCTCACTCCGCTCGCCAACCCCCTATTTTTTATTGAAGTTACATTATCTTTTTTCTTTATTTTTATTAACTGTAAAAAATACAATTATTAAAATGTATTAAGTTATTCTCAAAAATATAATTAAATATTTATTACAAACCTATTTTTGTTTTCCTTATTTATATGATGTTGAATAATAAAAGTTTTTACTGTTTATATAAAACTAATTTTCACAAATAATAATATCTTATGAATGTCCATAGTATTCATAATTTGTGTTTTCACCTAAATTATTAAATATATAAAGTTTATATTGTAAGTATATTTCTATATTTTCCACACCACCTAGTATATAAATACCGAGGTATATATGTAGGCGCATTTTTTTTTAGTGGTTTCCCCAGGAGGCCTATTTCTACTCACATTTTTAAAAAATGTTATTTTTTTTAATAAATAAATAAAAAAAATAATTTTTTTATTTATATATTAAAAATAAAAAATAACATCTTTTAAATATGTTTGCTAAAATATAAAATTAGAAATAATATATATATGCATTAAATTTAATATAATTGAATATATAAAAAAATATTATACTTACTATTATACATTATCTAAAAATTTGAAATATTTTTAAATTTATAATTTAGAATATTATAAAAATTGTACCTATTTTTATGACTAAAAATTTTGAAATCAGAAATTTGAAAAATTTTTATGTATTATTCTTTTTTTTGTCGATATACTTAGAATTTTCCTCATCGTTCTGTTCTAATTTTTGTAAATATTGTATATATTTTTTTTCGAATTCCAAAAAATCATCAATTTCTTGATTAATTTTTCGTAAATTTATTTGTTCCTCTTTACTATTAATTTTGATAAATTTATTGATTCTAGGATCCCATTCCATTTTTATTCTGTAAAAAAATAATATATCATATTATATATGTATATAATATAATATATTACAATATTTATATACAATATAAATTAATATAATATATACTGTATATGTCACGTTATTGGGAAATATGACACCACATATATAGCTAACAAAAATGGCGGTTATAAAACCGAAGTAACATAGAGTCTTATATAGACACAAAACATTTTCACTATTTTAAATAGTAATGAATACCATAACTGTGCACAGTTGATAAAAATAAATAAGTATATATACAACTAATAATTTTTATAGAAGTTTATAATCATACAAGTTGTATTTAAAAAATTATATACTATGAAATAAAAATTGAGGTTGAGTACTATCAGCTGCGAATGTTATGTTTACACAGACCGCTCACACGAACATAGATCCTCCTTCAATGTATTACGGCCGTTCTTCAACGATTGTTAGTGTTTCTCTCGCGGCCAGCGATGCCGATAGTGGCAGCGTCAAAGAGGGAGATTCAAAAATTTCAAAAATAAAAGTATTAAAAGAATACTTTTTATGATTTGATTATTAATAATAAATTCAATCAAAGAAAGTTACTATAACAGAATAATTTTTGAATTAATATGTTTTACAGTTTTACTTAATAGTGGAAGTTAACGCGCTTACGCACAGAAGTCTTGCGAAATTTCCATTTTACCATGTTTCATGTAATTTATTCTTTTAAACAATAGCAGTATAAAATTTTATAAAATTTATTATAAAAATTATTAACTTAATATGTTTGTTCTATATATTTAAAGTAAAAGCAATGATTGCAAACAATAAAAATTAGCAAAAAGCTTTTTAAATGATGGGATTTAAATGAGATTGAGGATCAAAAAAATGAGCTAAGGAGCAGCTAAGGAAGAGCAACAAAAACGTAAAATAACGTAAAAAACACAAAAAAAAAGGTAAAATTTGAGGATCTACCTGAGGAGGAGTAAAAATGACCTAAAATAACGTAAAAATAACGGAAAAAAGTGATGGATTTTTTGAGGAAGAGAGAGGGAAGAGAAAATGAAGGCATGAGGAAACTCAAAAGAAGAGAAAAAGAAGAGGGAAGGAATAGGAAACGAAAAGAAAATGAAGAGTAACAAATAACGTAAAATAACGTAAAAAATAAGGGAAAAAAAAGGGGATCAAAATTAGGTAAGAGGATGAGAAAAAGAGGAGAAAGGGAGGAGCTTGGTCGTAAAAATTTTCCTTACAACTATATAATATAGATATATATATATATATATATATATATATATATATATATATATATATATACATATGTATATATATATATATATATATCCTAGAGCTGATATACTATCAATTAATACTATAAAAAAAATTTTTCCATCATTTTTAGCTGACATGCGGTACACTCCCCTTAAAAATATGCGTATGTGTATCATAAAAATGATATACTATCGATTTATGCAATAAAAAAAAATTTATTTTTCTAAGTGGTTAACACCATACTGTCCCCTTAAAATGCATATGTATATCATAGAAGTGATATTCGACGGTGCTTACGAAGACAATCACCCTCAGATTTGCGACGAAGACTATCACTTCCAGAAGATACGACGAAAACTATCATTTTAATTTTTATGTAAACGAAGACTATCACTCCTGAAAAATTTGAAACGGAAAGAATCATATTTCAATGTATGCAGACGAAAACTATTATTTCAATTTTCATGTAAACGAAGACTATCACTTCTAACAAAGAGCGCAGAAAAGTTATTTTTTCTATTTTTTTTCGTTAAGGAGTGATTGTTTTCGTTTACATAAAAATTAAAATAATAGTTTTCGTCTACATACATTGAAATATAATTCTTTTCGTTTCAAATTTTTCAAGAGTGATAGACTTCGTTTACATAAGAATTAAAATAATAGTTTTCGTCTACATACATTGAAATATAATTCTTTTCGTTTTAAATTTTTCAGGAGTGATAGTCTTCGTTTACATAAAAATTGAAATAATAGTTTTCGTCTATATACATTGAAATATAATTTTTTTCGTTTGAAATTGTTCAGGAGTGATAGTCTTCATACGGCGCGTCGATATACTACTGATTTATGCAATAAAAAAAAATTATTTTTTCAAGTGGTTGACACCATACTGTCCCCTTAAAAAAAATACCTAAACTTATATCTGAAAAAATACATAAAGTGTACATAAAATTTTATTCAAAAAAGATGAAAATAGGATGTTCTATATTTAAATTATTATTTGGGCCTAAAAAAAGGACCGATTTTGACTAAGATGTTAAACCATCTTCAAAAGCCTCCGACTCATTCGGAGGCTTCATTCAATAAGCTAACATCGATCAGCTGTTAAGCTAATGACATTCAAAGTTAAGCTAAAACTTTAAAATAGTTCCTCCGACTCATTCAGAGGATCTATTTGGTTTAACTGCGTTCAAATATGTTAAGCCATTTTCCAAACTCTCTGACTCATTCAGAGGGTCCTTCCAATGACCTATCAGCTGTTAAGCTGATGGCGTTCAAAGTTAAACCAAAGTTCTAAAATAAACTCAAAGAGTTCATCTAGAAGATGACCTAATGTTTCATCCAGATCTCGAAAGATCCGGGTATCCAGATCTCGAAAGACCCGGGTACGGTATCACGAGGTTGACAACTCGTGTGCTTAAGCACCGCAATCGGAACGAAGTCAAGCCGCCTTTTAAATAGGACTCTCCGACTTATTCAGAGGGTCCATTCAGCGCGACGACTCAACAGCCGACTGCCACGAATTTTTCCAGATCTCAAAGAGACCTGGCCAACCTCATTGGCACCAAAAAACAGTCAGCACGGCTGAAGAGCTTCAGACCCCGAGAGGTCTGGTCTACTCAGCAAGTGCGAGCTGACTGACGAAGCGTGTGTCTCTACCGAGGTATATACCTAACGGCGGCGAGAGAGCGGCGTGCGCATAGTTGCGTTAGTCGAAGCAGCTTAAGCGCGCGAGATATGAATACAGCACGCATAGTATAACTTTTATGTTATACCATCAAACATTTTATATTACTAAAATCATATTTGTTAATAAATTTTTCCTCGGTCACCAAAATTCCTGTACAAAAGTTTGCCGTCACTACAAGAGCGTCGACCAAACAGTGACGAGATAAGTAGCTATAAGTTAAAAAAAATTCGCAACTTAATTTTATTCTTTCGTTCTTACTCAAGTCGAAAGCATGTCTACTTTGGAAGACGATTCTGAGTACAGAACATTAGAAGAGCTGGTAAAAGATTTTCTTCCAGATTTGGGAGTTGATTTTCTACCAGACTCCGAGCTATTGTCACCGCCATCAGTTGAGCCATCGTCGTCGCAACCAGCTGAGTCACCGCCATCAGTTGAGCCATCGTCCTCGCAACGAGCTGAGTCACCGCCATCGCCATCAGTCCTGCAGATGATGAAGCCACCCTCTGAAGATCTGCCAACTACAGTGTTGGTATATGATCCTTTCATGCACCAAAACATTGAAATTCCCATCGAGGAATTAAAAGTCTATCAAGACCCATTTCAAATCAACGAAGAGGTGGACGAGCAGGTGATCATATTAGATGCTTTTCCAATAAAATCTCCAGAGGTGATAGATCTTGTCTCCCCATCACCTCCAAAAAGAAAAAGAGAGGACGAAGAAGAAGCGAAGAAGAAAATAAAAGCTTCTTTGCCACAAAAAAGGAGACGCGAAGAGGAGGAAGAAAAAGAGCCTGCTAAAAAGGCTAAATTTTAATAATTTTTTCATTTTAACGCTCTCTGGTATTTATGGATCAATCGGCCCTTTTCAGGGCCACACATATTCCAAACGTGAAACAAATTGTTGTTATAAAAAAATTAGAATATTAATCAGTCCTTTTTAGTACTATATATTATTGAAACATAAAAATGATTGCTTCAAAAATAAAGTATATATACATATATACGCAAGTATATCGTTATATATGAAAGTACTTCGTTATATATCAAAGTATATCATTGTATATGCAAGTATATCGTTATATATACGCAAGTCTATCGTTATATAGCGAAGTATATCGATATATGCAAGTACATCGTTGTATATGCAAGTATATGTAAATATATACTTGTTATACATCATAACAGTTAAATAAAAATTAAAAAAAGTTAAAATTTTGCGCTCGAAATAACAATACAAACATAGTTATAAAAAATCCTGCGCTCGAAATAACACCACGTTAAAAATAACTGCGCTCGAAATAACACTACGTTAAAAATAACTGCGCTCGAATCCCCATGCGCTCGAATCCCCATGCGCTCGAATCCCCATGCACCAGAACCCCCATGCGCCAGAATCCCCCTGCGTTAGAATCCCCCTGCGCCAGAATCCCCATGCGCCAGAATCCCCCTGCGTTAGAATCCCCCTACGCCAGAATCCCCACACCGAAAAAAATCCGTTACGCCAATGGTTCCATACCTCCTAGCGCTCGAACTATTGCAGTATTTACAGTGAACTACTCTGTTACTATCTAATAATGTGCGTCGCATATTTTAGACTGCTGTAGTTTCAACCTCGCGAACAATAATAGTTGTAGGAGGTATGGAACCATTGGCGTAACGGATTTTTTTCGGTGCATGCGCCAGAATCCCCATAGTTTACCTACTTTTAAAATTCGTATGAAACCAAAATGAAGAGTCGGTTTCCCTTGAGATTTCTCATACTAAAATGTTTAATAATTACTGAAAAATGCCATAAATTTATAGTTTTTTACTATAGAATAAAGCAGAATTTTCGATTTTTCCGTTATTAATCTTTTAACCTGAAATATTCTATTTACAAAACTTTTCTTTTATAGTTGCGTGTTTCCATATTTCTCGAGTTCTATCTAACCGAATGAGGTCTTATAGGGCTTATTTTTTAGCTTAAGACTTATATAATCAAATCTCAATAGTTAAGTTTACGAAAAATAGCCCAGCTTTAATTGCGATTCTGTAATGTTTAAGATTCGTATGAAACGATAATCAAGAACTGGTGTCCCATGAGATTTCTCATACTGAAACTTTGAACAATCACTGAAAAATGCCATAAATTTATAGTTTTTTACTATAGAATAAAGCAGAATTTTTTATTTTTGTGATATCAAATTTCTAACGTTTCTATAAACAAGATTTTTTTTAGACAGTTGCGTGTTTTCATATTTCTCGAGCTCTATCTAACCGAATGAGGTTTTATAGGGCTTATTTTTTAGCTTAAGACTTATATAATCAAATCGCAATTGTTAAGTTTACTAAAAATAGCCCAGCTTTAATTGCGATCCTGTAATGTTCAAAATTCGTATAAAACGAAAATGAAGAGTCGGTTTTCCATAAGATTTTACATACTAAAACGTTAAATAATCACTAGAAACTATCATAAATTTATACTCTATTACTTTAAAATGAAGAACGAATATCGATTTTCACGATCTCAATTTTCTAACATCAGATATTGTATTTACAAGATTTTTTTTAGACGGAGGCATGTTCTTACATTTCTCGAGTTTTATCTAACCAAATGAGGTTTTATAGGACTTGTTATTTTGCCTAATATTTATATTATTTAATCGCAATAGTCCACGTAAAATCAACCAATCCCTGATTGCGATAGTATAATATTCGAAATTCTTATAGAATTAAAATAAATAGTCGCTTTCTCATACGATTGCTATAAATTTATGGTATTATTCAGTGATAATTCAACGTTTTAGTATTACAATCCTATGGAAAACCGAGTTTCGATTTTGGTTTAATAAGAATTTCAAAAATAACAGAATTGCAATTATAGGTAGGCTAAATTTTTGTGAATTAAAGAATAGCGATTTGATTATATGAGTCTTAAGCTAAAAAATAAGCCCCATAAAATCTCATTTGGTTAGATAGAACTCGAGAAATATAAAAACACGCAACTATAAAAAAAATCTTGTAAATAGAATATTTCAGGGGGCTTATTCAGTAATATCGTAACGTCTAACGGCAAGCTTAACGCCGACGCCAGCATGCGCAGTAATCATTTTTCAGCAAATACTATCGAATATCGCGAACGTTATCAGAGATCATGTTGACGTAACGACGAAAATGTTCTAAACTGAAGCGCTAAGTCGATTTTATCGACAAATTTTACAACCAATTTGAAGCTCGGTTGTAAATCGTACGTTAAATTGTAAAACGTTATATTATGCATAACATATGTATATGCATTGACAGAAAAGATTTCTAGAAACAAAAGAATTACTCCGACTTGATTTGATCATTCAAATGGAATAATAATTTCTTAGATGTAGGTAACTAGATGTTTGAATTAATTTCTTGCTTCACAGATTTTAAGTTATATCTAAGAGAATCGAGATATCTTTTCTGTCAGTGTATGTATATACCTATATATATATATATATATATATATATATATATATATATATATATATATATACAGGAACATTATTTTATTATTATTTACATTAGTAATCATAAAAATTATTTGTAATCATACATGGTTAAATGGTAAATTGTGTATAATTTAAAATTCAATTGGATCTGCAGGTTTTAAAGTGACTTATATGTACTTTAATAAAAACGAACAGAAAAAAATAATATAAATATTGTTTTAAATAAACTTATCTTATCACCAATAAAAAACGTTTTTCAATAAAATTATATATTAATCTAAATTTGCATTTTATATTTTATAGCATCAACTACAGTTTCTCGATTGAATTGTTAAGTTTGCTGCTGAACTTAAAAATATTAGTTTTTAAAATTTCGTCTTTCAAAATAAAAATGTTGGCTTGGATAATGTTGAGTTAGAAGAATATATAATAGAAACATGAATACAGATATATTTCTAATATGAATGTTACGTGTTGTGTGTTTTAAGGCAAATGTTGTTAAAATTCCTTTTTTTCTGTATTGGGATTTAAAATGAGTGGATCATAATATTTTTTCTAATTATTATTTTGGATATATAATTATTAGCATATAAAATTAACTAAGTTATAAAATATTACTTAAGCTTTCATAATACAAGATCTAATATAAATCTACAAAAAAACTAGTAAAATTATAATTTATTTGCGTATAAATATGTCAAAAACTTAAACAATTTTTTGTGTAATCATGTTTATTTTAATGTAATAATTGTTTGAAATTCTTTTAATTTTGAATATTTATTTTGTAAATGTCTGTTGTAAAAGATTTAATAATAAGCTAAAACATTTTTTCATATGTGTTTATTGATTACTTGAAAAAGTAGAGTCCTTAACGCTTTTCGACGTCGAAACGTTAAGTCAATCGTTATCGTTAAAAAGTTAGTGAATAACCCTTCAGGTTAAAAAATTCATATCGTAAAAATCGAAAATTAGCTTTATTTTAAAGTAAAAAACTATAAATTTATGGCATTTTTCAGTGATTATTTAACATTGTAGTATGAGAAATCTCAAGTGAAACCGACTCTTAATTTTGGTTTCATACGAATTTTGAACATTACAGAATCGCAATTATAGATATGCTAATTTTTCGTAAACTTAACAGTTGCGATTTGATTATATAAGTCTTAAGCTAGAAAATGAACCCTATAAAACCTTATTCGGTTAGATAGAATTCAAGAAATATAAAAATACGTAACTGTCTAAAAAAATCTTGTTTACAGAAGCGTTAGAAAATTGATATCACAAAAATAAAAAATTCTGCTTTAATCTATAGTGAAAAACTATAAATTTATGGCATTTTTTAGTGATTATTTAACATTTTAGTATAAGAAATCTCAAGAGAAACCGACTCTTCATTTTGGTTTCATACGAATTTTGAACACTACAGAATCGCAATTATAGATAGGCTAATTTTTCGTAAACTGAACTATAGCGATTTGATTATATAAGTCTTAAGCTAGAAAATAAGCCCTCTAAAACCTCATTTGGTTAGATAAAACTCGAGAAATATGAAAACACGCAACTGTCTAAAAAAAATCTTGTAAACAGAATATTTCAGGTTAGAAGGTTCATATCGTAAAAATCGAGAATTCTGCTATATTCTATAGTAAAAAACTATAAATTCATGGCATTTTTCAGTGATTATTTAACAATTTAGTATAAGAAATCTCAAGAGAAACCGACTCTTGATATTGGTTTCATACGAATTTTGAACATTACAGAATCGCAATTATAGATGGGCTAATTTTTCGTAAACTTAACTGTTGCGATTTCATTTGATAAGTCTTAAGAGTAGATAGGCTATAGGCATACTGGCACACCCGGATTCTAGCACAGCCCAAGGTGTGTTAGAACCCGTACGGATTCTAGCACACCCTCTCCAAGTGTTTTAGAATCCGAATGTAAACTGGTATGCTTATAGCGTTTTCTACTTTTTCTACTTTTTTTTTTCTTACAAATGGTTTTGTGAGAGATAGAATAATTTCATGAGTTTGACATTGTGTAGTGCACAGACAGTCTTATGAATTATATTATGGTTTGTACACACAGTAACGCATTTGAAAGATGGGTTTAATGGGTATCCGTATTCATTGATGTTATAAACGGGAAATTTGAATCCTAGCAACCATTTTTGTTTGAATTCATTAATAACAAAAATTTTAGTAGCATCATGTAAATGTTCACGGAGTAAGTTTGCAATTTGAGAGTAATCTAGTCCATCAGTGTTCCAAGCTATTCCACACGGAGAGAAATTTGGCTATCCTACATTGACAACAAATATCACCTCGTAGATTGCGAACTATATTATAACCTTAAATTGGATTAATGAAAACATTCTATTTTCAAAATGAGAATCTCACAGTAGAGGCAAACATTGCATCGTCTCATTTCAACGATGTCAATGTTTCGTTGACATCGTTGAAATGAGACGATGCAATGTTTACTTTTGTCTTGACTTCGCTCGAATAAAAACAAAGTTTGTTAACGGGCTAATAGGCAGATGTTAATCTATCGTTCACATCGCGTGAATATAACGTATTTTCGTTTGCAACCTACGAAGGATATTTTTTGTCAATGTAGTATAGCCAAATTTCTCTCCGTGCATGATTATGTTTGAGTCGAATGTTTTCTTCTTGCAATTCGTCAGAGAGCCTCTTCCATGAAAAAGGTTTTTTGAATAGATGAACAATGGGATCACCACTGTCGTTGAGAGCAATGATTGCTATTTCCTTTAGAACATATTCACCACCCATTTGCTTAAAACCAATCATGTCTACCGCATATTCCATTTCGAAATATTAATTTTTTTACGCAAAAGTGAAGATAATTCAGACAAGCTTCCGAACATCTCAACTAATAGCATTGTACTGAACGATGCGATCGTGTAAGATCATGCAATAAGCTGAAGTATTAGCTGGAAAGTCAGTTTGAGACTCAAATTCTAGACGTACATCGACAGGAGCGCTCTTTAGAGATTCGTTTTGTCGTGAACAGTCAATAACTATGAGTGGTTCAAAGTTGATAAACTGAGACTTTGTCAACAATGGTTGCGAATCTCTTCCGTAATAGCTCTTCTGAAAATTAGCATACATATCATAGAGAATAGCAAATTGATTCTTAGATATGTCAAGATTGAGATTGTTGTACGGATAATATTGCGAATTCACGAAAAGTCTCACATTACTAATATTACGGTGGTCAAAGCGACTGGCATTTTTAGGTCTTGAACCTTTTTTTCCCGATTGTAATCCAAGAATCACGAAATGTGGTTTCTCCAATTGATTTGAAGTTTTTACCGTCCAGACGTGTTTATTTGTTGTCGGAAGAAGAGGATATTCAAATAACTCCCATGACCGAAAACTCATAGAAATAGGATTATCTTTGCCAATGAAATTTAACAGCTGGATTTTTTGTTTATCTGATGCAATAACATATGGCATTAACCACTCTATCTTTATTTAATAAGGTTCATATGTGGTTGCATTGTTGGCTACAGTACCTTCCTGTACTATAGCATTCAGGTCATTTCTTGATCTTGTCAGAATGAGTTCATGCTTCATATTAACAACAATTTTCTTGTAATCTTCTGCGAAGCCTAAAATTATACTTAGAGGGATAGAAACGTCAAAAATTCCATGATCATCTACAATTGTTTTGTTTCCTTCTTCAACACCAAGCCAGCCTGCATTTTCTAATGTTAGAGTCTGATTTGGATTAGATGAAGTGCATCCCTTCATGAGACTACTCAGACCAACATTTTTACTTTTATCTATCTCTACAGCATTAAGTTCATATCGAATTTCATCAAACAGATGACAAATGACATTGTTAACGAAATTAGTTTTAGTTAGTGCTTGTCCATCTGGATTTGTAATTTTCCACATACATGGATGTAACTACATGATGGTAAGAGGCATAAATCTTGATGCTGAATAAAAATACGGATTTTATCACTGTTATTGAAACTTAATGTGGAGTATGGTTGATGTGCGTGAACCTCATAATGAGCAATAGACTCATCGAATGCGACACCTGATTGAATGCTTAGAATTTCGTCCATTTTTCTGAAAGCAGCAGAGAATGATACAATTTATCTTTTTCCACGTACTTTGAGACCTATGCTTTTGAGAAACTGGATGCTCTTCCGTGTTAACGGTTTGAGTACCTTTGGACGACTGATGGTGGGTTGACATGATGGTTGACTTATATGCACACTTGGATTGTAAACGATTCCCATTATACAGATTTTATGTGAAGTCTGATAGTAATTTCCTCTCTTCGGAAATTCACTAAATTCCCGTCTTGATCAACGATTCGGATTTGAAGTTGATCTATACTCTTAACATTGAGTGGTAAATATATGACATGCGATGGAACTTCTATGATTTTATATCCTGGAGGAACATTTGGGAAAAACTCATGGATCGTGTGAACTTTTTTGTCGTTGATGTAAGCACCTGTAGTAATATTACACTCTACCCTGAGTGCGTTTATTTTCAATATCTTCACAGGTAAATCAGAGCTGTGATGAGTGTCTTCATGAAGAACGCGACGAGTGAAACCGAGAAGACTGCCTATTGAATCCTGAGGTCTAAGATCTATCTGATAGCTGCAATAAATTTCACTTCTGAGAGTATTGTTGTTAGCTTTTAAGGAAAACTTGATTCCTTTAGATTTCAGATCTTTTTGCGAAAATTGATTATTAGCATCAATTTCATAACTGCCAGTAGGAGTAGTAATAATTTTCTCTCCGTTTATATAAAGTTTATTATTCGAATCGTCAACATTGGGAATCGAGTTGAATGTTAAAAGTTCAACTAAACCAAAAACAAAATTCTTATGCTGTGATAGTTCTATTGAAGGAAAATATTGAGCTTCTAAGATAGAAGATTTGCCTGAAAGACTCAAAGTGAAACTATCTTCTATGACTGTTTGAAAAAGAATGATCCTGCTTGTCTGATAACTCTTCTTTTATAGTCTTTTACACAAGAATTGAAGACAAAGATGACCACAAATAAATGAGTCAAAATTCTGATATCTTTTATAGTTGTATTTCACTTCTTCCACGTTAAAATATAACATGAGATCTATAGGGGGTTTAAGATCACCGAAACTATCAAAATAAATCACTTCAGAACCTCGTTTTCGATAACATACCCAGTGAGTGCCTTTGTTTTGAAAATCATCTAAGTTAACTATAGCAGATTCGTTATGCCATGGGCCATCAGAAGGTAGATTGTTTCTCATGAAAACACCTCGAAAATATGGGATTCACATCATACGAGCATACTTTATAAGATCATAGTCAGTCAGTGCACGATTTGGCAAAGTTAAATCGGAGTTTTTTTTTTAACTTGACCATGACCGATATGAGGTTTCATAAATAATCCCATTCCAGTTTTATATGGTTTAAGATAGAGACCTTTTCCTAGAGCAATAGCTTTCATAGTTTTATTCTGTCTCTCACTTTCTTCATAATTTTTCTGTGCAGCTTTAGCCTCATTTACTGCTTTAGCTATTCCAGCAGCTCCTCCAGCCAGAGCACCAGTTGCACTTAGTGCTGCGAACAATGGTATGAGAAAAGGCAGAGCGCCACCTATTTTTGATGGAACAGGTAGAATACGTGGAATGATAATTTTTTTCTTACCGTTAACGATCTTGAGAGCTTTACGTGCACCTTTTAAAGCGGACTGTATAACTTTGCAAGAATGTTTACTTGGTTTTAATGATTTTTTACTTGCAGTTACTAATTTACTCAATTTTACACCCATTCCTGTCTTTCCTTTTGATTTCATAGCATTTGCAACAACAAAAGCAGTTGCTTTTTCGTTAAGACTTGCATCTTTGGCTCTAGCACGCTGCCAAGCTTTATCAGCAAGTTTCATGTCAGCTACTTTTCGATCAGCATTTTTATCAGAATAAGATATGTCATGTTCTTTGCATGCTTGATCAAGTGGATTGATACCTGCATCACCTCTTTTTAGACGCTTTTTCAGTTTTGTTCCGGGACCGCAATATTGATATCCAGAAATATGCATTTCAATAGGTAAGTTATTGATTACTTTATCAAGTAACCCTTTACCCTTAGGGTGCTTCTGTGATTTGTGTACGAGCATCTCTCTTCGAGTGCTGATTTACAACTGATGATCAAAATATAAAACAAGCGTTTATATTTTGAAAAGGTCAATTTTAGATTTGACTTTGTTACGTAAACATGTATTTTACTGAGCAGAACGTCAAACTTCCCGTCGCCAACTTTGATTTTGAGAAAACGAAAAGAAAAAAGCGACATGGGGAGTTACTTCCAGATAATATACGAGCAGTATTCTGTGGCTTATCGAACTGTGGAAAAACTAATAGTTTGTTGGCTCTAATTACACACCCTAATGGTCTTAAATTTGAAAATTTGTATGTATACTCTAAATCCTTAAATCAACTGAAATACCAATTCCTTCAAAAAGTTTTAGAGCCAATTGAAGGTATATCATATCTATTGTTCAGAGAACATACATTTGTAGTGTCTCCAGATGAAGCCCTACCTAATTCAATTATGATTTTTGATGATGTAGCTTGTGAGAAGCAGGATAACGTCAGAGCTTTTTTCTGTATGGGGAGACACAAAAGTGTAGATAGCTTTTATTTATGTCAGTCATATGCTCATATACCGAAACATCTCATCAGGGACAATATCAATTTGATGGTAATTTATCGTCAAGATGATGTTAATCTTAAACATATCTATAAAGACCATGTGAATACTGACTTAACTTTAAATGAATTTCGAAATCTTTGTACTGAATGCTGGAAGAATGACAAGTATGGATTTCTTGTTATTGACAAAGATAGAGCAATGAATGATGGTAGATATAGAAAAGGATTCGACTGTTTTGCCATTAAAAAGGAAGTATAAATCTTAATCTTAGACAGTAACAGAAAATCGGCAAAAAAAAGATTGAGATTCGATGAATCAAGTTATATTGTAAACGATAATAATTACTCGGGTTCTGCGTTTGATAATGACGCTTCTAATGGCGATGATTTTTCTCCGATAAATAGCACAATGATGAATTCATCATTTAATTCTGCAAATTCATCATTTAAATCTATATATTCACCATTTGTACCTGCGCATCAAGAAACTAAACCGACAGACTTTTTATCAATGCTAAATGGAAGCCGCAGCAAAATCGATAACATATACGGAATGAGAAAAGTCAGTGGGGTATACATGATGGGTGATTCACAAATTCAATTTGATGATAAACTAATAAAAGTGAAAGATTTAAGTTTTCCTAAAAGCAGTAGTCTAATGGAATTGCTTTTCAAAAAAAACCAGATGATAATCTTTTAAGTACAACAGATCGCAAGAACTATCGCATTATCTTGGAAGCAACAAATGCCCATAGAAAAAGATATAGCAAAAGTGAGAATATACGCTCTTCGAAGAGTAGAAAATATTCAAAAATCATAGCACCAATGTTCCTCAGTGATTGCAGTAGAATGTCTACCAGCGGAGGGGGTCTCATACCTAAGTATAAAATAGAAAAAAGAATACTTCCATAGATCTAGTCTACTGGGATAATCCAAATGAGCTTGTCGAAAGACTGCGATTATTAATAGCCGAACAATCTGCTGGAAATAATAATCACAATAATTAAATCCAATCAAACGGAACTACGTGAAGCTGGACATGTATATTGACGTACACAATTTTCAAATTAATAGTAGTAACATGAGTCTCGATGTGTTTGGAAGAAAACTTGAGGGCTTGCAAGTGAGTTGTGGTCCTCGAGGTATTGGATTCAATGTTACATCAGATGGTCATTTTGATTTAGAAAATGAGCGGCTTTGCAATATTGGAGAGGCTAATGATCTAAATGATGCCATTAGTTTGAATTCACTAAAGAATATCCTACAGAAAGAAGTTGATTACTTATCTTCTAAAATTATAGAAGTTGCTAAAGCTATACAAGAATATGAGAACAGAGTTGAAATATATAAAGCAGAAATAGACGAAAAATTAACTTATGTCTATGATATGACTCAACGAAATTTTGCAAATATTGAATATATAATTAAAGAAATGAATAGACTATCGGATATTGCTAAAGTTGAAGTTCAAGATGGAACGTCAAAGAGTAGTTGAAGAGCTACACAAGCCAGCACGTCGGAGGTACAAGCGAAGAAAATATGACATACGTGGATTAGATGAGACTTGGCAAGCTGACCTTGTGGAAATGATATCTTATTTTGAGGAAAACAAAGGTTTTCGCTACTTACTAACTGTCATAGATATATTTTTAAAGTATGCATGGGCTGTACCAGTCAAATCGAAGAGTGGTAATGATGTTACTCTAGCTATGAAGTCAATATTAAAACAAGGACGGGTGCCATCGAATTTACAAACTGACCAAGGAAAAGAATTCTACAATTCAAACTTTCAGAATCTTATCAAAAAGTACAAGATAAATCACTACTCTTCACATAGTAATCTTCATGCAAGCATATGTGAGCGCTTTAATAGAACTTTAAAAAATGCAATGTGGTTAGAATTCAGCGAACAAGAAAGTTATAAATGGTTGGATATTCTGCCTGAGTTAGTGAAAGCATACAATTCAAGAAAACATCGGACAATAGGAATCGAGCCTGAAAACGTTACGAAGATAAATGAAAAAGAAATCAAGAAAAATTACCCAACTGAAAAAAGACCTGTAAAAAAACCAAAATTCAAAGTAGGAGATAAAGTGCGAATAAGTAAGATAAAACAAGTTTTTGAAAAAGGTTATACACCAAATTGGTCAACTGAAATTTTCTCAATAACAAGAGTTGTAAAAACCAATCCTATAACTTACCACGTCAAAGATTATTATGATGAACCAGTCTCCGGCGGCTTTTATGAAACGGAAATTCAAAAGACTATGTATCCAGAAATTTATTTAATAGAAAAAGTTTTAAAGAAAAGTGGTAAACGTGTATATGTTAAGTGGTTAGGTCTAAGTAACAAGCATAATAGTTGGATAGATAAAAATGAGATTGTTTGAATAAATAAAAATGTATTTTTAAATATAATAATGTAATATATAAAAAAAAATTTAATTGTATTTTGTTATATTATTTAGATATATTCAAATAGAATAATGTAATATAATTATAACTATAGGTGGTGATGATAAATAAAAAAACAAATGTATAATGTTAATATATTTTTATTTATTTATGTATTATTATGTACAAGTTATAATAAATAGTTTTAAAAATCATTTCGTAGATATATTTTTTTATACCCGTTCGAATTTGAAAGAAGTTCCTCCTAAATACATTGCAACCAAACGTAGTTTGTTTGCTTTATCGCAGAGTTTGTAAAAAAATTCTTCATCTTTTAGAATTGCTGATGAAATCTTCTCTGGTAGGAATACTTGAAAACTTTGTTCGAATTCTGCTACAATCTTGACACCATATCGTGTCTTCACCTCTTCAAGTGCTGTCACCATGTACTGGTGATCTTTTTCCAAGTCTGTAACTTTTTTCCTTGGCAAGAAGTCGCTTCCAGCAATCTTATTAAGTGTTGATAAATCCATTCTGAAATCAAAAAGAAAAAAGTAAAAATTAAAATTTCTGTTAAAGATGATATTTTATTAGGAAAAAAAATTATACTGTAAACTTACATGATTAGTTAGTTGACTCTTGGTTTCTTTGTAGGAGGTTGATCGTTCTCAAGCTCTTCGATTACTTGAATGTGCTCCTCATCGTGCTCCGTCCCTTGATATAGCCCATCTCCCACCTCGGTTTCTGCCCTTTCCATCGCCACTTGTAATAAATCCCTTCTCTCACCTTCTTCAGAACTTATCCCTTCTATTGATGGATCCCAGTCATGCATGAACTCCTCTAATACGTCATATTCAAAAATGATTTGCTCACCTTGGTTGCCATGAAGTTCCACCCCCACTCGCGCTGCACTATTTTCATTGGATGGTTCATCCCCTCTCTCAATTTCCCCCTCTCTGCTATACTCTGTAACATCCATCCCCACTCGCGTTACTCTATTTTTATTGGATACTTCGTGTCCCCTCTTCTTTTCCACCTCCTGCTCTTTTTCAGCAGCCATTTTTCTTGCATATATCCTCTCTACTTCAAGTGCAGCTTGCGCCATCTGTATCTCTTCAATTCTAAAATGACCCCATGGTAAAGTGTCTGTACTATCAGGCAATAAAAATCTCTTATCATCGTGTGGACTTAGTGCAATTTTTCTTGGCTTTTCAGTATGCACTGTGTGTAATTTTGATCGAATATTGCACTGTTCACGGTGTATAATGACAAGATCTGAAGACAACTTCGGTAATCCTCGAAAGTGATTGTTTTCTTCACGACGTTAGATTTGATACCTTTAGCTTTTTTCACTGTCTCCTCCATCAACCAAAATACTGTACATTTTACTCCGCAAACCTATAAATTCGGACATAATCTTGCCACAGCATTCATCTTTCATTAATCCAGGAACTTTCTTATTGACACGTGGAATATTAAACTGATTATTTTCAGCATAATCAGAAGTATCAAATCTGTGAATGTCTTCCTTCATTGTTTGATACATATCAATGTCTTCAACTTCATATATTAAACTATCCGTATCTGTATATAGAAGTTTACATTTTTGTCCTAGTCGCTGTTTCATATATGAGTAATGAAACTCATATAGCAGCGTTTTTGATAAATCAAGGATGGAAAAACCAACGTATATAGGTTTTTTTATTGTGATACTCGTTCTCTTCAGCGAAATAGCTACCAAATTTTCATCAAAAATAGCACAACTGTGAAAATTTGGTTGAGCTATGCGTGCTTCTGCTCTATATCTGCCTGTCAATTTATTTATTAATCGCACATCAACACGTGACCGCTCTCGTTCGATGCACTTTCCATATACAGAGTTAATAAGCAATTTATAGAAGAGTTTTTCAAACTCATTCTTCGTTTGCTTCCTCTTTTCAGTATTTAATTCAACATAAGGTTTGAGCCAAGCCTTTTGTTCAAAACTTAAAATTCTATGTACTTTTTTTAATCCAAGTCCATTATCTAACGCTTGTTTAAGCGTCCGATAATGTATGACATACCTTTCCTTGTTGTACAAAGTAGTAAGCAGTTGTTTTTGCTTCGAGCCTGGTGGTGGACGATGTTCTGCGCAAAAAGGTAAATCCCGATGTTCATCATGGATTTCCACAGGATATTCTAAATCCACTTCAGCAATATATCCTATATCCGAATCTGGCGGTGTATTGAAGAAATCTGGAATTGTTTCATAATCAATCCATTTAAATTTTCCTATCGGTAAATGTTGTATCATCACCCAACCATAAAGATTATTAATATCAAAATATAGAAGGGTCTTCTTTTTCTGATTTTCGTCATATGAAGGACCCATGTATGGATTGTTTGCCTTTGCATACCGGTTACAGCACTGGCTTATTCCTCCACGGATACCTGCTTCGATAAACATTAGCATGTCAATGTCTGTCAAAAGTTCCAATTCTACCTTCGTCATTTTAAGAGCTGCTGAAAACGTTAAGCCTGGAGTTGTGTAGAAATGAGCAGGACATAAATCGTAGGCTTTAAGAGAGGTCTCTCGGAAACTTTCGAAGACGTCAGCCAATAGCAAAACATCGATTTTTAAGTATAAATCCGAGTTCTCTCCTAAAGTTTTTATATTGAATTCATTCCAAACTTGAACAGCGTGCTTATAATCTTCTTCAGCTATATGAGAATCCGTTAGTTTATTGTAGAAGTCCTTTTTTTCTGGCAGCTTTGTAGACATCAATTTATCTTATCCATCCACAAAATCGTACGGGAATACACCTTTCCGTCTAAGAAGATTTATCTTAGCATCTGTAAATCCATCTGTTTGAAATTCTCTCACTGCTATTGGCACGTTTTCGAGGTACGATGCAAGCTTCTCCAATGATCATGGTAGAAAACGCCAAGAATCTATAAATCTAAAATTGATGTCACTATTATCCATATATTTTGTGGAAGAAATGTATTTCTCTTTATTATGAGGTATTAGAGTCATTCGTCCCTTCATCAATGTAGAAGTCCCAATTTCTTTCAGAATAAAATGAGTGTCATAATTGAGATTATGAAAAATAACAGGAATGAATCTTGAAATCTTACAATTCAATGAAACATGAATTATGAGCTGCACCTCTGAAACTAAAAAGAAATAAACGTAAAATAACCAGATTAATTTTCTTTATTTAATTATAACCAATTGGACAACTTACCGTTCTGTGAGATGACAATGGTCTCGTACTGCAAGTTCTTCGGCACGGATTGGTTTTCTACATATATGACAATTAGTTGACCTGTGGAAAACCAATTCTTCTAGATCTGTAAGTTTCATTGGTTTTGGATTTTTGTAGAGTTTATCAATTTTCTCACCGATTGATTTTAATTCTCTAACAAACCATTCTGCAGGTGTCTCTTCACATTCGTTAATCCTTCTGTATGATTTATAATAAGATAATTTATCATTAAAACTGCATTTTATGTAGTATCCAATACTGTATGCTTCATGAAGTTGAAAAGCCTTCTCACTGTCTGTAGGTTTCAATAAACATTCAAAATCTGCATAAATAACAAAAGGAACTTTTTCACTCTTGCTGTAATCTTCGAATTTGAGAATATTATTTTTTGAGTCGGGCAAATTAATTTGACATTAATTTAAATTTTTACAATTATTTTCATGAATTACGAATCTTTCTTCGCTATAAAAAATTTGTAAACACCTCTCACAATGGTAAGATTTTATATGGATTTTAGACACTTGAGAAGCCAGAAGTCGAGACAAGTTTTTAATCCAAACATAATGATATTGAGGCATGTCTCCATCATCAGCATCATTATTTTCTTCATACTCATCTATGTAGAAATCTTGAATAATGAGAAAATTGACATGTTGTACCTTTTTTTCTGATGTAATATGACACGGCGATACTTCAAACTTCGGACCATACTTTTTCAACATGTATAAGTTTATTGAAATATTATTATTTAATTTTTCGAATTTTGGAATATCTTTAATTTTTACTGGAAATTCAATTTTATCAAACCTCAGCTTATTATTATGCGGTAGATAATGATCCATTCTTTGAGGATTACGGTTACTAGAATATAATGCGGAAAGTACAGCATATTTGAAACACTGATTGTCTTTATTGCGAACATTAACACACGCTTTCTTATTTTCTATAAACTTCGGAAGAGGTATATAAGAACTACCCTTCAAAGGAGAATATTTTTTCATATTTATACACAAACTTATTATACTCTTCAAAGTTCACCCTGAATCTTTTTCTTGAAATTCCTCTATTTGCGTAAGAATAGGCTCTTTGATATTATCTTTGAACCATTCCTCTAAATCAGTTGACATGTATACTGTATTACTTTCACTTGTAAAATATTTAGTATCATTTAATTCCTCAGTATTTTTCTGCACAGAAAATTCAGAGATGAAATCAGAATTTATTTTTAACGCATTATATTCTTCTAAGCACGCCCAAACCTTAAATTTAAAAAGTTTTTGTGCATCACTCAAAAAACTCAGAATGTCCACATGTTTAATATTTACCACTACACCAGTTCTGATTCGATTTTGGAAAGCTGACTCTACGTCTCGCTACTCCACTCTAGCTTCAGTTTCTTCAGATTGTAGATTGCCTCCTTGATGAAGATTTTGTTCCAACTGAACTTGCATGCACGAAAGATGTGTCATACAAGTTTGACGAACGATTTTTTCGTTTAATTTAATGACAGCAGAATTACACATATCTAACCAATAATGAATATCATCATTGCTCAATTCGTTTATACTTCGCAAAGTATCACGAAGTAATTGGACAAGACGTTCAAAAAAATCGATTGAAGTCATTTTTACTTTTTTTAACTAAAAGATGACTAGAGCAACAGTTTCAACTCACACAATATTCAAGAATAAATCTCACTGATTGTTATATACGAAGTGTAGTCATCCAGTAAAAAGCGAAGAAATAGCTTCGCTTTTTATAGGTAAAAACAATGTAAGAAGGGATACAAATTTTAAGGTTCGTCAAATAGTAAAAGAAAAAGTTAGTGAAAATTTAAGAAGGGTTACAAATTTGAAAATTCGTCCAATAGTAAAAAAGAAAATTTAAGAAGGAATACAAATCTCGATATTCGACCAATAGTAAAAAAGAAAATTTAAGAAGGGATACAAATTTCAAGATTCTACCAATAGTAAAAAAGAAAATTTAAGAAGGGATACAAATTTCGAGATTTGACTAATGGTAAAAAAAAAATTTAAGAAGGGATACAAATTACAAGATTCTACCAATAGTAAAAAGAACATTTAATAAGGGATACAAATTTCGAGATTTGACCAATAGTGAAAAGAAAAATTTGGAAAATAAAGAAGGGAAAAGTTTTTAGGAAGGGATAAATTTTTCTTTTAAACTATCCAAAAACTGTAAGAATTTTCTTATTCAGTCTCTCAAATCACTTCTCGCTGAAAGAAATTCAGAGTTGTAAGATGGCTAGAACCTGTGACTATGGTGCAATGATTAAAAATGCAATATTAGAATTTTCTGAAGAGAATGTTTATATTTGTGACATACAAGGATTTCAAGGCATGTCTGGGAATTCTTTTATTTTTAAGGAAGTCAGTTTTCTAAATTTTAGAAAAACTGCTTTTCCAACTGCGTATCTCTTTAAAGCTCCGATGACATGGAGAGAATTGAGTCAAGAAGAAAATGTACAACGCAATGGCTGGAAAAGTATCACCATGGAATACAATGGAACTCTGGAGATATACCTTACCATCGTCTTCAAAAATTTTTTGAAATTTGTTCGCAAGGAGTCAAGAAAGTATTTGTCAAGGGTTAGCAGAAAGCGCAATGGTTAGCTGATTTTTCACCAAATGTGTAAGTAATACATTTATGTTTCAACTTCCATACTTTTCTTGCTGTTTTAATACTTTTTCAAACTTTTACAAACTTGCTTGATACTTTTTCATACTTTTTCATACTTATTTGATACTTTTTTTATACTTTTTTATACTTGTTTCATACTTTTTTATACTTTTCTATACTTGTTTGATACTTTTTTATAATTTTCCATACTTATTTGATACTTTTTTATACTTTTTTAATTATTTTATTTTTCATGTCGTATATACTTTAAGTTACATTACCTTTTCCTGTTTATTTTCAGAACAATCAGCAACATTGAAGACTTTGGATGCCCATCATTAGAAAGAATAATGAATTGTACACGATATACATGTTTCAACCACGACCTCTGTTTAAGAGGCGGTCGGAACCAAATCGGTGACTTAGTTCAGTGCTTGTAATAAATGCTTATAATAATTTATTCATTTATTAATATGGTAAAAATATAGTCATTTCCTCTAGTCATGTATATAAAGAATAATTTAAAATAGTCAAAGCCACAAAAATATACAAAATATTGTTATAAAGCGAAAAATGCCACCTAACAATCGACACGACAGTTTTTTGCATGCGGTATATGTCAAATCAGTTTGATATTTGTAATAAATGCTTATAATAATTTATTTACTTATTCATATGGTAAAAATATAGTCATTTCCTCTAGTCATGTATATAAAGAATAATTTGAAATAGTTTAAGCCATAAAAATATACAAAATATTATCGTAAAGCGAAAAATGCTGACTTGATATATACCGCAAGTCACCTATTTGGTTCCGACCGCCTCTCAAGGCGAAAACCTATGTGCGCTGTTATTAATGCTATTTCGATGCGCACATGGTTACATGATTACCTAGATGCTAAATTTGCCAAAGATGAAGTCGATAAAATTTGTAATAATGATGAATGTATAAAGTTATATTGGAAATAAATTAAATCAAATGAAAAACATGATTCTGATTTTTAATTTCTCTTATGGTTTTAATTAGGAAAATAAATAAAAAATTTAATTTTAAAAAGTTAAAAATTTCAGAAAATAAATTATTATTAAATATAAATAAGACAAAGATAATAAATTGATTCTATGTATAAATTAATTGCACTGATTTTTAGCATATTTTTGTCTATATTCATTGCGCGCATTTATTTTTTGTTTGGTATTTTTTTCTGTGATATCACTTTTAATTTAACATGTTGACTTACTAATATAGTATTTTTGTTTCTACTATCTCTTAAGATTGTGATATCATACTGCAATATTTTTTATGTATTACACGTTCTTTTTTGTATATATGTTACAAAATAAAATACATCTAATCTAATCTAATAACTATCTATCTACTTATGCGCATATATTTTCAAAGGAAAGGAAGACTAATTTATTATTATTTTTTTAATTTTTTTTATATTTATTTTTCATACATTAATAATAAAACATACATTAATTACAATAGTAAATACATTACAATTGATTTTTTTTCAATTATAAAAATATAAAAATATATACATTTTAATTTAAATATGTCACGTCTTCAACTATCCGAGGTCCACCTGTTGAAGGTGGTGTGCGAGGTTGCTGGACCGTTGATTTCCTATTTTTTTCCTCCATTTCCTGGCCTACTTTCCTCATCCATTCCTTTGCTGATGAATATGATTTTTCTTTCCTGGTGCCTAAACAGAAAATTTGAAGAAAAAAATTATGAAATAAATTAAATAAAATATATTAGTAAAATAAATATTTTGTTAAAAAAAATAACAATTTACCTGATGAGCTGGATGTTTCCACTTTCTTGCTGGCTGAAGACGACTCCGCTTTACTAGCCAAAGAGGTGGATGGAATTGTGACTGAAAATAAAAATTTTATTAACATTAAAAATTAAATAAAATAATAAAATAAATATTTTTAAAGAATCGCTATTTACCTGATGAAGATGGCTCCGTCTTATTTGCCGATGAGGTGGACCTACTTGAAGAGGTGGACGGAATCGCTTCTGAAGATGTGGACGTAGTCATCATCTTCTTATTTGCTGCTTCATCTGTAAAAAAGAAGAAAGTAAAAATTAAATTTATTTCTATAGTTAAAAAAAAAAGAAAAAAATAAACCGAAAGTTACCGTTTGTTTTTGGTTTTTTTGAAACTAAAGAATCATTTTTCTTCGGTCTCTTTTGTCCTCTCGAAGCCGAACTTGAGCTGGAACTGCTCGAATTGCTCGAACTGCTTGAACTCGAGCTGGAACTGCTTGCTTTAATAGCCAAAGAGGTGGATGGAATTGTGACTGAAAATAAAAATTTGAAAAACATTAAAAATTAAATAAAATAATAAAATAAATATTTTTAAAAAATTGCTATTTACCTGATGAAGATGGCTCCGTCTTATTTGCCGATGAGGTGGACCTACTTGAAGAGGTGGACGGAATCGCTACTATAGATGTGGCCGAACTCGAGCTAGAACTGCTCGAACTGCTCGAACTGCTTGAACTCGAGCTGGAACTGCTTGAACTAGATGCAGTTCTTATTCTTAAAGATTCATCAATTTCCACTCTCTGCACCGGTTGTGTCCTTCTATACAACTGCTGTAAAGCAGTAATTGGGTGAATAGGTGGTACTATAAAAACAAAAATTATTGTTAATAATTATTTTTAAATCATTTTCAAATTTGTATTCTAAATCTACTTACGTGCATTTACAGCTTCCATTGCCCAGTTTAGATGCTCCAGCATCATGAGCAGTATTGGCCCATTGCTCATGAGCCACCTTACATGATCTTGAACTTTTTTTATGGTTTCACTTTTTCCTTGAACCATTTTTTCTCCTTTATATTTAGAATATATAAAGATTTTTTAACTTTTTTTTCTTAGATTAAGAAAAAGTTGAAGAAGATTCTTGAACTGACGAAATGTAGCTTGGAACGAGGTATTTATACAGAAAATCAGGAAACTTATTTTCTTATGTTTCTCGTGAAAATCACACGATTGGCGAAAATTTTCTTTTCAAAAATTTGTCACCTCGCTTACAGAAATTTAGTCCATCCTTCGTTAGTTTTGTTCACGCCTAAGATTTTAATTTATATTCTCATGCAACTGACCCTTGTAATGAATGTCGTTTTTCTCAAAAAAATAACTTTTATATACCTGTGAATATCCGATTTTCTTAAAAGAAGGATTTTCAACAGAAAGAAGTCATGTACATATTTGCTGGAATATGTCTCCTTTTGAAACAATTGACCCCTCCAATAAATATCTTTTTTTTTCTCAAGAATATTTTTGTACAACTGTGATAAATCAATCCTGAAAAATTCCAAATAAATGCACCTGCAAGATAACTTTTTCTCACACACTTGTTACAAAAAAATTTTTAAACATGAAAAGAAAAAGAATACAAGTGATCCTTTCAATAAATATCTCTTTACCTCAAAAAACTTTCACATGTAAAATCTTCGTCCACCTGCAAAATACTTTTTTTCTTAAAAAACTTGCATACACCTGTGAGAAAAAGAGGATTTTCCTTTTTTAACAGAGTGAAGCCTCGGATATTTTCTTTAACTAAGAATTCTTTTTTTTTTAAAACAAAAAGAGAAAAGGTAGCTGACACTTTCAATAAATCTTTTTTTTCAAAAAAGTTTTTCTTTCACAAAAAGTGACATAAGACAATATCTTAGAAGTTAAAAAAAGAATACAAGTAACCCTTTCAATAAATATCTCTTCATCTTAAAAAACTTTCGCACGTGAAATCTTTGACCCCCCTGCAAGATACTTTTTCTCAAGAAAGCCGACATGCACCTGTGAATATAAAAGAAACATTTTCAAAACAGCATTTTTCTTTTTTAACAGAGTGAAACCTCGTATATTTTCTTCAAATAAGGATTCTCTATTTTAAAACAAGAAAAGAAAAGGTAGCTGACCCTTTCAATGAATCTTTTTTTCTCAAAAAAAAACAAAAGATAATCTTTCAAAAACAGTGACTTAAAAAATATAATAGAAGGCAAATTTATAGCTTTGCTTATGTACTATATCCTAAAAAAAAAGGCGCAATTCATTATTTTCATGCACCTGTGACTTAAAAAAGAACACACACAGTGTACTGCATTTAGAGACAGGTCGCCCCTTTCCCTCTCTTCTAAAAGCAGGTAAATTTTCATGCAATGACAAAGAAAACGCATAGTAGACCAGCACTGCCTAAAAGGTCTGCCCTTTCCCTCTCTTATAAGAGTAGGTCAATTTTTCTGCGTCCCCAAAATAGAACATACAGTGGGCGGCGCTCTATCCTTTCCTTAAAAATAAGAAGAGAGAAGGGCTAGCCCTTTCCTAAAAGAAAATACATTTTTTTAAGGAAGGGAAGACTTATACGTATCTTAAATAGACCGGATTGTAACACACTTAGTGGAGGGAGACCAGTGTTTTATCCTTTTTCATTTTTTAAACAGGGGGGGAGGAATTCACATGTATTTTAAATGACACGGATTCTAACACACTTGGGGGAGGAGAGGGGATGTGCTATAATCCGGGTGTGCCAGTATGCCTATAGCCTATCTACTCTTAAGCTAGAAAATAAGCCCTCTAAAACCTCATTTGGTTAGATAAAACTCGAGAAATATGAAAACACGCAACTGTCTAAAAAAAATCTTCTAAACAGAATATTTCAGGTTAGAAGATTCATATCGTAAAAATCGAGAATTCTGCTATATTCTATAGTAAAAGACTATAAATTCATGGCATTTTTCAGTGATTATTTAACAATTTAGTATAAGAAATCTCAAGAGAAACCGACTCTTCATTTTGGTTTCATACGAATTTTGAACATTACAGAATCGCAATTATAGATATGCTAATTTTTCGTAAACTCAACAATTGCGATTTCATTTAATGAGTCTTAAGCTGAACAAAAAGCCCTATAAAACCTTATTCGGTTAAATAGAAGTTAAGAATATGAAAACACGCAACTGTCTGAAAAAAATCTTGTAAATAAAATATTTCAGGTTAGAAGATTAATATCATAATAATCGAAAATTCTGCTATATTCTATAGTAAAAAACTATAAATGTATGGCATTTTTCAGTGATTATTTAACATTGTAGTATGAGAAATCTCGAGTAAAACTGACTCTTAATTTTGGTTTCATACGAATTTTGAACATTACAGAATCGCAATTAGAGATGGGCTAATTTTTTGTAAACTTAACTATTGCGATTCTATTATATGAGTCTTAAGCTAAAAAATAAGCCCTATAAAACCTCATTCGGTTAGATAGAACTTAAGGTGGATCATCCGCTAGCTATAGTTTGTTGTTCATAAAAATTAAAAATTAAAAAAATTCTTCAATATTTTGAAAATAATTAATTTATTCCAAGAAAAAAATCTCCGTAAATTTTCAAGTAGCCTTAACGATTAATTTTTTTATATGTGCTCACTCAAAGTTTGCGTGTTTTGTATCTTATAGTAGTGAAAAGATAAACTTTAAGTGAGCATAAATAATAAAATCAGTCGTTAAGGCTAGCTGAAAATTTACAGAGATTTTTTTCTTGGTATAACTTAATTATTTTCAAAATATTAAAGAATTCTTTTAACTTTTAATTTTTATGAACAACAAACTATAGCTAACGGATGATCCACCATAATGGTAAGCCGGAGTAGAACCTGATCCCGACCGAGTAACAATTGAGTTGTTTGTTATTTACTCAAGTTTTAATCGGTGTATCTTCAAATTAAAGGTCGAGCACAATAGAAATTATTATTATGAACATCTATGTACAAGAAAAAAAATATCTACCAGTTTGTTTTTAAGAAAAGTAAGTAACGCGAAAATATTATAAACATAAACTTTTACTTTGGCGTTACTTACTTTTCTCAAAAACAAACCGGTAGATATTTTTTTTCTTGTGCATAGATGTTCATAATAATAATATCTATTGCGCTCGACCTTTAATTTGAAGATACACCGATTCAAACTTGAGTATATAACAAAAATTCCAATTAGACAAGGACAGCGAATCCGGCCTGCTCTTAAGAAATATGAAGACACGCAACTGTCTAAAAAAATCTTGTAAGTAGAATATTTCAGGTTAGAAGATTCATATCGTAAATGTCGAAAATTCTGCTATATTCTATAATAAAAAACTATAAATTTATGGCATTTTTCGATGGTTATGTAACATTTTAATATAAGAAATCTCAAGGGAAACCGACTCTTCATTTTGGTTTTATACGAATTTTGAACATTACAGAATCGGAATTATAGATGAGCTAATTTTTCGTCAACTTGACTATTGCGATTTGATTATATAAGTCTTGAGCTAGAAAATAAACCCTATAAAACCTCATTCGGTTAGATAGAACTCAAGAAATATGAGAACACGTAACTGTCTAAAAAAAATCTTGTTTATAGAAACGTTAGAAAATTGATATCACAAAAATAAAAAATTCTGCTTGATTCTATAGTGGAAAACTATTAATTTATGGCATTTTTCAGTGATTATTTAACATTGTAGTATGAGAAATCTCGAAGGAAACCGATTCTTGATTTTCGTTTCATACGAATTTTAAACATTATAGAATCATAATTAAAGCTGGGCTATTTTTCGTAAACATTACAATTGTGATTTCATTTTATAAGTCTTAAGCTGAGAAATAAGCCATATAAAATCTCATTAGGTTAGATAGAATTCGAGAAATATGAAAACACGCAACTGTCTAAAAAAATCTTGTGAATAGAATATTTCAGGTTAGAAGATTCATATCGTAAAAATCGAAAATTTGGCTATATTCTATAGCCAAAAGTGTAAAAATTATTTGCAAGTTTTAAGGCGTTATTTATTTTTCAAAGATAATGAACGTATAGATGATGGTGAAATTGGTCGAGATATTGATGAAATCGAAGCTACACTGACACCTCTAACAGAAGAAAAAATACTCGATAACGTGCCTTAAATTTATGCTAGAAAAGCACGACTTTTACTAAAACATTGGCGAACTTTTGAGCCAGATCGTTTAAAATGGGATAGTACTGGAAGCGTTATCGTAGATGGAAAACTTATACCACGGTCTAACATAGCAGAATTGCTTAACGATGTTTTGCAAAAGAAAAAGAAAAAGATCGAGGATGATGACGAAGCGCCTATTGGTAGATTTGAATTTGCAAAGTCTATCGGGAGTTCAGAAATGCCTAATGATCTGATCGGAAACACGGAAATTCTAAAAATTGCTAATAGGCTAACGTCTCCTGCTAAACGAAAAATGTTATCACCAGTATTTACTCTACCCGTAACGAGACATGCTGCTAAGAAAAAGTGGCTCAAAGCGAACCTATGAAGAGAATGTCTTTGGAAAATCAGTATTACGACCCTTCGCACGAAGCAGGTTATGCAGGAGCGCGAAATTTAATACGTGTAAATATAAAGGGTAAATCATTGAAAAACAGAGAAAAAGAACAAAAACGAATACACGACTGGTTGAATAATCAAGATGCTTATACTCTTCACCGCCCTGTAAAAAAAAAATTTTCTAGATTACACTATAACGTAACTAACGTGGATGACGTTTGGGAAGCAGATTTGTGTTAGCTAACAAGTCTCAAAAAAGAAAATGACGGTTATTCGTATTTACTAGTAGTCATTGACGTGCTCAGTAAGTATGCATGGGTAGAACCACTGAGGGATAAAACAGCGCATACTGTATCAACTGCATTAGAGAAGATTTTTAAGCGAGCCAATGGTCGTACACCTGTTTACTTACAAACTGACAAAGGTAAAGAATTTGTTGGTGCAGGTATGCAAAATACTCTTAAAAAATATGACATACAGTTTAGAGCGGCAAGAAATCCGGACATTAAGGCGGTAGAACGTCTCAATCAAACTCTCAAAGAACGTGTTTGGAGATATTTCACACATCGCAATACACATAGGTACATCAATGTAATACAAAAGATAGTTTATGCATACAACAATACAGTATATTCAGGTATAAAGATGAAATCTTCAGAGGTTAATTTATATAACGCAGCTGAGGCACGAGCGAATTTACAGAGGCGCGCTCTTCAGCAAAGAAAAAATCAAAGGCAAATAAAAAACCGTAAATACAAGGTCGGTGGCTACGTGAGGATCAGTCGCTCTAAGGGAACCTTTGCGAAAGGATTCGAGAAGAATTATAGCGAGGAAGTATTTAAAGTTAAACGCTTTTCTATCAGGCAAAATTTATACCTTTATACCTACGAGTTACAAGATTTACAAGGAGAGGACATTGACGGTTTCTTTTATACAGAAGAATTGGCTCCTGTAGGATCACAACGACTATTGGAAGATCAAAATTTTAAGATTGAACGAGTTCTTCGGACCAAAGGAAGCGGAAATAAAAAACAGCTATTTGTAAAGTGGAAAGGATATCCGGATAAATTTAATTCTTGGATAAAAGCATCAGACGTTGAAAGAATTTAAAAATAATGGATAATCTAGATGATTTTTATTTAGTACTACCGAGTAACAGTAGTATGCGCTATTTTCCCGACAATACGACTACTTGTTTTACCACTTATTTGTGTCGTAAAATTAGATTAATTGGTAACTGGCAGGTCGGTCTAGCCGAAATACACATACCCTGTACTATTATGCATATTCAAGAACCTGAAGCTTATACTTTCAAATTAGGAAGCGCTAAGCCCAAAGTTTCAAAAAATAATGGGTTTTGTAATTTTCCTCATGGCGTATACAGTAGTATCGAACAACTTGCGGAAGAAATAAATAAAGTACACGAGGCGCGTGAACATCAGAAGCTTGAACCGACTGAGTTTCAGAAAGGTTATTACACCTTAAAAAGGATTTGCATTTGCGAAGAGCCGCACTACACGACTTTCAACGAAAAAATTCGTCGGATTTTTGGTTTTGAAGATATTGTCCACAGAGAAACAGGAACTTTTGTCACTTCCAACTCAGGAACAAGTATAAATGTGGGCAATAGACCAGCTAGTTTAGCACGGGCCATACCCGATCAGCTCTACGTTTACACAGACATATGCGAACCTTATGCAGTTGGTGATACGGAAACGGCACTTTTACGCATTGTAGCCCCGGAAAATTCAAAGTACAAATTTGGATCAACCGTTGTCAAACAGTTTGCACTGATTCAATACATACCTCTACTACATCATACCTTTCGAAATATTGTTATCGATATAAGAGATCAGCATGGGCGTAAAATACCATTTGAGTATGGAACGCTGACGGTTACGCTTCATTTCAAGCGTAGTCGTTAAATACGTAGCGATATGAGTTATTATATTCATTACTACGACGAGCAGGCTGGTGGTGGTGGAAGCGGTATTAAAAACGTTTACTCTGGTTCAACGTTTCAAAGAGGCTTCGGAATTGGTAGCTTTCTCGGAGGATTATTTAGAAAAATTGTATCATATCTTGCCAGTGGGGCCAAGGCAGTAGGCAAGGAAGCCGTCCGAACAGGCTTGAACGTGCTAGACGACGTGACGAATAAGAGAATATGGTAGATGATACGGATCATTATAAAAGCTTATATTTAAAATTTGTTTTATCTGAAATATCCGCATTTAGTTAACCGATGATTATAAAAGATTTGAGAGATGTAATGATTCCTGTATAAAAATATATGTTTATATTAATAAATTGCTTTAATTGTGTAAATGACTTGTTTTTTTTTAACTATACTAGGGGGCATGCCCCCTGCGCGCAAGCGCGCCAACCCCCATCTTGCTTTGAATAGTTAAAAAAAATATCCAAGAATTTGCAATTTTGAAAGAAATATGTAGAAATATAATTGTAATAATCTTACGATGATTCAGATAAGTAGATACAGGCAGACAGTGAATAAGTACACTTGATTCAATAATTCAATTATAGAGATTTTCTTTGATACTTTTATAATGAACTGAATATAATGATAGTTTTATATTCGACAGTTTTATAATAAACTAAAATGGAAGACAGTAATAGATATTTGAAACATTTATGGATTAAGAATAAAAAATTTGGGAAACTGTAATGTCGGTGTTGTTTTACAGAATTAAATAAAAATTTAATTTAATTTATGAAGACTATATTTAAGTGTTAGATATTGATTTTGACTTAACAAAATTTAAATCTTATCAATTGATTATTAAACTTCAATTTAGCTTTTTCAAAATGATATTTTCAACCCTATACTTTAAATAAAATCGTAAAATTGATAATTATTTATATGATTAAACTTCACGATGATTACAGGATAGTTAGCTAATTGTAAAAATATATTGTAACCTATTTTTTATCTATTATAAATCTTAAACTTATATTTTATCATATATCGTTATATACAAAACTTAAAATTAGTTATTACCAAGTTGACTACAAGCTTGAAATCAGCTAATTTTCAGTTATTTTAAAGCTCAAATATAGCTTAATTTAGTTATTTCCTAGCTAATTACATACTTAAGTCCAGCTAAATTTAACGCTGAAATATAGTTCTAAAAATGAGGGGCATATTTCTAACGATAACAGCGATAACAGCGGTGATATACTTTCAATAATATAGAGACGTATAATATAAATAGATCTAAAATGCAGCTAAAATTCAGTTGGAAACAAATCAATATTTACCTGAAATTGCCTGAAATTACTATAAATTTCAGATAACTGTTAGCTAAATTTCAGCTAATTTCCAACTAAATTTTGTATGAATTTAGCTAATTTTAACATTAAATTTAGCTAACTTTTGATTTAATATAACAAACTTTTGATTGAATGTAGCTAACTTTTGATTGAATGTAGCAAACTTTAATTTAATTTTATCTGACTTCAGCTAACTTTAAGCTAACTTTTAGCTACCATTTAGCTAATTTTTAACTAACTTTTAGCGAAATTCTAGTTATATTCTAGCTAAATTCTAGCTAACCAAGGACAAATCGAATTCTTACACACAGCGGCAACGACGACGGCAGAATCTGTTTATAATATAGAGAGATATAGCTAGCTTTTAGCTAAATTACAGCTAAATATATCGAAATTTTAGCCAACTTTTAGCTGATTTTCAGCTAACTTTTAGCTAAATTCTAACTAACTTATACGTAACTTTTTGCTGACTTTTAGCTTGCTTTCAGCTAAATTATAGCTAAATTCATCAAAATTTTAGCTGACTTTTAGCTGATTTTAGCTGAATTTTAGCTAAATTTCAGCTGAATTTCAGCTAAATTTAGGAGCCAGAAATGAGCGGCGTATTTCAGACGGCGACAGCGTTGACAGCGGCGATATATTTTTAATAGTATAGAGAGAAAAACAACCACCCTTCCCAATAATTCTTCATTTAATTTATAACGATTGCTCGAAACAGACATGGGGCAATGCACAGGTAAGATCGTTTCATTACGTTCTACAGACAGCGCTATAATGAGAGAAAAATGTAAGGAGCATTATTAAAAAGAAACAGTAAAATTAGAACGTTCTCAAAGACATAATAAAAAAAATAACACAAATGAAAATATTCATTTAAATAATAACTTTTTAAAATAAATAATTTGTCTCTTATCATATCTGTATATCACGCGTTTAACACTATGGATCAAAATAGTTCCAACACCGCCAAAACACCTTTAGTACAAGGTGACGATGAGAAAAAGAAGGAAAATCAATCATCATCAACCTGGAAACAATATTCTGATAAATTCTCAACAAACACTTATTCTATTCCTGAAAAGAAAGGATACAAAAAATTTTAATTTAAAAAAAAAATTCATATACTTACATACGGTCCTTTTTCGGACCAACAAAAGTTTATACGTAAGAAATAACAGTAAATAGATAAAAAGTACTATTTAACATTCAGACCTTTAATATTATAAAATATATTTTTTATATTAATATTTTTATGACAATGTTATATGATTTTTTATTACTTATTTATTTAATTTTTATAATGTTACTCACATTAAAAAATATACACATACACACATACATATATACTATACTTACGGCTGAAGAAAAAAAGACAGAAGATGCAAATCATTTTGGGTTTCAAGGTCACCATAGAAACTATAACACCCTCAGACAGGTGCGGGAGAGAGGACACCTTATTCACCAGAACACCCAGACAGGTGGGGAGAGGGAAGTAGGTCAAATCAATTCACGATTATACCACCCCTTTATACTACCACACCTGCCAGACATGTAAAGGGGAGCGAGACAAGGGGTCGAGACAGGGGGAGAGAGACAGGTGCACAAAAATCGATATGTCTCGCTATACCAGTCCATATACTACTCCCGCATACACACATACACACATACACATACACACATACACATACACACATACATACATACACATACACACATACACACATACACATATACATAGTAACATACAAATGAGCACGTACGCATACACCCGTACACACATACGCATACACGCAAACACATACACACAGACGCATACACACATATACACATATACATACACACATACGCATACACACACAGACAAACACACATACACACATACATATACACACATAGACAAACACACATACACACATACATATACAATCATTCACATACACACATACATATACAATCATTCACATACACACATACATATACAATCATTCACATACACACATTTACATACACACACACATACGGACAAACATATACACATACACATAAACATACACATACACACATACACACACATATACTTAGTAACATACAAATAAGTACGTACGCATACACACATACACATATACGCATATACTCATACACATACGCATACACTCATAGACAAATGCATAAACACACATACACATACAGATACACTCATAGACAAATGCATAATCACACATACACATACACACATTTACATACACACATACACATACAGACAAACATATATACACTTGCACATATGCTTGCACATACACACGTACAAAACTGCACATACGAACGTACACATAAATACATACACACATACAAATATACACATACACACATAGACACGTACCCGTGCACACAAACATACACACATATATATACACACATACACACAGACTTATACACACATACACACAATACATACACACATACATATACACACATACACATACACACGAAAACATGCACACATACACATACACACATACACATACACACATACACATACACGCATACACATACACACATACACATACATACATACACATACACACATACACATATACACATACACATACACACGTACACATACATATATTGCAACGATTATTCATAATCGTGCAGACAGGATATTCAAATCTCCCGCGAGGCACGATAGTAACAGGCTCAACCGCCAGGTGCCGTCAGTTTTTGCTGCTTCCGCAAGAGGAACAGCGAGCTCGAGGAGATATAAGAGCTAAGGCTCAGCGAAGAGTCGAGGCATTGGGTGCTGTGCTCTCCCTCTCTCTTAGCTGAGTGCGCTCGCTGGCCTAGAGAGAGAAAGCAGTATACAGTACTGGCTTTCTTATATGGGGCTCTTACGCCTTATAAGAAAAGCTACTCTCTCGCTCGCTCTAATGTGACAAACCATTAGAAGCAAGTCGAGCCGCAATTAATCTTTGCCGAGTGCGCTCGCTGGCTTAGATAAAATGCGACCGAGAGAACCGCCAATGCACTTCCGCACCGCCGTACCGCCGTAGCACCGTACCTCCCGTGCTGTAAATATTAGATTAGTTTAACTTAATATAAGATCATATTAGTTTCTACCGCCAAGCCGCCGTACTGGCCGTTTTGTAAATAGTAACTTTATTTAATTCATTATTAATTAACATTTGATATTAAGGTTGATTTACACCGAACCGTTATACATCGCCGAGCCGCCGCGCCGACCTGTATATAAGACACTTTGTCTAAGATAAGTTCATAGTGACTTTAGGGTGTTTTTCCACCTATTATAACCGTAGTATTAAGTTAGCATTAAGGGTGCTTCCCACCCATCGCCGCCGCCGGAAAAGGGCAAGCTAAGATTACTCTATTCATGTGCATCTGTCGCGCATTAGAGAATCGTAGGCCTTCAGCCACGTTCCGTATTACCGCATTAAGGGTGTCGTCCACCCACCGTTATTAGAATAGTTTATTAATATTATAACTATTATTATTTTTGCTTATTCATTAAAACCGTCCAGGCCGTTAACCGCCGTTAGTCTAATTCGACTTATTATTAAAGATAAAGTTTATTTCAATTATTTTTGATCTCATTTATTTCCGTCGCCGACAAGAGGCGCATAAGCCGTCAAGTGGTTTATGTTAAATTCAATCTTTATTTTTTTGTATCTCGCGTACATATATTAGGTTAGTCATTTTGATTTATATAATTTAGGTTAGTTTATTACTTTTCATTATTATTGTTATACGTCGTTGTAAGATATGAGTTTAGAGTACAATAAAGCTCTGGTACTCCCTAGCATAAACAAACGTGTCAACCCGTTTACTATCCTTTATCTCTCCACCGTCCGTCCTAACCGACCTCCCGCCTCGAACCCTGGTCACTCACTGAAGCGTCTCTGGCAACAGGAGGTAAAGACGTAATATTTCCCACCCGCGGGAAATAAAAACGTTACAATATATAATACATAAGTATAATAAGTATTTATAACATAAAAGTTTTTTTGAATCCCAAGAAATTTAACAACAGAGGAAACAAGTTCAACTGCAAGTTAAAGATAATTTCCATAGCGCAGGGGCATATCAAATTTAGTGAGAGAAACCAGTGATTTATGCTTAAATGGACTAAAATTTCAATCATTCTTATTTATTATTTAGAAATTTACATTATTTCAATTGCGAAAATATATTTAAATTTAAATTAATGAAAATATTTTGACAGCCAAATTATAATGTAGATTGATATTCACTGTTATTTAATTCTCAAGACACTTTTATACTTGAATTAAAAATACTTTAGCCTATGTAATCCTAAAGACGTATGACTGATTCCATTTAAATTCATGCAGGCTGTCACTAATAGAATATATTTTTCTCTTTTAACTCATAAAAATATCTTCTCATATGTAAATGAAGTTAAAATTTACCTTATAAAACGCTCGAAAATATGTTCTTTCCTCGCTACTGCATATTTAGTGTTAGGTGTAAAAATTAAAATTAAAAAATTAAATATGAACCTCAATTTTTAATCGCCGTAGCTTCGTCAATTTTTTACCTCTTTAGATGTTTATTTAAAGAAAATGTGCGGAATTTAGTTTAGTTGTAAATGCTGTTTTGATTTTTGCTTTCTCATAGAGAAAGCATTGTATCGATGAAAAAAATTTTTTTCTATTTTTTCATTAATTTGTATATATTTAGACTCAGGGAGTCGAAAAAATGGTTTCCAGAAAATGTCTGTATGTATGTGTGTGTGTGTATGTGTATGATTTCAGTACGCCAGAAATATCTCGAGAACTACTTGATGAATTTGCTTTAAAGTTTGCATGCAATTTATTTTTTTGTCTAACTGGGCGAAAAGCTATTGAAAATTAATCTTCTTAGCACATACCTTTTGAAGGTTTTGTGATGTACTTTCATGAAAAAATATTTATGAAAAGCTTGCTCTGACGGAAATATCTTCAACAACCAGTCAAAACCAAGGTTTTTCCGAATTTTCCACTCGTTTCTCCTTAAACGTTAGTATGAAGATAATGAGGACACAAATACATCACATATTATTAAAGTAGAGTAAAGAGCCTTTAATTTGCTTTTCTAAAAACGTTTCTAGGTGCCATAGGACTCTAGTTACGATGATTTCAAGTCGAGAGTCCCCCTAAAAACAAGCTTTTTAACTGTTGAAAAAAAAATTTTTTCAAACACTTAACTGAAACAGATTGAGAATAAAATAATTGCATTTTATCAGTACTCTGTTTACGTTCTTAAAATTGAGTCCTAAAATCATATTTTTAACAAAAAAATTATTTTCTTTTGCTCTCTTATTGGATTAAATTATTTTTCAATGGTAAAAAATAATGTCTTTTGTAAATTTTAAACTAAGGTGACAGAATCCATTGTTCAAATGCAGCTCAAAAAATTTTAGAATCCTTAATGGGTCTAGCTGATGATGATGGGGTCAGGTAACTTCCCTCTTCCTCCTCAACGGTATTACCAAACAAAAAGTACTCCAATAAAGTACATTAACCTCCAGGCGGCCAGCATTTCAGAATGTCCAAAAGTGATACTTAGAAAAATTTTTCCATACAAAAAGTTCCCAATGGGCTAGCAATGCAGGCCGACCTTGAGATGATACCGATCGGCATAACCCTGGCCGCCTGCAGGTTAAGGTTCTGTCTATACTGTCTGTATCAAAAGTTAGAAATTAAAATATTTTCGGAACACATCAAGGCTATGCCTTTTTTTATAATTTTAAATAATTAATATTGGTAAGATATAATGACTAATAAAGATATAATATATATTTTAAAAAATTATTACCATAACAATAATTATTATAATACATTAAAACGTATAATAAAAATGATTTAATAGACTTCTGGGTTAAAAAGCTAAATTAAAAATCATTTGCATATATTTGAATTATGTCATACTACTTGAATATTAGTGCAATATTAGCTAAGTTAAATTATTGTTATAAATACGTACATCATGTTATATAAATATCAAAAAATTAACTGAGCTCATATTGCACTAATATTAAAGTAGTATGATATAACGCTAATATATGTGTATGAGTTTTTATTTTGTTACTTATATATAATCAATCTTTCAAATCATAATTTTAAAACTATAACAGATCTTTAACTGTTCTGAATGTTTAACGCCCAGATTACATGTTTCAAAATATTTTTTATAAATAATACATAAATAAATAGAAGAATTTTAATGATATTTTGAAATAATACATTCAAAAATGCATATATCTAAGTATTCTAAGTTTTCTAATGAACTGTAGATATTCTAAGTATAAAAAATGTAACCCGTACGCATAAAAACATTAAAACTAAATAAATAAGATATCGGTTATTATAATGTTCACTACAAATATAATTTTACTACTTTCACAGATTTTAAAGTCCGATTAAAATAAAATATAATTATCTTTACGGAAAAAAATCTTCTAAAGATAATTTTAGCGAAAAATTCTGCCTTGAAAAGTAAAAGGTTTTAAAATTTTTTAAGCTACATTCAAATAATAGTTTTTTCTTCCTCAGTTCAGAACCTACAAAAAACCATGTTCTGTACCATTTAAAAAAAAATTAATTCAACAAGAGAGCAAAAAAAATTATTTTTTTCTCGAATGTATGATTTCGGGGCTCAATTTTAAGGGCGTAAATAGAGTACTGGCAAAATAGTATTATTTTTTCCTAAATCTGTTTCACTAAAGCTTTAAAATAAGATTTTAAAAACTTTTTCCAAAGAAACAAGCCAGATATATTAAAAAATCTTGTTTTTATGAAAACTCTCGACTTAAAATTGTTGTAACTAGGGTTCTATAGCACCTAGAAACGTTTTAAAAAAAGCAAATCGAAGGTTTTTCACTCTATTTTAATAATTTGTGATATATTTGTGTCGTAATTTCCTTGATACTTACGTTAAAGGAAAAATAAGCGAAAAATTCAGAAAATCCTTGATTTCGACGGGTTGCTTAAGATATTTCCTTCACAGAAAGCTTTTCATAAATATTTTTCCATGAAAGAACATCAGAAGACCTTCAAAATAAGCTCTGATAGACCCCCGTAACCTTATCTTATTAGGCGCTACTCAATTTTGTCCAATGGAAAGTCGTTTCGGACTATAGTGCGCCGCAGAGGTCGCTAGTAAACATGCGCGCCTTTTAGTAATGGTCAGATGAATCGGACTTATATACAAAGTGTACTGAACTCTCACAACTTGCGAGAGTTGTACACACATTTAACGTCAAGTAACAGGATTTTAGGTTTGAAATATGCTGGTATCGTTAGTTGTCGGGATTGCATACGCAAGGGGTATTTTGACAAGAAGCTATAGGATTTCTCGAATGTATAAAAAAATTACCATCCCTAATAAAAAAAATGATATAAGATCTCTCATGAGTTCTCACGATAGAAAATGAAACAAGATCTCATATGAGAACCCACATGAGATCTCACGTAAGATCTCATGTGCCGCGGAATTTTATTTTTCCTAATACCCGATCTTACGTGAGATCTCAGGTGAGATCTCGTGTGCAAAAAAATTAATTTTTCCCAATACCCGATCTCACATGAGATCTCATGTGCAAAAAAATTTTATTTTCTCCTACACTTATAGCTGTATTCAATGTCAACGATATCAAATCTAAAATTTGGTCCATAATTCAATTAATTTTTATATATTCTAACATTGCGATTAAATGATTCTACTCTACATCTACAAAACAATCGTTATCTAAAAAATGCTATTATGAATTATGGTTTTAAACTATATTCGAGAATGATTATACTTGGCGATTAAATAATAATAAAAACAATCGAATTTTTTACAAAAATTTAGACGATATTTACAAGTAACAGTTAAGAAACTAGTTACTACAATTATGCATATCGCCCTTTTACACTCGAGAAAGCCATCACTTTTTAGTGAGGTCTGGAGCGATGCCGTTTGTATACAAAGGTTTGTACAGAATTTGTGTATTCATAAATTAAGTTTCTTATTTCATATCACAGACGAAATCATGTATACTAGGCTCAGGGTCAGTTCATACTGATTGATGACAGTTTTTCTAATCTATTAATAGGTAGTGTCGTTCTATGACGAACGCTGAATCTGGTTTAGATTTACGGCATAACACGTCTTACCAATTGTTACACAATTTGCATGTCACCGTAAAAAAAGTTGCAGCTTTATTTATGTCTTAGAACATTATGACAAACTACCTTCAATAAACCGACAGTGACTTAGTACTTAATATCTTTTTTTTATCATACTGATAAATTATTTTTACATATCATTTACAATTGCATCATATAGATTTAAATAATGTAGGTTTTTATAACTCAAGAATTATTGATTTTACTACTATTTTAGAGTATTATCGCAATCTTATTGCTTGTTTTTCTAATTCAGTCGTAAATCTAACGTAATCTGAAAATGTTTTTGAATCGTGTTTGAATACAATTTCAAACCATGATATATAATCATATCCATACAGACTATTCACATAGTTTTTATAATAAGAATTATATTTGTATGCAATGTGAATCTAAACGTTAAAAGTAAGGTAATAAACATATTTTATTATTTTACTATTCGTTATGTTAAAGGTCAGTTCTAGACGAGGTTTCAGACATTTTTTACTAATCGAAAGTAACGAAAAAAGTAATTTGGTTTATTTTCAATAAAAATGTATATCAAAATTGCTTTCATTTGTAATTATCTATTCATTTTAACAAATGAGAAATAGAAGCGTATAAATTTTTTAGTATTCAAAGAACAAGCAAAAAAAAAATAAATAAAAACTAAATATCTTTTTTAGCTATTTTTGATCGGTAAAGTCAGTCGAAAGCTGATCCTTAATTAAAAAGTGTCACCATGAAATACAATGCAAATTAAATGAAGTGGCCAAAATAAGAACTACTGACCTGGGCAAGATGCTTGGGGTCTTATGGCTCCACTAAATTTATCGAATATGGTAATATTCTAGTGTTCGAAGACGTATTTATAATATTAGTGTAATCATATACATCAATGGCATGTTGAAGCTATCCCTTCTGATAATATTTCTGATCCAAGTTTATGAGTAAATGGTGAATTCAATCGGATTTTTTTACTTCAAGAAAAAAATTAGTAGAATTCAACTTGACCCTGGTAGAAAATTTCACTGTTATTTGGTCATATTTTGACCAGTTTTAGAAAAAATGACCAAGAAATGACCAATATTAATCAGAAAATAACCAATTTATCCGCTTATTGACGACGGTTAATAGTCAAAAACTGTTATAAATATGATCAATCATTTTATTATATTATTATAATAAATAATACGTTAATTCATTTTTATTATTAAATATTATACTAAATTATGAAACAATATTATTATTAAATAAAATTTGTAACCACAAATATAACTTTTATCAATTATTTTTAATGAGAAACGAGTTCGATGAAAAAATTCAATTTATGTATCCCATTTACGATATTACATCAGTTAGTGTGTTTGACAAATTTTTTCTAAATCACAGTCTTGAGAACTATATCACAGCTTTCTTCAACAGTTAATTCATTTTCACTGCAACCATTGTTTACACTGTTTTTAATAACCTCAAATTTTACACTTTCCACTCTTCTCCAATAGACTTGTTAAACTTATTGACTTGATGATACATTAGTCTATTTCCTTTCTTTTTTTTTAAATTTTCTTTTCTTATTTGAAGACTCCGTACTTTTCAAAAAATAAACTACTTTATTAATTTGTGTCTGTTTTGCAGTTCTCTCAAGTTTTGGAAACTCTACCACTTTTTCTCTCTTCCTCGTTTTCTCTTTCTCTCTCACTCTCTTTTAGCGTACTTGCAAGGCAAGGTTAAAACAGAGTCATGGCAGCCTGAGAACTAACCTTAAATCTCTAAAATATTTATTTAAAGTCTCTGCCATTTTTATTATGCTGTAACATAATTTTTTGGCTTTTTGTGATCCATTTTAACTTGACCGTATTAGCAAGTTAATTTTTGTAAAGAAATTCTCTTCGTTGAAGAAAAGAAATATATCTATAAATTTATTTGCATAAAGTATATATCTATATATATATTAGCAATTTCACCATATTTTGGTCATTTTGCGATTAAAAAATTAGTCATAAAAGATGACTAATAAATGACTAATGGCCATTTTTGAATGGTCTATTTTCTACCAGGGGAGTGCGGACAACTAAAGAAATCTATTAAAATCTTATACTTAATAAGTTATATAAAGGTTTTCAATTTATAGTATTTTGAAGTTAGGTTTGCCAACTTTAATATCCAATTTGCGATCTCAGTTCATAAAAAAATAACAGCTCCAAAGGATTTTTTATTTTAACTAAAATGATTGTACTAATATAGCTAATGTCAAAATCTGTCAAAATTCAAAGAACAAGACAAAAAAAATAAAAAAGTAATAAATATCTTTTTAAAATTTTTTAAATTGAATAAAATATATAAGAGATCCCATGTGAGATCACATATTAGATCGCACACGAGATTGCATATGAGATGTCACATGAAATCGCCTATGAGATCGCATATGAAATCGAATGTACATTCATTAAATTTTTAAAATAAAATAAACATATGTGCGATCTGACATGAGATCTCACATATATTTATTTTACTTTCAAACAACGAATATATATGAGATTTCATAGGCAATTTCATATGAGATCTCACATGCGAGTTCATACAATATTTTCAGCAGGGATGATTTTTCTCGGCTTGTTCTTTAAATTCATACATATTTACACTCTTTCGATTCTCATTTATTTAAAATAAGTTCACACCTATAAGTAGAGTCGGTGGTAGCGCAGGAACTGAGGCTCTTGGCTCACGCTGTAGTAGACCGGAGTTTAATCCTCGGGAAAATTTTGGAAAAATTTGTCTGAATTACTCTCTGTGAAATAGAACTAGGAGACCAGGAAGAACCAATTAAAAATTCTCCCTGGCCAATAAAAATTACGAGTCTCAGTCCACAGCGATCAAGAGACCCACTGTCATTAAAATAGAGGAGAAGATGATATCTCCAATTCCTAGTGGAAATATAAAATGTGCATTACTGTTTAAAACTGTTTAAAACTGTTCAAAATAGTTTATGAGTGTGACATTTGGGACATTTAAAACAGTTATAAATAGTTTTAAACATTTTTTAACAGTTTTGAACAATACAGAATAATTCGAAACTTAAGTGAACATTTTCTCGTATATATTATATGAATTTTAATATAAATAAGAAAATTTTTACAACCATAAAATTATGAAACACTGTTTAAAATCATTTCGAACTTTTTGAAACTTTTTAAAACTGTTCGAAACTGTTTAAAGGTATTTAAAACTGTTTGAAACCGTTAAAAACTGTTCAAGTTAATAAAAAATAGTTCATATTGATTTAAAATTGTTTTGAAATATTTTGAATATTTAAAATAATCTATAACTTTTAAACATAAAAAATTCAAAACTTTTAAACATCGTTTGAAATCATTTCGAAATTTTCAAAACTTTTTTAAAGTATTTAAAAATGTTTGGAACTGTTCATAACTATTTTAAATTTCCTAAATTTTGCACTTATAAACAGTTTCAAATAGTTTTGAACAGTTTTATACATTATAAACATTTTATATTTCCGCTAGGGATTACAAACAATTCTGATATTTATTTATATAAAAAAAACAAAATTTATTTTTAAACTATATTTGATCGATAAAGTATAGATCTAAAGCAAACCCTTAAAAATTTTGTTTTATAATAGGTCATTTATTTTTGTCCTTTTCTAATCTTAATCTCAACTTTATTATATATTGTGTCATGAAACGAATTTTTGAATTAGTGTTATTCAAAAACTAGATAGTGATAAAAAGATATAATTTTTTTATAAATTATTGATTTTCTTAATAATATAGCATAAAAGAAAAAAATAATTTGATATCAGTGAGTAATAAAATAATCAATGATTGTTAATCAAAAACATGTATTATTTGTAAGATATTAAAAGAAAACAGGCACGTTTGTTCTAAAGTTATCCTAGAGCAGGTCGTTCATCTTTGTCCTTTCATATTAAAGAAATGAAATTTCCTTTTTTATTGCAGTGTTTAAAAAAAAGGAAGCCTCATTTTTCACCACAAAAATAGTTATTATACATTGTTTTAAAATGATATTAAATTAGTATGTGAAAATGTTTCTTTTATCACGTAATTTCACGCAAAATTTGTGACTACACAGCGTAAAAAATTTTTTTAATTTTAAAGAAGCTGTTTTTAAATAGAAGAAATATGGTGCAAAGAAATGAATTTCTTTGAGTCAAAGAAAAATCATTTTTAGATTCATGAAATAATTTTTAAAATAAAAAAAAACCTTGAAATATTCTTTAATAAAATAATATATTTGAAAAAAAAATGTTCGAATTTAGAAAAATATCTTATTAACTTTAAGAAATTACTTACTTCCAAAATAGTGTTGAACGTCAGTAAAACTTTCTTAAAAACAATGCTATATTTTTTTTATTGAAAAAATGTAATATTTATTCAAAATTAGTTCACGACTTCGATAAACTCATCTCTTTTCAACAATAGAATGTTTGTTGGTGCAAAAAAGCGGTGTAATTTATTACATTTCTTTACATTAAAGAGAGGATTTTGAATTGAAAAAAAAAATTGTCGGAATAAAGAAAATGTAGCTAAAAAACTTTGAAAACTTTCTCATTTAAATAATGTAATTATTATTTTGATTAAAAACGTACATATCAGTGAAAAAAAATTTTCACAACAATTATTTATAAACATAATTACTAATTGTGAAAAACTTTATTTAGATCAAGTAACGGTTGTATCATCTGTCTTTTATTCTTAACATGGAGAGACGAAAACAGAATTAGGTTCAAGTAACAAGCGCTACTTGAGTAAGGTCTATGAATAGGAGTCTAAGATCGTATATGATAATGAATATTTATATGGTTGGAATATATATTCAGAATAGATTAAATTACAAATATTATTTTCTTCATTAGGAAATAATAAGTTGATTGAAAAAAAAATTTTTTCTTATTTATTTTTTAGTCTATTTTCAATTATAATAAATTTTATTAAAAACGGAGCTATTTATTTTAACATATTTTAACAATGAAAATAATACTTTTAATTTATTTAGAAATAATACTTTTAATCTTCTTTAAATAATAAAAATAATTTCAATTTATAAAATTCATAGTAAAGGATTGAATATTTTCATCTTACCTGCCAGAAATAAAATATTGGCTCTCGAATATTAACCTTTGTGACTTGAAGGATTACGTTGAAGTTGACAATGATGATTTTTAACGAAGTAAAATCCGTTATTATCAAAGTCCTTACAATCGTCTTGCACAAAAGACACAAAAGTATCTTTTTTTTTGTACTTTTCTAATACATTGACTTTGTTCCAGATGCTTCTTGGGATAGCGCACGCCGTATTCGCAAAATTTATATATATATATATATATATATATATATATATATACATACATCGCGAGCATTTGGAACAAAGCCCACGTATTACTAATGTATTATATATATATATATATATATATGTACAGTGAGGTCCAATAAAAAAGAGCCACCCTTGAGAAAAAAGTACTAATTTAAAAATTTGTGATTAAATTCGAATCATTTTTCTGAAAATGATGGTAGAAAAATTTTACGCGGCTGGTTTCAAAGGTATTTTGCTTCACTTGAAATTTATATTTTAGTTTTTTTCTAGGTTCAAAATTGACCGAGATTTAGCGATTTTTGTTGAGAAAAAGGTTTTTTTTTTATTTTTTCGATATCTGCTTAATGAGAGGAGATATAGAAAAATGCCAAATAAAAAAAGGTGCATTTTTTTGTGTAGAATAACCTTAAATTTTTTCAAAATTTTTTGTGCATTTTAATTTTTTTGATATTGTTACTGTATTTTTATATACATGTACCATACTCTTATAAGAGTACCGCAACAATATCGAAAAAATTAAAATGCACAAAAAATTTTGAGAAAATTTAAGGTTATTCTACACACAAAAATACACTTTTTTTATTTAGCATTTTTCTATATCTCCTCTCATTAAGCAGATATCGGAAAAATAAAAAAAAACCTTTTCTTCAACAAAAATCGCTGAATCTCGGTCAATTTTGAACCTAGAAAAAAAATTAAAATCTAAATTTCAAGTTAAGCATAATACCTTTAAAACTAGCCGTGTAAAATTTTGCTACCATCATTTTCCGAAAAATGATTTAAATTTGAACACAGGCGAATAAAAAAATTTTTTTTTCTGTTTTTAAGTCGTAATATTTCCCAGACAAGTACTCAAAATTAAATTGTTAATACACCATTGAAAAGTCCTTACAAATGCGTTTAAAATGAGTAGTCGTGGAGTTCTGTACGACCCTTATTTGTTGAGATACAAAATTTTTAAATTAGTACTTTTTTTCTCAAGGGTGGCTCTTTTTTATTGGACCCCACTGTACATATATATATATATATATATATAATACATTCGTAATACATGGGCTTTGTTAGAAATGCTCGCGATGTATATATATATATATAAATTTTGCGAATACGGCATGCGCAATCCCAAGAAGCATTTGGAACAAAGCCGATACATAAGAAGAGTACGAGGAAAAGATACTCTTGTGTCTTTTGTCAGACTTTGATAATAACGGATTTCATTTCGTTAAAAATAACCACTGTCAACTTTAACGTAATCCTTCGAATCACAAAGGCGAATATTCAAGAGCCAACATTATATTTCTTGCAGGTAAGATAAAAATATTTATTTCTTTACTATGAATTTTATAAATTGAAATTATTTTCATTATTTAAATAAGATTATAAGTATTATTTCTAAATAAATTAAAAGTATTATTTTCATTGTTTAAATATGTTCAAATAAATTGCTCCGTTTTTAATGAAATTTATTATAATTGAAAATAGACTAAAAAATAAATATGAAAAAAAATTTTCTTCAATCAACTTATCATTTCTTAATAGAGAAAATAATGTTTGTAATTTAATCTTTTCTGAATATATATTCCAACCATATAAATTTTCATTATCATAAGCGATCTTAGACTCCTATTCATAGACCTAACTCAAGTAGCGGTTTTTACTTGAACCTTATTCGGTCTCTGTTGCTCTATGATAAAAATGATAGATGATAAAACTGTTACTTGATCTAATAGCTACACTGGAAAAAAAATTTCTTTGTAACAAAAAAAATTTTATTGTATTGAATAGATTCTTTCCGGAAATCGGGGAAATATTTTTTGTATCAATATCATTTATTCCGTCAGTGAAAATAACATTTTTAAATATCAATGAAATATTGCTCAACATACATAAGATATTTCTTAAGGGGAATCCTCATACCGACATAGAGTTTTACTTTATCTACATTTAAATTATGAATTTTAATAAAAATTTAACTATTCATGACTGAAATTCGTAGAATAGGCACATTCTTAACATACCAAAGAATTTATTGCAACGTGAAAAGACAAAATAAGGGTAAAAATAAAGGCGAAAACTGCTTAATACGATTAACTTTTCAATGTAGTTATGAATAATCGTATTATGCAGTTTTTGTCTTCATTTTCACTTTTATTCTGTCTTTTGACGTTGCAATAAACTCTTTAGAATGTTAAGAATGTGGCTCTTCTATCAATTTATTCAAAAATAGTTAAATTTTTACTAAAACGCATAATTTAAATGTAGATAAGGTAGATCTCTGTGCCGGTATGAGGATACCCCTTAAACTTAAAAATATCTCATACTGGAAATTATTAATTTTATTTTAAATTGATATTCCGTAATATTAAAATAAAAATTAAGTTAAATAATTAAAATAAATATTTTTTTCCTTCAATAAAATATTTTTATGCATCTAAAAAATATTTCGAATTAATTAATTTCTTCCTACCAAATATTGACCAGGGGGAATTTTTAATTGGTTTTTCCTGATCTTCTAGTTCTATTTCATAGAGAAAAATTTAAAAAAATTTTTCCAAAATTTTCCCGGGGATTAAACTCCGGTCTACTACAGCATGAACCAAGAGCCTTAGCCCCTGCACTACCACCGATTCTACTTATAGGTATGAACTTATTCTAAGTAAATGGGAAGCGGAAAAGTGTAAATATGTTTAAATTCAAATAACAAGCCAGTAGGTAGACTATGGGGATTCTGGACCCCCCCCCCTATCAACCTACGATCGCTTCAACATCACAATTGATATCAGCGATTACTTTATCAATGTCAGAAGCAAAAAAGAATCTGTAAATTTGCAAATCATCAGCAAACAATACATGTTTAGGAAACCTGAGAACATCAAGTAGATCGTTGGTATAAAGTGAAAAGAGCAGCGGGCCCAGTACACTACCCTGAGGTACACCAGTATCAACACCCAACCAAAACTTGGCAGAACCACCGTCCATTATTTCAATCGACTACGTACGACCCTGCAAGTACGAAGAAAACCACTTAATGACATCATTAAAGCAATTCAGACTCTGAAGTTTACGAAGGAGACGATAATGCGGCACAGTATCGAAAAATCTTAGAAAAATCAAAAAGCAAGAGTACTGTAACCTTTCTCTAATCAACTCTGACGTCCTCCAAAATGTTGAGAAGCGCAACCTGGGTGTTATGACCGGCTCTAAAACCAGTCTGGAACCTGGAAAGGAGCCTTGTAGACTCGAGAAATTCAAGGAGTTGTTGATAAACAACTCTCTCAAGGACTTTAGAAGGCTCACTGAGTCTGGCTATGGGTCGCGTCTGATCAGGCGTTGTGATGGATTTGGACTTGCCCAGCGGCAAGATATAAGCGTTCTTCCAATCAGTTAGAAAACACGAGCAAGCGAGTGACTTATTGATGATGGTAAGGAGAGAGGGAGAGAAAGAGAAAGAGAGAGAGGTTGAGTCATATAATATTCTCGAACCGTAAAGACATCGAGAAATCTCTGATCTCATTCTTTTGAGTCATGGAATTTTAGTCGAAGAAACTGCGCATCGGGGAATCCCTGATCTGAAATAAAGGATCAGGTAGCGTTGTTTTTTGAAAATTAAGTTAGAATATACAAGAAAGCTTTGTCTCGTGTATTCTAATTGCATACATATATACACTGAAAGAAATTTCGTCTTTGGGTATCTCGATATTTAGAGTCTATTGATTTCATGAAAGAAACAACATTTCATAACTCTACATTTCGTATTATTTCAATTCGTACAAGCGTATAAATAAACTCTAAGAATCCTCGAATACATGCAAAACGAAACTGAACTTGATCTTACTCGAAATTCGTAAATATGGAATTCGATGAGTCCTCGCAATAGCGCAAGCGCACGGCCGAGCTAACTTAACTCGGCTCTCGGCGTCTGAGACGAGATTCTCGATTTCTGCAATACCTTTGAATAAGAGACTCCGACGCTAGCGAATCAATTTAACACAATTATTGAAAAGTCTTTATCCCTTAAGTCATCGACATCTCCAAAGGCAAAATTTTTTTCAGTGTAGATATGCGCATCGGGGAATCCCTAATCGGAAATAAAGGATCAGGTTTCATTAACAATTAATAAATAACTTAGTCGTGAGAGACCTTGGTAAAATAACTGCGCAATTTCTTTTACTTGAAGAAACTCCGCATCGGGGAATCCCTGATCGAAAGAAAGGGATCAGGTTGCATTGTTTTTTAAATTTAAGATAGAATATAAGAGAAATCTTTCTCTCATGTATTTCAAATGCACATATATAATACGTATCTCGCATCTCGAGAATTCCAATGGGAATCAGTTTATAATGTTTAATCTAACCCATGACTAGCTGATGTCAAAGTTCAAGAGCGGAAGTACGAGAAGCTTCAGTTGAGAGAAACTACGCATCATGAGAAACCTGATTCAAGATAAAAAAGTATCAGCTTGCAATGTTTTTTAAGAACTCATCAATGTTCTATCTATTTACTTTATACATCGCAAATTATTTTAAATAAAAGTTCGCGAAAAAATTTTTCAAACAATCATAATAAGATATTGTATTAACAGTATGAAGCTGACCTATATAAAGGGTTAGCTCATACTGCAAAGTATCATCAGTCTCATAAACATTATCATTCAAATAAGTTCATAGATACTACAAAGGTAAGTGAATTTTCATTTTGAAATAATGTTTAAAAAGTGATTTCAATTTTAATTTTTAAATAATTTTAAAACAATAATTTAAATTTTCAAATAATTTTTAAAAATAAATTTAATTTTTTAAATAGTTTTTAAAAAAATAATTTTAATTTTTAAATAATTTTTTAAAATATTTTCAATTTTTTAAATAATTTTAAAAATAATTTCAGTTTTCAAATAATTTTATTAATAAGGAAGTTCATTCCTTAAAATTTTAAAATGGTGGAAATTTTAAAATTTTATTACGTGTATAGGTAAATCACCAATCAAACTCATTTCATTCAAGTCTTTAAAAATTTCGCCCTTTTTTCGCTAAGACCAATAATTTTCGAAATTTTTCAAAATCAAAATTTTCAAATTTCGAAATTCGTTATCTCGAAAATTATTGCTTCTAGAGGGGTGCAATTTTCATAAATGTATATCTTATAACTCTTGCTAGTTATTATATGATTTATATTTATTTAAACAATTTTGCAAATAATAATTTTTTATTTTTATGTATTTTTACAGATGTCTACAAATAATTAAAAGGAGCATCCAGAGTACGTTATGCTGTTACCGATGGTAAAGGTCCCTTGGGAATAAACCATCTGCAACGAAACTCTGGACCATTTACATCAAATCGTGAAAGTCATTCATGCCCATATTGAACTGGATGTCAACGTTGAGGTGCAAATTCACGAAGTGCATGCAGTCTTAGAAAAGAATGGACTTATCTATTTTTTCAAGAAAATTTAAATTTTAACTTACATTTAAAACTCTACATTATCTTTGTGTATATATATATATACAAGTAACTTTTTGTATTCCTTTTTATAATGCATGAATTTCGAATATAAAATAAAAATGAAAATGAAAAAAAAAATAAATAAAAAAATAAATACATTGTTTATTATTACTAGAAAATCCATGCACTCAAGCGCGCCATGTATCTAATCTAAATGTATATAAATTTGTAATGATTGATTGTTAATGTAGTGTTATTATTTTCTGTTCATCATTAAATAATAATCATTTCATATCTACTAATATCTGCATTAGTAAAGAAATTGATGTTATATACTAATGTATCAGAGCAGTTTACATGGCATCAATGAATTCATAGACACGGAAAACTTTGAGAAAAATAAATCCCATTTAAAAGATATATTATCACTATATTCATTTTCTTATTATTGTTTTAAAAAATTGAAGAAATAGTAAACTTTTAAATTATTTTTCAGACATTTCTTAAATCTTTTAAAATTTAAATTACGTAAACTATTACAAAGTCAAAAGTTATTCTACAAATATTTAGCTTTTTATACACATAATTTTTAATATCAATCTAACGTATTTGATTTTCAAGACATATCTTGAGAGGATTCCAAGATTGATCTCTGGACATAGTCATGTAAAATTGTCCATGATTAAAAACATCTGTTTTTAATACAATGTAATGTGGTTTTTAAAAACGACTTTTCCAGTCTTATCATTACTTAAAATTTCACATTTTAAGGAGATATAAAACGGATACTGCACCTACACTCATAAATATTGACTATCCCCACTTTTTAGTGAAAAATTTCAGAAATAGGAATGCATTAGATGGTATAAATTTTTAAATAAATTTATTCATTAGCATTTATGAATTTTTAATTTCTGGTACCAGAAGGATTTTAATATATAATATTGGAATCCTAAATTTTCAATAACTAATGAATTAAGTTATTAGAAAATTAATATTTTCAACAATATAAAATTCATAAAATATATAAAAAATAAAATAATTCAAATCCATTCTTAACGATATGTATATCGTTCCTAATTTTAAAATACAAATAAAAATAAAAATTTTAATTTATATTTTCTTAACTATAGTAATTATATTATTCTTTTAAACAAAAGATTTTTAATTTCATTTCGCAGAAAAAATGTTTATTCTAAGCAAGATTCAATTTTAATTTTGAAATTAAATAAACAAACTTTTGAAAAATAGTAAATTTTAGGTGAGTATTATACAATATTTTTGAAAAAAAAAAAATTTTAAGCTGTCAATCTAGAAATATTTTGTACACTAAATTATACTATCGAAATTGTATTACTTATGGGTTTTTCTATTATTTATTTTAAAATATTCCAAAATATTTTGAATCTTATTTTAAATTTACAAAATTTCTTGCTTAATATACTATTTTATAGTACAGTTTTTAAAAAGAAAATTGAGAAGTAAATGGCATAGAATTGTTACCATGTTCTAATTTTTAATATACAATAACTAATGAATATAGAGCGGTACTTCGCACTCTCGACATTTTCACACAAAAGGAATTTTCGTAAGCGGAAGTTAGCGATGTTTATATTAATAATTTTTTTATTTAAAAAATCAAACTATATCAATAATTATAATTTAATTATTTCATCAATGATTTTTATTATTAAATTCTAAATGGATGATTCTATTTAAGCATATTATAGTAAATCAATTCTTGTTTTTCGGCAATCATATGATTCTATTCGATGCACCAATCACGTTCTTAGTATAAAATGTTCACAACATACGGCCATCGTTTTTTTTCAAAAGAGGATTTTTAAAAACCTAGACCACCATTTTTATATTAGTTTAAAAAAAAGAGTATTATTCTAAAAATATAAAGATTTTTTGAAGATAGATAGATAGATAGATAGATAGATAGATAGATAGATAGATAATCATTTATTTGTATTAAAAATAGAAGAATGTATAAATATAAATGTAAATGTTATATTTAAAGTTTCATACAACATATAAATATAAATTGCTTCTAGAGATGATATCACAGTCAGTCAACTCACCTAATAATATTGAATAAGTAAGTCGCTACAAAATGTGATATCATAGAATAATATAAGAATAATTATTAAAAAAACATGTAATAATACTATACATTAAAAAAGTCATTCAATATCTATTTGTCATAATATTAAAATTTAAAAGATTGAAAAAAATAATAAAATAATAAAATAATATATATATATATATATATATATATATATATATATATATAAATATAGATAAATAAAATAAATATATATATATATATATATATATATATATATATATAAATTTAATTTTTATTTATATCTCTAAGAATACATACATTGTAACGGTTATTTTGTACACGTTACAAAAAAAGAATTAGCTTTTAATTAAATATTATTTTTAGCTAAATCTATATGTTTCATTACACGCAGAGTTACCGAAAAATATAAAGAATACACTATTTATTATATGGCAAACTCCGATTGTGCTAGCTAGTAAATCGTATTGATATACGACAAGATTTTGCTCTGTAAACTTGTCACCGTGCGTCTCTCTCTCTCTCTCTCTCTCTCTCTCTCTCTCTCTTACCTGATCGAGAGACGCAATGCCGTAGCTGTTCAGTTCTCCCCGTTGTAAATAGTTCAAATGAAAAATATCAACTAGAAGATATATTCAACGTGGACCGCGAAGGCGTAGGGGTAAGCGATAAGAACAGGTTACTTCTAATAAAGCTTGTAACTTAAATAAAGTATTAAATACGTATCAACGTAAAACATATAACATTTATTAGAAATAATTAAGCTACAATTCGAAGTGGAGAAGAAGTATAGATGTGTAATTAAATGGGTGTGGGTGGGTGGATGCGTGCGTGCGTGCGTGCGTGTGTGTGTGTGGATATGTGATTTCAGTTAGTAAATTGTATCTCGAGAATTACACGATGGATTTGCTTCTAATTTTGCATGGAATTTAGTTTTTTGACTAACTTGCTTGCTGGGAAGCTATTGATAATTGGTTCTTCTAATGTAGTTTTCATTTTAGAGTTGTTTAAAAAAATTTCGATTTTTCATTTTTTTTTTTTTTTTTGTTTACTATTCGATGAATTTGCTTTAAAATTTGCACGGAAATTATTTGTGATTGCCCAAATAATATTAATTTGAAAAAACTGATCCTCTTTAAAAAAAAAAAAACGATGGCTGGATACTGTGAACATTTTATACTAAAAACGTGATTGGTGCATCGAATAGAATCATATGATTGGCGAAAAACAAGATTTGATTTACCATAATATGCTTAAATAGAATCAGAGAGCGTCTGTGGCGTAACCGGCTAAGACATACGCCTTATTCTACACATTCGCTCCGAGTGGTCGGGGGTTCGATTCCCGGTGAAAACACCTGAAATTTTTTTTCAGACATACGCCTTATTCTACACATTCGCTCCGAGTGGTCGGGGGTTCGATTCCCGGTGAAAACACCTGAAATTTTTTTTCAGACGTTTTTTCATCGGAAAAAGAACTTCTGAGCGCGATGGGTAAACATTCCTGGCGTAGGTTTTCTTCTGGGGGAGTTTTCCCTACGTCACAGGCTTAGGCCTGAGCTAATGCACGAATCTACCGTAGAAATCTACTTACCGACTGTTCTAGGAACGCGGCAGTCTGTGATTTCTCGGGTATGGGTAGATTAAAATAGGTAAAGAAAAGAGGTAGGAAAAATATAGGTACAGGAAATATACAGGTAAGAGAAAAAAGGTCGGCAAACATCCTGACACAGAGGTGGTCAAGGATGTCGGTAGCTTGGCCAAGAGGCTGCACCGGGCCAATAGGCCTTAAATAGAATCATCAATTTGGAATTTAATAATAAAAACTATTGATGAAATAATTAAACTATAATTATTAATATAGTATGATTTTTTAAATAAAAATATTATTAATATAAACATCGCTAACTTCGGCTTACGAAAATTCCTTTTGTGTCAAGATGTCGAGAGTGCGAAGTACCGCTCTATATTCATTAGTTATTGTACATTTGAAATTAGAACATGGTAACAATTCTATGCCATTTACTCCTGAATTCTCTTTTTAAAAATTGTACTATAAAATAGTATATTAAGCAATAAATTTAGAAAATACATATGTTATGAACTTTTTAGCTTATAACAATATCATCAAATATTTATCTATGAGCCTGGTAAATAATTTTGTAAATTTAAAATAAGATTTAAAATATTTTGGAATATTTTAAAATAAATAATAAAAATACCGATAACTAATACAATTTCTATAGTATAATTAGTATATAAAATATTTCTAGATTGACAGCTTAAAAATTTTAAAAAAAAAAATATAGTATAATACTTGCCTGCCCTCGTAGAAAAAAGTCTAGTTTTATCGAGGCTTCGATTATTTAACATACAAAACTAGACAGATCTAGAGTAAATTTCTACCAGGGTAAAGTGTACTATTTTCAAAAGTTTGTTTATTTAATTTCAAAATTCAAATTGAATCACGCTTAGAATAAACATTTTTTCTGCGAAATGAAATTAAAAATCTTTTGTTTGAAAAAATAATATAATTACTATAATTAAGAAAATATAAATCAGAATTTTTATTTTTATTTGTATTTTTAAAATAGGAACGATATACATATTGTTAAGAGTGGATTTGAGCTATTTTTTTTTTAATATATTTTATAGATTTTATATTGTTGAAAATATTAATTTTTAAATAACTTCACTCTTTAGTTATTGAGAATTTTGGATTCCAATATTATATATTACAATCCTTCTGGTACCAGAAATTAAAAATTCATAAATGCTAATGAATAAATTTAATTAAAAATTTATACTATCTAAAGCATTTCTCTTCCTGAAATTTTGCACTAAAAAGTGGAGATGCTCAATATTTATGAGTGTAGGTGTAGTGTCCATTTTATATCTCCTTAAAATGTGATATTTTAAGTAATGATGAAACTGGAAAAGTCGTTTCTATAAACCACATTACATTGTATTAAAAAGCAAATGTTTTTAATCATGGACAATTTTACATGACTATTGTCCAGAGATCGATCTTATAATTCTCTTAAGGCGACTTCGGATTTTAGGTTAGGTTTTATTTTTGAGTTTACAAATTAATCTTTCAATATGTAAAATTTTTTAGATTTTTTAATATTCCACCATTCTATGAATTATAATAAATGGTGGAAAATTAAAAAATCCAAAAAATTTTAGAAACTGAAAGAGTAATTTGTAAACTACAAAATGAAATCCAACCGAACTTCCGTAGTCGCCTTAAGATATATCTTAAAAATCAAAAACGTTCGATTAATATTAAAAATTATGTGAGTAAAAAGCTAAATATTTGTAAAATAACTTTTGACTCTGTAATAGTTTACGTTATTTAAATTTTGAAAGATTTAAGAAATGTCTAAAAAATAATTCAAAAGTTTACTATGTTTTCAATTTTTTAAAATAATAATAAGAAAATGAATATAGTAATAATATGTCTTTTTGAAACTCCGTGCGAGAAGCTCGATTTCACGCACGCTGTACAAAGTGACACGTGCGAAAATGGAGCTTCTCACATGTCGTGTCAAAAAATAGTGTTCGATACTCGTGCGAGAAAGTGATTTCTTACTCGTGTGACCTTTTCACCCTCGCTTCGCTCGGGCGCGAACCACCACACGAGTAAAAAATCACTTTATCGCACTAGTACCGAAATATACTATTTCAATAGGATTTATTTTTCTCAACGTTTTCTGTGTCTATGAATTCATTGATGCCACGTAAACTGCTCTGATACATTAGTATATAACATCAATTTCTTCACTGATGCAGATATTAGTAGATATGAAATGATTATTATTTAATAATGAACAGAAAATAATAACACTACATTAACAATCAATCATTAAAAATTTATATATATTTAGATAAAATATAGGGCAAGCTTGCGCGCATAGATTTTCTAGTAATAATAAACAATGTATTAATTTTTTTATTCATTTTTTTTTTCATTTTCATTTTCATTTTTTATTAAAAATTCATACATTATACAAAAAATACAAAAAGTTACTCATGAATATATATTAAAATACAAAGTTAATTATGAATATATATATATATATATTAAAATACAAAATTAATGTAAAGTTTTAAATGTACGTTAAAATTTAAATTTTCTTGAGAAAATAGATGTGTTCAAATTTGAATTTTCTTGAAAAAATAGATAAGTACATCCTTTTCTAAGACTGCATGCACTTCGTGAATTCGCACCTTAACGTTGACATCCAGTTCAATATGGGCCAGAATTAGGGTTGCCACCCGTACGTTAATATAAAGTACGCTAGTATAATTGTATATATTATTTTTTAGTAATTTTAGTTGAAATTTTAAAAAACAGAAACGTACACCACTATATATTATTTTAGGTTGCTTCAACAAAACGCTTTTTTTTATCAACATACGTTTTTTTAATGCAAAAATACAAATAATATCTTATTTTCTTTTTTTAAATAACGTACGATAACGTACAAAAATGGCAACCCTAGCCTGAATGGCCTTCACGATTAGATGTAAATCGTCTAGAGTTTCGTTGCAGATGGTCCATTCCCAAAGAACCCTTACCATCGGTAACAGCATAACGTACTCTGGATGCTTCTCTTGATTATTTGCAGACGTCTGTAAAAATACATAAAAATCAAAAATTATTATTTGAAAAATTGTTTAAATAAATATAAATCATATTATAACTAGCGGAAGTTATAAGATATAAATTTATGAAAATTGCACCCCTCTAGAAGCAATAATTTTCGAGATATCGAATTTCGAAATTTGAAAATTTTGATTTTGAAATATCTCGAAAACTATTGGTCCTAGCGAAAAACGGGCGAAATTTTTAAAGACTTGAATGAAATGAGTTTGATGGGTGATCAACCCAAATACGTAATAAAATTTTAAAATTCCCGCCATTTTGAAATTTTTAGGATTGAACCTCCTTATTAATAAAATTATTTAAAAATTGAAATTATTTTTAAAATTATTTAAAAATTAAAATTATTGTTTTAAAATTATTTAAAAATTAAAATTGAAATTACTTTTTAAACATTATTTTAAAATTAAAATTCACTTACCTTTGTAGTATCTATGAACTTATTTGAATGATTATGCTAATGAGATTGATGATACTTTGCAGTATGAGCTTACCCTTAATATAGGTCAGCCTCATACTGTTAATACAATATCTCACTACAATTGTTTAAAAAATTTTTTCGCGAACTTTCATTCGAAATAATTCGCGATGTATAAAGTAAATAGAGAGTACATTGATGAGTTCTTAAAAAATATTGCAAGCTGATACTTTTTTTATCTTGAATCAGGTTTCTCCCAATGCGTAGTTTGTCTCAACTGAAGCTTCTCGTACTTCCGCTCTTGAACTTTGACATCAGCTAGCCATGCGTTAGATTAAACATTATAATCTGATTCCCATTGGAATTCTCGAGATGCGAGATATGTAATATCAACGAATATAGACGCTTATAGAAGCGTATTCTTAAATGGGAAATTTCTGCCAAAAATGAGTTACCCAGCTACTGAGGGCGCCACTAGATCCCATGTATTTATATATATATATATATATATATATATCAAATTTTTCATATGTATAGATATACAAACAATGTTAAAGTGTTATCCAGCGTTCCAGACGAAAAATTTAACCCAGAAGTATCCTTCTATAAGCGTCTATCTTCTTTGGTATCATATATGTGCATTTGAAATACATGAGAGAAAGATTGCTCTTATATTCTATCTTAAATTTAAAAAACAATGCAACCTGATCCTTTACTTCCGATCAGGGATTCCCCGATGCGGAGTTTCTTCGAGTAAAAGAAATTGCGCAGTTATTTTACCAAGGTCTCTCACGACAAAGTTATCTATCAATCGTTAATGCAACCTGATCCTTTATTTCCGATTCAGGATTCCTCGATGCGCAGTTTCTTTGACTAAAATTCCATGACTTAAAAGAATGCAACCTGATCCTTCATATGAGATCAGAGATTTGCTGATGTCTTCGCGTTTCGAGAATATTCCATGACTCAACCTCTCTCTCTCTCTTAGCTTTAAATCAGGGATCAGGGAGTCGGCCGCTGCGCGCGCATCTGCTTTTGACACGGGTGGTGACGTCAGCGGGTGGTGGATGGTGACGTCATCAGGTAGTGGGTGGGCAGAGGGTTGTGACGTCATAAGTGCTGAGTGACGATTTGCACCTATCCGCTAGTCGCACAGGTGAGTCGAGGGAGTGTTGGTGGGGGGGTCCAGAATCCCCATAGCCTACCCACTCAAGCCGAGAAAAATCATCCCTGCTGAAAATATTGTATAAACTCTCATGTGAGATCTCATATGAAATCGCCTATGAAATCTCATATATATTCGTTGAATTCAAAAGAAAAAATAAATATATGTGAGATCTCATGTCAGATCGCACATATATTTATTTTATTTTAAAAATTGAACGAATATACATTTGATTTTATATGCTATCTCATAGACGATTTCATGTGACATCTCATATGCAATCTCGTGTGCGATCTATTATGTGATCTTACATGGGATCTCTTAAATATTTTATTTTATTTAAAAATTTGAGAAAGATATCTATTCCTTTTTTTTCTGGTCTTGTTCTTTAAATTTTGACAAATTTTGACATTAGTCATATTAGTATAATCATTTTAGATAAAATAAAAAATCCTTTGGAGCTGTTATTTTTCTTATGAACTTACACAGTATAAAATTTTGTGTAATTCGTTAAAATTTTTTTGTACACAAATTTTACAATCATGTTTGTAAAATCAACATAAAAGTTTTTGTAATTAAAAAATTTCTGTTTACTTTTAAAATCAACACAAAAATTTTTGTAGAATGAAGACACAGAGTTTGTTATTTTTACAAACATGTGTGTACTAAGTAGGAGAGTATCAGATCTTCGGATCACAGATTCAGCTCAAACTTCTAGATAAGTTTTCAAATGTCAAAATATGAAAGAAAACAGAATTTTAGACCCCAACGCTCAATATTCCCCTAGTTACAGGCAATTAAAGAAAATAACTAAAAAAGTTACTAGATTTTCAAACGCATATAGTTCCTTAGCATTGATAGCTAGGAGCTTGAAACTTTTCTTAAATGAAAGCTGAGCTCAAATCCTTTCAAACTAGTAGTTATAGCATGTCAAAATATTATTTTTTCCCAAAGTTATAGCGTGATAAACATTGGACCTGATTTTTCTTTTTAAAACATTAATTAATAATAAAAGCTAAAATTAGGTCCAATCTTTATTACGCTCTAACTTTGGGAAAAAATAATATTTTGATATGCTGTAACCACTGTTTTGAAAGGATTTGAGCTCAGCTTTAATTTAATAAGAGTTTCAAGCTCCTAGCTATGAATACTAAGTAACTATATGCGTTTGAAAATATAGTAATTTTTTTAGTGATATTCTTTAATTGCCTGTAACTAGGGAAATATTGAGCGTTGGGGTCTAAGATTCTGTCCCCTTTCATATTTTGACATTTGAAAACTTACCTCAAAGTTTGAGCAAAATCCGTGATCCGGAGGTCTGATACTCTTCTAGTAAGTTGCTCAAATATTCTCATATTTTTAATAATTAAATATCAGCATTTGCGACGTGATAAATAGCCGGACGTCCAACTGTTCCCGAAAACGTCGAATTTATTTATTTATATTTCAATCTTACTTTTATGAAAGATCTACAGAGGGAATCCTTTGAAAAATTGTAACCCTTGTTCGGGTTTCAAGGGCCCAAGATTTAGGAGCAATAGTTTAGAAAATATATTAAAATTTTTGCAATGAAATATTATTCAAAAGCGGCATTTGAAAGAAACACTGTACACGATTTCAATAGTTAAAATAATGAACTTCTTTAATTGAACAATGAAAAAAGGAAAGAAACTATTTACTTGAAATTTAATAACTTTTACAATGGCTTAAAAATGCTCTGTTTGAATTTTTTCATACACCTATTCGCGTATAATAAATCCATCGCCACCAATATAATATAATAAATAGAACAAATGATTTTATTCTTAATGACACTTGCGGCGCAACTAACAAAAAAAACAAATAATTATGCTCTCTCTCTCTCACTCACACACGTTCTCTCTGAGCGGCTCTACTATAATATAGAACGACGCTCGGTTTCAACTTTTCTATCGGTAAGCAAACGCGTCAACTCTATAGACGGAGAGAAAAATCATGTTATTATTCCATAAAATTTCAAGTGATTATTACATGATATTTCTTCACCGAATATTATCGAAGAAACAAGTGATTTTTTGATGATACTCATGTTTTTAATAGATGATTGGTATCCATCTTAAAATCAGATACAAAAGATGTTATTTTTTCTTGATGGTCAACTTAAAATTACGTGGGCTGCCAGGAGAATGAACGTGGCGATGCATCATGTTAAAATTACTTGCGACTCACGGGATTTTCACGTGGCACTCAAGTGAATTCAATGGTGGCGTGACCAACCGAGTAGCGCGTGCTTTGCAGGTAGTGGGGAGAGAGAGAGTAACCAAAATACAATCTTATTATGATGGTAAAACAGCAATATATATATTTAAAAAAAATTAAATATTAAATTATCAATATTACCTTTGAAACTATTAGGAATAAATTTTAAACTCAAAATTTAATTATTTTAAACAACTGGGGGGCAGATAAGCATCTATCATTTCGCACCAAATATATCTCCAAGCAGGTTTAGCCTAGTGCGTAACGTTCATGCTTTTCTTTTTGGTTGTGCGAGTTCAACTCTCGGTCAAGACCACTTTTTTTATTATTTTAATATTTTTTATTAATTATTTAATTTATATTTTCTTTTTTCTAATATTAAAATCAAATTAAGTATGCTCATTTTTTTTATTAATATTTTTTTAAAATAAATTATTTTTTTTACGTAATAATTCAAATAGTTAATAAATAAATAATAGTGATTTATAATACTATAATTTAATTTATTCGTAATGTAATTTATAAAATTGACATAATAAATAAATTAATCTATAGTATTAATTCATTTATGTTATAGTTTATATTATACATTAATACACACACATATATATTTATGAAGACAAAATTTAACTAAAGTATTATAAATATAATTGTTATTCATTTATTAATATTTTTAATTATTACGTATAAGAAATAATTTATTTAAAAAAAATATTAATTAAAAAAATGAGCATATTTAATTAGATTTTAATATTAGAAAAAAGAAAATATAAATAAAATAATTAATAAAAAATATTAAAATAATGAAAAAAGTGGTCTTGACCGAGAGTTGAACTCGCGCACCCAAAAAGAAAAGCACGAACCTAACGCACGAGGCTGAACCTGCTTTGAGATATGTTTGGTGCGAAATGATATATGCTTATCTGTCCCCCAGTTGTTTAAAATAATTAAATTTTGAGTTTAAAATTTATTTCTAATAGTTTCGAAGGTAATATTAATAATTTAACACTCACTAATTTATTTAAAAAATTGCTATTTTACCATTATAACAAGATTGTATTTTGGTTACTCTCGCTCTCTCTCCCCACTACCCGCAAAGCACGCGCTACTCGGTTGGTCACGCCACTATTGAATTTACTTGAGTGCCACGTGAAAATCCCGTGAGCGGTAAGTGAATATCACAGGATCGACTAACTGGTTATATTCACTTGGCGCTCTTAGTAATTATAGCTGCTGTCCAAAGGATAATATCATGGCGCCTATAGCGTTTTCAGTTAGGATCTATTCTGGTTAAATTAAGTTGATTTCATGAAAATCTTACATGAAGAATCATTTAATTTTAACGTGTTAAATTTATCATAGGAAAATAACATGATTTTTCTCTCTGTGTACTTTTTCTTATGTCCGACGCTTTGCCTCTTCCCCTTTTCGCTGGCAACAGAGGCTCTCTTCGCGGAACCCGGCGAACGTTACAACTTCTTATGCGAAATTCCGCGAAGATTTTAAGTCACTTCTGAACGGCATAAATTCACAAATTTTAATTTCACTTTTTTTAGATTTTATTTACTTACATTCACCGGAAGCTAAAAATTATATATAATTATATAATATTTCTAATTGAAAGAAATTTACACACGATCACAAAGTTTAAGAAAACGTTACGTTATGCAAGCACATACAGATAACGCAATTAATACACCTTATACCTTTTTCATACCCTCTCTCTCTCTCTTCTCCTTTTCCTATCTCCGCTTGCTCTCGGCTTGTTTGCGCTGGCTTCCTGGACACAGGCTGGCGCTACGGCGATGACGTTGATAGAGAGGATGCGGCGTAGGTTTGGGTTGAATGTGAGATCGTCTGTTAACGTTGTATAATGGCGCTACTAATAAAGGCGCCACTATTTTTCTCTGTTCGATAAATTTGATAAATTTTCTTTCTCGCTCGATTTTCTTTTACGTTACGGCCCCAATACGAACTGATAACGTTCGACTCTAATAATATTAAATTAATACCCAGAAATTACACACTTATATACGGTGATTAGAATTTTCTCATTCAAATTTTTTTTATAAAAGAACAACGACCGTAAACGAAATTTAAAATTAAAACTCTCCTTTTATGGCACTAATAAATAAAAAAAAAGGAATTATATTTTTCTCTCTTTTAACGTAAAACTTCTCTATTTGACTTTACACGACTTTTCTTTCAACACGCTTTTTTTTCTCACAAAGGGCTCTTTGTTTTATTAAGTACTCGCGACACACGTCCGATCTCACTCGATACTCTCTTCACACTGACGCCGGGCCCGCACTTTCTTGAACTTGACCACACACGAAAATCTTGACGGGCCAATCACGGCGCTTGTTATAGTTAACGAATTAAAAATTTCCGGGCGCTAAATTTTACATCTCTAAATTTATTCAATGATTTATTCGCAAATTACTTTAGAAAAATAAAGAAAATTAGGACAAAATTATTTGTGACATTTATGACTGTAAATGTAGTTGAAAACCTCTGTTCTTTTGAATATACACATACGGCGCGCGTTTACTCACTACCGGCTTGCTTGCGTCTAATCGCTCTATCTCTTTCTTACTCACTCATACAACGCGTTAATAATATTTTTCTTTGCGGCGTATATAATTTATAACACTCAGACATACAAGCATAAATCTTTTTAAACGCTATATAATCCTAATTATTTTATAGTAAATTAAATCTTTTCACATTTTAATAATCATTTCTTTTTGAGCGCATTTCTTTTCTTCCTTTTCACAACTGGCGCCACCGACGTTCTCTTTTCTTCAACTTTGTCGTTATCAGGCGGGAAGATTTGAGTTAACTTTATAATTTCTCTCTGTTACAGTTTACATGAAAATAGATTTTAAAAAAAATTAGTTTTATTTTAACTTGTATTTAAAGTCAATTTACGACTTTATCGGTACCATCAAATCTATTATTCACTTTAAAAAAATTAATTGAAAAAAAATTGAAAATTTCTTGGGACGTAAAACCACGTCACACATTATTATTTTTATATGCAATAAAAATGCCATAAATGCAAGGTAAGATTTGCAAATATTAATTTCTGCTAAGTCCAAAAATTACTATATGTATGTTCTTTATAATGCTAATCAGCGACAAAGCTCGTAAGTGCGCTTGTGAACAAAGCATATATAACTTACAGTGGTGCTTCTATCAATCGGTTGCTAAGAGCGGGATTCAAACTCAGAACCCCGAGATTACGAATTCAACACTCTACCGACTGAGCCACTAACCAGCTCTATTTCTATACTTAAAAATGATATATTCATATTAAAAAATGATCGGCTCTTTTCGTAATCATTCGTTTACGTTCGTCTTTAGCGACAATGTAATATTGTCAAATGAATTTAGTTTAGTATGATTTTATTGATTCACTCCAACATCCATCATTTTATCCTTTTCTTATATTTCTTTATCTCTCTCTTTTTTTTAATATATTAACAGAAAGAATTACGAGAAAATCATTATTTATTATTTAATCATTTAAATCATTATATTTCAACAAAAATAAATTTTGTAAAATTTACAAATTTTATCATTCAAAATTTTGTATTATTCATGAATTTTTATGTTAAAATTTCAACTTAAAAAATTACACAAAAAAATTTGTAAATTTTAACACAAAAAAATTTGTGTTTCATCTGTAACATTTATGTGTGTTAACATCACAAATTTTTTTTCACTGTGTAGATCGCAAATTAGATATCAAAGTTAACAAACCTAACCTCAAAATACTATTAATTGAAAACTTATATATAACTTTTTAAGTATAAGAGTTCGGTAGATTTTTTTAGTTGTCCGCACAAAAGTTGAATCCTACAACTCTTTTTCTTGAAGTGAAAAAACCCGATTAAATTCTCCATTGACTAATAAACTTGGATCAGAAGTATTATCAAAAGGGGAAATCATCTTTCCCGGGGTCAGTAGTTCTTATTTTGGTTACTTCATTTAATTTGGCGTCACTTTCTGATTAAAGATCAGCTTTTGACTAACTTTACCGATCAAAAATAGCTAAAAAAGATATATGGTTTTTATTTCTTATTTTTGGCTAGTTCCTTAAATTTTAACAAATTTACTCGCTTCCGTTTCTCATTTGTTAAAATGAATAGATAATGACAAGTGAAAGCAATTTTGATATACATTTTTATTGAAAATAAACGAAATTACTTCTCCCGTTACTTTCGATCAGTGAAAAATGTCTGAAACCTCGTCTAAAACTGACCTTTAACATAACGAATAGTATAATAATAAAATATGTGTATTACCTTACTTTTAACGTTTAGATTTACATTGCATACGAATATAATTCTTATAAAAACTATGTGAATAGTCTGTATGAATATAATTATATATCATGGTTTGAAATTGTATTCAAGCACGATTTTAAAATTTTTCAGATAACGTTAGATTCACGACTGAATTAGGAAAACAAGCAAAACAATCTTAAAATAATTATTACGTTACCATGGTAAAATTTTTAACCTTTGAATCATTCCAATAACACCTATAAATTTTCACTAGTTCACGTCCTTACTGAAAAAAATGACATAAGATCTCTCACGAGATCTCACATGAGCTCTCACGATTGAAAATGAAACGGGATCTCAAATAAGAACTCACATGTGATATCACGTGAGATCTTATGTGCCGCGAAATTTTATTTTCCTGATACCCGATCTCACGTGAGATCTCATGTGAGATCGGGTATCGGGAAAAATTAATTTCTTTGCACATGAGATCTCACCTGAGATTTCACGTGAGATCGGGTATCAGGAAAATAAAATTTCGCGGCACATAAGATCTCACGTGATATCACATGTGAGTTCTTATTTGAGATCCCGTTTCATTTTCAATCGTGAGAGCTCATGTGAGATCTCGTGAGAGATCTTATGTCATTTTTTTCAGTAAGGACGTGAACTAGTGAAAATTTATAGGTGTTATTGGAATGATTCAAAGGTTAAAAATTTTACCATGGTAACGTAATAATTATTTTAAGATTGTTTTGTAATAGTTCTAAAATGTCCCCCGGTCAAAAAAAAAACATTTATATATATAGCCAAGAATATAGGTACAGAAAATACAGCGATGTTGATGTGTATTATAGCTATATTTATGTGTTTTCTAGCTATACATCAATGAGAAATATAGCTAGATTTTTAACTATATTTTGAGCTAAAAAATGTGATGTATTACACGTACATTAACGTACAAACACGTACATACACTTACAAACACGTACATTAACGTAAAAACATGTACAAATACGTACATAGACGTACAAATACGTACACACACGTACAAACACGTACATACACGTACAAACACGTGCAAAGATGTACAAACACGTACATACACGTACAAACACGTACAAACACGTACATTCACGTACAAACACGTACAAACATGTACGAACACGTCAAACATGTACAAACACGTACAAACATGTACACACACATGCACATACGGCCTCTACAACAAGTCATATATATAGTTATATATATATATATATATATATATATATATATATATATATATATATATATATATATCTTCTGACATTCATATAAAATAATGTTATATTACAAGCAGAGTTGTTAATGAGGAAATGGTTTTTCATTTAAAATGGTCAAATAATTAAAAATACTCGCACCATTTACCATTTACAGAGCAAGTAAATGGTAAATGGTCCGACCAGTTCCCAGTTACAGAGCAAGTTACTGATAAATGGTCGGATCATTTGCCAGTTACTGGGTGAGGAACTGGAAATGGTTGGACCGGTTCGCAGTTACTGGGTGGGTAACTAGCTGAATCAATTAATTGGCAGTTACTGGGTGGAAAACTGGTAAATGGTCGCACCATTTACCAGTTACTGGTTGAGTAACTGGAAATGGTCGGACCATTCATTAGTTATTCGGTGAGTAACTGGTAAATGGTCGGACCATTTACTATTTACTTGCTCTGTAAACGGTAAATGGTGCGAGAATTTTCAATAACTTGACCATTTCAAATGAGAAACCATTTTCTCATTTACAACTCTGATTTGAAATCTCAGATAATGGCTTTGTGCAGTACAGTTCAACGAAGAAATTCCTGCTAAAAAAAGAAGAATGTAATAAATTTTTATAAATGAATTATTTTATTCATACAAATATGTTGAATTTATTTTATTTTGTACATAAAATGAATGATTTCTAATTATATAAATCATTAAAATTAGGAAATAGAAAGATATATGTAAATATTATTTATTTAAAAGACAGAATATATATTAAATATCCAGATTTGTCTTATTAGTGATGAACATATATTTATTTGACGATAGAAGTAGAGAAAAATGCGACTTTAACGGAAATAGAATTTGTACTATTTAACTTTTAAATAAAACATTATTTAAATATTCACGTTTCTTTTGTTACCTATCCCAAATTAAGTATAAAATATATAGAGATAATTAAAATTTTGCGAGCACGAGCAGAATCAATATTCAGAGCGAACGCACGCCGCTTTCCCTACTCCGCTGCCCGTTCCATACGCGTGACGAAGCTTTACTTAATTACTTAATTACTAATACTAAAAACAACTGAATCATACCTTACTTTTTTTTATATAGGTATTTAATAGTAACCTCTAATAATTTCATCGCTGTAGATTGACAATTACGGCTATATTTTTTCAAAATAAAAAAATTATCTCGAGTCTTTAAGGTTGTAGATGAACGATTTTTTTTTTTAATTTGGATTAGAGTTCAGCTTTAATTTAGAGAAAGTTTTAATCTCATTGCTATCAACGCTAAAGAACTGTATGCATCTAGATCTAGTAACTTTTTTAGTGATTTTCTTAAAGTTCATATTAAGAGTTTGTGACTATAACTTTAGTTTTCTCCACGTTTTATCATCTAAAAACTTATTCCGAAGTTTGAGCAAAATCTGTGATCAAGAAATGTGACACTCACCTAGTTATTCAATTCTCAAAGGCATCTTTTTTTCGAAAAATCGATATATCTCGTAAACTCATTGGCTAATTCCATTCAGATTCATGCAGGCTGTCACTGATCGAATTTTTTTCTGGCTTAAAACTATGTGACTGTGTTTTAATACTCAAGAGAAGATGTGGAGATCCCAAAATACGGATTAAAAAATTTTTTCACGACGCTATTGACTATTTTGTGTTAAATGCGAGGGGCTTCTCACGAAAATACTCTTGCAAAGAGTGGTAAGAGTTTTGTAAGAGTATTGTGAGTCCGCAAGAGTTTTATAAGAGTATTGGAATTTAAAAATTGATCAGAGTATACGAAGAGTAAGAGGAGTATTCGAAAAAATCAAAGAGTATGCAAAGAGTAAGATGAGTCTTTGAAAAAATCAGAAAGTATGCAAAAAGTAAGTTCAGTATTTGAAAAATCAGAGAGTATGCAAAGAGTAAGATGAATATTCAAAATAATTAAAGAGCATGCAAAGAATACAATGAGTATTCAAAAAAATTATTGAATATTCAGAAGATTAAGGAGTACGGAAATTTTAGATAGGGTATTCATTTGAAAAATCGATGTTTCAAGTTCTTTCTTTTAACATGTATATATATATATATATATATATATATATATATATATATATATATATATATATTTATATACACTGCCATCCAGTTGCTTTTGCCCACCCTATAGTTAAATTAATTAAAATAAAAAGTTTTGTATCTCTGGAACTAATGATCGCATCTTCAAAATCCAAACGGCGTTTGAGAGATTGGTCAAAATTCTTTGAAATAAAGTAAGTCCGATATGGAAAAAGTCATTTTCTAATTAAAATGAGCTAAGTAAAATGTCTCCATGACTTTTTAAACCACAGTTATGGTGATTTTTCGAAAAAAAGACCTATTTTTTCAACCATGATTATCTCATAAACTGAAAAAGATAAAAAATTTTGTATTAGAGAAAAAATGTTTCATTTTTAGTCTAGAATACATATATTTAGTAACCAATAAGTTTCGGAAAATAAATTTTTGTTTTACTTATTTTTTTAGGGAAATTTCATGAAAAATTAATCCAAATTTTTAATTAAACAAGTAAAAAAAAATTTTTTTTCCGAAACTTATTGGTTACTAAATATATGTATTCTAGACTAAAAATGAAACATTTTTTCTTTAATACAAAAAGTTCTATCTTTCTGAGTTTATGAAATAATCATAGTTGAAAAAATAGGTCTTTTTTCGAAAAATCACCATAACCGTGGTTTAAAAAGTCATAGAGACATTTTACTAAGCTCATTTTAAAGAGGACTATTAGAGTTTTAAAACCCATTTATTTTTTTTTTATATCATTATTTCCATAAAAATGGCATTCATTTTTATGTGGGCAAAAAAAATTAGTGAAAAAAATTTTTTTTTACATTGCTATAAGCAATTAGAAAATGACTTTTTTCATACCGGACTTACTTTATTTCAAAGTTTTTTAAGCAATCTTTCAAACGCCGTTTGGATTTTGAAGATGCGATCATTAGTTTCAGAGACATAAAACTTTTTATTTTAATTAATTTTACCCTAGGGTGGGCAAAAGCAACCGGACGGCAGTGTATATATATATATATATATATATGTATGTGTTAAAAGAAAGAACTTAAAACATTGATTTTTTTAATTAAAAATTTTTTTTTTCAAAGAAAAAAGATTAATATATAAAGGATATTGTCCTCTATATGATTAACCTTTTTTATATGGTGAAACACATTGTTTAACACATTACATCAGGCTAGACTGTCAGACCCACCATACCGAAAAACTTTGACTACCGATGGATGGTCAGCCACTTTTGTGACCAACAATCAACCGATACCCAATGAGGTCGGATTTTTTAAGAGTCGTGATATAAATGGCACATACACTAATTTTCTTTCGAAAAAAAAGTTAGAGGTACCTGACCAGGATTTGAACCCATGCCCTCCGCGTTGAAGGCAAGAGCTTTATCCATCACGTCACAAATTTTAAATATATAATAAAAATGCAATTAATTATTTACAAAATTACGAAATTAATAAAGAAAATAAATAAGTTTTTTAATAAAGGACTCAGCTGAGTGAGATATTTAAAGGGTCGACGGATGTATGGGTCGATGGATTGATAGGTTATACGTTTAAAGAGGAAAAAGTTGATTGGTTCGTTGATGGACAGTTGGATTAATGAAATGATAGGTCAATAAGTTGATAAATAGTTGAGTTGAATATAAATCTATGTTATTTTGGGTTGTTATATTTATGAATTAATCGGTCGATGAGTTGATAAATCAATGGGTTGATGGGTGGATATATGAATCTATCGATAGCTTGATCGGTCGATGAGTCAATAGGTTGATAATAATTATTCAATAATTAATTTATAATAATTAATTATTAAATTGTGAAATAAGGTAAAAAAATTATTTTAAGTAACATTTCAATTATTTTAAAATTGAATGTTATTATAAAAAATTTTTACTTAAAATAAGTGATTATTACATTAACTTTTAATAAAATAAATCTAGCTATTAATTCGCTTAGAATATAGTGAATAAAGAAGGAAATTAAAATTATAAGCTGATACATTAATATTTTGTATGTCACTGGTTACATTTCATAAACATATTTTATGTAATATTCTAAAATAATTAAAATAATAGTAATAATTAATTTTCTACATTGTAAATATCAAACTAAATAAAAAATAGTTGATGAATCGACCATTTTAGTTAGCAAAATTTTTATTAGGGCTATTTTTAAATTATAAAATACACAAATATGTAAAAATGCATTTTTATATATTTAATAAAGTAGTTTAGTTCGATAAAAATACATATCTTTTTATGATTACAATTTTTTATAGTTTTCACTATTACTTTATTTATTTTATATAATTATTTACCGATATATTACCGGTTGTACACGATAAGATTTTTTTTTTAATTTTGATAAGGTATTCAATATTGCTTATACCAAACATAATAGCATAATAAGTAACTTCTTCTTATACACGGTGGCGAAATCTATAAACTATTCGTAGCTTAAATTAAACTATTTCTAAATATAGGTATGTTTTACGTGAAATTTCAAACAAAAAATGTTGCGATTTATTTTATTTAAAAATAAATACTTTTCAGAGAATAAAATCAGAAATTTAACTATCAAAAATAATGTTTGGCAAAAAATAAGTTGTATATTACATGTCATTCCCAACAAAAAATATTCTTATTACCAAACGTTAATTACTAGTGAAAAATGGATTTAAAAGTTGATCTATGAAAGGGATAAAGTTGAATTTAAACAGTTGAGAAAAATAAAATATTGGCAAAATGAAAAAATATAACCTTTAGAATTACTATTTTACAAAAAAATTATAAAAACCAGTTATTTGTCCTCACTAGATTAAAATATAATAATATTTCATACAGTTGACGAAAAATTTTATCGTCTCCTGTTTAAGAAGAAGTTGGAAGAAGTTTTACCAACGAAAATATCATACATTGATATAAGTACATCAACAATCGTTTTATAGATACATTTTTTTAAAAAACTATATTTCTCTTATTAAATAAATTTTTTTTTTATTATAACTTTTTTGTTTGTTATAATTAATAATTTTTACGTAAACGTAACTAATATTAATAAAGAGATGGGTTGTTAGATAAAGACTCAGAATTCAGCGTTATATTAATAAGATCTATTACGATCTGTTCTATTTATCAAACATGATATAAAATGACTTATCGTCGAAATCAATAAAATAATAAAATTAATATTACTAAAAATTCTATTTGTTAAATATTTAAATTAATTGCATTGAATCAATTTAACTGTAAATATTATGTTCCGGTTTTTATAAACTCGGCATATACTCTTCTATTCATTCGTACTCATGTATACTCATTCGAACTTATATATACTCACTCGTACTCATGCATACTCATTTAAACTTACGTAAACTCATTTACACTCTGGCAAATTTCTGAATATTCATCCATACTCTTAAATACTTATTTGTACTCTTGCGTACTCTTAAATACTCATTGGTACTCTTGCATACTTTTCAATACTCATTCGTATTCTACAAATACTCATTCTTACTCTTGCACACTCACTAAATCTCTTTCAAACTTTTTCGTATTCATTCACTTAAAGCGTTTACCGAAAGAGTATTAGAGAGTACGCATGAGAACTAAAGAATGCTTGAGAGTACGGAAGAGTTTTTCTATGAGTATTTTAGTGAGAAACCCCTTGGTTAAATGTTAAAATAATATGTGAAAAAATGAAAATGATCCTCCGTATTCAAAATGCTTTATCTCCATCAATTTTTGAATCTTCAAGACGATTTTTTTTTAATGTGAGGAATTTTGTCCAGTTTTAAATGCTGCTGCGATTTTTGCGATGCAAGTTGATCCCTCCGATTTATTCATGAAAAACCTAGAAAAAAACGATTTTTTCAAATGCAATTTTCTCAAAAACTATATTTTCTTTTTTTTTCAATTTTTATACGTTTTTATACGTAAAAAATGCTAACTTTCGATATATGTAAGAATATGCTATTTTGCCTTATTTTTTTAAACAGGATTTTGAACGTTTTTTTTATATTTTCCATTTTAAAGCATTGATACTAAGGCCCATCGTGCCATTTTTTCAACTACTACGTCTTCTTACAATTCGTTTATGCTTTTATTTATTATTGTAATAAAAATATTAACAAAAATCTTTAAAATAAATCTTTGATCAAGTTTTTGGATCAATTAGAACCAAAGTTATGACGATTTTAAATTTATAAAAATAGATGAATTTTTCAAATTTTTTTCAACTATAGAATATTAAGACCATTTTCTCTTTCAATAATTATGCTCATTCACTATTCGTTTACTGTTTTATTTATAAGTATATTGTTAGTGTTTGCAAAAACCTTCAGAATAAGCCATTGCTCAACTTTTTGGGTCAATTAGAACAAAAGTTATAGCAATTTTAATTTTAAAAATGTGTTCAGAAATAAATAATTATTTATCCAGTTTGAATTTATGAATTCATATCTTCCCATTCATGCAATTAGGTTTTAGTTCTTTTTTGCTTGAAAGGATAATGTTGATAGATGGAGTGTACAGTGAGACATGAATTGCGAAATGCTCTGCATTTCTAATAAATTCTGCGCTTTGCTTGGACCAATTGTACAATGTGGCATAATGTTTAACTATACCTTCTATTCCATCACATGCACTTTTTTCATGCCCGGTTGCAGAAAATAACCATTTTCTTTTTTCTTTTGAAATTCTAAACTCGTGAAATCGGTATCTATTTTTGTAGTGACTAGCGGCTCTATCCAAAATGATTATGATTTCTTCTAATTCTTGCAGAGTGTGTTTTTGCTTTATATTCTCTATAATTGAATTTATAGCCATTAAAGCATGAGAAGAATCATGTTTTGTATCATTACACACTGTGACATAACTGACCGTCCAATCATTTGCGAAATTGCATACCGATGTAAATATGGATATTTGATTTTTACTCCAGTGATAGCTTTGTAATTCATTTTGTAATAAGACCGTCCAGTTTTTGGCAGAGTCTACGTGAATGACTATTTGGAACTGTCTTTTTTACTAAAATTTTTTCCTCTCGCAACACGTTGAATTTCTTTAATCATCTTATGACTACTCACGGTGAGAGCATCTTTTCTCAATTGTATCAAGAAGTCTTCAATGGTACTAAATTTATTATAAATCTGATTTTTCCCAAATACTGTAACTTATTTCTTCATAAAGATCTTCTTCCGTCAAGAAAATCATTTCTAAATCAATAGTTTCTGCATTTGTGCATTTTTTGCAGTCTCCCAGTACACATTTCATATCATCCTTAGAGCAAAATAAAAAAGAAAATATATTCGATTCAATTTTTAAAATGTCATATTTATTGTTTATATTATAATTTTATAAAGCTATCAACATAAGTTCTAAATTTTCGCAATTATGATTTGCCGATTTTCTTTCTTATTTAGGAATTTTCTGCTTTAAATAATTAAAACATTTGTTTCATGCTTCGCGTAAGAAAGAGCTTAACTTTTTTAGTTTGATACCATACTCTTTTACGGATATTGTATCATTTTTATTTGCACTTTATTGAGAGCAATTATAATCATTGTTTAAATAATACTCTTCGACTTTAAACACAACTTCCCTATCCCATGAATGGCCACTAATTCTCAAGCTTTTTATAGACATCTTCATTATTCACCAGTGTGCGTGCTCGATCAATTATGTACGCAGTTACGCCTGGCAGAGCTGGTAATGAATATTCTCTGGAAAAATCAGTTGGCATGAGGATTAATAGCCGCACTTTTTCGGAAAAACGTGAACAAATTTTTAAGGCCCCTTTGAATATTTTCAAACCATTCATCACATGTTTTACATTCGATGCTTCCATTCAATTTAGGCAAATCCGTTATATCATAAAATTTCATCATCTTACTAGCTACTTGAGAATCAAATACATCATGAGTTTGTTTTCTTTTTCGAATGACATACGATTTTCGCATCTTAACATTAAGAGTTTCAGACATCTTGATAGGTGTAATCTTCAAATTCAAATTATTTACAGTTTCGTTAGCTCATGCACTACAATCGCACCATCATTAATTTCTTCTGAAAATTGTTAACTGCTAGAATTAGATGAAAAGGGTGAAGCATTCTTCACTTCTTATAAGAATAATTTATAACATGCAAAGCAAACTTTATTTTCATTTAATATCAATATCTTTAAATACAAGCGCTGCACAGACTTCGTTATATTGCCCAATTCTTTGAATGAATTTTTAAAGAAATGGTACATAGCTTTGATGTGCCTTTTATTTAAGTCTTTGCACTTTATCTGGGCAAGTCATGATGCTATTGTAATTAACTCAAAAACTTTCAATAGAGCGAAAAAAAAGATTATAAAAGTTAGACGATTTGTTTTTCAATTCGATCTCTTCTAATCTACTGCGATGCGCTATATTGCTGATGAATACGCTTGGAACGCGACTTTGCTACCTAGCGGCGACATGCACTAACAACTTTCAAACTGAATTTCACTTGCAGGCACCAAAATACAACTGAATGATTAAGAACTTATTTTTGAACACATTTTTAAAATTAAAATTGCTATAACTTTCGTTCTAATTAACCAAAAAAGTTGAACAATAGCTCATTCTGAAGGTTTTTGCAAACACTAACAATATACTTATAAATGAAACAGTAAAAAAATAGTGAAAGAGCATAATTATTAAAAGAGAAAATGGTCTTAATATTCTATAATTGAAAAGAATTTGAAAAATTCATCTATTTTTATAAACTTAAAATCGACATAACTTTTGTCCAAAAACTTGATCCATGGTTTATTTTAAAGACTTTTGTTAATATTTTTATTACAATAGTAAACAAAGGTATAAACAAATCGTAAAAAGACGTATTAGTTAAAAAAATGACATGACGTGTGATAGTTTCAATGCTTTAAGATAAAAAATATGAGAAAAACGTTCATAAACCTGTTTAAAAATATGAGGCAAAATAGAATATTCGTACATCTAATGAAAGTGAGCATTTTTTAAGTATAGAAACGTATAAAAATTAAAAAGAAAAAATAGGGTTTTTAAAAAAATTGCATTAATAAAAAATCGAAAAAAATCAAATCGCATAAAAAAAATCAGGATAGCATTTGAAACAAGACGAAATACCACACATTTCAAAAAGACTTAGACTCGAAAAGTCATAAATTGACAATGATTAAGCATTATTAATATTATTACTATTAATATTATTATTATTTTTATTATTATTATTATTATTATTATTAATATTATTATCAATATTCTTAATATTATCATCATTATCATAATCTACGTCATCGTCATCGTCATCATCATCATCGTCATTTTCATCGTCATCGTCATCGTCATCGTCATCCTCATCGTCATCCTCGTCGTCATTTTTGTCATCGTCAACGTCATCATTTTCGTCATCGCCATCGTCATCATCATCATCATCGTCATCGTCATTGACACCGTCATCCTCACCATCATCGTCATCCTCATCGTCATTATCATCGTCATCCTCATCCACATCGTCATCGTCATCGGCACCGTCATCGTCATAGTCATCGCCATATTCATCGGCACCGTCATCGTCATAGCACCGTTAGCGTCACCATCATCGTCGTCGTCATCGTCATCGACATTGTCATCGTCATCCTCACCGTCATCGTCGTCATCATCATACTCATCCACATCGTCATCATCATCGCCACCGTTATCATCATCATCATCGTAATAATTATAGCACCAACATCGTCATCGTCATAGTCATCGTCATCGTCATAGCACCGGCACTTTCATCATCAGAGTCATCGTCAACGTCATCATGTTCGTCATCGTCATCGACATTGTCATCGTCGTCCTCACCTTCATTGTCATTGTCATCGTCACCATTATCGTCATAGTCAAGGTCATCGTAATCGTCATCGTTATAGCACCGTCATCGTCATTAACATACACATCCACATCTTCATCGTCATCGTCGCCCTCATCGTCATCGTCAACGTCAACGTCATCGTCATCCTCATCGTCATCCTCATCCTCATCGCCATAGTCATAGCCAATGCAACGTCATCGTCATAGCACTGTCATTGTCATGGACATAGTCATCCACATTATCATCCTCATCGTCATCGTCATTTTCATCGTCATCGTCATCGTCATCGTTATCCTCACCGTTATCCTAATTGTCATCTTCATCAACACCATCATAATCTGCGTCTTCGTCATCGTAATCATCATCATCATCGTCATTTTTATCGTCATCAAAATCGTCATCCGCATCGTCATTCTCATCCACATCGTCATCGTCAGTTTTACCGTCATCGTCATCCTCAGCGTCATCGCTATCCTCATCGCCATTATCATCGTCATCCTCATCTACAATATCATAATCTGCGTCGTCGTCATCGTCAACATCATCATCATCGTCATTTTCATCGTCGTCGTCATCGTCATCCTTATCGTCATTCTAATTTACAACGTCATCGTCATTCTGATCGTCATAGTATTACTTATCGTTATCGTCGTTGTCATCGTCATCGCCATCATCATCTTCATCATCATCTCCACCACCATCCTCATTGTCATCCATATCGTAATCCCCATCGTCATACTTATCCACATCGTCATCGTCATCGTCATCGTCATGGTCATCTTCACCGTCATTGTCATCGTCATCATAATCCTCACCGTCAACGTCAGCCTCAACGTCAACATCATCCTCACCGTCTTCCTCATCGTCATCGTCACCGTCATCGTCTTAGTCATCATCATCGTCATCGTTATCGTCATCGTCATAGCACTGTCATCGTCATTATTAAAGTCATCCACTTCGTCATCGTGATCGTCATAGTCATCGTCATTGTCATAGTCATCATCATCGTCATCGTCATCATCATCGTCATCGTCATCATCATAGTCATCGTCAACTTCATCATTTTCGTCATCGTCATCGTCATCGTCATAGTCATCGTCAACGTCATTGTATTCGTCATCGTCATCGTCATTGTCATCGTCATTCTTACCGTCATCGTCATCCTCAGTGTCATCGCCATCCTCATCGTCATTATCATCGTCATCCTCATCTACATCGTCATCGTCATCGGCACCGTTATCGTCATCCTCACCATCATCGACATCCTCACCGTCATCCCCATCGTCATCCTCATCTACACAATCATAATCTGTGTCATTGTCATCGTCATCATCATCGCCATCGTCATTTACATCGTCATCGTCTTCGTCATCCTCCTACTCATCCACATCGTCATCGTCATCGTCATCGTCATCGTCATCGTAATCATCATCGTAATTGTCATCGTCATCCTCACCGTCATTCTCATCGCCATCGTCACCGTCATCCTCATCGTCATTATAATCCTCACCGTCAACGTCAGCCTCACCGTAAACATCATCCTTACAGTCTTCCTCATCGTCATCGTCACCGCCATCGTCATAGTCATCATCATCGTCATCGTGATCGTCATAGTCATCGTCATTATCATCGTCATCGTCATCGGCACCGTTATTGTCATAGTCATCGTCATCGTCATCGTAATCATCATCGTCATCGTCATTATCATCGTCATCGTCATCGGCACCGTCATCGTCATAGTCATCGCCATAGTCATCGGCATCGTTATCGTCATAGCACCGTCAGCGTCACCATCATCGTCATCGTCATCGTCATCGTTATTGTCATCGTCATTGTCATCGTCATCCTCACCGTCATTGTCATTCTCACCGTCATCGTCATCCTCACTGCTATTGTTATCCTCATCGTCATCCTCACCGTTATCCTCATCGTCATCCTCATCTACACTATCATAATCTACGTCATTGCCATCGTCATCATCATCATCATCATCGTCATTTTCATCGTCATCGTCTTCGTCATCCCCATAATCATCCACATCGTCATCGTCATCGTCATCGTCATCGTATTTGTCATGGTCATCCTCACCGTCATTGTCATCGTCATCCTCACCGTCATCCTCATCGTCATTATCATCCACATCGTTATCGTCACCGTTATCGTCATCATCATCGTCATCGTCATAGTCATCGCCATTGTCAAATTCATCGTCATAGCACTGTCATTGTCATGAACATAGTTATCCACATCATCATCCTCATCGTCATCATCATCGTTATTTTCATCGTCATCGTTATCCTTATCGTCATTCTAATTCACAACGTCATCGTCATCCTGATCGTCATAGTCATACTCATCGTTATCGTCGTTGTCATCGTCATCATCATCAATATCTTTATCATCATCTTCACCGTCATCCTCATTGTCATCCACATCGTAATCCCTATCGTCATACTTATCCATATCGTCATTGTCATACTTATCCACATCGTCATCGTCATACTTATCCACATCGTCATGACCATGAGGTCATCGTCATCGTCTTCGTCATCGTCCGCGTCATCATCATCCTTATCCTCACCCTTATCCTCATTGTCATCCTTATCTACAATTTCATAATCTGCGTCGTCGTCATCGTCATCATTATCATCATCGTCTTTTTCATCGTCATCGTCATTGTCATCCGCAACGTCATTCTCATCCACATCTTCACCGTCATTGTCATCGTCATCATAATCCTTACCGTCAACGTCAGCCTCACCATCAACATCATCCTTACCGTCTTCCTCATCGTCATCGTCACGGTCATCGTCATAGTCATCATCATCGTCATCGTTATCATCATCGTCATCGTCATCGTCATCCTCATTCTCATCGTCATAGTCATCGTCAATGCAACGTCATCGTCATAGCACTGTCATTGTCATGGACATAGTCATCCACATTATCATTCTCATCGTCATAGTCATCGTCATTGTCATCGTCATAGCACCGTCATCGTCATCGTCATAGTCGTCGTCAACGTCATCATGTTTGTCATCGTCATCCTCATTCTCATCGTCATAGTCATCGCCAATGCAACGTCATCGTCATAGCACTGTCATTGTCATGGACATAGTCATCTACAGCGTCATCCTCATTGTCATCGTCATCGTCACCATCATCGTCATAGTCATTGTCATTGTCATAGCACCGTCATCGTCATCGTCATAGTCGTCGACATCGTCATTATTTTTGTCATCGTCATCGTCATTCTTATTGTCATCCTCATCCACATCGTCATGATCATCGTCATCGTCACTGTCATGATCATAGACATCGTCATCGTCATAGCACCATCATCGTCATTAACATACTCATCCACATCGTCATCGTCCTCGTCATGGTCATCGTCATCGTCGTCGTCATCGTTAGCGTCATCGTCATCGTTATCCTCACCGTTATCTTCATTGTCATCCTCATCTACAATATCATAATCTGCGTCGTCGTCATCGTCATCGTCATCCGCATCGTCATTCTCATCCTCATTGTCATCCTCATCTACAATATCATAATCTGCGTCGTCGTCATCGTCATCATCTTCATTGTCATCTTCATCCCCATCCACATTGTCATCATCATTGTCATCGTCACCGTCGTCGTCCTCGTCGTCGTTATCTTCATCCTCATCGTCATCCTTATCAACATCCTAATCGACATCGACATTGTCATCGTCACCGTCTTCGTCACAATCATCGTCATTGTCATCGTCATCATCATAGTCATCCACATTGTCATCGTCATCGTCACCGCCATCGTGATAGTTATTGTCATTGTCATCGTCATAGCACTGTCATTGTCATCGTCATCCTCACTGTCATCGTCATCTTCACCGTCATCGTCATCCTCACAATCATCGTCATCCTCACCGTCATCCTCATCGTCATCCTCATCTACACTATCACAATCTGCGTCATTGTCATCGTCATCATCATCATCATCATCATCATCATCATCGTCATTTTCATCGTCATCGTCTTCGTCATCCTCATACTCATCCTCATCCACATCGTCATCGTCATAGTCATCGTCATCGTCATCGTCATCGTAATCGTCATCGTCATCGTCATCGTCATTGTCATCGTCATTATTACCGTCATTGTCATCGTCATCCTCATCGTCATCCTCATCGTCATCATCATCCACATCGTTATCGTCACCGTCATCGTCATCATCATCGTCATCGTCATAGTCATCGCCATTGTCAAATTCATCGTCATAGCACTGTCATTGCCATGAACATAGTTATCCAGATCATCATCCTCACCGTCATCGTCATCCTCACCGTCATCGTCATCCTCACTGCTATCCTCATTGTCATCCTCATCTACATTATCATAATCTGCGTCATCATCATCGTCATCATTATCATCATCGTCATTTTCATCGTCATCGTCATCGTCATCTGCATCGTCATCCTCATCCACATCGTCATTGTCATCGTCATCCTCACCGTCATCGTCATGCTCACCGGTATCCTCGTTTTAGAAAATAAATTTGGACAAGAAGGACTGAACAACGCATAAGTAATTCTTAATGACTATAAATAAATTAATCTATATTGTTCTATGATAAATACTGAATTGGAAGGTTATGTAATGGAAAATATGGTAGATGATACGGATCATTATAAAAGCTTGTACTTAAAAATTGTTTTATCCAAAATTTAAACATTTATTTCACCTATGATTGTAAAAGATTTACGAGATATAATGATTCCCATATAAAAAAATACGTGTTAATATCAATTAACTTTGTTCGTTACTATATACGTAACCTATGCTTGTAAAATATTTATTATGTAGAATGATTCAAGTAGTATAGGTACCACTATGGAGCATCACAACGAACCCATACTCCTCACCCTTCCTCGGAAGTGAGTGACCTCTGAGTGGTGTCAGGAGCTGAGTAAGTCATTATGACGTCACGTGGTTATATATACATATAATTTAATCTAGAGATGACAAACGTTTTTAATAATATTTATAAAAAAAATGCATTTGACGAAAAAATTTTAAAATTTATTAATAAAATTTTATTAAACCATTCAAATTATTCAAGCAAAAATTAGAATTAATTTATTCGACTAATAAAATATTTTTCAAATTAAAAAAAAAATGACTTTATTAGGATAAGGTGCAATATTAGTCAAGAAAGAAGAAGATGGTGAGTATACTTTATATTTTTTTGTTTATTGTTTTATAAAATATATAGTGGATACAATTATAGTATATGTATAGTGAACAAAACTGATTGTATAAGTATAGTGTATAATATTATTTTATAAATATAGTGAATACGCTTATAATTATTTCACAACTACAAGATAATCCAACGCAGCTACAATTGAATTAACATGAAGCGCTGTGATTTCGTGAAATACACGAATAATTTCGGTTTTAAAAATACAATTTTCAGGTTCTCTTATTTTATTTTCCACACTTGTAATTAGCGACGCAATTATATCATCATCACACTCAAGTATAGCTTGTTTCACAAAGCCCGCACAATATTCATCTATTTGAGATCCATATCGAACGCCGCACAATTTTTCTACAAGATCAACAATCTCATCTGCACACACACTAACTTCTTTAACAAGCGTGGTTAAATATTTAATCCTATCATCTACGCAGAATGCAACGCCTTGTAAATACTCGAAAGTCACCTTTTTCATAACAATGCTTTGTCGATACCTTTTGACCAGACCAGAAGTAGGGGTGAAATTTTCTTTAATTTCAATGGCTCTATCAGTATGACTTCTAGTATACCTCAGAATCCAGCCAGTTCCGTACACTCTTTGCTCCATCAAATCATCAGCACTATCATCAAAATATTTTTCAGTATCACCAAACGTAAGCTTAAATTCGATCCACGTATCTGTAGTGAAAGCTATTCCTTGAAAATCGTGTGAGAGTAAACGTACCATTGGATAAAATTTGCCATCTCGTTGTTTATTATATTCAAGACCAACTAAAATTTTTTTCGTAAATGACTTGTTCAAACCGTAGAAAGAATTAAAGATGGGCTGTGTAAAGGACTTCTTCTGATGCGCCATTTTTGTCCTGTTTTCCTAATAGCTTTCTACGATACGAATTTCGACTGAATGACTGTCGTCTTGACGAATATAATCTCGTTATATAAAGGCTTAACATAAGAGACAGTGGGGGGGGGGGATAAGGTGATGACTAAGAAAATACACTCTCACTACTTCTTTGTAACGAACGCGCTTTTATGGCAAGAAAGTAACAATGATCCCCAGAAAAGCTATCGTCAGCATTTATGATGAACACGTGTCTTGCAGCTGCAGTATTATTTTCTACCGAATCAGCAAAAAAATTGTTATTGAATTCCTCGAACTCTGGCCTTATTATTTTTTTAGCGAGCGTTACTTTACGAGAAGAAAGTAACAATTATTCCTAGAAAAGTTATCGACAACATGTCTGATGGACACGTGGCTTGCAGCTGCAGTATTATTTTCTACCGAATCAGCAAAAAAATTGTTATTGAATTCCTCGAACTCTGGCCTTATTATTTTTTTAGCGAGCGTTACTTTACGAGAAGAAAGTAACAATTATTCCTAGAAAAGTTATCGACAACATGTCTGATGGACACGTGGCTTGCAGCTGCAGTATTATTTTCTAGGAAACCAATAATAGAATTATTAAATTCCTTGAACACTGATCTCATTATATTCTTGGTAACGAACATGACTTTGCGACAAGAAAGTATCAGGTTACAATAACGACAGCTTACCACAATACTTTTGAAAACATCTTATCATACAACAACCATTTCCGGAAAAGTTGTCGTCAGCATGTTTGAACGGTACATAATTTCTGGCTGCAGCATCGTTTTTAACTAAATCAGTAAAAAAATTTTTACGAAATTTCTTGAAACCCAATTAAGATGTCATGTAATCCAAGAACATGATACAAATTTGGCCGCACACATCAGATGTTTCACTCTGTAACTGTACCGTATTCCAACGGAATCTATTACTATTACGACGTAGACGGTTAATATAATCTGGTATCAAAAGCGGCATTCCACAACTATCGAAATACCAAGCTGTACCACTACGGTTAACGTACATACACACCCAATGCGTTCCGGGTTTTGTATGACCATCAATGATCACTACAATTACTGTCGGTTTCGTCCACACCTTCGAAATTTGATCTGCTGGGTACACTCCTAGTGAGTGGAACGATGTACCCTTCAAAATTTCCATTATCTCCAGGCTGTTTATCGCAAAGAAGCGTCAGCGGTTAAAACACAAATTCAGAATCACGCTCCAAATCTCGTAAAGATAACCATTTTTCTAAACGGTACGCATTGTTTAAAACGCACGTATATTTTAGATGAGGTGTCTTTACCGTGATTGAGACAGTACTCATCCAATCAGGGAAGCTGATTAAATGACGGGCAATCTTTATTTGATTCTGAATTTATAATTTCTCGCGGTGTAAAGCCGTATAAAATTAACTACTTTTGTTTACCTCTCACGTAAATTTTTTCTAACTTTCCGAGTAAGATCGCGCAACGTTTGGTGGAGAGCTTTCTCCGTGACATCACCGTTAAAATAGTCAAGACCATGATGATGTTCTGCAAGCCAATTATTTTCTTTTTTTATGCCTCTGCTGAAAGCGTTTATACGATTTTTTGATGCGATAATCCAATGACCGCTAAAATTATCGTTCAAAGCTACGATGGCAACTTCTTTTGGAACAACTCTGTTATTGCTATCTTTTAACCACTAGATATCCACGACTACATCCATGATTTAACTTTTTGTCAGACCAATGCAACGATTAAAGCTATACTGAGGAGTAACGGTGATATCTTTTCATCCGATAAAATTTGTAAGCGCCATCTATTGATGGCTTTACCGATTAAAATCTACAACTGTTTATCGCGATGCGTCAATCTCCAAAATGTTATCGTATTCTGCATAAATTATACAATTGACGGTGCCTGTCAGAGGTTCGCTAAATCTGACATCGAGTCTAACACTTCCATGTCTTATTAAATTCTAATAAGTACATTCATTTGCCGATAAATCGGGTGTTATATCAAATGCAACAGACAGAAACCGTTTAGATACGACTCACGAGTAATTTTATTTCCCTCATTGAGAAAATTGACACCTGTACCGCTGAATAAAGTATGATATGCATCAACGTATAACTTTTTTACTTTGAAATCAGGTTGTAATGATTTTGAAGGTATTTGAACACCATCAACAAACAAACATAGAAAATTGATGTTAAAATGATCAAAATTGAACGGATTGAGCATTCGGTCTCCGTTAAATGCCTTGTTTTGAACAAACCCTATGATTATTCTTTTAGGTTACTGTCCTAAAATAATATTATCCAGAGTTTCTCTATGTATACCGCTATGCATTGTTACAGCTTTGACTTCAACTCTTGTGAGAGGGTATTTAGCTGTAGCTTTAGAAAGTGCTTTTGCGTGTGCTAATAGCACACCTGGAATAATTTTTATTCGTCTAACTAAAAGATTAGCTTTTTCTTTATGTACGGCAAAGTATCCTGAAGGATCCATGAGACAAAAATCATCTCAAGAGCGCACTGAACGAACTCTTACTTCAACGCCTTTTAGTAATTACTTTTCTTGATTAAACACATCTGCATGTAAATGTCCGACAAGATTTACAGTTTTTTTTGCGCCTAAATATTTACGCCGCTTTACAAGTCCTTGGTTGTCACTACCCACATCGTCTATTTTCCCAGCTGTATCGTCACACCACAAAACGGTTGATAAATGAGAATTTTTAGCAGCAGGGCCATAGTTGAGCAGTGTCTCGATATATGCTCTGTACGCGTAAGCATCATTTGGAGCTGTCACAGGTTTCTGATTAAATAGTGCATCTAATCAGCTGAATAGCGAGTGCATAAAATTATTCACCAGTACCACTTTAATAAGTAGTTCTGCAGTCACATTTCCAGGATACATATCGACAGTGGTGTATAAGCTAACGCGCAAGCTAAGCATAGTATGTGCTAAATCTAAATAATCTTCGCCATTTCCAGATATTACAAATTCTATAGGTGCGTCATTAGTCAACAAGGAGATGGGTTTATACTGGACGCAATGAGAGCTCTTCATAGTAGTCTGTGTCGAAGGAATGTCGAATTCATGCACTCGCAGGACTGCGTGTGTAAAAACGCCATTTTTAGTCGAAAATGTCTCTTGTCATTCGTACTTTTTTACTTTTACGGAAATTCTTCTTTTTTTTCTGGTTCTATTTATTTTGTTCTTAATTACTTTATTCCTTTTATTTTTTGTGCTGCGCCGTTCAATCTTCCTTTGGGTGCTCTTAACACTGACACTGCCGTCATCCAACTGCAGAGCAGACAGATAACGCTGTTTCTTATATCCAGATCCTTCCATCAATTTATCTAGTTTCTCTTCAGCCTTTCTTTTAAGATTTGTGTCAGACTCTTTTATACGATTTTGTAGAGATTCTTGATTGGCGTATTCTGTGTTGCAACGTCAGATAAAACGTTTACTCCAGTAAGCAATGCCTCCTTTCCCACAGCTTTAGCGCCACGGGTGAGTAGCGGCAGTACACGACGAATCAACCCAGCTAGAAAACTTCCTAAATCACCATGCCCTCTTTGGTAGGGGGCTCCAACGTGAATACGTCCGATACCCCTACCATTTTTACCGCCTCCACCTATCTGCATGTTAAAATATGCCTCGTAATCATTTATCTCTTCTCTTATGAATCAATACGATGAAAGTGCAACGTCACTGTCAAGGTGCCAAAATCAAATGGTATTGGCTGACCTTGTTGATCTCTTATATCTATTTCAATGGTTTGAAAAGAGTTTAACAATAGCGGTATGTACATAGACGGCGAAAAGTTTTTTATTTTTATACCACAATATTTACAATCCTGAGTATTTAAGGAAGCCACTCTTAATAATTTACCTTGCACATCTCCGATTACCTAAGGTTCACAGATGTCACTGTACACCATTAGAGTTGTTGGTAACCCATTAGAAAGATTAGCAGGGTAACTAGCTATAGTGGGTTCTTCTATATCGACCTTGATAGCTTCATTTTTTCCAGTTTCAAACCCGAGAATTATTCTTAAATTCCTTGACAACTCTAAAACGTGATCAATATGCGTACATTCCTCTGTTAAACAAACGCGTCTGATTAATACGTATCCACCACGCTCTATCTAGAAACGTAGATGGTCTTTTATACAGCTCAGATTGTTCATCTCCTCCACGAGACTTTCTAAATGTTCGTAAACACCTGGACGTATAAAATTAATGGATGAAACGACTGGTGCGATTTCATTAGTCCCCAGCGACGATGGTGGTATACTTTTTACACAGACAAATCTTTCGTCCTCGTTTGGTGGAACATGTTGAAACGTCATAGGAATTTGGATATCCGAAAGTGCAATACTCCAATATCCTTGCAGTCGTATTTGTTGTGGTAGATGAGTAACGAACCGTGTTGTAGTATTGTCAGGGAAATAATGCATACTACTATTACTAGGTAGTGTAATGTAAAATTGAACCTTCATGATGTTTTTTCGATTTGGCTGGCTGCAACCCAGTAATTAAATTGATCGGGGTAACATTTCCATTTAACAAAATATTTTCTATTGCGGCCACTTCCAGTACTTTTTACAATTTTTTCAACTTCGAAACTTGCGTTATTTAAATTCTTTTTTATTTGACTCAACTCGTGCTCGTAGAAATACCCTTCAATATCCTCATCAGCTAAATCTTATCGAAAGTATACTGGTGGCTGGCGTGCTACTGAGATACGAGTAATTTTAAACAGTTCCAATGTCCATCCAGCCTCGTATCTTTTCGCAAACACGTTTCTTGCTCGACTGACCCGTACTAGATCACCGATGGTGTATTTAGGTTTTCGGTACTTGAAGCAACCATATCGAAATTCTAAATTTTTTCGAGCTTTGTGAGCATTGTAAATCGTAACAGATGCTGGCTCCATCTTGATGAATGAGTGTTTGCTATGATTGTAAGACTCTAATATTTTTTTTAGAATATCAACGCATCGACGAGTGTTTTTATGCGTAAAATATCGCCACATCCGTTCCTTTATAGTTCTTATGAACCTTCTGGCTACAGCTGCTTCGATATCAGGACTTCGCTCTATTCTAAATGAAATTTCTTCAACACTTCTTGCAGTTCCTTTCCTAGAAATTCTTTCCCCTTGTCCGTTTGAAAAATCACGGGTTTTCGATTAGCACTGTTTTTCAAAATATTTTAAAATGCCTTGGCAACACTTTTTGAAGTTTTATCCATGAGTGGTAAAGCCCATGCGTATTTACTCAAAACGTCGATGATAACGAGGATATAAGTGTAATTATCGTTATAAGTTTTGACCGCTCTCATATCCATCAAATCTGCCTCCCAGACGTCATCACGATCTCGAACATTGTAATGACGTCTAGGAAACCTGTGTCGTACAGGTCTGTGCAGATTGTAAACATCCTGACTTTTGAGCCAGTTGATTACTTTTCAAGCTGGATATTTCTTTCGTACAGAGGTTATAATTTAATTAGCCCTCGCATATGCTTCTGGTCTTGGTGGACCAGAATAAAGCTTACTTAATTGTTTCTGCATTATTCTTGTTTTTTTCTTTTGCTTGCTTCTTTATCGGAATCATACACGCTTTTGTCTTCTTTATTTTCTTATCCCTGCATTTTATAGCCTTCTTAAGACGCAAAAAAAATTTTTCAAAAGTAATTTTACTAACCATACAACAAGCAGTCATCGTATACTGTACGTAACTGTACTTTCATCGGGTGGGGTTTTACTACCAAGCATCCGAGAAAAAGCTTTCTCTGCTAGTATTTGGTCAGCTCGACGACGATCTGTCGACTTCTTATTGGCGTTGGCTATGTCATGTTCACGACACGCTTCATCAAGCGGGTTGATTCGAACGTCACCACGTTTCAGACGATCAGCCAGTTTTGTTCCGGGTCCACAAAATTTGTATCCTGGTACATGAATCTCAAAAGGCATTAAATCAATTGTAGAATCTAGAACAGACTCTTCCCCTTCATCGTCTTTCTCTACTTTCAGAATTTTGTGCCCAGATGACTCCATGTTTCCCCTGATTTCGGTGATCTGTCGACTTTCTTTCTTCTCTTTCTCTTTCTACGCCCTTGTTCTTCTTCGTTGAGTTTGTTACTACCACCGGATTTTGATTTGCTACTATCTGACTCTGGAGAAGTGAAAGGAGAAGCTTCATTGATCATCTGTAACACACGATCGTTCCCAATAAAAAGCCGAGGTGTCACGACATGTCGAAGTGCCAAAGCAAACTGACAAGCACTTGCCGGATTAACGTGTTGTCTTTTCCTCATAGCGTCGGTAACCAAGTCGATAATATTTGCGCCACAGATAGGAATGCCATCTATACATGTTGCATCATTACCATTCCAAGTGACGATGCCTGTGCCACGTAAATGTTGTAAAAGACCCGCTGAATTGGACCGGTATTTTAAAGGTAAACTTTCCACAATTCGTGCATCCACACGATCTTCTAATTCTTTGACGACTCGTTTTGCTTCTGCCTCAGCTTCATCATTATTATCATGGTTGATAATATCAGCATCTTGTATATCATCGTTTTTCTTTGTAGTTTCTGTCTTCTTGTTACTAATATCTTTAAAATGTAGATAACGTTGTAATGTTTGAGAATATCGTTGCCATTTATCCCGCTCGCTCATATCATCCGTAGAATTCAAGATATCGCTCATCTCGGCATCCAGCCTGCTAACAGCAGTTCCTGGTGTTTGCACCGACATCAACCCAGCATTGATAAAAAGTTTTTGTTGTAAGCGTTCCACACTCTCTTGAGGTAACAAAATCATTTTTTTGGTGTGTTCCATTTTTTTAAATTTTGATATAAGACTTGACAATACTGTACCAATGAGCGGTGCCAATATTTTGGCAAGAACCCGCCGTGCTGTACGATAATTTTCTTTTTTGCAGCTAGATTCTTTCAAGAACTTGTCAATCGTCTAACAATGCCTGCGTGTTTACGTAATCGAGTTTTGTGCGTTCTGTTGAGAGAAACGTTACCGCGCAGCACGTTGAGAGCACACTCACAAATGTATCTGATCAATTTGGGGTCGGCCTTACGGAGCACGGCAGCGCGTTGCTCCCTGTTAAAATGGTAAAGCGCTCTTAAAATACCTGTATGCTTTTGCCCGATGGGACCTCTAGTTTTCCGCTCCATCACAAAGATACGACTGAAAGGTGATTACTCGAATCAACGCCTTTAAAATGCTTTCGAGGTACGTAAACGTACTGATAGTCGTCATCAGGGAAGATGCAAACGCGAAAACGACAATTATCTGGAGTATTTTGTTTCAAATCTAGAAAAAGGTATTCTAACGGCCGCGAGGTGGCGTTCCAGTACGCCTCTTGTAAGAATCGTGGATCTTCAGGACAGAGCTGGCGCAAAAGATGTTGTACTTGTGTACGATCACGTAAATTTCTAAACACGACCATGTATTGCGCGTTGAGCGAAATGTCTCGTTGGCCTTTTCCTTGATGAAATGTATTCTGTGTAATAAATATGACGCTTAGGTTATTGTGATGACTCCCCTTTGTGAATAAGTTTACAATTGCGTTACTTAAGGATGATTCACGCATTAGATCATCCAATATTTATAACTTTGGGCGTGAGTCACCAGCGTAGTCCGTACTTTGAGAAAGCCCCTTGCGAAATTCTATATGTCTCCCGAACTCTTTGTAACCTGTCTGCCATTCAGCATAGTAAACGATCATGCGATCGAAACGTATGTCACTCATACGATCGATGTATTTTAGAAATTTTTTTACAAACACTCTTTTGCCACAACCGGTCGGTCCGCAAAGCATAGATGTCCACGGGTTTTCCCATCTAATATCCATGACTTACTACTATAACAACTACTATTCTTCATTGAAACTGTTAGCACACTAAACGTTCCAACAAAATACACTGATAGTTATAGTTTATGACTTTGAAAAATCCATGTACTTTTTCACCAACACAGCTTTAATAATTTTACCAATTCTCTCGATCCTCCATCTAAGCTGTACCTGATCTCGTGCCGCTCGTTTCCACTTGCCACGCCTCGCAGCATGACTTGCATAATTCCACACGTGTAATATACGAATACTTGGTGAGTTGGGATCAAATTTCACACTTTTTTTCTTGATATTACCAGAGCTGTCTACTGACAAAGCTAAAGTTTTTCTTGAGTCTACGACAATCTTGTGATCACGGTGGGGTCCCTGCGCGGCCGTTTGCGTATCGGCGAGAGCGTTGAAGAAGAGCTCGTCCTCCCGCTGTCGTAATATTAACACACGCCGCTTGCGAGCGCTATAGAACAGCTAGCTTTTTTTAGTGCATGCGCGATTAGCTCCCACAACCGCGAGCGCGTTAGAGACGAGCTCGTCCCCCCACCACTGCAATATTACCTCTTTCCCTCCTACCACTCACAGTCTCACAAGCGTTTTGGATTAGAAATTGTTTTGCGCATGCGTTCTTATCATTGTATACCTGCTCAGACGATGTGGGGTTCAGTCGTTAACTGTGTCTGTATTCGTACGGGTAGCTTTTTTTCAACCCGACAAATCTTCTTGTACCATATACGGTTTTACAAGTTTTCGTCTCTGTAAGTGATAATACTTCGTGAAAATCTGTCCTTCTCATTGCCAGTGAAGATATAATGATTTCGTCCAGGTTATCCGATATTAACTCGCGTATACTTTCAAAATTAATTTTTCGACTATACAAATGATTTAGTCTTATACCTTTAATTTTACGAGCTGTTTGTTCAGAACCATCTGGAAGTTTACACTTGTACGCGTAGAATTTCGGTCCACCAGAGGCGAAAGATGATATGTATGTACCAACACATTTCTCGGCTAATTCATCAGTAAGTTCACCTAGCAGTGTACCAATCGGCAAATCGTGTTCGTCGTTCTTACTGACATAGAAAACAGAGTCTATGTCGTAGTAGAGTGCACGCGATCCTAGTTTGTTCAAATAATCAAAAAGTTTAAGCCAAGCTTGTACTGTTGTGAAAGCTACAATTACAACACTTGTCGTGCGAAACTGCAAGAGAGCTTCATCCTGATACTGCCAATTCACGTACAATACCTGATCGTTGACAGGGATAATACTGTTTACAACCACTTCAGCATTGGTAAGTAGTTCTGTCAATCTTGCTGGCTCTGTAACAACCTTTGTTTTAGCCATATTCTCTCGTTGCGCGAGCTTCCCCGATCATGAGTTTGAACATAGTTTAGCAACCGATCTCAAACCCGCATTAAAATTTATATAAGTTTTACTCAGACGAATACCCTCTTCACGTTCAAAGTTCTCTATATAACAGTCCTCATGATTTCCGGTAGTACATTCTGACAGGTAACCAGAAGCCTCGGTTTTTTGTTTAAAGAATTCATCGATGTACTCGGTAAAAATACCACATGTTCGCGTGACAGGCTTATATTGTGCCATCTCATATTGTTATATTTCGTAAAAGTTTTGAATCATGTATCCTATTTCTACAGCTTTTTTAAGCTCTTTCGACACCCATGTACCGTGTAATACCCGATCTATCGTATTATCGTGCATACAATCCATTCGAATCATTTGTTCACAGCACGTACGGCAAAGAGGAAAAATTCATTTTCCATGCATTTTAACTGGTAAAACAGAGTGATACAAATTTCTGGGCGGGAGTACATCACACATGATAAGATCTTCAACGTTACTGATATCGTTGTTATCCCCTATGAGAGTTCGAGTTTTATTACCCACATGTAACGTTGGATGACCCACAGGATATTTACCTTGTTTACAAATGTATGGATATAATGAACATATATCAACGTATTTAATTTTTTCATCACCCTCACACTCGTATAATTTTACCGTGTTATTAGTTCTACCATCGAAAAATGCATCACGAGGATCCAGCGGCTTACGATAAACAATATCGATATTCGCATCAATATATTCTCTCAATTTCTTGTTACGTGAAATTTTCCGCTCAAATTCACAACCCCATATTTCGATGAGTCTATAATTGCCTGTTTTAATTTTTAAGGATATAGCACATGTTCTTTCATATCTGTCGTCAAGCGATTCACCTGATGATAATGTTTCATTTCTATTTATTCTGTGACATCGTGGGCATCCATGCCAGTAGCACCCGTAAAATTGAAGAACTGAACCATTATGATCCTCATCTGCTCGTGATAGAGCGTATTCATAAACAAGAATACCTTCAATAAGTCTCCTCTCCCGTCCATACCCTGCATGCTCGATTTGACACTGTAGAACCTTTTATTCCATCCAATAAAGCCATTCTATAGCTTTAATTGATTGATTATCAGCAATTCTGTACCCTCTCACAGGCATAACACCTATTTGATTTTTTTTTAAACTTTTTCCTGTAAGCACGCATGCACGATAAAGCTATGGTTGTGCACTTTTCAAATGGGTCTACATTGAACTTCATGAAATTTTTTCGAAATTCTAAACAGGCCTCTCTCAGTATTTTAACATCTTGTTTACAATATTTAACGATATGTTCTTGGAAATTAAATATGCATCCTGTATCTGACTGTCGAATATACCATTCTATAAATTTTTCTCTTTCTTTACTGTTCATACCATCGACACCGTACATATCTAGGCTCGGTAAAGGACCGATATATAATTGGTTTTCTTCTGTGTTAAATATATGTGGAAAAGTTCCTTTTTCTATACCTGACGACCCGTAAGCTTTCGGCAAATCACATAGTGGCATATGAAAATAATTTTGACTATCGATAAATTTAACGCTTCAAATTTGCATCAGAATGATTTTGGAACCGTTTAAAATCACCGTTGGTTTCTCCCGTGAACAATGGTTTTCTACGATAGATTTGAATACAAATTGATAATCGAACCCTTGCGAATTGTGGGCTATACAAATAACTTATTTAAACTTTTCACGTCGTGACAGAGCTAACCCAACAAATTGTTTTACTGGATCTTTTTGAAATACAAATTCACGAATACGACATTCTTCACACATATTTGATATATTAGTATCCTCCAGACAAAAACTACAAACTTGTACAACACACAGGTTAGGTACATGTATTTTTTTATTTTCATCACCTAACACATAAAGAGTTAGTTGTGTTTAAAAATCATAAAATAAATATAATATTTTAGATCTTTCCTTACCTTCTTCTGTAGGCTGAATGTAGCAAAAGTGGTTGATTGGTAGCCGTTTGTTACAAATGTCACAAAAAACCAATCCGCATTCATGTTTTTCACCGCGGTTTTTTACACGGATAGTTTTACAACAAATTTTACAAATTTTCACCGCTTTACAAACACTTACGTTTCTTTTAAACGATCCTGATTTCAAATGGTTCTCGAAACATATATTACCAGAAAACTCTCTAAAGCAATTCAAGCACTTTTTTATATCCACACTGCTGTCACGAACTGGTGATTGTATGCACTTAAAACATCTATTAGAACATCTATGATCCATAGTGAACTTATAACTTTCATCACATGGTATGCAATACCCTCTACTACCGGCTGCACCAGTCTAGTTTAGAATAGGTTGATAATGTCCTTGGTTTTCATAATACATTAAACGTAGTGTATAAGATACGTTTCAGTATGTATCAATTACAACTTTTATACCATCATAAAGAGGTATATCCCCACGCCCAAAATTTCGGAAAGAGTAAACCACAATAGCTGTGCTTTTTGTATCCAGAAAAATTTGAAACTAATGAATTTCCTGTAAACCACACCCTGTTAATGGTATAGTAACCTCTGCTTGATCAATGAGATCAAGAGCTGCTCTTTTTTGCTCCCTGCTATTGTGTTGTCTAATACTATTCCAGTAGTCGTGTAGTGTACTACAGCGAATTTGTCCTCTTACAGCATAGGCGAGTGCCGTAACTAATGATCTCGGAAAGCAAGATTATCATCGTTGCGTATAGTTAAAATGGATTTTTTGTACACATGATCATCACTTAATCAAACACGTCCGTTTCCCCTCATATCTGGCGCTATAACACACTTGATCACAAAGTTTTCATCTATGTCAAAGTCTTGAGAACTCTGTACGACACTAAATATCATTTCCCACAAATCTTAAGTAGTGAAATTTCTAATAGGTCTGAGAGATAGCCATAATGGCCCATTAACAAAATGATCAGATAGTATTGTTGCACCTATAAAATCGGAAGGACTACATCCATTCACTAATTGATTACGCAGATCATCTAAAGACCCATTTAACCACTCGAAAATGTTCGCTCCTGCTGGTGATGATGATATCCTTCCCGAAATCTCTACACCATCAGCATTTAACCTTTGGTTAACTCGGGAAGTTTGGTTTTCAATTAAGAATAATGGTCTTTCTTGTGGCTCCTCCACTTCTCGCTCTGCACCTTCACCACTCTGTAACAGATCAACTATATTTTTTCTTTTAATCTTAGTATATATCTATATGTATTACTAAAAAACATAGAAGTAATAATATACATCGATTATCCTTACGCTCCATTTCAACATCATTGGAAGACGATAAAGAGTTATCTATTGTATATATTGGAAAACGATAAAGATCAGTAGATGATGATGATGATAACGATGAAGATGAAGATGATGACGATGATGATGATGATGATAACCTTCTGGATGACACTCTTCTTGATGATAATAGAATGAAGGGGTTATCATCATTTTCTTTTTCCACAACACTTGTACTTGTAGGTTCTAGAAATACAAGAAAAATAAATTATAAAAAGTTAAAAAATATTCTTCTGTAAAAAACTTCTAGCTTTTAAAAATCTCTCTCACTCACCAAAGACGTATTCACAACCAGCGATAAACTCGTCACCTTTAATATCGTCTGCCATCCGTCAGAGTGCTAAAATGATTAATGTATTAAATATGTGTAGATATAGATATATATTCAATTATGATAAAATCATTTAAATTAATTAATTACCACTTTGTCGCAACACCTCGTTCGAATCTGGATCTGAAAGATTTCTTTATCGTATGACACTGTCAATCATATCAAGTATAAATCTATTGGAAAATAATCCTCGTCGTTGTAAATAATTTACTGTTAGTACGGTACAATGTAATAAAATGTAATCTACTTAATAACGCTTCTGTCGGTAAATTTCTTAAATCACAACGCTGTATATTGAGACAAATTGGGTGTATCATCGGTTCGTGTGCAATAGCGAAACGTAGCACACAATTGAGCACACTAAAAGCGTGAAATCTAGATACATTTTACATGATTGTCTATCAAGCCTTTAAGTACAACTATGGAGCAAGCACTGTTTCGAGCGCATTTTATAGCTGTCAGAATGAAAGAAATAAGGGACAGCGGTGGCGCAAATAAAGAGACAATACAATTTTATATACCAAGAAACAGTGAGATACCTATAGTGAGCATTCTGAAAATTGCAAGCACACGTGTGATAATGATATGCGATGAACACGTGTTATAACAAGAAACAATAATATAGCAATAGTAAGTATTCTGAAAATTGCAAGCGCATGTGTGATGATGATGATATGTAATGAGCTCGGGTTATACTAACAAGGAGAGTACCCGACCTTCGGGAAACGGATTTGGCTAAAACTGCAGAATATGATTTTTTGATGAAAAAAAATGAACCCGTGTTTTTTCTTTTCTTTGAATAGGCCCCATAGACGGAGATATAGGCATTTTTTCGAAAACACAATAAAAAGGAGCATTTATAAGATCTTCAGTAACCGAAGAACTAAGACTCTTACAAATAAATTTATGAAAAATAAAATAAAGTACAGATTAAATACTTTAATTTAAGCTTTGTTGCATTAAAAAAGCTTGCGTGGTTCAAAAGTCAAAGGCGATTAAAATATGCTAATGAAATAGCGTAAAAAATTGATGATATGCTACACGCTAAAAATATTAATAAATGTGTAGTAGTTTTCAATTAGGCACAACTTTTGAACTACAAAAGCTTTTTTAATGCAACAAAGCTTAAATTAAAGCATTTAATCTGTACTTTATTTTATTTTTCATACATTTTTTTGTAAGAGTCTTAGTTCTTTGGTTATTGAAGATCTTATAAATGCTCCTTTTTATTGTATTTTCGAAAAAATGCCTATATCTCCGTCTATGGGGCCTATTCAAAGAAAAGAAAAAACACGGGTTCATTTTTTTTCATCAAAAAATCATGTCCTGCAGTTTTAGCCAAATCCGTTTCCCGAAGGTCGGGTACTCTCCTTGTAAGAAATTATAAAAAAGCAATAGTAAGCATTCTAAAAATTGTAGGTACACGTGTGATGATAAACACGTGTTATACCAAGAAACAATAAAATAGCACAATGGTAAGCATTCTGAAAATAGCGAGCACACGTGTGATGATGATACGTGATGAACACGTGTTATACTAAGAAAAAATGAAAGAGTAATAGTAAGCATTCTGAAAATTGGAAGCACACGTGTTATACAAAGAAACTATGAAATATCAATAGTAAGCATTCTGAAAATTGCAAGCTACACATGGTACTTTCTTTTGAATCATTTTCTAATTGAACAGTATTGAAATAAAAAATAAAATCTTTGAGTGTAAATGATACGGGTAATATAACAAACCATAATCAAACCTGTGATTACAATTTTTATGATGCAATTGCATTTCTTCTATTAAAATTAGAATAAATTCTAAAAATCAGCTTTCTAGGATCAATAGATCAAGAATCGATACATGATCAATTATCTATTGATTTAATAAAGATATCGAGGTGGTTTTTGGTACATATGTTATTTGAATAACAAATAATCGAATGGCATCGTAAATTTTTTTAATTTTCCAAAATTCGTGAATTTTAAAATTTGTGATTTGTAAATAAATCATCAGATAAAATAAGAATGTTCGATTGCTTTTAGTACTGTGTATGATGACTAATACCGTGATTACAATTTTTAAAATCAATCAATTTTTAATATAAATGATTTCTTATGATGCCATTTGATTGCTTATGTTCAAATTAGAATATGTTTAAAAAATCAGCTTTCTAGGATCAGTAGATCAAGAATCGATACATGATCGATTATTTATCGATCTAATAAAGATATCAAGGTGAATTTTGGTACGTATATTATTTGAACAGAAAAAAATCGAACGACGTCGTAAAATTTTTTATTATTTCAAAATTCGTGAATTTTAAAATTTGTAATTTGTGTATGAATCATCAGATAAGAAAAGGATGTTCGTATGCTTTTAGTACTGTGTATGATGACTAATACCGTAATTACAATTTTTAAAATCGATCAATTTTTAATATAAATGATTTCTCATGATGCCATTTGATTTCTTATGTTCAGTATAGTATACGTGCAAAAAATCAGCTTTCTAGGATCAATAAATCAAGAATCGATACGTGATCGATTATCTATTGATCTAATAAAAATATTAAGGTTATTTTTGGTACATACGTTATTTGAACAGCAAAAAATCTAATGACGTCGTAGAATTTTTTATTATTTCAAAATACGTGAATTTTAAAATTTGTAATTTGTGTATGAATCATCAGATTAGATAAGGATGTTCGTATGCTGTAACGTAATAAAACTGGGATATGGTAGATTGCAAAATAAATAAAATGATATAAAATTTAAAGTTGATTTCAATAACAATAAAACTTGCGATGACAAAGAGTATTAAAATTATTTGAATTCTAATTTAAACTTTTTACGTTAATGTTAATGACAAAGAATGTGCAATTACAAGATCTACTTAACTTTTAGACGACCAGCATAAAAATGGCTTCCAGTACTCACACGTCTTTTTCTTTTATAGAGATCAAAAACTTATCCCTACTATTTCGGTTTATATTAAAGTATCAAGTTTTCTCTATGTTTACTCTAGTTTCTTAAGAACCTTATTTTATTTACTATATTTCTTTTTTCTTTGACTGTGCTTGATTTGTATAGCTTTATAGCGACTCGAGCTGACAATGTCTGTCAATTCGTGCCGCTTACCTCGACACCCGGAGTCTTATAACCAGGGCTCACCCCGGCAAGGCTGTAACCCTTTACCAGGACACTCGGAGTCTTGTAATCAAGACTCACCCCGGCGAGATTCTAATAAATTGCCTCGACACTCGGAACCCTGAAGACTCACCTCGGCGAAGTTGTTATTATTTACCTCGACATTCGGAATCTTGTGATCAAGATTCACCCTGGCGAGGGCGCCATTTCCAGGCCATGGGCGCACCCATGCACAGAAGCACAGTTCTAATTTTAATTTCTTTTTTTTCTCTTTTTTTCTCATTTTAATTTTATTACTAGCAAAAAATACCTCGCTCCTAACGTCGCTCGGTTGGATTTTCATATATTATATTATTATGTATAAATTAGCCAATTTTAAAATAAAAAAGAATCGACGCAACTTATGAATTGTGATATTGTAGTTTTGTACTAAATTAAATTTTTCTATTTTTATAAAAAAGATTAATTAAAGTTACAATGTGCATAAACATTGTTTAAATACAAATTATATCATGATAAATTAAGAATTTGTTCTACTAAATTGCATTTGAATCAATGAAAAAATATAATAGGAATTTTTTTTTTTTAATCACGTGTTTCAATCACGAACCATGAAATAATCGAAAACAGTATTTGACGTTTACTAGAACTAACAACTGCACGGAGAAAAGAAAGTATTGTTAAAATAGGTTCTTAATCAAGTATATCTAATTTATGTATTAAGGTACTTAAAAAAGAGTGACGATATAATTTCAATTAGTACTATAGCTTGAAGGGACCAATGTTGGTACTATTATATTATGAAGTAAGGGCATAAATTTGCGATGCTTACTGCCTTTTTTTTGGTATTAAGACTGATCTTTCACCTACTCGATTCAAGGGCAATATTTCGCAGAAAATGCGATTATTAACCTCTTTTCTTGCGGCTTTTCCTGTTACTAAAATTGAAAATGATTAAATATAGAATTATTTATATAATATATAACTCTTTAAAATTACTAATAATTAATATTTAAATTCGTGATATTCAAGGATTAAAACGATACATGTTTATCTTCCATATTTCGTTTTAAAATAGTTACTTTTGAGTTTTCAATTAATGATTAGAAATTTTAAATTGATATATATATATATATATATATATATATATATATATATATATATATATATATATATATATATATATTATATGATTTACATTATATTTATCAACTGTTGAAAATCGTTACACAATTTATTGGATTTTACGTTAACAGGTATTAATTATATTGAAGTTTTTCGCTCCTAACGTCACTTAGTTGAATTTTCTTTCATTATATTATTATGTATAAATGACTAATTTTAAGTAAATAAGAATTATTTAATTTAATTTTGAGCACTGGATGAAATTGAAAATAATTTGATGAAACATAATATGAAAATATATGTACACATGTGCCTAAAGTAAAAAAGCGTATAATTTATTTCAAATGACTATTTCTCACTCTACTTGCATTAGAAAAACAAGGATAGTACGATATTTGATGTAAATAAACTGAGAACTGGGTACTGAGTTACAACTATAATTTCCAGACCTCAATATATGACCATGAATTTGAATTATGAAGTTAATTTATAAGTGAAACATGCTTAAAAGAAATTCGTGTTGATTTCTAATAAAAATATCTTCAAAAATGTATTTTATAAATATGAAATACGAAATTTAAATAGAAAAAATCATAAGATTAAAATACAACATTTTAGTTAATTTTAAATTCGAATATTTTGGAATAAAAAAATAAATATTTGCAATTACTCAACAATCCTTTTTGCATCTAAAATAAAAATTTAATGAGATACAAATATTACAAAGTGTATGTATCACAAGTAAGGTTTGCATATCATAAATATTATAATTTTTAGAAAATTCTTGATATTAATAGATTATTAATTTGGAAAATTGAATATTTTTTTATTGATGACAAGTAACTTTTTAAAAATAGTTAAAATAATACTTAAAATGTCAATCAAATAACATTTTCATCAAAATAAATTTTAACGCTATAATTATTAAAATAAACATTTTTATTTAACTACGATCTATTGTAATAATTATTTTTTTAATATATATATATATATATATATATATATATATATATATATATATATATATATATATATATATATATATATATATTTGAAAAAATAATAATTTTATTTGATGAACAGTTATATATATATTATATATTTATAATTGTATAACTAAATTTATTAAACTAAAATTGTATTCAGTCATCATTCAGAGAATGAGGTATTTAAATTAGTTTTCATGAAAATATATTATTTAAAAAGTTACTTGTTAACAATTTTTTATAAATAACATACATTCAACCTTAATTACATTTTCATTTGTACACGTGCTTATATTCAAATGAATTGTGATTTATATAAAAATTGTTAGCGATTCATTTTATTAAAGCAATAATATTTTTAATAAGAGAAACATTAATTTTTAAAAAATATCAAATTACCTTATTTAAAAAATTATAATTACATGATATAAAAATATTTTTTTTACTATCGTTTGAACATAAATTTAATGAAATACAATTTAAAAAAATTATTTATTAGATATTAAATTTTTTTAATAGTCAATTATAAAGATAGGACAATATATAAAATATGAATAAATGTTTCTGATTATGTCTATAATGATGCATTTATATGTATAAACTGTCTAAATAGAAGTAGAATTCCCCCTAAAAAAGTAAAAATTTCAAAAGAAAATTTACTTATTATTTGCAAAACATTTATTATGAATGCGGAAAAAAAAATATTCTGTAATATCACTCTATAATTTGTATTAAATATGATACAAATCATTGAAAGTATAATTATTTCATTATTTTAAATTTGCTGTCAAAGTTTGATTATATTTTACTATAAGAAGATAAAAAAATTAACTGTCTTCCCATTCTATTGCTGAATTTCCATAAAAAAAATGTATTAACTTAAAGTATGACTCGTGATGATTATTTATTTGAATTTTTAAATTATTCCAATCATTAGTTTTGTTAAGTGACAAATTTTTCGTTTTTAAAATTTTTAAATTCATAAAAAAAATTCTTATAAAAAAATTAAATGTTTTTAAATATTATTCAATTTAGATCGCAAATTGAATAATATTCCCAAGCATTATTTCAATTCTTTTCTATTTCGTTTTTCAGAAAATGAGCTCGATAAGAAAATATCGAGCGGCATTTTCTGCGAGGTAAAACTGCCAATTCAGGCAAGCCGTTGAACCTTGAGTATGCACGCGTGCAGCTTCAAACACTGTACATCATGCATGATCACGACCAAACTGGCCAATGAGAGTTCTTGTTTCTCTCCTACCTCTATGTTGAAGTGTGCGCGAAGTAAGTTATCTCATTGAAGCTCGCGGACCTCGAAGGTAGAACGCCGCCGGCCCTCGCAAGCAGTAGTTGCCAAGAGCAATTACCACCGCCAGGTGAAATCAGGACAGACGACTAAGTCATGGGAGCAAGAGAGAGAATGAAGGAGCGGGGCGAGGACGGAGTGGCCTAACTCAGCGTACTTGGCCGGCGCCGGCAATAATGATATCTTATAAGTGTAGTATCGCGCATCGGGTTTTATTTTTGTTATTTATTTTAATTGATTCCTTTGAACTCGCGTATAAAGTGCCAATGTCACTGCCATCCAGCGGAGAAAGACAGGAGCAGCCAGCTAATTTAAGTTAAGTACTTTAAGTTTAGTTTCATTAAATAATAAAGAAAATATATAATAAGTGAATAGAAGTAAATTAATTGTTTTAATTTTGGTTATATCGAAATTCATAAAAAGTTCAATCAATGTAAATTAAAATTTGTTGACAATCTTAATAAAAGCATCATTAATATTTTGATTTAAAAAAAATGGAAATTCTGAAAATTCAAAATGAATCTATAAAGCTTCCAATATAATACCAAAATTGCTAAACCACTTGCTCAAAGTTTCTATCCAATAAATATTGATTATTTAGAGATGTGAAATAAGTAAGTTTAAGTCACCATGAAAATTTACTAAAGGTAAATAGAAAATAAAAGGCTTTCTTTTAAGGTACCAAGAGAAATTTTGTTTCACTCTCACTCTTTTTCTTCCGTATAAAAAAATTTAGTTTTCGGGCGGGTTTTCCAAAAAAATAACATAACCTTAAAACCCACCTTAATACTTGGCACCCTAAGCGTTGGGCAACCGAATAAAAGAACTGCAAGGATTGTTTTTTTTTTCTTTAAAAATAAAAAAATAGAAAAAAAGCGGAATCTTTGTTGTTTCGTGCGCTTGACGCACTGACACGTACGTGTTTAGCGGTTGATCTCGCGATCCGTCGGGAAGGAGTAAAGTGAGAGTGTTTAATATTTTTGGAAAAAAAAATACGAATATAAAAACCATATTAAGAGAGAAAAATATTCAATACTAAAATAATTTTTTTTGTTTGTGCATTTTCGAAATTTTAGTAAAAAAATATATAAAATCAAGTTTTGTATAAAACTAGTTATTCTTTACGAATGTTTTTTCTAATAGAGGTTGATAGTAAATTTCTTTGATTATGCTTTTCTCTTATTTTATCATGGTGCCAAATAACCACAGCAGTGTAAAGTTTATACAGGATATAAAGGGTAAAACTCATTCCATTGTTCCTCTTGTTGCTGTTTTGAAAAAGATAATGTTGGCTGGATAAAGAAACATTTTAGTAAAACTTTTTGAGATAAACAATAAAATCTTGTGAAATTATTGGCCAAAAATTTTAATTTCTGTAGCCAAACATAATAGTTTGATTTAGGTGTATAATGTTGAAAATTTATGTTAAGAAAAATTTTACGTAACTGTTTACATTTACAAAATTTTTAAAATTTAAATAAGTCATGCAAACCATTCTATATTAATAAGACCAAAGTATTAATGTAGATGAAAAATTTGTTATAAAGTCGCCTGAAGTTAGAATCAATAAGCTTTTGCAATTTTCATAAAATGTATAAAATCAAGCAATTTGCTAGACGTCTCAATCTCTTGTTGATATTAAATGAATGCTTAGTTCAAACAATATTGCGAAAAGTTTTGTTGTTGCATAAATGGAAATATAGTTATGTTTATAAGAAAATGACAATAAGATACTTTTTTTTTGCTCAAATCAATAAATTTCGAATTTTTGACATGACTCGAAATAGAAAATTTTGTTTCTCGTGAACACGTTCAATTTGATTAAATCAGCAATAAAATATTGGTTAAAATACTAAAGTTTCAAAGTTCAGAATGGATGATACTTATAATGATTTATAGTAAAAAACAAGATAACTTTAATTATTTGCTTTAAACATCTAAAAATTGAACATTTCAAAATTAACAAAAGCATAAAGCAATCTGCTGCCTTAAGGTAATAAAATAATGCGAATCAAAAGAGCATCGTTTAACGCTTAATTTTTTAAAAAAAAACCTAAATTCTGATCAATTTTGATCTGTAATTGCTCTCCACTTCAACTCTCGTTAGCAGTGCAAGAATTTCGATATTAACAAAAAAAAAAAAAATTTTTTCATCAATAATAGTTTAATTAGAAATTAAATGGAACTAACCATAAAATATTCTTTTCTCGCTCAGCAGATTAACACTCCTTCTGTTATTTATGGTAATAATCGAAAGTAGTTTTTGTCTTTACAAATGCCTGTCAAAGATTTCAAGTCAATTCAAATAAAAAAAATTCTATGGATCTTGTTAAATTCATTTTTTTGTAACGAGAATTCAAACAAAATTGTACAGTTAGTTTAAAAATGTATTTTACAAAAACAAACTTGTATCAAAATTCAGAGATTTCCTTTTCATTTACGTAAAATTCCAAACTCCATCAAATGTTAACAATATCAAGATAACAACAAGGTGTAGTAATGAATCCAGGGTTGCGAAAAAAGTAATTAAAAATTATTTGAATCACGAATCATTTTTGAATTTGTAATTAAAGTTTTATTTAATTAACAATTCCTTTTAAATTAATAATTAAAAATATTTTAATTAACAAATCAAAATCTAATCGTGAATTGAAAAGGCTTTAATTAAAAAATCAAAAGGAATTCTCAATTAAATAAATTTCAATTAAGAAATCAAAATGTAATCGTGAATTGAAAGGGCTTTAATTACAAAATCAAAAGGAATTCTTAATCAAATAAATTTCAATTAAGAAATCAAAATTTAATCGTGAATTGAAAGGGCTTTAATTCCAAAATCAAAAGGAATCCTTAATTAAATAAATTTCAATTAAGAAATCAAAATGTAATCGTGAATTGAAAGGGCTTTAATTCCAAAATCAAAAGGAATTCCTAATTAAATAAATTTCAATTAAGAAATCAAAATTTAATCGTGAATTGAAAGGGCTTTGATTCCAAAATCAAAAGGAATCCTTAATTAAATAAATTTCAATTAAGAAATCAAAATGTAATCGTGAATTGAAAGAGCGTCAGTTATGATTATGATTTGTGAATTCGAGGGCTTTAATTAAAAATTCCACAATTCCTTTTTAATTAAACGTACTAAGGAATTTGTATCATATATATGTATATAGAAAAACATATGTGGACGCGCACATACATACGCACCTAGGCTCATATACACGGTGGGCCATTTTAATCTATGCACCTGAAAAACTCAGTAAGTTCGCATCCTATCAAAAAATGACCTTGATAAAAGTTATAGGATACAAAGGGGGTCAAACAATAGTGACCTTGAATTTGACCTTCAAGCTGACCTTCAAGGTCAAATCAAGGTCAACTTGAGTTTTTTAAATGGAAACCCCAATTTTTTACACCGGAATCGGAAAGGGCGGGAAATTTTACGTCCGAATATGCTCTCAGGTCATCTGACCTCGATGACCTCAAAGGTCAGGTGAAGGTCATAAATACGAAATAATTAGGGAGCTGTCAACATTCTTATGTAAGGTGTTGTCGAAAAAATGAAGATCATAATTTGAGTAATTTTTAACGAGAAATTCAGTGTTGACCTTTACTTTTTCGGCAATACCCTACCTAAGATTTTTCATAGCCATCCGATTATTTCGTATTTATGACCTTCATCTGACCTTTGAGGTCATCGAGGTCAGATGACCTGAGTGCATATTCGGACGTAAAATTTCCCGCCCTTTCCGATTCCGGTGTAAAAAATAGGGGTTTCCATTTAAAAAACTCAAGTTGACCTTGATTTGACCTTGAAGGTCAGCTTGAAGGTCAAATTCAAGGTCACTATTGTTTGACCCCCTTTGTATCCTACAACTTTTATAGAAGGTCATTTTTTGATAGGATGCGAACTTACTGAGTTTTTCAGGTGCATAGATTAAAATGGCCCACCGTGTATATGCAACATTTCATGTCGACCCACACGCACACATACGGACAAGTTGATATATATATATATATATATATGAAATATCTCATATATATATATACCTGTATGTGCGTACGTTCCAATTGACGTGAAAAATCCAATATTTATTAAAGTTTGTGTGCATGCATGCGAATTGACATGAAATGTCCCATATATATGTAAACCTGTGTGTGTGTGTGCGTTCGAATTGACGTGAAAAATCCTATATATATTAACGTGCGTGTGCATGCATGCGAATCGACATAAAATGTCCCATATATGTAAATCTAAGGGTACACGAATGGGTGTGTGCGTGTTGTCATGAAATGTACCACATATAAGTTGACATGAAACGGACCATGTATATATATATATATATATATATATATATGAGTGCCACCAGATTTTTTTTTTAACAAGTGAGCAGTTTTTAATCAGTTACACAAACAGGTTATTTTTTCTATATTACTTAAAATAAAAAAAATTCTAATTTAGGAAAAATTGCTAATATTAATACTGATAAAAATCTTAAAGATTTTTAAGGAATAGTTTTACTTTTTGATGGATAATTTGATTATATGATTTTATTTTCAAAAAAGTTTTTCCCATAATAGTTATCTGTAATAAAAGAATTCTTTTACAATGTTAATTACTTTTTCCTGACATTCGTTTTGAAAGTTTATGCTTAGCACTTTTAAAATTTGGTTGTGACACTGATGATGCTGCTATAAATTATTTTGGATGTGTTATAATTAGTGTGCTGCCTCAATTTTCAACTGAAGGATTATAAATTAAGGATATTTTGGATTGAATTGCGGAAATAAAATAAATGATTAAAGAATTACAATCAACAAATCAATAAATTCAATTATTAATAGTTAAAAAAAAATGTTACCATGTCAGTGAGTTTTTTCAACAGGGTTATACATAAATTAAATTAATTAAAATTAATATTTTCAATCAATCATATACCTATTTTTTTTATTAAAAAGATATATTTTTACAAAATATGTAACAGTAAAAGAGTAGTTCACAGAAAAAAATTGTACTTCGTTAAATAATTTTATAAATTATAAAAACACAAGTTTTTTAAACTTCATAAAATAATGAATAGCGTACTGTACATATTGTTTTTGTAGCAAAAATTCTACATGTAAAAAATGTAATAAGATTAAAATACAGATAGCGATTAATTAAACGTATTTATAAATTATAACATAAATTTAGCTAATGAAATAAAATTTTAGGAAATCCTATTCTAATCTCTGCTGCACTGTAACAATAGTCTCATTCTAATATGAAAAATTGAAAAAAATTATAAAACTTATTCTTTTTTATAACTTTGGCATGAAAATTGCATGAAATAAGCGACAAAATGTTTTTTATTTGAAAAATAGACTTTTCAAATTTTTGGAAATTATATCATACAAATTTTCCTGGACATTTTCCGACTTCACCCCCTTTAAGTTAATGTTTAGTGACAAAATATATAAAAAAAATTTTTGGAACCGTGGACTTTAATGTTACTATAGCAATCTCCCCTATTTTCCGAACTGACTTTTTCATGTGAGCACCGTTGCGCGGTACTTTCTGAATAAGCGGTTCAATTATTCGTGAAAAATTAAAGGAAGACCGCAACCAGCCTAAACCATTCTTTTTTTATCAACAGTTGGTGGATTAAAGAATAATTTTAGCTAATTAAAATGTAAAAATTCTTAATTATATTGGTCACCAATGATCAGTGTAATAAAATAGAAAAAATCATTAAAAATAGCAAAATGAGTTTTTTTTATATTTATGACGTTTTTACAGAGAAATGGTGCAATGTACGGCAAAATTGACAAGAATATTTTCGACTTAATATTTGATGAAAAACACGAAAAATTATGTTTTTCTGCGAAGAATTAACAACCAGAAAATTTACTTTAGAGATTTTCCTAACTATTTTCCAGCTATCCACCCTCGAAATTCGTGTTCAAGGCACCAAAATACATAGGAAAAACTTTGGTGGAGCCGTGGATCTCCATCGGCTACGGAAACTCTCCTACCTACCTATATTAGTTATAAATGTCCTCCGTATTCAGGTGAAATACCCCGGTGAACATGTACATTAAGGTTTGGAAAGATTCTGATGTAAAAGAACCTTTCTAATTTTTTGCGGTTTTTGGTACCAGTCCATCATACAACTTTGTGAACTCTTATGAAAAAAATTGTCATGATTTTCGTTGATACCTTCTGAACTTTTTTGATTCATTAAGTTTTACTAAGGAATAGTAACCTTAATTTTATCTTATTCACAATTAATGAACAATTAAGATCGCTTTAGAATTGAACAGCACTGTAAAGTTTTCAGGAGAATCCTTCTAGATTGTATTTTAAAAAATTCTTCAGAAATATTTTTCACGTTTTATCATCGTATGAATATATTTATTAAATTATTAGTAAATAAATGATTATAAATCTATGAGATCATTTTTTTTTTTTTTTTAACGTCGCTATATTTATGCTATGCTATTATTGCTATGCTAATCAGCGACGGAGCTCGTAAGTGTGTTTGTGAACAAAGCACATGTAACGTACAGTGGTGCTTGTATCAATCGGCCGAGAGCGGGATTCGAACTCGGAACCTCGAGATTACGAATCCAACGCTCTACCGAATGAGCCACAGACCGACTCCTATGAGATCATTTAAGAATACGGATGAATCTTTATATTTTCTGTATATTGATTGAAAGGTTAATGAAACTTCACGAACTCTGTGGAAGTAAATCGAGATGAATTATTACAATCTTGTAAAGAGTTTAATAGCTATTAAAGATCCTTAAGAGGAGGTCGAGTATATATGTCCTATTGTAATCGAAAAATTGATTTTTTTACAAAAACTAATAATTTTAGCAAAAAATAAAGAGAAAGTCCCATCTTGTATCATAAAAGCAATATTTTCTTTGATTAGGAAAAAAATTTTTATCGATTCCTTTTGAAAAAAACCTTGAAAAACATAAAATATCGAGGTTTGGATGGACAATTCAGTTTTTCAAAGTTTTCTTTGAAACGAAGCGATAAAAATAATTTTTTCTCATAAGAGAAAATATTGCTTTTAGTATACGAGATGGGGCTTTCTTCTTATTTTTGCTACAATCATAAGGTTTTGCAGAAAATTGAATTTTTTTATTATAAAAGGATAGAGATGTACGACCTGCTATTAATAAAATACCGTGAAAATTATTTATGATTCTCAGTAACGATCTTGAAGTTATAAAAAAATATACATATTATTAAATTTTTTCAACTCTTGAAATAGTTAAGCATACCATGGAATTGTTTGATAGTGGAAATAAAGCCATTTTACACGACTAAGCTATAAATTTTTTTTGTGAATAAATACAATAAATCGCACTAATTTATTAATACTAGGCAATTTTTCAGTTTATTAATAAGTTAATTTCATTAATACTATGATATGCCCTTCAAAAATCACTATTCAATAAATTAGAAATTCATAAAGAATCTGAAGAAGTCATAATCATATTTTTTGATATATGGGGATATCTACAAAACTTTTAATTGTCTAGTAACAGGCCATATTACAGCTGTTACTGGGTTACCGCATGATGCACATTGTTTAAACTAGGTTCAAATCTTTTGTGCTATCCTGTAACTCTATTTCTGATGTATTTTGTAAATGTTTAACAAACGGCGCAGTAGATATTTCTATGAAACATTCATTTTTACACATAAAAAATTACCGTAATTTATCTTATGTGTAAATTTACTTTTTATAGAATTATCTGCTGCGCCGTTTGTGGCACATTTACAAAATACATCAGAAATAGAGTTACAGGATAGCACAAAAGATTATAACCTAGTTTAAATAATGACCTGTTACTAGAGAATTTAAAGTTGGATGGATATCCCCATATAATACCATAGTGGTACACATGAAATTGAAAAGGTTCTAAAAATATATAAATTACAATAACTTTTCTGATGAGGATATATTATTCAGATTAATATTATTTTTAAAATTAGATAACATTATTTTTATTTTTAAGAGCATGACGAAGCTTCCAGTCTTCTAATAATATTTCCAATCCCAAGTTATGAATAAACAATGCGTTTAATAACATTTTTTTGCGACAAAGAAAAAATTTGTAAGATTCAACTCGAGTGCGGACAACTCAAGAAACCCACGAAAATACTACATAAAAAGTAATAATACAAACTTTCAATGTAACGTATTTTAAGATTAGGTTTGTCGAGCTTGATATAATTTCCAATCCAAGTTCATAAAAAATTTACAAGTTTAAATGATTTTTTATTTTAACAAAAATTATTGTATTAACATAGCTTTAGTGCGCGCTATTAGTAAGTAGCTAATAGCGCGCGCTGCGTGTGTTGTTTTTTGAGGGCGTGTGTTTCACAGCTATGTATAATATTATTTCGTATTAAATCACGTAAATACGTTACATTCTGTAAAATAATGTCACGCAAAAGCGTTAATTAATGTAAAATCGCAAAGGTTTATACAAGCGCAGCGCCCTCATACTGTATCTCATCGACCATATGATGAATTTTATACTCTATCTCGCTTTAACCTCTGACAAAGTAAATCGTATCATCTCGTATCATCTATTCTTGTATTATTTTTACATTAACGAAATCGTAATTATTCCGTATAAACGTGAAATTGGTGAACTAAAAGTATGTAATTTAATTACAAATAATAGTACCAAAAAGTATTGAAATATACTATTGCGAGTCAGTCGTACGGCAGATATGAGAGAGAGAGAGAGTCTCGGGCAATGGCGCTATTCGCTACGCTCGTGCGCCAACTTGCCCTCGTGCGCAATAGTCAACTAAACCTTACTCGTTACACAATATACTATTAATTTACGAATTTAAAATGATATTAATGAAATAAAAAAAGCAAAACTTGATTGCTGTAGCTCCAACATCAGATAAATATTACGGAAAGAAACATAATGAATCACCCGAATTCACAATTTTATAAATTACAACTGAATCACTGGAAAAATAGTTGCATACAATAGACTTTTCCAAATTTTATGAGTAACGGCTTATAATTGAAATTTCAATGTCGGAACAATTCGGAAAACTTGAAACATTTATCAATTTTCATTTCATAATAGTTCTTAAACATTCTTTAAAGACCGGAAAAATATTTGTTCCGATTCTTTTAGAAATTTTCGGGTCATTTTAACGAGGATATAACTGATGATGATGTAACAAAATTCAACTGCAATAATCACAAATTTTCCAATCGAAAACGTTTCCATAAATAATTTCCATAACTTTATAATTTCCGCGAAAATAATCATAATCTTCATAATTCTGCAAAAATGATAATTTATATTGACTTTTTCATAAATTTAAGTAACTTATAGAAATTTTCTCAAATTCAATTTACTTGTTTTTGTCATAAAAAACAAAAGATAATTAGTCTCAAAGCAGACTTAACGTAGGTAAATATTATTTTTTTATATACGCTTTTCTTATATTCGCCTTCATGTCTGTTTGCATGTTTGTCTGTCTGTAATCAAATCTTGCGCGCTCGATTTCAGGCACTTTTTGAGAGATATAAATTCTGACAATTGGCATAGACTTTGGTCTTGGATGACAATACAATAATCAGTTGTCATTTTGGTACCTGGACATCCAGGTCGATGATAATGGGTGTGAAAAGTCATCTCCGAGGAAGTATAAATGGGGAGGCTTTTTTTGGGTCAAGGCGAGTTTCTCGGGGGTTTTCAGGGTTGCTAAAACCGAATTTGAGATCAAACAATTGCCACAAAGTGATGCACGTTGTCCAGAATACGCATGGACGTCGTTTCCGAGGAAGTACAAGTGGGGAGGCTTTCTCTGGGTCGAGGTGGGTTCCCCGGGGATTTCAGGGCTGCTAAAACCTAATTCAAGGTTTGAAAGTGAATCTATAATGCATAATAATGATTTAGGATGAAGAGGTCGAACTGGAGTACCAAGTCGCCGATAACGGATGTACCTGAGTGTAATCTTCGAAAAGTCTGGTTGCAATGTAACTCTAAATGATAATAAAAACAATTTTAACTTAAAAATAGAAAATACAAAATTTTAAAAACATGCTTTAAAAATAAAATACAATAATTGAATAAATAGACTAAAAAGTATAAAATAAATAAATTAACTTTTTTTAAATTTTTTAAATAATAGCGCTTATTACCTGTATATCGGAATGATGTTTGATGAAAAAATGTTAAAATTATTCACTAATTACAATAGTAATATGCTTTCTCGAAGTTAAATTTCGCTGGCATTATTCGAACGAAAAATTCATAAATTAGTAGGGATACTACCGCAAATTTATATGCGAGATGATTTGTATGAATGATCTTTATATATGGGTATCGGCTACGAGTAAATCAACATATTTCATGGAACTTGCATGAATCTTAAACAATTGTTCTTTTAAAATCTTTTTATTTTCGAGTATTCTCCGACCTAATCAAACAATTTTAGAATCGAAATCTAAAAAAATCTCCAAGTTTCATTTGACGTAGTCCCTGCAAATATCTGTAAACGTCATAATCGGTATGGAAAATTTCAAAATTCATTCATATAGACGATTTCCAGGTAGCCAGGATCACCTGGATATTGTGAGATGTCATCTCGGGAAACGTACATGTTATTAATAAATAATGGCTAAATTTCAAAAGATATTCTTGTAGACACTGTTTATCTTACTCGGAACATCCATGTTTGGCTAGATAACATTTGAAACAACTTCAAAGTAGTTATTAAACTATAAGTTGAATTTCAAAAGTTTTAGCTGTAGATGATGTTTAAGTTGTCATTAACACCTAGGTATCCAAAGACGGCGATCGTGGGTACCACAGCATAATAAATAACTATTTTTTAAATATTGTCTACATCGATAAGGTAAAGTATGTATATATATATATATATATATATATATATATATATATATATATATATATATATATTAAATATGTGTTTGTATGTGTGAGCGTGTGCGTGTGCGTATGAGTTGAAATTAAATGTTCGATATAAACTTGAATAAACCTGTGTGTGTACGTGCGATTCTACATGAAATGTCCCTTAGGTATATATATATATGTTTATATCATGCTTGTAAGTCGACATGAAAAGTCCCACGTACATGAACGCGTGTGTGCATGCATGCGAATTGACATGAAACGTCTCATATATATAAACCTAAGGGTACTTAGATAGGTGTGTACAAGTTGTCATGAAATGTCCCATATATATATAGAAAAACCTGTGCTTGCGAGTACGTGCAAGTTGACATGAAATGTCCCATATATATATATATATATATATATATATATATATCTCCCTATATTATATAGTTATATGAACTAAAATTCAGTCGGTGCCCCCCCACATCCCCCCCACGCCCCCCACAGCCCCCCACATGATTTTTATTAATTAAATAACGTAAATTTACGTTATTTTATGTTATCGATCATTACCCCCCCCCACGTCCCCCCGCCCCCCCACAGACCCCCACTAACCCCCCACACACACAGACCCCCCACAATCCCCCCCACAATCTAATACCAGAACCAAATAAAACATACATTGAAGAAAATGAAGAAATTAATGATGAAATTATAAATTTTAGTAAAAAAAAATTTGATAAAATGTATAAACAATTAAATAATGATCAAAAACAAATTTTTGAAAAAATAATAAATAATAAACAAAAAATATTTTTCATAGATGGACCAGGAGGTTCCGGAAAAACTTTCTTATACAAAACATTAATATATTATTATATAAGCATTAAAAAAAAATTTTTATCGATGGCTTGGACCGGAATAGCTTCAATTTTATTACCTAAAGGTTTAACAAGTCACAGAACTTTTAGATTACCATTGGATTTAAATAACATTGAAAGCGCATTTTTAAAATTTAATTCAGATAAAAAAAAATTAAGAGAAACAGATATAATTATATGGGATGAAGCATCTATGATTCCTAAAAAAGCTTTAGAAATCGTAGACAAAACTTTAAAAGATGTTTGTCATAATGATAAAAGTTTTGGTGGAAAAATAATTATTTTAGGTGGAGATTTTCGACAAATTCTACCACTATTAAAATATGGAAAAAAATACTATAATTGAAGAGACTATAAAATATTCAAATCTTTGGCCCTTATTTCATATTTTTAAATTAAAAAAAAACATAAGATCTAATAATGACAGTTTCTCTTCATTTTTATTAAATATAGGAAAGGAAACATTAATCCATTTATTATTCCAGAAGAATGGAAAACTAATGACGTCTGTGCCAAAATTTATAAAAACATTAACGAAAATTATTGTTTTTCAAAAAATGTCATTTTGAGTACACATAATGAAGATGTAAATATTTTAAATAACAGAATTTTAAAATTAATTAAGAATGAAACAAAAACTTATTATAGCATTGACTATGCAACATACAAAGGTGTAGATCAAACGGATGATAATATTCATTTGAATTATCCAATAGAAATGTTAAATAACATAAGAGAAGGATTACCTCCACACGAACTGAAATTAAAAGTAAATACCATAATTATGTTAATTCGAAATTTAAGTATAAAAATGGATTATGTAATGGAACGCGATTAAAAATAACTAAATTATTCAAATATAACATAGAAGCACAAATAATTACTGGAGAAAATAAAGGAAATAAAGTTTTTATACCACGTATTACATTAAACACTAATGAATCATCATCTTTACCATTTATTTTATATAGAAAACAATTTCCTGTTATATTAGCTTTTGCTATAACAATTAATAAATCTCAAGGCCAAAGTTTCGAAAATATAGGAATATTCATCAAAAAACCTTTATTTTCTCACGGGCAATTATATGTTGCTCTTTCACGTTGTAAAAATGTAAATAAAATATATATTCAAAATGAATCGGAAAACAAAGATATTATACCTAACATAGTTTGGAAAGAAATATTAGAAAAATAATTCTATTATAATTTAACAAAAATTTAATGTTATTTAAATAAATTTTTATAAATTATTTTATTAATTAAACTTTATTTTTTTCAGGTTATATTTATATTAATTATAAGCATTAAAAATTTTTAATAATATATAAATAAAAAAAACATAATGGAATGGAATTCAATTAATGATGTTGAAATTGACAATGTTAATGATCAACAAATGATTGAATGGGATCCAATAGAAGGTCATTATGTTGAAATTAACAATGTCAATGATCAACAATTGATGGAAAATTTAAATGATCAAATTGAAGAACATTTAAATTTCCAAGAAGAATATGAATATTATTTAGAAAGTCTAGATAATAATAGTTCAATAAGCAATACAATAATTTCTAAATTAAATAATATTATTAATTCGTATATAGAGGAAAATAATGAACAATTTGAATTTAAAAATTGGAATGAAGTACCAGAGTATTATAAATATTATGCGAATGAAATTATAAAATATAAAATAAATATAAGCGAACCAATAGCAGAATATTACTTTAATCAAAGTCATGAAATTTATTCTAATTATTTATTAAGATTAGCTAACATTATTAATAAAATATGAAAAATTAAAATAAATCATAAATATTTAAATATATAATAATAAATTTAAAAAAAATTTTTAAATTATTAATATTATTAAAAACAAAAAAAATTAGAATATTTAAAAATTAACTAAAATATTTAAAAGTTATGATTATTTAAAATTTATAAAACGAAATTTTAATAAATAAATAATTTAACTAATAACAACAATAAATAAAAATTCATATTCATAACTTTTATACAGGTAAATATAGTATAAGTAAGTATAAAATAATTTAAAATTATTTTATTTATTTATTTGTTATATAAATAACTAAATTTTAAATAAAATATGATATAATGATCATGTAATAATTTCATTTACAATATCATAATAAATTTATAAATTTTAGTATGAATTTTTGATATATCTCATAAAATGTTTAAAATGAGAAAAAAGATATAAAAAAGGAATTATAACAAAATAATCCTATAAATCTTATAAAACTCAAAATCATTACGATATATCAAATAATATACTAAATTATCAACAAAATTTTCAATATATTTTAAACTAATGATCATTAATATCATAACAATAATAACACTATTTTTAAGTTATACTACATATAATTAAATATATTATAAATATTTAAAATAAAATATATTTTATAAGACTAAGTGGTTTTTAGGGCTACTGGCGAGGGTTTCCACTAATCAAAAAATCTAACGCGCCATCAAGGTACCTCTATGTTACACACCTTTTTAAAACTTCATATATTATATAATTATATTAACAAAAAAATTTTACAAATTTATTCAAAATTAATATTGATTTAAAAATAAATATTTATAAGTTATATTGATAAAGGTTTGAAATGTAAGGTGGTGTGGAAAGCCGAACCTCAACACTATATATCTCTTCTTTTTTTATAAAAATAAAAAAATAATGAATTAATAATAATTATATATATCTCTTCTTTTTGAAATATAATGAACAAAATAGTGTTGAGGTATTTTTATATAAAGTAACATAAATAATTAATATTAATAGAAATAGTAAAAATATTTATTTAGAGTTTAGATAAAAATTATATTATATAATAAATTAAATAATATTACATTATATAATATAATATTAATAATAAATGTTTAATATATAATTATATTTATAGCATAACTGGGGGTTGGCGAGCAGCGCGAGCAGGGGGGTACCCCCCTAGTATATATATATATATATATATATATATATATATATAGAAACAAAAAAATTGCGGGTGAACGTGAGCAATTTGATATGAAATGGACCATATATACATATGCAAAAACCTGTCAGTAAAATCGTACATGAGTTGACATGAAGAGTCGCATGTATATAAAAGCGTGTATGCATGAATGCAAATTGACATGAAACGTCGAATATATGTAAACCTGAAGGAACTCGGATAGGTTTGTGAGAGTTGTCATGAAATGTTCCATATATATAGAAAAGCCTGTGATTATGAGCACATACGAGTTGACATGAAATGTCCCATATATATGTGTGTGCGTGCGCATTGGCATGAAATGTCCCATATATATAAACCTGTATGTGCGTGCGTTGAAATTTACAGAAAAAATCCCATGGACATTAACGTGTGTGTGCATGAATGAAAATTGACATGAAACGTCCCATATATGCGAACCTGAAGGAACTCGGATAGGTATGTGAGAGTTGTCATGAAATGTTCCATATATATAGAGAAGCCTGTGATCATGAGTACGTAGGAGTTGACCCGAAATGTCCCATGTATATATATATATGTATATATATATATATATATATATATATATATATATATATATATATACACATATATAATCCTGTGTGTGTTCATGCGCATTGGCATGAAATGTCCCATATATATAAACCTGTCTGTGGGTGCGTTCTAATTGACGTGGAATGTCCCACGTATGTATGTATGTATGTATGTATATATACATATATATATATATATATATATATATATCAACTTGTCTGTATGTGTGCGTTTGGGTCGACACGAAATGTTGCATATATATGAGCCCAGGTGCGTATGTATGTGCGCGTCCACATCTGTTTTTCTATATACATATATATGATGAAAATTCCTTTAAAACGTTTAATTAAAAAGGAATTATGGAATTTTTAATTAAAGCCCTCGAATTCACAAATCAGAATCATAACTGACGCTCTTTCAATTCACGATTACATTTTGACTTCTTAATTGAAATTTATTTAATTAAGGATTCCTTTTGATTTTGGAATTAAAGCCCTTTCAATTCACGATTAAATTTTGACTTCTTAATTGAAATTTATTTAATTAAGGATTCCTTTTGATTTTGGAATTAAAGCCCTTTCAATTCACGATTAAATTTTGATTTCTTAATTGAAATTTATTCAATTAAGAATTCCTTTTGATTTTGGAATTAAAGCCCTTTCAATTCACGATTAAATTTTGATTTCTTAATTGAAATTTATTTAATTAAGAATTCCTTTTGATTTTGTAATTAAAGCCCTTTCAATTCACGATTACATTTTGATTTCTTAATTGAAATTTATTTAATTAAGAATTCCTTTTGATTTTTTAATTAAAGCCTTTTCAATTCACGATTAGATTTTGATTTGTTAATTAAAATATTTTTAATTATTAATTTAAAAGGAATTGTTAACTAAACAAAACTCTAATTATGAATTCAAAAAGGATTTGTGAATTAAAATTTATTGAAAGCCCAAAATGATTTAAATATTTGCAACCCTGAATGAATCTTTCCATTTCTTCTATGGCACTTTAAAAGAGTTAGTTATTTTAATAATAATCATCATATTAAAATTATTTGTCTTCATAATTTTGCTAATCCGGATGCTTAGAAACAAAAACCGTTTTCTTTTTTATGAACAAATAATTTTTATTTCAAGCATTTCCGTTTCTCTAGCTACGGGTCATATCGGAAATCGGAATTTTCGCTATCTAAATTTAGAAATTATACTTATTTTTAGTTTTTCATTTTTTACTTAAAATTAAAATTTTTACAAAAAAAAATTACAAGAGTTTTTGCTGATAAACGCCTGGCATTTTGCTATAGAATGAATTTTTCTGTTAACCTCCCAAGCAAATAGGGTGAAAATTTCTCTCTTTGATAAATTTAATCTTTTAATCATAATTTGGTCCAACCATAAATAATTTATGCCCACGATTGGGCTCAACCAATATAAAAATACATATATGAAAATTTCAACATGCTATTTATGTACCGTGTACTGCACGCATGCATATTATATGATATCAGATAAAATTATTTTTCATTTTTTTTTAAATATTATTAACATCAATCAAAAATACTAAATCAAGTAAAAATTTCAAAATCTTCATAAAAATAAGAATCATTAAAAAAAAAAAAAGAGATAAAAATCCTAATAATTAGGGTCAATAATTTCACAGGTTTCGAAGTAACGAACGTTTTCTCTTATAATGGATTTAAATTGGTAATAAAAAAATATTTATTAAAACGAGTTTAATAAGCACAAGTCAGTGACTTTCATTAGTTTTAAGAGAGTAAACGCACAAATAAATAAACAATGATTTTGAGAAAAATATCTCTCACTTATCGTCACGAGGTGGGAAATAAAAATATTTTGTCTCATTTTAAAATAAAATCGAGAAGTTAGCACTATGAAGTAATGAAAATTTCTCACGTTTTCGGATACATAAAAATTTCGTAATTAATTATGTTGCCAGTAGAAACTGAGTATTTGGGAGCTTTAAGAAGAAAAGATTATCGCATTCAGAAAGTTTTTAAAAAAAAAAAAAAAAAAAAAAAAATATTTGTGTTTCAAACAGTGAATTCTATTAAACTAGAAAATCCATGCGTCAGAGCGCCCTATATTCAAAATTTAAATAATTTAAACTATTACAAAATCAACAGTTATTTTACAAATATAGCTTTTTATACATATAGTTTTCATATTAACCTTTAAATATCCTTTTTGATCTCCAAGATATATCATAAGCGAATTCCAAAATTGATCTCTGTACATAGTCATGTAAAATTGTCCATGATTAAGAACATAAGAAACCAAAATTTTCAATAGCTAACGAATGAATTTATTTAAAAATTAATAATGTTTTCAACAATATGAAATTCATAAAATATATAAAAATTAAATCGCTCAAATTCTCAACGATTTGTATATCGTTTCTATTTTTAAAATGCAAAGGAAAATAAGAATTTTTCTATTTATATTATCTAAAGTACAGTATTATATTATTTTTCAAACAAAAGACTTTTAAATTTTGTTTTGCAGAAAAGCCGTTATTTGAAGAATGATTCCATTTTAATTTTAAACTTAAATTAACAAACAAAAAAAAAAAAAAAAAAAAAAAAAAAATATATACTTTTCGGGTTAGGTTATTATCGAATAGTATTATTTCCCTTATAATATTTGAAAATATATATATTTATTTCAATTTTAACTTTTAACAGTACTGCATACACAATTTTGACTAACATAAGTGTTGAAATCAATCAAGAAATTGTCGAGTAATTTCGTATTTCATTGAAAATTATTTTAATAATATAAAAATGACAAAATGCATATGGATAAATTGGTTTATTATTTAAAATCATTTATTAATGATATATGATCCCTGTATTATTATATGAATTAAAATTTTTTATTGTATTTTGACTATGGCATTACACTATAATCTAAAGAAAATTTTCAAGTTGTCGATCTAGAAAAATTTTTAGATATGAAATTAAACTATCGAAATTGTATAATAGATCTGTTTTTAAATATTCCGAAATATTTTAAACCTTATTTAATATTTATAAAATTGCTTGCCAGGCTCAGGGATTAAAATTTTATGGTGCTGTTATAAGCTAAAAAGTTTATAACATTGGTATTTTCTCAATTTATTGCCTAATGTACTATTTTATAGTACAATTTTTCTTTTTTTTTCTCTTTAAAAAAAGAGGTAATTCAGAAGTACACTGACAGAGGTAATTCATAACTGTTAACTTAGTATATTCACTATTAAAGTATATATTGTAGATTCTGATTAAATATACAAATATTAATAGTTAAAATATTATATTCTTTCTAAAGATACGTATAGTTTTATAGTGAATATATGAAGCTATTAGCTTAAATATAATAAGATTATCGAAAATATATATTATGTGCATAGATAAATTATAAGTATTAATATCTAATTTGTAAGATATTTGAATCATACTTATAATATTGAAAATCATTCTTTTTCTGGAAGGATTGTTTTATAAGATTCAATGTGGACATTAAAACCTAATTTTATACACGTATTATGCATAAAATAAATATTTTTGGAATCATCTACAAGTATAAATTCAATTATCATAAATACTGGACTATCTTTAAGATTTGCAAGATATATAACTGAATCTTTTTGTACAAATTTCCATTAACATTAATATGTGATATTTCAGTAACTTTTATTTTTTTTTGTATTTTAGATTTTACAACTGTCCCGATAACATATCCATACTTCATCTCATCTTTTAAGCCTTTTTGAGTTAACAATCTGAATGAATATTCTAATTGAAGTTTGACAGCAAGTGTATAAATTATATTGATTCCTGATGAAAAAGCATTAGTGAACTTCTTAAATTTTTGTAGAATGCTTCGAATTTCTGAAATTTTTAGGTTAGGTTTTTAAGATCTATAAATAAATAGATGCCATTCACTCAATTATATATAAATTAATATTTTTCAATAGCACATACCTACTAAAGTCAAATGGCAACTTTCAAGATGATATTTTTCCATAAATTTTCCATTAAAAAAAAAAAAAAAAAAGATGAGACTAATGTTTTTTTTTTTTAAAAAAAGTCGTCATTAGAGTAAGCGTTTAGAGTAATAAACATATTTTCACATCTAATCGTTACATATTAACTATTAAAATGTAGAATCAAAATTTTAACATACCGCAATATTGAAATTGAATTTCGATATTTTATTCTTTAAAAATATATCTTAATTATTAATATATAATAAAATAAGTATTAAGAAATTTCAAAACTAAAATCAAATATACAAATATTTTAACAGTTGTTAAACTTTTCTCTCAGTGTAGATGTCATAGAATTGTTATCTATTCTAATTTTGAATATACAAGAACAAATGAATACAGGGCGATTCTTCGCACTCTCAACATCTTCACACAAAAGAAACGCAAATATTCGTGAGCGGAAGTTGGCAATGTTTATATTAATAATTTTTATTAAAAAAAAAAAATAAAACTATGACTCATAACTATAATTTGGTTATTCATCTATTTTATTACTAAATTCTCAATAAAATATTTTATATAGAAAAATTTTAGTAAATCAAATTTCTTTTTCGGTAATGATATGATTCTATTCAATACACCAATAACGTTCTTAGTGTAAAATACTTCACAGCCACCGGCCATCATTTTAAAAAAAAAAGGAGAAGGATTAAAATCAGAACTAATATTTTTCAAAAATATAAAGTCAAAGGCAATAAGATAAAATTCATAGCGATTGTACTAGCAGAATTTACTTTCTTAAAATTGCATCAGTTACGAATTATCTTGAGTAAACTATACGTTATCTAGCATGTCAAGAAATTTCCACCAAAAGCAAGCGGTGTCAAAATTAGAACTTTTGTTTCCACTTGCATTAGAAAGACAAAGTCAGCACCAACAATTTTAGAAAATTAATATTTTAGGACAGTAAAGAATCGTTACAATGATATAATTTCAACTCGTCAGCATAAATGAAGACAAATTTTAACACATTGAAATCAAAGTAAAGTAAAATATAACTCTTTTAGGCTTGGGAATCAAACTCAAATCTTTTTCCAACGCGCAGCAATCTACTCGAGTATCGTAATATCTCTTCAACGGAAATTCACATACAGCGTCAGCATAACTTCGAAACGCTCAAAAGCATGTAGCCTCGTGCTATGTGAGCCGGTATGTTGGTTACTTGAGATTGTCGAACGGTCGACTCATTTTAGATAACCCTAGAAAAATATTACTCGGTATATACAACGAAGATAATGTAATATCCAGTAGAAATAAATCGCCTTAATACTTAATAACTTCTTTATAAAATAAATTTTAACATCAATATAAGCTAAGGAATTCTTGCTTGTCTCTGTTGCCATTTGTATTATGTTAAAACTTTCAATGTGAAATTTTTTTTTCTGTTGCTGTTAAAAAGGAGTATAATATAACCGCTATTTTAATTAAAATTTTTCATTTCTCAAAGCAGTGTTATTTTTATATCAACAAATTTACAGCAGACTCAGTTCAATTGAAACTAAAGCAAGCTAATAAATTATATTCTGTTGAAGATTGGTAAAAAAAAAAAGCATAGTAACCGTTCTAAATGAATGTTCGTTTTTAAAATCAATTAAAAGAAAAAAACAAATTATTTTTAGTATTAGCATACACAAGTTGATAAAAATTAAATTTAACTTTTGATTTTTTTTGTTACTCGAAATAAAGCCATCTGCGCCACCTTAATGGAATTTTTAAATATAATCAAGTGAAAATGCAACTAATGTTGACGAATTGGATAAGTGCAAAATTTCAACTAATACTTGAAAATTTCAAAAATATTTTTAATGTAAATTTATAATCATCTATTAGTTAGCAGACCGAGTAGTAATATTTAACCAGTGTTTCTTTTAAGTTTGTCTATTAGCTAAAAATAGTCGTCTTTTTCCCTGTTAAGTTAGATGTACCTAATTCTGAAAAAAATAAAGGAAAATCGGTTTTTTTATCATGAGGAGCAAGCTCATGTCAAGGAAAAAAAAAGCAATTTTAATTGTTGGTAAAAAATTCCTTTTGCTCTTGTAAGACCCAAAAATCACAGTAAATTAAATTATCCATTCCACTAAAATCGGCTATTTTACGTTATTCTTAGAAAGCTAAGTGTAAAAACGCATTTTTCTACATTTATTACAAATCAAAATTAAAAATCAAAAAGAAATAACCATTTAGTTATTTTGAATTTTTGCGCTTACCAATAAAATTAAAACAAGTCATCACTAGTGTTCAACAGTATAACTGTAGTTGAAATTGTTGATGTGTTTATTGTTGTATAGATTTTAATTATAAGAATGATGATCGATTGGATAAGTAATACAAAATTACAAAATCAAGTTCAATTTTGAAATTAAATTTCTTCTTCTTACAAAATTAACAAATTCCTTACTCACAACAAAAATTAAAATTATGTTCAATAAAATCAAAATTATTTTTTTTTAAATAGTGAATAATTGTCAAAAACAACTACCTTTATCATTAAGCAACCGAATATGAAGTGAGTATTTATACTGAGTATATGAATTAGCGAATAAAACTCAATGCAATAGCATACATTTAATAAATGCATAACTGCCAATTCTACATTAAGTTGCTGGATTTACAAAATTCAATGCTCCATCTTGATGATATCTAGAAGGATTCTATTAGTATTTTGGATTCTTTATGCTTAGTAATTAAACTTCATTATTGAATTTAGCTGAAAATCTAAACTAAAGAAAAACAGACAAATAAAAAGTACCTTTCCTTTTTAAGATATATATTTTGCTAACTATATTATATTCTATTTGAAATAAGAGGTTATAAAAATGTAAATGCAAACTTGAACATATTGACAAAGATAAAATATTTTTTTCTTCTCTTTCATCTCAGAATATATTACGATTTAAAAATTTGTTAATATTCAAATGAAAACTGTGTTATTTTTACTCTGTTTACTCAACAGTCATTACAAAAGCTGAGTTCCCATTGTACATGCAACCAGACTTTATCTTCATGTATAAAAATATTTCTGTATTCCGACAGAAAAACCTCATTTTGACACATTGAATCCATCTATAATAAATTAATCGTTTTTTTTAGACATACCTAAATTGTCTAAAATTTCAAGTTCCTAATGCCACCAAGGGAGATTGCAACTATTTTTCGCGAATCATAATTGACTTTAGGATTAAATTTTTCCTTTTGTTGTTCTGTAATCACACGAGAATGAATTAACGATAATTACTGCAAAAAAAAAATGATAATGAACAAGTAAAGTTGTAATAACATAAATAACCAACAAATTAATTGTGAGCCCGTGCTACCAAGAGATTGAGTTTGGTTTCTAGGCCAGTGTGTGTGAATCTCGTTTAAAATCTGATTATTTTCCATAAAAATTAAAAATTTTTTTGCAAATTTATATAAACAATATCATATCAATGTGCTCAACATATAAACGTTGTCCATCATATAATGCATTTGAATCGTTCTGGGTATTACTGCAAACAATTCGAAGGTTATAATGTGTAAATTGCATACAATATAATTTCCTTTTATAAAGTCAATACAGATTAATGCTGGCAACAACTTAAAAATCACGAAATTAAAATTTTTTTTTTGGTTAATCTCAAAAAAAAAGAGAAAGGACACTTTGCAAATTTGAAAAAAAAATGATAGTAGATTTAAGCAAACAAGAATACTTATAAAATTTTGGAGAATTTAAACTAATAAACGCTCCAAAAGATGCATTAATCATTAAATAATAATATACATTGTACCAATCATATAAAAAGTATTGGTAAAACAAAATATCGTAAATCAGGTGTAAATGTTTGTCTTACAAATGGCGTCTGATAGAAGGTATAAAATTTTGTTCCTTTAAATATTACAATTTCAGTAGAATAAGTAAGACAAATTTTTAAAGAAATTTTTCTTTTTCTTCTATATAACGGTGTCACCCGAACTGCGCGCGCAACTTCTTGAAGTAGAATTTTTCTTTTTTTAAATGAAACTAAGAAAAACATGTTTCTTCTATATGTAAAACATGGTACCAAAAAGAGGTTATAAACTTTGCGACTCGAGTATAAATAAAAAATATATGAATATGAATATGAATATGAATATATGAATATGAAAATGAAAAACAGTCAAATAATAAATAAATATATTACGAAAATACGTATTAAATGTAAGGGGTGGGATAAGACACTATAGAGAAAACCTCTTGAATAGATGGTCGAGAGAAGGATGAGTCCTGGTAAATCGTGAAAGTGCACATCGCGTGATACAAATGGACTAATTTTCCTATAGGAGCACTTTTTGAGGGATACGAGAAATAAAAAAAAATACAATGAAAATTTTCACTGACAGTGTTGATTCGATGAAACGTCACAGTAGGGCGGGAGCTGATTCAATCACACGCAGTGAAACGCGTAGAAAATTACCGATGTGTTGGGATACCTAACGTCACTGTATAGGGCGGAAGCCAGGTATACAACACAAGATTTTCTATTAATTTGGGGGGACATGGCCATGTTTTTAGTGAATAATGTTGCGACCAAACATAAATATAAATGAATTACAAAATGAATAAAATGAATTCCATACGGACGCTTTTTGTTAAGGTCACGTTATGATGATATATAACCGGATGCTTTTTGTTAAGGTCCGTGGACAATGAATAATAAAAAGATGACTACTACAGAAATGAAAATGATACTAAAATAATAAGGAAAATATAAATAGTTATTAATAAAATAACAACTATAGGGGGGGGGGTATATATGCAGTATTCACGCGAGAGGAATATGTTCGGGCTTTCATTAAAGAAATGTTGGGAACTCTAACGTCACTGTGTAGGGCGGAAGCCGGATTTGCGACATGGCTTGTGAAAGCCATCAACATGTTCCTCAGGGATTTTTTTTGAATATCATGAATGAACATGTTTACTAAGGGGAAATCGGTGAATATGCGATTTCATTTATAGGGGGGACTGCTGTGTAATTTTGCGAACACTCTAAACCTCAAATACTACAAAATGGAATAAATGTATATCCATGTTCCACATTGATAAAAATGAAATAATTTAAATTTAGGGTGACACCGGAAAACGATATAATAAAATTTTTTAAATAAACCAGAAAGCGGTTAAAGCCAACCAGACGCCATCAAACTATATTATTATACAAGGAAACAATTATTGCAGAAGCATTAGTTGAAATAAGAAATAGTAAGTAAGAAAAAGTATAATAACTAGATCTCTGGCTGGATAGTGTATAATAAATAATAAAAACGAACCCGTAAATAAATTATATAAGCCGGCCATTTATGATAAATAGACATATTGAATAAAATAAATAAAAAAAAAAATATATAGAAAAATGTGCTTAATAAAAAAAAAAGAGTAAAACAATAAATCCAAATAAAAATAAAAGGGAGGAGTAACAATTACAATGGAATGCGGTGCTTCGATCACTGATTGTCGAACAAAATTAGTAAAAAAATTAATAAGTAAAAATGAATGAGACTTATAATATCCATAATTTTCCAAACCTCACCACTATACATTTCGCCGAGGACGGCTTTCTTTCGAAGTAAGGGGGGGTAAAAATCATTCCGTTTTTTCATTTTAATTTCAAACACCATTTTCAAATTATAGCCAAATCACATGCTAATTATTGTGTTCAAATTCCTTTCTAGAAAATATAAAACATTAAATATTAATGACACAAACATCGAGTTGCTAATCGTTGGGACCACTAACGAATTGCGTTCTGCATGAATCTTGTCCGAAAATAATAAATTTATTCTAAGTAAAATATCGAAAATAATAGAGAAATATTTAGGAATAAATTTATTATTATTAATAAATTTTTATTAAAGTTTTTACATTATGAATAATAAAAATAGTACTATCCAAATTTTTATTATATTAATAAATCAATTAATTCTAAATTATCATTTCTAAAACCCAGAATTATTAAAATTAATAATGTTAAATCTAAAACTCTTTCACTAACTACAAAAATTAAGTAGTATGATATTAAAATATTTTAAATTATAAAAAAATCAACATTCTAAATAAGAACATAAACAAAGAAAGCATTGTAAATTTTAACATAATTTTGAGAATTCATTTAAATTTTATAAAATATTAATTTTGTAGAATTAAAAATATTTATTAACAAATATAATTAAATGTAAAACATAATTTATATACAAATTTTTTTTTTTAATTTTATTTATAACTGTTGTTAATAATATATATCAGAATTATTCCTCAAAAGAAAAAAATTGTATTCACCCTATAATTATTGGATTTATTTTATCAACTTTGACAATTTTAGATCAATAAACATCAATATTTTTATAATAATCATTGAATATCATTCATTCTATTTTTATTATAATTAGCAATTTACTAATTTTATCATTACTTCATTAGATTCATGAGTAATTTAAGTTCTTCTATAAAAAAAAAAATTTTTAATAATTTCCCTAATAAAAATTTTAATCATTAGTTTTAATCATTGTAATTTTTTTTATTGATCAAATTCATTTAATGAAATCTTACCGATAAAAATTCTATCTAAAAGAAAAATTTTACTAATCAAAATAATATTAATACAAATTACCTATTTTTAATAAATAAAAATATAAACTCATTATTTATAATGACTTTCCTAATTTTTGTTATGTCTTTATGTACTATTATCACTATAGCTAAAAGCTTTAATGCCATTTATAGCTTCAGCGGTGATAACTTCTTTTTTTTTTCCATGTAATAAATTATTAAGGGTAGAAAGCAATTTAAAAAAAGCACAGCTCTAACAATTCTCTAGGTTAAATTAGGCAGACGTGTCATATGTCAACGAAGCTATATAAAAAAAAACATTATAAATGCAAATGTGTTTACCTCAGAAATTACTATAAAAATGATGTAAGCTAATCCTCATAAGCAACAATAAAATTATAAATTCTAAATTTCAGTAAAAACATATAAATACTAATAAGATTTTTATGCTTACATTATCATGAGATCCAATAAAACTTTTGAAAAATTGACATTATCTAATAAAATACAATAATATAACTTTAAAATTAAATAGGATCACCTTATAAATAACAATAACAATAGAAGAAGGTTTCATTTTCTACATCTTATAAATACTTATAGATAATAGATAGAAAAACATTTTTGTATAAACTATTCAAATGCCAATAAGGTCATATAAAAGAAATTATGTGGAAGAAGTGACCTATAAATGCTAACAAAATTTAAAGTTTGATAAAGATTAAAATTTTTTTTTTGGCTTATAAATTACGTTAAAGAAAAAACAACAAAATTTTTATTAAGAAACAACTTGTAGATTTAAATAAATATATCTGAGTATTGTTTTTAATTCAAGATAACGGATGCAAAAACCTACTAAAAAAAAAAAAAATTTTTTTCTTATTATATTTTATAAGTGCCTTTTAACAAGGATATTAATATTTTCATAGACCCAATTCAGGGCCCAACGATCTTCGATTACACAAAAAAATAATGGAGTTTTGGACTGCATTTTGTAATTTGTATAAAAACAATTGTTCGAGGAATATTTGACGTACTTAAGTGAGCGAAGTACCGCACGTGTACGATTTAAAGGGATGACATGGTAACTAAGGTTTTCGATAACAGTAATAAACAAAATTAAGTCTACTCCTGCGAAAATAAAAAAAAAAATTGATGAAAAAAAAAGCAAAAACAAAAGAAAAATTCTTTTTCTGACATCTATACCATATGGAGAAACTAAATTTGACGTTACTACGGTACCAATAGCCGACCAAAGTGTATACACTTGACCATCATAGCGGCCGCTATAACTATAATTATACGACTTGTGGGGCAACTTTGAGCGCTGGATGACTGGTAGTGACTGTGACCTTTGATCCTGACAATCGGGTTCGAAGCCCCTAGTATGACAATTCTAAGAACATATACAACAACACGAATCTCAGTTCTTTTCAACGTGCTTCACCCTTGACCTCAGAAAACGAATGTTTTCCCCTTCTAGCAAGCAAAAATAATTTCTTTTTTTGGCTTTTTATTTTCTTTGACAACCATCATTACTAGATTCACTCGAAAATTTGTAGAAGGAAATTTAAGGACGCTGGATTCGCTTCAGGCACTGGCATTAGCTTATGATGCATAGGTGACAGACTAATGGTGTCATTTCGTGCATCTAATAGACACTTCACGCAATCATCATGCCAATATTTTGAACTAAGCTGGGAAATTTTTTTTTATCACCTTGACTGTGATGACGTAGCAAACTTTATTAGGTTAAGTAACAGCCAAGTCTGACAGCATCGCAATTGACTTGCTGCTACTCACACTACGATTTTCTTGTAGAAACAGCTCTGAGCAGTTAACCACCAATACACGTCACTGACACGGCAGAGTACTAGACATATCTCTTTTGGTGACCTCTGATTTTTCACGACTTCTGAACCCGACTCTCTACTATAAAGGCTGATTAAAGGTCTTTCTTAATAATGATAACATAACTAGAATGCACCTAGCTAATGTTAATATGCACAAATTTCGCAATCTTCAACCCTTTCGCTCGCATCCAAAATTCCTTTTAGACCCAGTTCTGCGTGATGCCCAAACTCGACTACTAAGTCATCACTGGTATTTTCTAGAGGTTAAAGGTTATGCTCTGGACGCATCTTTTTCCAATAAGAATCACCGTTTACCACTTGTCATCAACTCAGGCATCCCAGACACTGCACTTCAGCTCTCACTTTCTGGCGTTTCTCTTTTCTAAAGTTAAAAATTAAAATAGGCCAAATTAGCTACTGTTCCCTTATTGTGATTCTAAACGGCTATATAGTATGCCATCGTGTGGACCTTGAATTTTAAATGCTTATTCGAATTCTTTGATAATGGCACTAAGAAAATATCGTCCTATTCCGCTACCCTTCTTAACAGCGGGGTCAATAACCACTACATTTTCTTTCCTTTTTCTTGATGATTGACGTATTGTCAGCCAATCATCTATACCAACGCCAGGTGGAAAACCGTGTACTTCAGATACATCAACGATAAACTCAATAGTTTAATTCATTCGTATCCTCGATTTAACCCTGTTACATTTTTATGATCACACTAAGCACCTCAATGGTTGAATTTTACCAGAGGCTCAGGACTCGAACCCGGGGATCTAGCACAAGACAAGCTACCGCTGACAACCGGACCAGGCGCTGAAAAGTTGCCCACACAAATGACGGGACCCTGACCTAATCAAATTCTTCATTTCAAGGACAATCAATCATTGATTAAAACCATCTGACGAGCTTTTACCCTGTTAACACCACAGGAAGCTCCTTGACTAATTGACCAAAACTAAAAATCATGACTTTTTATTCTTTAATGGCGAAACAATATATACTTTAATACTCCCTAATCCTTCCAGATCATTACTGCTCTTTTACTCATTAAGATTTACCTGCAGTAATGACTAGGGTGATCAAATGACCGCCCACACAAATTCCCTTTCCGAGACAATGCTGACGAGCATTTAATATTCCTAACCTATGATTTTCTCTCCTCGTCCTGACGAGTATTAATCTGATGCCTTCCAAATAACTATAGACATACCTTGTACCTCCAAGGTTGTATATATACGCTTAATAGTTTGTAAGAGCAGCGCGGAGGGGGTTTCCTAATTGGAAAATATACCTTCAGGGACCTCGACCGGTTGCAACCGATTTCTGACCTAACAGTTGATACTGTTAACTACCTCAGGCCCGTACCAGCCTGAGCTCAACGGACATATTACTCATTACCTAAAGCAAGGCACAGTTGACGATACTTGGGCAAAACGATGGTTGAAGGGAAGGGGTTTAGACCGCCTCCTATAGCTGGCAGAACGACGTCAACGGCCCTTAATGCTCACAGGGCTAAGTAAGAGGTTATATTCTTGCCCTCTGAAACTAATCCTTCTATCAAATGGAACATTATTGGACGTTGAAGGAGATATACGTACACTTGTGATACAGACTGTATACATACTCATTCCACTCCCTATCCTGAAATCTCATCCTGAAGACTCTAGAGCAAGGGTACAGCAAATAAAAGCTACTATCATAGTAAAAACATGCAGACATGCATTGATGGACTGCAGTTCCTGCTAGCACCAGCGGTATATCAGTATATACTGAAAACAACTTAGGGGCCCCGCTAATTGCACTGCTGTTACTGCTATCCGGGCACTGTAGTCTCACTAATCTAACACTGATCATAATGGCTGTAACCCATCAGGAATAAGCTTAAACAAGCGTAAAAAAAAGACCTGATTCAAAAACTTATATTAACTTATTTCCTAAACCAAAATCTTTTTTTTGACTTAGACTCAAGATGACGACAGAACAGAATATGAAAAAAATTATTTTTCTCTTTTCCTTCTTCTTTCATTCTCATTTTCTTTCTCTTTCTCTTTTCTCCTTGACTTCCTATTAACTTACCTCCTCCTAAAACCTCACATGATACCTGTGGGCATTACAGGAGCTAACTCTGTTAGCAAAGGGGAGTATTGACAAATAAAGTAAAAAAGACTTCCACTGAATTATACTCGTGACAGTGTATAATATTGCTGTAGGATGACTTGAGTACTCTAAACAGACAAGTGTATAACAAAATTTCCTTGCTTAAGCTGACCTTACTAACCACCAGGGAGGGAGGTATGGTCTTTCCAAATGTACTGATAATATGAAAAATAGTATATTACGATACGGGCGACTTGGGTCACCTATTATTATACGGCGAAGTTGGGGCCCGAGCGTCAGCGAGGGTCCTAAACGCCGTGTAATAATGGGTGAATTAAAGTCGCGAGTATCGTATACTATTTTATAGCTCGAGTGATTTAAATCCGCCACACTACATCTATACTCTCAAAATTCAATAATAAACAAAGGCTATGCACTCCACGAATGATAATTCATTAAAAAAACGAATTCTATTTACCAGCAAAACTATAGGCATTCTACGAATGATAAATCGTAAAAGAAAAGCGAAAACTGCAAAAAAGCAAAATCTAAGCACTTCGCGAATAATAAATAGAAAAAAACTAAGAAATATATATAAAACATGAAATAACATTATGTCAAACTGTTGAAATTAATTCTGTAATAATAAAAATCTAAATTTCCTTTCATATATGTATTAGGGCCGTAGGAGCAAAAATTGGTAACTTATGTATTGTATTAGCAGTTGCGTTTAGGGGAATCACAGACGCGACGGAGTCTTAGAGCGTCGAAATGACTACCTCTTCGCTTCACATGTTACACTGATATTAACTTTGGTCTTACACGTATTTAACACGCTTATAATTGTTATTTATTTTGAAAAATATCGATATAAAAGAGTTGCAATAATCTACATCTTATTATTATCGATGAATAAACTCTTAAAAATAATCCAGATATCAAAATATCGCTTATTATAAGTGCGTGATTTAAGTGAATTCAGCGTTATATTCATTATCGAACAGCGTAAAAATTTATCGTTTAACTATCGGCTCAGCGGGATTTAAGCGCGGATTTAAATCACGCAGTGCTATAAAAAAATATAATTGACAAATTTAATTCGATTCGGATCACTAAATTTCAAGGATATCATGAAAGCAATTTTTACCATAGTATAGTCATAAATGAACCTTTTAATTGAATCTCAGAATACGAAATGTTCACTCGAGCACGGTGATGGGACCCTCATAGCTGAGTTCGCGCGCGTAAGACCATCAAGTCACACAGGTTTTAATATCAATGAATTTGCTCAGCATTTCTGAATTGTGGTGTACATTTATTTAAAAGCTCGGTGAATTAAAAAATGCTGAATATGGCAGTTTATAGAGACCATATTTCTCTCCGTGTATGTATGTTGCTTTGACCAATCCACAAACACCATTATCCTGCCATCCCAGCATGCAAAATCAATACAAATCAAAATTTCCAAGACTATAACAATTATCTTGTTTCAGGCACAGATGACATCAGTCTCCAACATCCCAAGGAATCTTGGACATTCCAATAGACGGGGCAAAGGCACCTGTATTAATGAAGTGAGGGACCACCTCATTGACATTCGAGCCGATATGTTGACCATTCGACTCATCTAAAACAACGACCATCCATCATGACTCTCGTTAAGTTAACGAGCCATGCAGACTACCACCGTGACGAAGAAGACCAATCTCTAATGGCCGACGACTCTCAACGCCGTCACCAACAATCAAGCTCAACGACTTAACAACTAGTCGTTCGACAGCAGGCTCGGTGATACGGAAAAAGCTACCTGGACATTTATTGGCAATAAATTCCCAATCATCGAGGCATACACCAAAACCACCGTCAAACGAAATTATGACCTTGCAATGGCGAGTGAGATAGCTACAAACTAGCCAAGAATCTTTACCTCCGTACCGAATGAGGAATGACTTGGCTGAATTTTCACGACCGACTTGGCTGCCGGATCACGACAAATCATCATAGACAAATTCAGTACACCAACTGCCTTGTTGGGTATTGAAACTCATCTGAAAGGCTATGAAAGGTGTAAAATAAGTATTTGAAATGACGTGGACCCCCAGTTGAACATCCATTTTCTGACTTCAAAAATGAAATTCCAAAACTGCAAAAGAAAAAAAAAGCAAAGGTAACCATCACCACCAACCATCAAAATATGGGCCATTGTAATATTGATAAAGCCAGACATCTTTATGAATGACAACGAAGAAGACTGTCAATCGCATCGACCTTCATGACATCTTATCAAAACCACCATTAACATATATTTCAATAAAGACATTGCGCTTTAGTTAAGATAAGGCTTTCTGCCAATACATATATGTATAAAAAAGGGAGTTTCTTTGCTTTATCTTATTTAATATGTAGCAAAATTAATATCACACAATCATGTAAATCTTAATTGTAAAGTGTAATCAGTAAAATTCAATTGAATCCTATTCAGTATTCTCAGTTCCTTTGTTATAAACTCCAACTCCTACATCAATAACAAAATAAGGTTACCCATATGATAAAGTAGCAAAAACAACCAATGACATCAGGGTAACAGACTGAAGTGTCTCTTCCCATTTTCCATTCCCTTTTAACCCGTTTTCTCATTCTATTTTAAAACTAATCTTTAATTAGCATAACCTCTCACCAGCTGACCACACTAATTCTCTTCATTTATTATTGTAATGTACAGGTTTTTTTTTATGGTTCACCTGTTTCTTTCCCTGGATGGTAGTACGCGTCTGTCGAGGACGACAGTTTTTCAAAGTAAGGGGGGGTGTTAAGTGACAAATTTTTCGTTTTTAAAATTTTTAAATTCATTAAAAAAATTCTTATAAAAAAATTAAATGTTTTTAAATATTATTCAATTTAGATCGCAAATTGAATAATATTCGCAAGCATTATTTCAATTCTTTTCTATTTCGTTTCTCAGAAAATGAGCTCGATAAGAAAATATCGAGCGGCATTTTCTGCGAGGTAAAACTGCCAATTCAGGCAAGCCGTTGAACCTTGAGTATGCACGCGTGCAGCTTCAAACACTGTACATCATGCATGATCACGACCAAACTGGCCAATGAGAGTTCTTGTTTCTCTCCTACCTCTATGTTGAAGTGTGCGCGAAGTAAGTTATCTCATTGAAGCTCACGGACCTCGAAGGTAGAACGCCGCCGGCCCTCGCAAGCAGTAGTTGCCAAGAGCAATTACCACCGCCAGGTGAAATCAGGACAGACGACTAAGTCATGGGAGCAAGAGAGAGAATGAAGGAGCGGGGCGAGGACGGAGTGGCCTAACTCAGCGTACTTGGCCGGCGCCGGCAATAATGATATCTTATAAGTGTAGTATCGCGCATCGGGTTTTATTTTTGTTATTTATTTTAATTGATTCCTTTGAACTCGCGTATAAAGTGCCAATGTCACTGCCATCCAGCGGAGAAAGACAGGAGCAGCCAGCTAATTTAAGTTAAGTACTTTAAGTTTAGTTTCATTAAATAATAAAGAAAATATATAATAAGTGAATAGAAGTAAATTAATTGTTTTAATTTTGGTTATATCGAAATTCATAAAAAGTTTAATCAATGTAAATTAAAATTTGTTGACAATCTTAATAAAAGCATCATTAATATTTCGATTAAAAAAAAATGGAAATTCTGAAAATTCAAAATGAATCTATAAAGCTTCCAATATAATACCAAAATTGCTAAACCACTTGCTCAAAGTTTCTATCCAATAAATATTGATTATTTAGAGATGTGAAATAAGTAAGTTTAAGTCACCATGAAAATTTACTAAAGGTAAATAGAAAATAAAAGGCTTTCTTTTAAGGTACCAAGAGAAATTTTGTTTCACTCTCACTCTTTTTCTTCCGTATAAAAAAATTTAGTTTTCGGGCGGGTTTTCCAAAAAAATAACATAACCTTAAATTCCACCTTAATAAGTTTACAAGATATTTATATTTCTAATTCCAAATGGAAAAATTTTAGTAAATAGTATTGGAACCCAAACTTCTCAATAACTAATGAATTTTGAAGATTTCTGTAAAAATTTAACTGAATAATCTTGTGTGCGTGATACATACTGTATGTTAATGCATCTATTTATTCAAAATTTTAAAATACAATTGAAATATAATCAATATTTATGGGTGGAAGTGTGCTGTCCATTTTACATCTCCTTAAATAATTTATATTTATAAAATTCACATAATATCATATAAAAACTATTAAAATGAGAATAATATATTCAATATAATTGTCAACTATGAATAAAAAGTTTAAAAAATTAAGTGATAACTTATAAATAGTTATATTATTTTATTGAATACATTTCAAACCTAAATAATTAACTTCATGTTAAAACTGAATTTAATTAGCATTCAATACCACAAGTTATTTAAAAAATTTACCATTATTCAAAATTATTGGAAAGTTATTTATAAAAAGTATTCCCATGTCAAAATTTCAAAATTATACCAATTTAATTTTTTATTCTTTACATTAGAGAATTAGTTTTGATGTTTAAATTTTTTTGTAAAATGAAACATATATATATATATATATATATATATATATATATATGTATATATATATGTATATATATATATATTATCTTATAGTAAAATATTTTATCACCTTGTATGAAAATTATTTTGTAAAAGTAGAATAATGCTGCGAATAAACAAATGATTATAAGAAAATATTGAAAACTGTAAATAACAATAAAAAAGCGTTAGGCTAGAAATAAATAATGGTTCTCACAGAGCATGGAAGATTTTACTGAAATATTTCGAATTGTTCCACTGGAATATTTCAATGCAACCTTTCATGCAGATTATTGAAAGTCTTCACGGAATATTTCAAAATATTCCACTGGAATCTTCCATTGAAAGCTTCCAGGAATATTTCAGGAATATTTTAAAGGAATGTTCGAAAACTTTTTCGAAATATTCCATGTATTATTCACGAAAGATTTCTGAAATATTTCATAAAATATTCCATGTAATGTTTATGAATATTCCAGTAAAATATTTCATCAAAGATTCCAGAAAGATTCCATAAACATTTCGCTGGAAGATTCCGATAAACTTTAAAATCGTACAGCGGATAATTACATAAATCTTTTAGAACGAGTCAACTAAATATTCCGCAGAAAGATTTAAGTAATCTTCCAGTGGAATATTTCATGAAAGATTTCAGAAAGATTCCATAAACATTTCACTGGAAGATTTCAAAAAACTTTAAAATCGTACAGCGAAATATTAGATAAATCTTCTATAAATATTCTACGAAACATTTCACAGGAAGATTAAAGTAATCTTCCGATGAAATATTTCATGAAAGATTTCAGGAAGATTCCGATAAACATTAAAATCGTACAGCGGAATATTTCATGAAAGATTTCAGGAAGATTCCGATAAACATTAAAATCGTACAGCGGAATATTTCATAAATCGTCCATAAATATTCCACGAAATGTTCCACAGAAATATTTAAGTAACCTTCCAGTGGAATATTTTATGAAAGATTTCAGAAAGATTCCATAAACATTTCAATGGAAGATTCCAAAAAACTTCCAAATCGTACAGTAGAATATAACATAAATCTTCCATAAATAGTCAACGAAATATTCCACAAAAAGATTTAAGTAATCTTCCAGTGGAATATTTAATTAAAGATTTCAGAAAGATTCCAGAAACATTTCACTGAAAGATTGCTAAAAACTTTTAAATTATACAGCGAAATATTACATAAATCTTCCGTAAATATTCCACAAAATATTTTACGCAAAGATTACAGTAATCTTCCAGTGGAATATTGCTTAAAAGATTCTAGAATGATTCTATGAAGTTTTCGTTGGAAGATTGCGTGGAACGTTACAGGAGGTTTCTAGTGACGCAATTTTATAACTAAATGTTTATGTATGCGTATATGTATTGATGTATAAGTGTAATGTGTTATTATATAATATATATACCATCCCCTCACAGCATTTCACATTTTCCAAAAATCTTCCAGGAACATTTCATGAAAGATGAGAGATTACCCAAACCATCTATTTTTATATTCTTGAAATCTCTCGAGAGTATTCCATGGATTATTCCAATGTAGGAAGAATCAAGGACATACGAATATTACAGGAACATTTCACGGAAGATTCCTGAAATATTCGAAATCTTCCGTGCCAATATTCTGCGAATCTTTCATAAACATTCCACGGAATATTTTACGATGGATTTCTAAAATCTTCCAGAAATATTTCATGGAATATTTTATGAAAAATTCTTTAAATCTTTCGTGCATATTCCATGAAAGATTCTTTAGATCTTTCGTTTATATTCCATGAAATGTTCATAAAATGTTTCAAATCTACCGTTCCCATATTCCAGAAATTTTCAATGAATGTTCCAACGGAATATTTCATGAAATATTCCTGCAAGATTTCTGAAATATTTCAATAAAAGAACTGAGATGTCCTAGATCCTCTAATGAAATATTCTTAGAATCTTCCAGCAATATTCCATGTAATATTCCAATGTAGGAAGAATCAAGGACATACGAAAATTACAGGAATATTCCATGGAAGATTCCTAAAATATTTCAAATCTTCGCTGCCAATGTTCCAGGAAGCTTCCATAAATAGTTCATGGTGTGTGGGTTGTTTATTATTATTTATACATTATTTAAATGTAGATACTGCAAATAACCATGAATAACTGTATATAAATTGAAGAATACAATTTTTAAAAATAATTTAAAATAATTTTGATTTTAGTTTTTTTTACAACAAACTTTTTTTAATGAATGAATATTTATATATATATATATATATATATATATATATATATATATATATATATATATATATGGAACATTTCAAACTAACTGGAAGAGCAGAAAAATAAAAATCTCTGAAACTCTGGGAATATACCCTGCCTGTTACTCAAAATGTGTAAAAAAATTTTCAAGGATTTAGATTGGGAGGATCAAGAGCCATAGATTCTTGAAATTTGGAAATTTTTCAAAATTTTTGGAAAAGTCCCAACTCGATCATTTTTTTTCCTGAGAATCCTAATATTTTAGAGAGAGATTCATGAGAATACTTCTTGTTGTTAATGAAAAGCAGAGTTAGCATGATTCTTTACAGACCTGAATTTTGAAGTTTTCCATTGGTTCTTATATGTATTACATGGCAATTGAAATTACTGAGTGCTCCCCACTTCAGAAATTTCTTTTTGCGGGCTTATTTTCCTCTATTTCACGTGAACTTTAAAATGAATTTTTGATCATGTAAGTCAGAGCCATCAATAAGGAGTTAAAACAGTTTAAAATATATATTATCATGCACGATTAATTTTTATATTAAAAATAAATTAGACATGAAAATATATATTTTCAGCTGTTATAACTCCTTATTGGTGGCTCTTTCTTACACAGTCAAAAATTTATTTTTAAGTTGATGAAAAATAGAAGGATATAAGCCTTCGAAAAGCAATTTCTGAAGTAGCAGACAATGAGTAATTTCAATTACCATGTAATACATGTAAGAACCAATAGAAAACTTCAAAATTTAGCTCTGTAAAAAATAAAGCTAACTCTCCTCTTTATCTAGAACAAGAAGAATTCTCATAAATTTCTCTCCAAAACATCAAGATTTTATACTTTCTTTATTATTCTGATACTTTCTTTTGCAATGTGGCAATTTTGAAAAATCCAAAATGGCGGCCTTAATATGGCGACTAAAACCTACAAATTTCATAAAAAATTTTTAAAAATTAATTTTAATTTATTCAAATCTGATTCTACATATTTTTTATATCAGAAATCAATTTAGCGTTCGATTTTACATGAGAATATAGTATTGCACTCAAGGTAAAAAAATTTTACAATATCATCTGAAGGTCATATCGCGATACAATAGTTATTTCTCGAATTGATCATTGATAAACGTTGATTAGTAAGAAAATGAAGATACTGATAGGTCACTCGTGTCACTGAATGCAAATCTGATATCCGCTTAACCCTACCAGTCTCCATCAAGGTCATTTGAAAATCAAATCGCGAATATCTTCTACTATTTGATAAAATTAAGACACCTTTAAGTTCTACGTGATGCTGGATCCGAATTCGAGACCTGTTGGAGTGTCAAACGACGTAATTACAGAAAAATTCGTTTTAAACTGTGGTTTCTTGGGGAACAAAAGTTTTCTTCTAGTCAATATTTGATTAATTTTTACGTCATTAAGTCGTTTGACACTCCAACAGACCCCGGTTTTAGATTTAGCGACACGTAAAACTTGAAGGTGTCCTAATGTTATCAACTAATAAAAGATGTTCGCGATTTGACCTTCAAATGACTTTCATATAGATCTTGTAGGGTTAAGCGGATTTCAGATTTAAATTCAGTAACTCGAGTATTCTATCAGTATCTTCATTTCTTCACTAATCAACATTAATCAATGAGTAATTTGAGAAATAACTATTAATTACCAATATGACCTTCCGATGACATTATAAATTTTTTTTACCTCGAGTGCAATACTATATTCCTATGTAAAATTGAACGCTGAATTGATTTCTGATGTAAAAAGATATGTAGGATCTGATTTGAATAAATTAAAATCAATTTAAAAAAATTTTTTATGATATCTCTAGGTTTCAGCCGCCATATTGGAGCCGCCATTTTGGATTTTTTAAAATCGCCACATTGCAAAAGAAAGTGAAGTGTAAGACGAAAATTTTGAGCTTATATACGATTTTTTTGGTGATCTACAATTTTGGACAGAGCCATTATTTGTTTGACGTGGATTGACCCATATATATATATATATATATATATATATATATATATATATATACAAATAATTGCCGAAAATAATCATTTTTTATCATTATATTATTTTTACAAATTTCATTATTATTTATTTAACATATAACAATTAATTCATAGCATTTTTTATAATTTCTTTAATTTTTCAGCTTTTAAAGTAAAAAGGCAGTAAAATAAATCAGTTAATATAAAAGCAATTCTTTTGTAAATATCTTTGAAAAAAGTTCATTAAAAATGAATGAAAATTCTTAAGAGAATTTTTATTTTCAATAATAGTTTTGAATGAGGAAGATAAATTGATTGTTAAAAGACAGGGATTGTATAGTGGAATTGCTTTCATGTTAACTGATATTCATATATTAGAATTTAATAACATTTCAAACCAGTGCACCTCATTCGACATGCAATTAACTTCACTAATTCAGAGACCACAATATGTTAATTCAGTACCGATTGATGGAGAATTTATACAGTTATTATTTACCGGAAATTTAGAAAAGAGTCACTAGATTCGTGTGTATTATAATAATAAGGTAATTCATATATATGACAGTTTGAATCTCATATATTTACAAGATGAGTATAAGATTCATATAAACAAATTATTTCCAAACAAATCAGAATTAAGCACAGTATTCGAAACAGTACAATCACAAACGAATAATTATGATTGTAGCGTTTTTGCAATGGTTTTCGCTGTTGCAGTACTTTATAATTTAGGTCCATGTTGTTTAAGATATTATGTTTCTTAAATGCGATGACGTTTATAAAGAATTTTTAAAACGCAAAAAATAAAAATGTTACCAGTTTTACAAACTTATAACAATGCAAAAATTAATTACGATGATCCACCGGATATGATAAAAAAGAGTTTTTGTCATAAGCAAGGTCTTAATCAAATATCATTTAAGAAGGGGCCGAACCATCTGTCTTTGTCTAGTAGCGTTTTTCATCATTTATGTAAACACTATCCGGTATAACCAGAAAAAAATAGCAGCCCCCGCTAGATATTAGTATAATAAGTAAATTTTGTAATAATAACCAAATTTTTTCACTGCGTAGTTTTTGAATAATTAGAGACCTACCAAAAGAAGATAGGTTATATTCTAGATTGCTAGTAGGTCTCTAATTAGTCAAAAACTATGCGGTAAAAAATTTGGTTGTTATTACAAAATTTACTAATTATACTAATATCTAGCGGGGGCTGCTATTTTTTTCTTGTTATACCGGATAGTGTTTACATAAATGATGAAAAACGCTATTAGACAAAGACAGATAGTTCGGCCCCTTATTTCGCCGAGCTTCAAATATTATAAAAAAAACTCACAAATGCATTTATTGCCAGAACAAAAAAAGATCATGAAAATGTATCGTAAACAAAAGAATTTGAATCATGAAACAATTTTGATGGAAATTGACAATGACATTTCAGATAGAAATTTTTAAAAACCAGATAATGATTTAATGGGAATCGATGACATCCACTTGAATTATAACGATAGTAAAATTGGGACAGTTGAGATTAAATTAAATGGAGAAAAAAAAGAATCTAATAAATAGATGAAAAAGAAATTTTATTTGTAACAGACCTTAAGAACTTGACGAAGCTGCCTGCCTTCTAATAATATTTTATTATTATCCAATCCTAACTTATGAATAAACGATGCGTTTAATCAAGTTTTTTTGCTACAAAGTAAAAATTTGTAAGATTATACTCTAGTGCGGACAACTCAAGAAATACACCAAAATATTAGACATATAAAGTTATAATAAAAACTTTCAATGTATCGTATTTTAAAATAAGGTCTATCAAGTTTGATGTCTAATTTCCAATCCAAGCACATAAAAAAATAAGAAGTCCAAATGATTTTTTATTTTGACAAAAATTATTGTATTAATATAGCTTTAGTACGGACAAGTCATTATATTTGTTTAATTTATTAATTTAAAAAGATACTGATATAATAAAAATAGCAAAACTAAAGTGATGCAGCTCCGACATCCCGTTAGTAGGAAAATGGTAACAGAAAATCACATTAATATAAAAAAATTTCAGAAAAAGACATTATTATGGAAATGCAAGAAACAAAAAAGTAATGATAAATTAGAACTAAGACGTGTTCAAGAAACTTTATGTAAGAAAAAAGCTTATATGAAAATAAAAAAAAGGACAACCAAATAAATATAAACAGAAATTAGAAAATACTAAGATAACAAAATAGCAATTCAAGGAAACAATGAGTACTGATAAATTGGAACAAATACGTGCGAATGAGGCTTTACGTAAGAAAGAAGCTTATATAAAAATTAAAGAAAAACAACCAAAAAAATATGAAGAAAAATTAGAAAATATTAAGTGTAAACGATCAAAAATTGAAGATAATAATTATAATGAAAATTAGAATAATAATAATGATAATAACAATCATAATATTGTATTAAACGAAGTTATTGATAAAAAAATAAAGGGCAAAGTAGAAAAAAAATTAAAGAAATTAAATGAAAAAATATTAACTGAAAAAATTAATTTGAACTGATTGGTTGTATGGCAAATATATATTTCGATGAAAATCTCATATCTGAAAATTACATTGGTTCCATGACGAATACATGTGTTTATTGTGATGCGCAACATTTTGCTTTTTAATATACTAAACGTAACGATTTCTCCAATTGTTGTCATAAAGGTAAAGTAGAATTGTTAGAAAATCCACCTTACCCAGAACGATTAATGTTTTGAGCAACTGAATTTACGGAAGAAAGTATTGATTTTCGACGAAATGTTAGGTTGTACAATAATGCTTTAGCATTCGCAAGTTTTGATGCCAATTTTGATACATTGCTGGGTAAAGGACCACAAGTTATGAGAATATGTGGACAAATTTACCATAATGTATATGCGTTACATCCTAATAAAGATGAAGCACGTAAATATGGACAATTATATATTTTAGATAATGAAATGGCAACGATAGAACGAAATAAGTTTAATACAAACTTAACATTATTAAAACATTTAGATAACTTAATAAGAGATCAGGGTTGCAAATATTTAAATCATTTTGGGCTTTAAATAAATTTTAATTCACAAATCCTTTTTGAATTCGTAATTAGAGTTTTATTTAATTAACGATTCCTTTTAAATTAATAATTAAAAATATTTTAATTAACAAATCAAAATCTAATCGTGAATTGAAAAGGCTTTAATTAAAAAATCAAAAGGAATTCTTAATTAAATAAATTTCAATTAAGAAATCAAAATGTAATCGTGAATTGAAAGGGCTTTAATTACAAAATCAAAAGGAATTCTTAATTAAATAAATTTCAATTAAGAAATCAAAATGTAATCGTGAATTGAAAGGGCTTTAATTCCAAAATCAAAAGGAATCCTTAATTAAATAAATTTCAATTAAGAAATCAAAATGTAATCGTGAATTGAATGAGCGTCAGTTATGATTATGATTTGTGAATTCGAGGGCTTTAATTAAAAATTCCATAATTCCTTTTTAATTAAACGTTTTAAAGGAATTTTTATCATATATATGTATATAGAAAAACATATGTGGACGCGCACATACATACGCACCTGGGCTCATATATATGCAATATTTCGTGTCGACCCAAACGCACACATACAGACAAGTTGATATATATATATATATATATATATATATATATATATATATATATATATGTATATATACATACATACATACATACATACGTGGGACATTCTACGCCAATTAGAACGCACCCACAGACAGGTTTATATATATGGGACATTTCATGCCAATGCGCATGCACACACACAGGATTATATATGTATATATGCGACATTTCATGTCAACTTGTACATACTCAGAATCACAGGCTTATCTATATATATGGAACATTTCATGACAACTCTCACACACCTATCCGAGTTCCTTCAGGTTTACATATATGCGACGTTTCATGTCAATTTGCATTCATGCATACACGCTTTTATATACATGCGACTCTTCATGTCAACTCATGTACGATTTTACTGACAGGTTTTTGCATATGTATATATGGTCCATTTCATATCAAATACCTCACGTTCACCCGCAATTTTTTTGTTTCTATATATATATATGGGTCAAAATAACATCTTTTTATAAAAGTGTGCGCATGTGGATCACCGATTTTGCTGATTTTGAGATATGTTTTAGTATTATTAAAGTTAGGAATCTGTGCAAAATTTCAGCTCTCTAAGTGCAAAACTCGCCGAAATATGGCCTTTCAAAGGTCAAAAACTCCGCTTTTTTCGGCTGTTTTTCACTCTTTTTCAAAATTCTGCCAAGACTCGAGTTTTTAACATATTTTAATTCGGCAGGCGGCAATTTCTTCGTTTTTATGTTAATTTTAAATTTTCGTAATTATATTTTTAAAAAATTCTAATCAGGCTTCTGAAAACTCTTAGAATAAAATACTGATTTTTGACATTTTTGACAATTTTTAAACAGCTGTAACTCATTTGAATTTTGATATTTTTAAATTATCAAAATTTTGTTTTATTGGTCAAAAAGAAAGCTTTAATTTGCATTTTTCAATTTTCAAAAAGGTTTAAAATTGACGGAGATACAAAGGTTTAAAGTTTGCAAAATTTCTAAAATATACGTTTTTTACAAAATTTAGATCATTGTAACTCTGGCCGGACAACTTCAAATTCACTAAATCTTACAAGAAAACTTTCTATAAGTCACGTAAAATGAGGCCAAATAGGCCTGGTCAATGGTATCCTACGATTTTACTATTATTTGAACCTCTCATAATTCAGTATTTTGCTTCACAAGTAAATCAATACACCCAGCTGTTGCGTCTTCTACTCATAAATGCGAAAACCTTAAAAGATTCAACAGGCTATAAATTATAAAATGAGCGATAAAAAACTTGATTTTATGCTTGAGTATAGGTCTCTAGGTCGTTTAGAATAAAAGTTATAACAGTTTGAGAATTTTTTATTTCTCAAGGTATCAAATCCGTGAACGCTTACTCTAGCCAATTTTTAGATTGGTCTTAAATTTCCTATAACTTAATTTCTATGATACTTCAGGACTCTTATTGAAGCTCTAATTAAAAATTATTGCTTGTAATTTCAATATCTTTGATGAAGAATAAATGTAAGTCTGCTAACATCTAAAATAAACAACTTTATTTTTTTCTTATAACATCGTTAAGTCCCTATTGAAAATAATAACGTCTTTTAAAGACGTCTTTAAAAGACGTCTTTGGATGTGTCTGGATTTGTAACAAAAAAAGACATCTTTAAAAGACGTCTTTTAAAGACGTCTTTTTTTGTTCCAAATCCAGACACGTCCAAAGACGTCATTATTTTCAATAGGGGTATCAGCTATTACTTTAATTGAGTGTGACATCTTTACCGACGACTATCATATCTGTGTGATTTAATATTTCATATAAAAAAATTGAAGTAACAGCTGATACTCAAGTAATGATACTTAAGTTCCAAGTGATACTCAATACTCAAGTCATGACTATAAATTCGAGCCCTACCCTCACCTTGTGAATTTTCATACCTGTTTATACGATCGTGTACTAAATAAAACTAGAATGAACGTCTATGTTACTTTCGATTGTTGTTTTTTTAAAATAGCAATTATTACTTTTACTCATAGTAAATAAATGGGAAAAAATAAACAAGAAGTTTTTTAAATATGGCTTTAAATTGCTATATTGCAAAACTATTAGTACATGAAACTGAAAAATGTATCAGTGATTCTTATACACAAAATAATACTTTAAAAAATATAGATTCTTTTAGCAAAGATGACTTAAAATATTTGAGTTACCGTGTTCCTGGTTTTAAAATTGATTGCAATGATGTAACTTGCACTCACCATGCTGATAAATATTTAAGACATTATTCAATGAAACAAAAAAAATGTTGCGACCCATTCAACAAACATGCAGTGAATGTGAAAATTCATTTGAATGTATTAAGTCTTCAGGATTGTGAAAGTTTTGAAAAAATTCTAAACATTACATTAATCCCAGGGCAAAAAATATGTCGTAATTGTTATAGAAAAATAAAGACTGCAATATTAAACTATGGTAAGCAAAATAACTATTGCCGTGATCCCTTTAAAAGACACAGAAATCCAGTGAATAATTTTCTGAAAATAGTAGATGAAAATATATCTGTAAAATTTGCAGTAGCCTGCAGCGATATTGAATTGTTATCAGGTGTCACAGTATGTTCCTCTTGTTATAACAGAATCCAGTCAATAGTATCAGAGTTCGAAACACAACAAAATATAAAATCTGATGTGAAAGCTACTGCGACTCAAAGCAGCGAAAGTAATAGTGAATCATTAGCAAGTTTACAAAACTCTGAGAACTTCATATCTACAAGTCAAAATGCAGAAAATTTAGATTCACTTTATGCAATGTTTAATATTTCACCTATAGATAAAAATAAATTAACGCTTGATAGATTGAAAAATAAAGCATTAGATGCATTACAATGTATTGTTGGCGAAATTACCACTACAATGTGTAAAGTATATGATATTCAATTACCAAATTTTTCAAATTCAAATGAAATTCATCAGGATTCAGTAGCGTTTAAAGCATTTATCAAGAACTCAGTGAATTATTATAATTTAGCATCTAATACTAATGAAAAAATAAAAATTTTAAGCTTGATGCCATATGATTGGAGTTATAAAATGGTTAATCAATATTTTGACTGTTCTCGTTATTTTTATAATGAAGTAGTGAAACTACGAGAAAATGAAGGTAAATATTTGAATATCACATTGATAATAATATAATAATCACTATAATAATATTATAACAGTAAAAATAATAATCACATTATTAATGTTAAATAGATTCAGAATTCATAACAAAAATAATAATTGTAAAAATTAAATTTTAATTAATAAATGCAATAATTAAAATATATTTTATCTAGTTCTGTTTCCTTAAAAAAATACAAAAAATGACTAGTTTATAGTTATCACAGGAAAGTGTTAGTAATCAATGATTGTGATATACTAATAAATAAAAATAAATTATAAATTTAATACTAAAATAATTAATGAATTTTTTCGTTCAAATTTATCTGGAGAATTTTTTATTACAAAAACTTTTTATTAAAACCAATGATCAAATATTGCAGTATAATACACAATATTTCATTTCTACTATTATAAAAAAAATTTAATGAACTAATCATAGTAATTAAAATCCATACAATGTTTAAAATGCACATTAGAAGCATTATTTAATCATAATTTTTTAGAAATTGAAAATTTTGTATCTGTGGCATTTCATGTCAACTCACCTGGTCAAAGAATAAAAATCGCTAAAAATCTGAAAATATTTTCTATTTGATACCCAAAATATACAAAAAAATTTTTAGAGGCTTAGGTCCAAGAGGTCAAGAGCTAAAGGTTATGAAATTTTGGGATTTTTTGAATTTTTTTGTTAAATTATCATCTTTGATATTTTTTTATTCAAAAACTAACGATCTTAGAAAAAAATGTATAAACAAATTTTTTGTTGGAAATTATGTGTAGAAACTGTACAAATTTTTCCCAATTCCAGAGTGGCTATCTTCTGATTGGTCCATTATATATTTGCATATAATTTTAAATTACTCGAGTTCGCCCAGATTCATTTTATTCATTTAGCATTAAAAAGTTGCATTATATATTGACCTTTGACTGAAATTTTTCCTCATGTGCGAAAAGTTCTCTGTAAGCAGCTATGGAACTTTCAATTTTTCCAAAAATAATGTTTTCAGTGATATTGAAAATTTTTATTTGAAATTTGCTCTCAACACTCTTGATAATTCTTAATTATTAATATGATAATTATTTTGATATTGTTATTATATTTTAAAATTTTATTATATTTTAACAATTTGAATCTTATTCAATGCAGAATTAAGCTAAATTAATAACTGTACATTCACATAATAAAAATCCACTTATAAGTTTAAAGTCAAAGTACACTGAACAAAGAATTATTAAATTATTTCACAGTTGCATTCCACATTGCTATTTAATTAATATTAAATAGAAAAATTGTGAACTCACAATACACTAAACAATCAAGTTTAAAATACACAACAGAAATCTATAGAAAGAAAGCGAACAAGCTATTCAGCTTGATAACTTTTAAGTTATAAATAAAAATTAATTTTTCTGTTTAAATAAGCTGAGGTTGAAGTGATAATCCCAAAAATATCAGCAGAACCTACTGATTTATCTTACAGATTTATTGATACTGTTCACTGTTAAGTGTGAGGCAGCATCTATAATTGTATACTTAATAAATAGCTGTAAAAGTTATTGATTTTTTTAATTCTCTTGGTGTATTTAGTACAATGTTTGTAAATATGCAGACAAGAGCAAGGTCCTTTGTCTTGTTCAATTTCAGAATAAATTCCAAATTGGTGTGATAAAACTTTATGAAAGACATAGTCTAAGTATCACATACAAGTAGCTTTTTAATGGCAAAATTAAAAATTTATATAATATAATTATAAAATCATTGCATTGTTTGAAATTTTTAATTTAATCAATATTTCTATTTTTATTCTTTGAAATGCTTTATGATATAAATTTAAATTATAAATACGGTTGAAGTTATCAATTTTAAATTCACAAATATATTTATGAAAATATAATTTTATTATCAAAGCAGAAGATTCCAGTCAAATTGAGTCGCAAACAATAATTTTTAATAAAATCTTTCGAATTTGTATTGTGTACTTGAAATAAAAATAAAAAATATGAGATTATATAATGATATAAATAAAATTTATTTACCATAAATTTAATATTAATTCAATAGCAGTTTGGAATGCAACTGTAAAATAATGAAATAATTTTTCGTTCAGTGTGCTTTGACTTTCAACTAAGTGGCCTTTAATCTAATTGAGTGGATTTTCATTATGCGGTTGTGCAGTTATTGATTTAGCTTAATTCTGCACGAATCGAGATTAAAATTGTTAAAATATAATAACATTTCGAAATATAATAATAATATTAAAATAATTATCATATTAATAATTAAGAATTATCAAGAGTGTCGAGGGAAAATTTCCAATAAAAATTTTCAATAACACTGAAAACATTATTTCTGGAAAAATTAAAAGTTTGATAGCTGCTTACAGAGACATTTTCCACATGGGGGAAAATGTCAGTTAAAAGTCTATATATAATGCAACTTTTTAATGCCAAATGAGTAAAATGAACCTGGACGAACTCGAGTAATTTAAAATTATATGCAATTATATAACGGATCAATCAGAAGATAGCAACTCTGGAATTGGGAAAAATTTGAACAGTTTCTACACATAATGTCCAACAAAAAATGTCTCGATACTTTTTTTCAAAGACCCTTAGGTTTTGAATAACAAAATATCAAAGATGATAATTTAACAAAAAAATTCAAAAAATCCCAAAATTTCATGATCTCTTGCTCTTGACCTCTTTGACCTAGATCTCTTAAAATTGTTTTGTATACTTTGAGTATCAAATATAACATATTTCCAGATTTTCAGCGATTTTTATTTTTTGACCAGGTGAATTGACATGAAATGCCCCATCTATATAAAATGATGTATATAATAAAATTCTATTTTATCATAGGGCCAATGTCACGTTCCAGAAAGTTATACACTCGCGTTCCTGATGAAGTAAAAAAGGAAATCATTGAATACTATGAAAATGATTGCAATAGTCGTCCATGCAGTGGGATGAAGGAATGTGTTATGCAAAAATTTCCTAATGCTAAATCGATTCCAGTACCAAAGAGACTTTTGATGTATGATACTAGAGATCTATACAATAATTGGTTACAGGAGAAAACGTGTGAAGAGAAACCATGTTTTTCATTCTTTGCATCTTTGCGCCCTAAAGAATGTGTATCAGCTGGAAGCCCTGGAACGCACACAGTTTGTGTATGCGAGTTACATCAAAATGTTAAATTAAGATTATCTGCTTGGAATAGAAAAATAAACTATAGACTGCTTATAGATGAAGCCGTTTGCTCTATTGATAACAAAAATTGCATGCTGCATCAAACATGTACAATGTGTCCAGGGCGCAATGCAATTTTTCAATACTTATCCAATGCGCAAGATAATTTGTCAATACTTTCCACTTGCATCTGTTTTAAAAAATGGGAAACTATCAAGACAAGTGCAGGAAAAGAAGGAGCTCAATTTAGTAAAACAGTTCTCAATGACTTGGAAGAACCTCGTGATGAGTTCTTAAATAAACTTGTAGAGGATATTTATAAATTAATGCCTCACCATTTTGTTAGTGAGAATCAAAAAATATTCCTCAAAGCATGCAAATCTAATTTAGACAAAAACACCTGTCTGATCTTAATGGATTTTTCAGAAAATTTTGCTTTTATCTGTCAAGATTCGACTCAGGCTATTATTATAATAATAGTCAAGCCACTGTACACCCTTTTGCTGTATATTACAAGGATGAAGCGTCTGAAGAACTGAAGATTTTAAATTTCTGTGTAATATCAGATTGTACAAAACATACAGCGGTTGCAGTTAATATATTACTTATTGATAAATAAAATTATGAAAGTAAATATATATTTATTTTCATAATTTTATTTATCAATAAGTAATAGAATTTTGAAAAAAGTAAAATATTATTTATTTTTCATCCAAGTTCATTAGTTTATAAAAATAAAAAATGTTTTAGGAATCATTTCATCAATTTATGCCATCATGAAGAAGATTTTAGGTTCAAAGTTATATCTCATAATTTTTCAGCAACAAGTCACGGCAAAAATGTATGTGATGGAATTGGTGCCACTGTTAAGAAATTGACAAGAAGAGCTTCATTACAAAGACCTATCAATAATCAAATACAAACTGCAAGGCAAATGTTTGATTATTGTCAAGATAATATTTCAGGAATAAGGTAAAAAAAATTACTAATTCTGTTACTAACAATTTATAATTGTTTTGATATTTATTATTGTTATAGTAATAAATAATTTATTTGATAGATTTCTTTATGTTAATCAACAAGATGTTGAAGCAAGGGATCGAAAACTTCATTCTCGCTTTCAGGCAGCTCGAAGAATTAGTGACACTAGAATTCATCACTATTTTGAGCCAATCAGCCAATCTCGTATGAAAATTAAAATTTTCTCTGCTGATGATGAATTCGCATTAGTTAATATTGCATAAAGTAAATAGTAATTCCAAAAAATATTTTCCAAAATTCAAAATATAGTTTATTCAAATAGTAGGATAAACTATATTTTTAATTCAGCATAAGCTTTCGTTTTATTCTTTATTCACTTGATTTTTTATCATTTTTAGATAACTATTTATAAGGCTAGCCAACTTTAAGTGTGTTACTATGCTTCATTTGATTATTTAGAAATTTAAATGATTTCCCAATCCAGTGTGAAAATTTTGAAAGTACTAATATCTATTAAAAGTTATGAAAAGATATTAGAGAATATCAGTGTGCATCAAAGAAAGTGGTTTTGAGTGGGGTTTTGCACATTTAAATATACATCAATACCTTCTAATCCTCTTTTAAAATTTGGTATCAAATAAAATGTTTATATTTTTATAACGGACATATTTTAATACATTTTGATACCTTTATACCTACATCGATGTCATTTTATGAATTTAAAAAAACTGCTTTACAAAATATTTCTAAAAAGAAAATCCGAAATTATGTAGTGCATTATGTTATATTATAATACCTTTTAAAACTTTTTATACTTGTTACATCTTTTGATTATTCTTATGAGATAAATTTAGTCATGGATCTAATCAAAAACATTGCGGAGTGTAAAATAATTTAGTAAAAAACTATTTGAATTATTTTAAAATAAGACTAGAAAGAATTCGTCAACCGACTCCTGAGTCTTTTTATAATATAAACCTTTCAAAATTCAGAATATTGCTTCTCAAGTAAGCCAACACTTTCACCTTTTGTGGCGTTTTTTTAAAAAATTTGAGAGCCCTAGGAGATTCTACACGTCATAAATTATTAAAGTAGATAGCAAAAGCTATTATTCAAGCTTTGATGAAAGTCTCTAGGTGGTTTAGAACGAAAGTTAAAACAGTTAACGATTTTTATAAACTGAAGGTAATAAATCCGTGAACGTTCATTTTATCCGACTTTGAAATTGGTCTCAACTTATTTATAACTCCGGCTTTGTATCAGCTAGTAATTCACCGAAAATCAAATTGAACGTCTTCTCTTACAGTTTTATCATCTTGGATAAAACTTTTTTTAGTCAAGTTTAATGTGCCAACAGCATCGCGAAATAATGTTATAAGAAAAAAAGAAAGTTGTTTATTTTAGATGTTAGCAGACTTACATTTATACTTCATCAAAGATATTGAAATTACAAGCAATAATTTTTAATTAGAGCTTCAATAAGAGTCCTGAAGTATCATAGAAATTAAGTTATAGGAAAGTTAAGACCAATCTAAAAATCGGCTAGAGTAAGCGTTCACGGATTTGATACCTTGAGAAATAAAAAATTCTCAAACTGTTATAACTTTTATTCTAAACGACCTAGAGACCTATACTCAAGCATAAAATCAAGTTTTTTATCGCTCATTTCATAATTTATAGCCTGTTGAATCTTTTAAGGTTTTCGCATTTATGAGTAGAAGACGCAACAGCTGGGTGTATTGATTTACTTGTGAAGCAAAATACTGAATTATGAGAGGTTCAAATAATAGTAAAATCGTAGGATACCATTGACCAGGCCTATTTGGCCTCATTTTACGTGACTTATAGAAAGTTTTCTTGTAAGATTTAGTGAATTTGAAGTTGTCCGGCCAGAGTTACAATGATCTAAATTTTGTAAAAAACGTATATTTTAGAAATTTTGAAAACTTTAAACCTTTGTATCTCCTTCAATTTTAAACCTTTTTGAAAATTTAAAAATGCAAATTAAAGCTTTCTTTTTGACCAATAAAACAAAATTTTGATAATTTAAAAATATCAAAATTCAAATGAGTTACAGCTGTTTAAAAATTGTCAAAAATGTCAAAAATCAGTATTTTATTCTAAGAGTTTTCAGAAGCCTGATTAGAATTTTTTAAAAATATAATTACGAAAATTTAAAATTAACATAAAAACGAAGAAATTGCCGCCTGCCGAATTAAAATATGTTAAAAACTCGAGTCTTGGCAGAATTTTGAAAAAGAGTGAAAAACAGCCGAAAAAAGTGGAGTTTTTGACCTTTGAAAGGCCATATTTCGGCGAGTTTTGCACTTAGAGAGCTGAAATTTTGCACAGATTCCTAACTTTAATAATACTAAAACATATCTCAAAATCAGCAAAATCGGTGATCCACATGCGCACACTTTTATAAAAAGATGTTATTTTGACCCATATATATATATATATATATATATATATATATATATGGGACATTTCATGTCAACTTGCACGTACTCGCAAGCACAGGTTTTTCTATATATATATGGGACATTTCATGACAACTTGTACACACCTATCTAAGTACCCTTAGGTTTATATATATGAGACGTTTCATGTCAATTCGCATGCATGCACACACGCGTTCATGTACGTGGGACTTTTCATGTCGACTTACAAGCATGATATAAACATATATATATATATACCTAAGGGACATTTCATGTAGAATCGCACGTACACACACAGGTTTATTCAAGTTTATATGGAACATTTAATTTTAACTCATTCGCACATGCACACGCTCACACATACAAACACATATTCAACTTTATATATATATATATATATACTTTACCTTATCGATGTAGACAATATTTAAAAAATAGTTATTTATTATGCTGTGGTACCCACGATCGCCGTCTTTGGATACCTAGGTGTTAATGACAACTTAAACATCATCCAGCTAAAACTTTTGAAATTCAACTTATAGTTTAATAACTACTTTGAAGTTGTTTCAAATGTTATCTAGCCAAACATGGATGTTCCGAGTAAGATAAACATTGTCTACAAGAATATCTTTTGAAATTTAGCCATTATTTATTAATAACATGTACGTTTCCCGAGATGACATCTCACAATATCCAGGTGATCCTGGCTACCTGGAAATCGTCTATATGAATGAATTTTGAAATTTTCCATACCGATTATGACGTTTACAGATATTTGCAGGGACTACGTCAAATGAAACTTGGAGATTTTTTTAGATTTCGATTCTAAAATTGTTTGATTAGGTCGGAGAATACTCGAAAATAAAAAGATTTTAAAAGAACAATTGTTTAAGATTCATGCAAGTTCCATGAAATATGTTGATTTACTCGTAGTCGATACCCATGTATAAAGATCATTCACACAAATCATCTCGCATATAAATTTGCGGTAGTATCCCTAATAATTTATGAATTTTTCGTTCGAATAATGCCAGCGAAATTTAACTTCGAGAAGGCATATTACTATTGTAATTAGTGAATAATTTTAACATTTTTCCATCAAACATCATTCCGATATACAGGTAATAAGCGCTATTATTTAAAAAATTTAAAAAAAGTTAATTTATTTATTTTATACTTTTTAGTCTATTTATTCAATTATTGTATTTTATTTTTAAAGCATGTTTTTAAAATTTTGTATTTTCTATTTTTAAGTTAAAATTGTTTTTATTATCATTTAGAGTTACATTGCAACCAGACTTTTCAAAGATTACACTTAGGTACATCCGTTATCGGCGACTTGGTACTCCAGTTCGACCTCTTCATCCTAAATCATTATTATGCATTATAGATTCACTTTCAAACCTTGAATTAGGTTTTAGCAGCCCCGAAATCCCCCGGGGGACCCACCTCGACACAGAGAAAGCCTCCCCACTTGTACTTCCTTGGAGATGACTTTTCACACCCATTATCATCGACCTGGATGTCCAGGTACCAAAATGACAACTGATTATTGTATTGTCATCCAAGACCAAAGTCTATGCCAATTGTCAGAATTTATATCTGTCAAAAAGTGCCTGAAATCGAGCGCGCAAGATTTGATTACAGACAGACAAACATGCAAACAGACATGAAGGCGAATATAAGAAAAGCGTATATAAAAAAATAATATTTACCTACGTTAAGTCTGCTTTGAGACTAATTATCTTTCGTTTTTTATGACAAAAACAAGTAAATTGAATTTGAGAAAATTTCTATAAGTTACTTAAATTTATGAAAAAGTCAATATAAATCGTCATTTTTGCAGAATTATGAAGATTATGATTATTTTCGCGGAAATTATAAAGTTATGGGAATTATTTATGGAAACGTTTTCGATTAGAAAATTTGTGATCATTGCAGTTGAATTTTGTTACATCATCATCAGTTATATCCTCGTTAAAATGACCCGAAAATTTCTAAAAGAATCGGAACAAATATTTTTCCGGTCTTTAAAGAATGTTTAAGAACTATTATGAAATGAAAATTGATAAATGTTTCAAGTTTTCCGTATCGTTCCGACATTGAAATTTCAATTATAAGCCGTTACTCATAAAATTTGGAAAAGTCTATTGTATGCAACTATTTTTCCAGTGATTCAGTTGTAATTTATAAAATTGTGAATTTGGGTGATTCATTATGTTTCTTTCCGTAATATTTATCTGATGTTGGAGCTACAGCAATCAAGTTTTGGTTTTTTTATTTCATTAATATCATTTTAAATTCGTAAATTAATAGTATATTGTGTAACGAGTAAGGTTGAGTTGACTATTGCGCACGAGGGCAAGTTGGCGCACGAGCGTAGCGAATAGCGCCATTGCCCGAGACTCTCTCTCTCTCTCATATCTGCCGTACGACTGACTCGCAGTAGTATATTTCAATACTTTTTGGTACTATTATTTGTAATTAAATTACATACTTTTAGTTCACCAATTTCACGTTTATACGGAATAATTACGATTTCGTTAATGTAAAAATAATACAAGAATAGATGATACGATTTACTTTGTCAGAGGTTAAAGCGAGATAGAGTATAAAATTCATCATATGGTCGATGAGATACAGTATGAGGGCGCTGCGCTTGTATAAACCTTTGCGATTTTACATTAATTAACGCTTTTGCGTGACATTATTTTACAGAATGTAACGTATTTACGTGATTTAATACAAAATAATATTATACATAGCTGTGAAACACACGCCCTCAAAAAACAACACACGCAGAGCACGCTATTAGCTACTTACTACCCCGAAAACGCATGCGCTATAGGTCGCTTACTCAGCACGGATGAGAAAAACAAATATAATGACTTGTCCGCACTAAAGCTATGTTAATACAATAATTTTTGTTAAAATAAAAAATCATTTAAACTTGTAAATTTTTTATGAACTTGGATTGGAAATTATATCAAGCTCGACAAACCTAATCTTAAAATACGTTACATTGAAAGTTTGTATTATTACTTTTTATGTAGTATTTTCGTGGGTTTCTTGAGTTGTCCGCACTCGAGTTGAATCTTACAAATTTTTTCTTTGTCGCAAAAAAATGTTATTAAACGCATTGTTTATTCATAACTTGGGATTGGAAATATTATTAGAAGACTGGAAGCTTCGTCATGCTCTTAAAAATAAAAATAATGTTATCTAATTTTAAAAATAATATTAATCTGAATAATATATCCTCATCAGAAAAGTTATTGTAATTATATATTTTTAGAACCTTTCCAATTTCATGTGTACCACTATGGTATTATATGGGGATATCCATCCAACTTTAAATTCTCTAGTAACAGGTCATTATTTAAACTAGGTTATAATCTTTTGTGCTATCCTGTAACTCTCTTTCTGATGTATTTTGTAAATGTGCCACAAACGGCGCAGCAGATAATTCTATAAAAAGTAAATTTACACATAAGATAAATTACGGTAATTTTTTATGTGTAAAAATGAATGTTTCATAGAAATATCTACTGCGCCGTTTGTTAAACATTTACAAAATACATCAGAAATAGAGTTACAGGATAGCACAAAAGATTTGAACCTAGTTTAAACAATGTGCATCATGCGGTAACCCAGTAACAGCTGCAATATAACCTGTTACTAGACAATTAAAAGTTTTGTGGATATCCCGATATATCAAAAAATATGATTATGACTTCTTCAGATTCTTTATGAATTTCTAATATATTGAATAGTGATTTTTGAAGGGCATATCATAGTATTAATGAAATTAACTTATTAATAAACTGAAAAATTGCCTAGTATTAATAAATTAGTGCGATTTATTGTATTTATTCACAAAAAAAATTTATAGCTTAGTCGTGTAAAATGGCTTTATTTCCACTATCAAACAATTCCATGGTATGCTTAACTATTTTAAGAGTTGAAAAAATTTAATAATATGTATATTTTTTTATAACTTCAAGATCGTTACTGAGAATCATAAATAATTTTCACGGTATTTTATTAATAGCAGGTCGTACATCTCTATCCTTTTATAATAAAAAAATTCAATTTTCTGCAAAACCTTATGATTGTAGCAAAAAATAAGAAGAAAGCCATATCTCGTATACTAAAAAGCAATATTTTCTCTTATGAGAAAAAATTATTTTTATCGCTTCGTTTCAAAGAAAACTTTGAAAAACTGAATTGTCCATCCAAACCTCGATATTTTATGTTTTTCAAGGTTTTTTTCAAAAGGAATCGATAAAAAAATTTTTTCCTAATCAAAGAAAATATTGCTTTTTATGATACAAGATGGGACTTTCTCTTTATTTTTTGCTAAAATTATTAGTTTTTGTAAAAAAATCAATTTTTTGATTACAATAGGACATATATACTCGACCTCCTCTTAAGGATCTTTAATAGCTATTAAACTCCTTACAAGATTGTAATAATTCATCTCGATTTACTTCCACAGAGTTCGTGAAGTTTTATTAACCTTTCAATCAATATACAGAAAATATAAAGATTCATCCGTATTCTTAAATGATCTCATAGGAGTCGGTCTGTGGCTCATTCGGTAGAGCGTTGGATTCGTAATCTCGAGGTTCCGAGTTCGAATCCCGCTCTCGGCCGATTGATACAAGCACCACTGTACGTTACATGTGCTTTGTTCACAAACACACTTACGAGCTCCGTCGCTGATTAGCATAGCAATAATAGCATAGCATAAATATAGCGACGTTAAAAAAAAACAAAAAAAAAATGATTTCATAGATTTATAATCATTTATTTACCAATAATTTAATAAATATATTCATACGATGATAAAACGTGAAAAATATTTCTGAAGAATTTTTTAAAATACAATCTAGAAGGATTCTCCTGAAAACTTTACAGTGCTGTTCAATTCTAAAGCGATCTTAATTGTTCATTAATTGTGAATACGATAAAATTAAGGTTACTTTTCCTTAGTAAAACTTAATGAATCAAAAAAGTTCAGAAGGTATCAACGAAAATCATGGCAATTTTTTTCATAAGAGTTCACAAAGTTGTATGATGGACTGGTACCAAAAACCGCAAAAAATTAGAAAGGTTCTTTTACATCAGAATCTTTCCAAACCTTAATGTACATGTTCACCGGGGTATTTCACCTGAATACGGAGGACATTTATAACTAATATAGGTAGCTAGGAGAGTTTCCGTAGCCGATGGAGATCCACGGCTCCACCAAAGTTTTTCCTATGTATTTTGGTGCCTTGAACACGAATTTCGAGGGTGGATAGCTGGAAAATAGTTAGGAAAATCTCTAAAGTAAATTTTCTGGTTGTTAATTCTTCGCAGAAAAACATAATTTTTCGTGTTTTTCATCAAATATTAAGTCGAAAATATTCTTATCAATTTTGCCGTACATTGCACCATTTCTCTGTAAAAACATCATAAATATAAAAAAAACTCATTTTGCTATTTTTAATGATTTTTTTTATTTTATTGCACTAATCATTGGTGACCAATATAATTAAGAATTTTTACATTTGAATTAGCTAAAATTATTCTTTAATCCACCAACTGTTGATAAAAAAAGAATGGTTTAGGCTGGTTGCGGTCTTCCTTTAATTTTTCACGAATAATTGAACCGCTTATTCAGAAAGTACCGCGCAACGGTGCTCACATGAAAAAGTCAGGTCGGAAAATAGGGGAGATTGCTATAGTAACATTAAAGTCCATGGTTCCAAAAATTTTTTTTATATATTTTGTCACTAAACATTAATTTAAAGGGGGTGAAGTCGGAAAATGTCCAGGAAAATTTGTATGATATAATTTCCAAAAATTTGAAAAGTCTATTTTTCAAATAACAAACATTTTGTCGCTTATTCCATGCAATTTTCATGCCAAAGTTATAAAAAAGAATAAGTTTTATAATTTTTTTCAATTTTTCATATTAGAATGAGACTATTGTTACAGTGCAGCAGAGATTAGAATAGAATTTCCTAAAATTTTATTTCATTTGCTAAATTTATGTTATAATTTATAAATACGTTTGATTAATCGTTATTTGTATTTTAATCTTATTACATTTTTTACATGTAGAATTTTTGCTACAAGAACAATATGTACAGTACGCTATTCATTATTTTATGAAGTTTAAAAAACTTGTGTTTTTATAATTTATAAAATTTTTTAACGAAGTACAATTTTTTTCTGTGAACTACTCTTTTATTGTTACATATTTTGTAAAAATATATCTTTTTAATAAAAAAAATAGGTATATGATTGATTGAAAATATTAATTTTAATTAATTTAATTTATGTATAACGCCGTTGAAAAAACTCACTGACATGGTAACATTTTTTTTTAACTATTAATAATTGAATTTATTGATTTGTTGATTGTAATTCTCTAATCTTTTTTTTTATTTCCACAATTCAATCAAAAATATCCTTAATTTATAATCCTTCAGTTGAAAATTGAGGCAGCACACTAATTATAACACATCCAAAATAATTTATAGCAGCATCATCAGTGTCACAACCAAATTTTAAAATTTGCTAAGCATAAACTTTTAAAACGAATGTCAGGAAAAAGTAATTAACATTGTAAAAGAATTTTTTTATTACAGATAACTATTATGGGAAAAACTTTTTTGAAAATAAAATCATATAATCAAACTATCCATCAAAAAGTAAAACCATTCCTTAAAAATCTTTAAGATTTTTATCAGTATTAATATTAGCAATTTTTCCTAAATTAGAATTTTTTTTATTTTAAGTAACATAGAAAAAATAACCTGTTTGTGTAACTGATTAAAAACTGCTCACTTGTTTAAAAAAAATCTGGTGGCACTCATATATATATATATATATATATATATATATATATATATATATATATATATATATATATATATACCTGTGTGTGTGTGTGTGTGCATGTGAATTGACATAAAATATCCCATGTATATGTATATACATATATTTATAAGCCCATGTGTGTGCGTGCATGCGCCTTGACAGGAACAGCCTCATATATATATATATATATATATATATATATATATATATATATATATATATATATATATATAAAGAAAAATATATACAAACTCAAGTACGTGTGTCATGCATGTAAATTGACATGAAACGTCCCGTGTATATAAACCTGTGTGTATGTGCGCGTGTGAATTAACATTAAATATCCCATGTATATGTGTACACAGATATACACACATATATATGTGTGTATATATATATATATATATATATATATATATATATATATATATATATATATCAACTTGTCCGTATGTGTGCGTGTGGGTCGACATGAAATGTTGCATGTATATGAGCCTAGGTGCGTATGTATGTGCGCGTCCACATATGTTTTTCTATATACATATATATGATACAAATTCCTTAGAACGTTTAATTAAAAAGGAATTGTGGAATTTTTAATTAAAGCCCTCGAATTCACAAATCATAATCATAACTGACGCTCTTTCAATTCACGATTACATTTTGATTTCTTAATTGAAATTTATTTAATTAAGGATTCCTTTTGATTTTGGAATTAAAGCCCTTTGAATTCACGATTAAATTTTGATTTCTTAATTGAAATTTATTTAATTAAGAATTCCTTTTGATTTTGGAATTAAAGCCCTTTCAATTCACGATTACATTTTGATTTCTTAATTGAAATTTATTTAATTAAGGATTCCTTTTGATTTTGGAATTAAAGCCCTTTCAATTCACGATTAAATTTTGATTTCTTAATTGAAATTTATTTAATTAAGAATTCCTTTTGATTTTGTAATTAAAGCCCTTTCAATTCACGATTACATTTTGATTTCTTAATTGAAATTTATTTAATTGAGAATTTCTTTTGATTTTTTAATTAAAGCCTTTTCAATTCACGATTAGATTTTGATTTGTTAATTAAAATATTTTTAATTATTAATGCAAAAGGAATTGTTAATTAAATAAAACTTTAATTACAAATTCAAAAATGATTCGTGATTCAAATAATTTTTAATTACTTTTTTCGCAACCCTGTAAGAGATATTAACCCTCATGCTAAAGCCTATATTATGATGCATGAAGCAGGAGAAGAAGAACTACAACGATGTGCAAAAATCAATTGCAATAGTATACGTTGGAGAAGACGATATGCCTCCTATTGAACGTGATATTGTCATTTACCTTAAGTCTGATAAACCAATTAGTATACTAACAATTAGCAAACACACAGATCCTATGACATATTCGCTTATTCATCCTAATGGTGGTTTCAAATGGATATCAAATATGAAAAATATATTTGGAAAATCTAATATTAAAAATTTGCAATTTTATAATTATAGATTTAGTGTTAGAAATGAATTTAATCCATTTCTCAATTTAGGAAAATTATCACAACAGTTCATTGTTGATGCGTTTGTAAAAGTTGAAACCTTCAGATTATATTTCATACGAAAAAACCAAAACGTATTAAGAAGTGATTGTTACAAAGGACTATTTACATAACAAAAAAGAATTAGATAATTCAAAAATTGAAAAAATGGTAATATTACCATTAAACTTTACAGGAAGTCCACGATTTTTAAAACAAAATTACATTGATTCAATAACACTTGTAAATTATCATGGTAAACCTGACCTTTTTGTAACTATGACCTGTAACCCACATTGGAAAGAAATAACTGAAAACTTGAAAACTTATAAAAATGCAATAGATAGACCAGATATTATAACAAAAGTATTTTATCAAAAAGTAGAAGAATTCAAAAATTTAGTAATAAAAAAGGGAATATTAGGAAAATGTATTGCATATAGTTATGTAATTGAATTTCAAAAACTAGGATTACCACATATGCATGTGTTGTTATTCTTAGATAAAAATGATAAATTTGACATTCCCGAAAAAGTTGATAAAATAATAAGTGCAGAAATCTCAAATAGAGATATTTATCCAAAATTATATAGTATTGTTAAACAATTTATGATACACGGTCCCTGTAGTGTGCAAAATATAAATTGTCCGTGTATGGATAAAAATACGAAACAATGTACGAAAAATTTTCCAAAAAAATTTAATAATACAACAACATTTAAATCAAATGGTTATCCACTATACAAACGCGAAAATGATGACGTTAAAATTATTTAAAAAAATAAATTTACAGAAAGAATTGCAGATAATGGATTCGTTGTTCCTTATAATCCTTACTTATTATTGAAATTTAATGCACACATAAACGTAGAAGTTTGTTCCACTGTACAATGCTTATGCTTACAAACAAAATGTTAAGTCCTGGCTTGCACCAGGACTAAATAAAAGTGGATACGTTATTCAATTATATCAATTAATGGCATAGAATATATATATAAATTATGTTCATTTGAAATATTGAATTTATTTATAAAATGTATGTCATAAAGATAAAGAAGTATGAATCTAGTGGTGGAAAAACTCCACCAATATTTAATTGAACGAAATCGCTCTCACGATTGAATATTATTAAAGGATAAACTTGATTCTTGAAATAAAGAGTTTATTAAATAATTATATATTCTTACCTTGTAGTATTTCTCAGTAGATTGGTGCTAGGCATGGGCAGACAAATGAATAGGCACAATATATAAATAGATCCTCGAGGTTTATTGATATCTTTTAACACTTTTGATACAATTGATTTGTGTGCGCGTATATATATTTTAAGAATTGAAATATGTATATTTAGTAATAGCAATTGCTTTGGAATATTGAATTTGACGGGCAGTGTAAACGTATTACCAATAAGACACCCGGGGTAATATTCCGAATATCATTTGTTCCATTTGGTTTTTATACTCATTTTGTTTATGAGATTTATTGTCTTTTACATCAATTTTCATTTATAAATTTTCTTGAATTTTGATAATATGTTTCGTAATGTTTTTAGGATTTGTAAAATTCATTTTGAAATTTCGAAACATACGTTTTGCTTCTTTTCTTATGATCTACTTAATTTCGCTTAATAATGAAATAATGCGACTGTTCAATAACTGAGGAATTTGATTTACCAATGTTAATAAAAACGATACGTTTGTGACGTAACACCTTGGGGCTCAAGATGTTGTTTATCGGTACGAGAAACAACAAGGGTTGAAAATACAGTTATTGAACAATTTACATAAAAAGTTTGTTCTCTTATGATCTATTATAAAAAAAAGTGTTTAGTTCTTAAAATTTAATGAATTTTCGGCATATTTTACAATAGTAAGTGGGTGACATAGTTTTTGTTGATGTATTTGCAAAGAAAAATGTATATACTGCTGATGTAGTAAAGTATGTGATTGGTTTTAACAGTTATTAGTTTGTATAAAAGGTTGGATTGTTTTGACATGAGTACATTCAAAAACATGAGTTTCTATTATCCACGTCGCCGTTATCAAACCGTCTGTGTGAGTATTTATACTAATAATATATATATATATATATATATATATATATATATATATATATATACTTATATTTAATTATTTTAGTTTACTAAATATATTTTTTTCTTTTAATAAATATATTTTCTTCTTTTTTTGTTTTTTAGTTCGACGATTGGGACTTCACTTGTCTTAAACGACGTGTCCGTAGACTATCTTTAGAGATATGGTTGTCCGGAGATAACGTGGCTGATAGTTTTGATGTGTGGGACTTAGGATTGCTCTTCAAACTTGAGACCCGGATAGTAATAGTAAGAGGTCGTAGGATGACGATGGAAGTCTTCCAGAATGAATTTAAAATATTCGACGGAACCAACATTGTTAGTACTGGACAACTATTTCCAAATCATCCTCGCCAAATCAATCTCTGGGAAGATATTGATCCCGAGGCTATTCCATTTCATGGGGAAAGGTGGGATTAGATATCTCCCACTCTATATTAATTTATTTTATATATAAACTTGTAAATTTCCTCTCTTCTCTTTTCTTTCCTTTTTTCTTAAAATATATATACACATATAATTAAAATAAATATTGTTTTTATTTATTTTCCCCATATCATATTCCATATCCTTATTTTATTTAATAATAATATTAAGATATAAGTTATAAATTAAAGTTGAATTCAAATATTTTTAAATTTATAATTTATTAATAATGCTAAGTTATTTGATGAATTATAAACTTCACTTTGATTATTTTTATAAATTAAATTATAACAATTCTTTTGTTTTTTTTTTAATTTTAAAAATATGAATCTGAAATATACTATGTTTTAATAATGCTTGAATAAATATATGAATGACATCTGATTAGTGTCATTCACCCCTTCCCGCACAAAGTTGAATCGGAACTGATTCAGCAAATAAAACAAAAAGATTGTTTTACAACGAACACAAAACTCCTAATAAACTTAAAGTATTATAGTTCTATTATAACTTGATTTTATATATCTTTGTTAGATTATTTCTTAAATAATAATATGCTAAATAACTTAATATGTAGATAATTAATTGTTTTCTTTTTTTTTTTTTTTAAATTTCAAAAATAACAGTTGGATATAATTTATAGATTCTTAAAATTGTTTAAATATAAGTGAATATTCATTTAATTCCCTCCCGGCTTAAGATAATTGCGCAGGTGACAACTAAGCAATAGGAAGAAAAATTTTCTAAATTCTTATTTTTATATTTTCACCTAATGCACTAAATGTGGCTATATATATTTATTTATTAAACCAAAAGTAAAATCCTATGCGTAGTATAGGTTACAATGCAAATTCTTACAGAGGTGGAACTAGTTTACCTGAACGTAGGTCTGGTATAAAATTAAAATAGCTAGATACATAAAAAAAACTTAAAATTAACTAAAAATATATAGATTATAGTTATTAATAATACGTAATTATAATTAATATTAAATATGATCTAGTTATGATAATGATCTAATCATGAGTCGTACTAAAATTTTTGTATATATACAAGTTATTGAGATTTATTTTGACATTTATGAAAAGCTATAAGTTTTAATAATATAATAAGAGATCTAACATAAGTTGAAAAAGTAATTTTATTATTTCAGTTTATTTATATATAATAATAGTTAGTTTCAAAATTTTCTGCTTTTGTCTGTAATTTGTATGGTAAGTTTGACATAAATCTAACTTAAATGTAAACTGATTGTTTGTAATTTCTTGTCTTTATTTTGACAAATATGTACTCTAAATAAATTTAGAGTTTAGAATGAAGATTGAACATAGTTCTTTTAGTCCATATAGAACTTATAATAAAGTTCATCATTTTTTTTTTTTGCTTTACATAGATTGTAATTGTAAAATAAAATTTTTCTAAGTCTTAATAAAGACTTTTTTATAACAATTTTTCTCTTATTTTTGCGATACGAATTCTAAATAAATTTAGAAGTTGAAATATTCATTTGAATATTGATTCATGTTGCATTTGGATGGAAGTGTGTAACTTTTCCTTTCTTTTTTTGTAAATATATTTTTCGTGTTGAAAAATGAAATCAGTTTTAGGAATATATATTAGATAATATATGCTTGTATACCTTAAATTCAGAGACGAAAGTAGTTGAATTATAAACAAAAACATAAGACTTAATATACATTCATGAGTTTAATGATCATTATAAATGTTAGATTTCTTTTACAAGATGTTTATTGTTAATGAAAATAAAAAAGTAAAAGTATAAGTAGTAAGATGCATTGATATAAATTTTAAAGCTTTAAATCTTATTATAGATACTATATATAATAATTTTACATATTTTATTTAATTATTAACTAATGTTGATTTAAATAAATTGATTTAAATTTCTTAATTTTTCATTTAAAAACCACTCGTATTTGATTGAATCAATTGATTTAAATGTGATTATTTCTTATTATTTAAATTGACCGATTTAAGTTGATAAAACCCTTAAATCGACAATCTGTAAATTTACAAGCCACATTTTGAAAACTTACAGATTTTTCTTATTTTATAAAAATTGTTTGTCAATAAAACATAAGTAATATAAATGAACTAGAATAATAAAAAAAAATTGAAATTATAGAGATTCAAAAATTTATAAAATGTGCAAAAATTCCTGAAAAAGAGGAAAAGAGATTAGATTTTTTTCTAAAATATTTATAATTTTTGTTCATGTAAAATTAATTTATTTGCATGAACTAATTTTGAGCCACCCTTGAAATCTATAGAAATATTGCTATTTTCGTGAACTTTTAATACTTCAAAAGGTCCTAGGTTTTGATTTTTCCTAATTTACCTGGTTTTGGCTTTTTTATAAGCCATACTTTATCTCCTATTTTAAATTCTACAGGATTTATAAATCTCTCGTGATAAGATTTAGATTTTTCCTTTAACAGTATTAAATTTTCACGGGCTATTTTCGCAATATCTTTTATACTTATTAATAATTTTTCTATATAATCATTAAAAGTTTGTAATTTTTCTGAAGATTTTAAGGGTTTGCTAGATGGTAATCTAGCTGGGTAGGCGAAAACTAATTCATGTGGTGTAAATTTATGACTGGAATGAACACTAGTATTATAATTAAATTGTGCAAGTTCAAGCCAATCATCCCATTCTAATTTTTTATCAGCAAAATTTTTTTAATATTCACATAGATGATGATGAGCCCTTTCTAATGAACCATTAGATTGTGGATGAAAGGCAGTAGTTTCAATTTTTTTAAATTTAAATCTTTTTGAGATAGCTTTTATTAATTTGCCTGTAAAATTTGCACCTTTATCTGTAAGTACTAGTTTTGGTGAACTCAAAATACAAATAAATTTTTTTATAAATGCTTTGGCTATAGTCTCTGCTGTTTGATCTTTCAGCGCGACAGCTATTAAAAATTTTGATAAATGATCTTGGATAGTTAATATATATTTATTATTATTTTTAGTTATATTAAGAGGCCCTACAATATCTAATGAGATTTTATCAAATGTTTTTTCTGGAGTATCTGTTATTATCATAGGTTGTTTTGTTTTGTTTCTTTTTAATTTATTTCTTTGACATATTTCACAGTTTTTAATACGATTTTGTATATCAATTTTAAGATTCTTCCAGAAATACTTATTTTTAATTCAATTATATGTTCTATTTACTCCCGAATAACCTCCTAAACTTGAAGAATGATATAGTTCAAATATTTCATTTCTTTTTTCCTTTTCAACATATTCTGTATTATTTAAACAAACTATAACTCTTATACTTGTATTATTAAAAGTATTGTATAATATTTCTTCAATTTCATTCCAATTTATATTTATATTTTTTGATATACTAAATATAGTACAATTATTTTCAATTAATAAATCTTTTAGCGTATTCAAATTATTTATTAATTTTTCTTTTATTAATATTAATGATTCTTTTATATTTAAGCACATTATAAAAATTTTTCTCTTTTTGTAATTTATTATTTTAATTTCATTATCTTTTAAATCATTATTTATATTAATATTTTTGTGTGCATAATATTCATCTTGAATCTCATCCAAAGATTTCTTTCCATTTGTAATTAAATGTAATATATTATCTTTTCTACTTTGTATAGAATTTTTAGAATATATAATAGTATTATATTTATTTAAGTAAATATCTTCTTGTTTTTCGACTTCATTTTCGACATTTTTAATTTCCTCATTGGTTATTTCTTTGATTACTTTTTTTGGTCTGCCGCGTTTATTTTCAATGCGTGTACGTTCTTCATTTAATTTTTGTATTTTTATTTCATTTGAGGGTATATTTGTTAATTTAATGTTCACTTCATTCTCCTTTGCTTTTTGAGCTCTAGTTATCACATTGATTTCTACCGTATCTTTAGGCTGCATATGGGGATGCGCTGTTGAATCGGCTGCATATTGGGATGCGCTGTTGAATCGGCTGCATATTGGGATGCGCTGTTGAATCGGCTGCATATTGAGATGCGCTGTTAAACGGCTGCATATTGAGATGCGCTGTTTAATCGGCTGCATATGAGGATATGCTTTTAAGTCAGCTGCATATGGAGATGCGCTATTAGATTTGCAATGTCTAGTGTAAAAATGAGACTTTAAACATTGCATTTAAAATGAAAAAAAATATTATAGCGTCTGGAGCGGAGCCTGTATAAAACATTAGAAAAATATGCTCCACTAAAGAATCCAATGTAAAAGTATACAGGCTTGGATAAAACGCTACGTTACAAAACATATTGAACTAAAAAATGTAGGAATCAAAAAAATATAAAGCCCAAGAAAATATTGCAACGATTATTCATAATCGTGCAGACAGGATATTCAAATCTCCCGCGAGGCACGATAGTAACAGGCTCAACCGCCAGGTGCCGTCAGTTTTTGCTGCTCCCGCAAGAGGAACAGCGAGCTCGAGTAGATATAAGAGCTAAGACTCAGCGAAGAGTCGAGGCATTGGGTACTGTGCTCTTCCCCTCTCTTAGCCGAGTGCGCTCGCTGGCCTAGAGAGAGAAAGCGGTATACAGTACTGGCTTTCTTATGTGGGGCTCCTACGCCTTATAAGAAAAGCCACTCTCTCGCTCGCTCTAATGTATCAAACCATTAGAAGCAAGTCGAGCCGCAATTAATCTTTGCTGAGTGCGCTCGCTGGCTTAGATAAAATGCGACAGAGAGAACCGCCATTGCACTTTCGTACCGCCGTACAGCCGTACAGCCGTACCGACCGCGCTGTATATATATATTAGATTAGATTAACGTAACATAAGATTGTATTAGTTTGTACCGCCGAACTGCCCTACCGGCGGATTTTTTTTCGTAAATAGTATCTTTACTTAATTCATTATTAATTAAAATTTTATATTAAGGTTGATTTACACCGAACCGTTATATACCGCCAAGCCGCCGCGCCGACCTGTGTATAAGACACTTTGTCTAAGATAAGTTCATAGTAACTTTAAGGTGTTTTTCCACCTATTTTAACCGTAGTATTAAGTTAGTATTGAGGGTGCTTCCCACCCATTGCCGCCGCCGGAAAAAGGCAAACTAAGATTACTCTATCCATGTGCATCTGCCGCGCGTTAGAGAATCGTAGGCCTTCAGCCACATTCCGTGTTCTCGCATTAAGGGTACCGTCCACTAACCGTTATTAGAACAGTTTATTAATATTATAATTATTATAACTTTGTTTGTTCATTAAAACCGTCCAGGCCGTTAACCGCCGTTAGTCTAGTTCGACTTATTATTAAAGATAAAGTTTATTTCCATTATTTTTAATTTCATTTATTTCTGACACCAACAAGAGGCGCATAAGCCGACAAGTGGCTTAAAATAAATTCAATCTTTATTTCTTTGTTATGACGCGTACATATATTAGGTTAGTTATTTTGATTTATATAATTTAGGTTAGTTTATTACTTTTCATTATTATTGTTATACGTCGTTGTAACATATGAGTTTAGAGTACAATAAAGCACTGGTACTCCCTAGTATAAACAAACGTGTCAACCCGTTTACTATCCTTTGTCTTTCCATCGTCCGTCCTAACCGACCTCCTGCCTCGAACCCTGGTCACTCTCTGAAGCGTCTGGCAACAGGAGGTAAAGACTTAATATTTCCCACCCGCGAGAAATAAAAACGTTACAATATAAGGCCCAAAAAAATATAAGCCCAAATAATATAGAGACCGAAAAAATATTAGGCCCGAAAAAAATTAAAACCGAAGTAAATATAAGGCCCAAAAAATATAGAGACCAAAAATATTAGGCTCACGAAAATATAGGGCCCAAAAAAATGCCCAAATAATATAGAGACCGAAAAAAAATTGCACAGAAAAATAATGAGTCAAAAAAATTATAAGGCCCAAAATAATATAAGGCCCGAGAAAGTATAAAGCTCAATAAAATATAAGGCCCAAAAAATAGAGACCGAAAAAATATTAGGCCCAAAAAAATATTAAGTCCAAAAAATTGTAAGGCCCAGAAAATATAAGGCCCAAGTAAGTATAAAGCACAATAAAATATGAGGCCCAGAAGAATATAAGGTCTGAGAGAATATAAGGCTCAATGAAACATAAGGCCCAAAAAATATAAAGACCAAAAAAATATTGGGCCTAAAAAATATTAAATCCAGAAAATCATAAGGCCCAAGAAAATATAAGGCTCAATAAAATATAAGGACCAACAAAATATAAGGCCCAAAAAAATTGGGCCCAAAAACTATAGAGACCGAAAAAATATTGGGCCCAAAAAAATATTGAGTCCAAAAATTTTAAGGCCCAAAAAAATATAAGGCCCAAGAAAGTATAAGGCTCAATAAAATATGAGGCCCAGAAGAATATAAGGCCTAAGAAAATATAAGGCTCAATGAAACATAAGGCCCAAAAAATATAAAGACCGAAAAAATATTGGGCCTAAAAAATATTAAATCCAGAAAATCATAAGGCCTAAGAAAATATAATGCTCAATAAAATATAAGGACCAACAAAATATAAGGCCCAAAAAAAATTGGGCCCAAAAAATATATAGACCGAAAGAATATTGGGCCCAAAAAAATATTGAGTCAAAAAAATTATAAGGCCCAAGAAAGTATTAGGGTCAATAAAATATAAGGCCCAAAAAAAAGGCCCGAAGAATATGAAGACCGGAAAAGAATTGGTCCCAAAAAAATATTAAGATCAAAAAATTATGAGGCCCAAAAAAATATAAGGCCCAAGAAAGTATAAGGCTCAATAAAATATATAACCCAAAAAATATAGAGACCAAAAAAATATTAGGCTAAAAAAATATTAGTTCTAAAAAATTATGAAGCCCAAAAAAATAGAAGCCCCAAGAAAGTATCAGGCTCAATAAAATATAAGGCCCAAAAAATATAGAGACCAAAAAAATATTGGGCCAAAAAAATATTGAGTTTAAAAAATTATAAGGCTCAAAATATATAAGGCCCAAGAAAGTATAAGGCTCAATAAAATGTAAGGCCCACAACAAAGAGAGACGAAAAATATTGTGCCCAAAAAAACATTGAGGCCAAAAAAATATTGAGTCCAAAAAATTATATAGTCCAAAAAAATATAAGGCCCAAGAAAGTATAAGGCTCAATAAAATATAGGGCCCAAAAAACGGCCCAAAAAATATAGAGATCGAAAAAATATTAGGCTTAAAAAAATATTGTGTCCAAAATATTATAAAGCCCAAAAAAATAGAAGCACCAAAAAAGTATTTGTCTCAATGAATTACAAGGCTCAAAAAATATAATGACCAAAAAAATATTGGGCCAAAAAAATATTGAGTCCAGAAAATTATAAAGCCCGAAAAAATAGAAGCCCCCAAAAAGTATTATGCTTAATAAAATATAAGGCCAAAAAAATATAGAGACCGAAAGAATATTAGGCCCAGAAAAATATTAAGTCCAAAAAATTGTAAGGCTCATAAAAATATAAGGCCCAAAAAAGAATTAGGCTTAATAAAATATTAGGCCCAAAAAAATTAAAGCTCAAGAAAATATAAGGCCCAAAAATTATAAAGACCGAAAAAATGTTGGGCCCAAAAAAATATTGAGTCCAAAAAATTATAAGGCCCAAAAAATAGAAGCCCCAAGAAAGTATTAGGCTCAATAAAATATGAGGCCCAAAAAAATAGAAGCCCCAAGAAAGTATTAGGCTCAATAAAATATAAGGCCCAAAAAATATAGAGACCAAAAAAATATTAGGCCCCTAAAAATATTAAGTCTAAAAAATATAGAGACCGAAAAAATATTGGGCCCAAAAAATATTGAGTCCAAAATATATAGAGACCAAAAAAAAGAAATATTGGGCCCAAAACAATATTAAGTCTAAACTATTGTAAGGCCCAAAAATGAATTAAACTTCATGAAATATAGGGCCCAAGAAAATAGAAGTCCCAAAAAATATAAAGACCGAAAAAATATTAGGCACAAAAAAATATTAAGTCCAAAAAATTATAGGGCCCAAGAAAGTATGAGACTCAATAAAATATGAGACCCAGAGAAATATAAGGCCTAAGTAAATATAAGGCTCAATAAAATATAAATCCTAAAAAAGGCCCAAAAAATATAGAGACCAAAAAAATATTGGGCCTAAAAAAATATTGTGTCCAAAAAATTATAAAGCCCGAAAAAACAGAAGCTCCAAGAAAGTATTAGGCTCAATAAAATAGAAGGCCCAAAACATATAGAGACCGAAAAAATATTGGGCCCAAAAAAATTATTGAGTCCAAAAAATTACAAGGCTGAAAAAAATCATAATGCCCAAGAAAATATAAGGCCGAAGAAATTATATGGCCCAAGTAAATAAAAGGACAAAAAAAAATTAAGACCGAAATAATATTAGGCCCAAACAAATATTGAGTCCAAAAAATATAGAGACCGAAAAAGTATTGTGCCCAATAAAATATCAGGTCCAAAAAATGATAAGGCCCAAAATAATATAAGGCCCAAGAAAGTATTAGGCTAAAAAAAAATTAAGGCCAAAAAAAATATAAGGCCCAAAAAATATAGAGACCAAAAAAATATTGGGCCCAAAAAAATTATGGCCCAAGAAAATATAAGGCCCAAAAAATATAAAGACCGAAAAAATATTTGGCCTAAAAAAATATTAAGTCCAAAAAATTATAAGACCCAAGAAAGTATAAGGCTCAATAAAATATATGACCCAAAAAATATAGAGACCGAAAAAATATTGGGCCCAAAAAAATATCAAGTCCAAAAAATTATAAGGCCCCAAAAAATATAAGCCCTAAGAAAGTATTAGGCTCAATAAAATATAAGGCCCAAAAAATATGGAGACCGAAAAAATATTGGGCCCAAAAAAATATTGAGTCCAAAAACTTATTAGGCCCAAAAAAATATAGGGCCCAAGAAAGTATAAGGCTCAATAAAATATGAGGCCCAAAAAAATATAAGGCCCAAGAATATATGAGGCCCAAGAAAATATAAGGCCCGAGAAAATAAAAGGCCCAAGAAAATAAAAGGTCCAAGAAAATATAAGGCCCAAGAAAATATAAGGCCAAAGAAAGATACATTTAAAAAATGCGGGGAACCGGAGAACCGGAGAAACGGAGAAAAAAGTGGTTTTACTTTAATATAATATAAGATTTTTATTAAATTAAATTATTAAAAATTTAATCAATCATTCATTTTACTCAATAATTCCTTTTAATTATCTATTTCTTTTATTGTTCATTTATCAATTACTAATTTCAGTAAACCTAGTAATATAAAATATTTTGTATAATTATTTAATCAATTTTAGTACCGTGTGCTATGTTCATGCTGATCTCTCTACAGGTCTTTTTTCTAAGCTAAAGATATTTTCTCACATATAATCTTAGTATTAATAAATAAGGTAAACTCGATATTCTAAATAGAATGGCACTATTTTCAAGCACTCTCGTAGCTCGAACTCAATTGCAATACGCAATACAGAGAACTTAATATTATAATATAACTTAAATAACTAAATAAACTAAAATCTTAGGTTAGTTAAACTTTTCCTATAAATTTAAATTAAAACAATACATTCTAATCTATTTTTCATTTAACAAAAATTTACTAAGAATTTTCGTCATTTAAAAATGAAACGAAATATAAGTATAATCTTGAAAACTATAATATATAATCTTATGAACTAAAATTATTAATTCTGTGCGTAACATATGCTTTTAGTACTGTGTATGATGACTAATACCGTAATTACAATTTTTAAAATCAATCAATTTTGAATATAAATGATTTTTTATGATGCCATTTGATTTCTTATGTTCAGATTAGTATATGTTCGAACAATCAGCTTTCTAAGATCAATAGATCAAGAATCAAAACATGATCAATTATCTATTAATCTAATAAAAAAATCATAGTGATTTTTGGTACATATGTTATTTGAACAGCAAAAAATCAAATGACATCGTAAAATTGTTTATTATTTTCAAATTCGTAAATTTTAAAATTTGTAATTTGTGTATAAATCATCAGATAAGATAAGGATGTTCGTTTGCTGTAACGTAATAAAATAACAATTTTTAAAATCAATCAATTTTTAATATAAATGATTTCTTATGATGCCTATGATTCCTTATGTTTGGATTAGTATATGTTCAAAAAATCAGCTTTCTAGGATCAATAGATCAAGAATCGATACATGATTGATTATCCATTGATCTAATAAATATATCAAGGTTATTTTTGGTACATTTGTTATTTGAAAAGTAAAAAATCGAATGACGTCGTAAATTTTTTTATTTTTCCAAAATTCGTGAATTTTAAAATTTATAATTTGTGTATGAATGATCAGATAAGATAAGGATGCTCGTATGCTTTTAGTACTGTGTATGATGACTAATACCATAATTACAATTTTTAAAATTAATTAATTTTTAATATGAATCATTTCTTATAATTCTATTTGCTTTCTCATGTTCAGATTAGTATATGTTCAAAAAATCAGCTTTCTAGGATCAATAGATCAAGAATCGATACATAATCGATTATCTATTGATCTAATAAAGATATTAATGTGATTTTTGGTACATATGTTATTTGAATAACAAAAAATCAAATGGCATCCTAAAATTTGTGTGCTTTTAGTAGCATGTGTGATGGCTAATACTGTAATTACAATTTTTAAAATCAATCAATTATTAATATAAATGATTTCTTATGATGCTATTTGATTTCTTATGTTCAGTTTATTATATTTTCAAAAGAATCAGCTTTCTAGGATCAATAGATTAAGAATCGATACATGATTGATTATCCATTGATCTAATAAAGATATAAAGGTGGTTTTTGGTACACATCTTATTCGAATAACCTATAATCGAATGGCATCGTAAATTTTTTTATTTTTCCAAAATTCGAGAATTTTAAAATTTGTAATTTGTATATAAATCATCAGATAAGATAAAGATGTTCGTATGCTTTAAGTACTGAGTATGATGACTAATACCGTAATTACAATTTTTAAAATCAATTAATTTTTAATATAAATGATTTTTTATGATGCTATTTGATTTCTTATGTTTGGATTAGTATATGTTTAAAAAATAGGCTTTCTAGGATCAATGGATCAAGAATCGATACTTGATCGATTATCTTTTGATCTAATAAAGATATCAAGGTTATTTTTGGTACATTTGTTATTTGAAAAGTAAAAAATCGAATGACGTCGTAAATTTTTTTATTTTTCCAAAATTCGTGAATTTTAAAATTTGTAATTTGTGTATGAATGATCAGATAAGATAAGGATGTTCGTATGCTTTTAGTACTGTGTATGATGACTAATACCATAATTATAATTTTTAAAATTAATTAATTTTCAATATGAATCATTTCTTATAATTCTATTTGCTTTCTCATGTTCAGATTAGTATACGTTCAAAAAATCAGCTTTCTAGGATCAATAGATCAAGAATCGATACACAATCGATTATCTATTGATCTAATAAAGATATCAAGGTGGTTTTCGATACACATGTTATTTGAATAACAAATAATCGAATGGCATCGAGAATTTTACTATTTTTGCTGAAATTCGTGAATTTTAAAATTGGTTATTTGTCTATGAATCATCGGATAAGATAAGGATGTTCGTATGCTTTTAGTACTGTGTATGATGTCTGATACTGTAATAACAGTAGTATATGGGGGAATATAGGGAAGTCTGCCAGTGTCTGAAAAATTATAGGGAAATGACGTCTTCAAGTCTACCTTACCGCGACGTTGACAATTAGGCCTATCCGCCATTAAGTCTACCGCGCCGCGTCGATTTGTGTTACGTATACACGGTACGGTCAAGCGTTCAAGTAGTTTAAGTACATTAGCTATAGGTACGTGTAAAAAATATATTTAAGTAAATGAATATTTCAATGAATGACTCCGTAATTATTTAATATTAGTTAATGTGTTTACGTGTTAAAAGTTAATTTTAAAACAGGTATAACTTAAAGATTATGTGTTAATCCTATGACGTTAGCTATAAGATCTACATGAATGTTGGGGTGGTTTTCTCTGAAATTACTAAATATTGGTTAATGTGTTTACGTGTTAAAGTTAATTTCAAAAAGAACAGATATAGTTTAAAGATTATGCGCTAAATACGTGAATTTGACTCTAGCATTTACTTAAGTATTAGGATTAATTAAAATATATTAACTATGTGGGTGGAGTTACATAATCCTTATATTATATATAGAAATATACAATTTAATATTTATACTCTTTAATATATTAGAGGGGGTTAGGAATAAAGGATTAAAAGGATGAATAAAACGAATTATTTTATAAATGTATTATGTTATATTTGCATAAATTTTACATTTTTATAAATTTAACGAAGTACAATATTTCATTAATATAAAATATTTATTACGCTAAAATTTTAAATAAAACACTCGAAGATATGGAGTTAAAGTGCAAAACAATATATTCATTATAAATAATATTGAAATAATTTTCAATAAAATCATTTTTCAATGCAGGTAATATTTTACTTTTTAATTGTTTACATTCAGAGTTTATGTAATGTTTGATGAAAATATCAGTTTTAGGAAAAACAGAATTTTCATCAAAAACACTGCACAATTCTTTGACAATAGTTTGGTTACACACTGATACTGCACCTTTAATATTCTCATTTATGCGTATACACTCGTCAATGCAGGTTGTCAAACGAAGAATGCCTTCAAAAGAAGTCTTTTGCATAACTATCGCTGGAGTATAGGGTTTCTTCTTTTTTACAGTTCCTGTTTTATGTTGATGATTTTCTGAAGAGTTCGGTATATTTTCTGTATCTTCCTTATGCAAAATTATAGCCCTGGAGTTGTACGCTGTGGTGAATGATAGAGTTATTCCATTGAAAGAAATTTTTTCGTTTTGAGTTGTAAAATCTTCGTTACTCAAATAAGAATTTATATTTTCAAAATACGATTTAAATTTTTCCCAAGCTTCCAAAGAAAATGTAATACCAAAAAATGTTTGGTTAATTATTTTAATTATACACTCAAAACTTTCATTTTTTTGTGGTGCGAGACCGATAACAATTTTTTTAGTATACGAAGCGTTCAAGGGGTAAACACTTGAATGTAATAGATGATTTGTAGCTTCTTCTCTTGAATTATAAGATGCCATTTTAATGCGCTTATTAAGTTGTGAACTATGATTTTCACTAGTCATTTAAAACAATTCTTTAAATAAAAATTCGATACTGAAAAATCACAATATGACAGAAAAATAGTATGTTTCTTAAATGAAATCTTTTGACTTTATGACACAAGTAAACGAAATACACGAGTTTAAATACTTTAGTTATATACAGTTATGTGTGTAGTAGAAGGGTTAGTGAATAGGATGAGTGAAAGTTTGTTAGTAATTAGTGAAAACTATAGAAGAAAACTATTAGTAAAATCTATTAATTTCCACAAATGAAATCATATGCTATTTGTGAGTATAAGTTAATGACATTTTTATCAGACTGAGTCACAGTTTGTGTAAATACTTCACAAATGTAAAATAAAAAGGGTAATTAAGGCACTTGAAAGGATTGAAACATTTTATCTTTCGTTATTATTATCTAAGAAAGTTTTCGTTATGTGTTTAAAAATTCCTAAACATATATTAATACTTTGAATGCATAAGTAAAATTTCTACTCATAACAAAAGATTTTGTTATACAGCTTAATGTAGTGATAAACTTAATACCTTTGAGTGTACTGAAAAAGGTCGCAGGTAGTTACAAAGCGTTTCGGTAATTTCTTTTCGAAAGACCCTCCCCCTTATTTGTTAATTCTTTAATTTTATTAGTCTCCAGGTAATTCTATAGGAGGAAAACTAAGTGAAAAATCATAGTATAAGAGAAACTAAATGAGAAATCATTAGACACTTTGAGTTTAGACTTCTTTCAAGTGCATCATATAGCTACTTTTGTACGGTGTACTTATTTTGAGTTTTCTAAAACTATACAAATATAAATTTTAAATACAGATATATTTTACTCGATTAAAAATAAAATAATTTTGTTTTAATTATTATTGTTTAGTATTTTTCTTTTTTAAAGATACTTTTGTACGGTGTACTTATTTTGAGTTTTCTAAAAGTATACAACTAAAAATTTAAACGTCGATATATTTTTACTTAACTAAAAATAAAATAATTTTGTTTTAATTATTATCGTTGTTTAGTGTTTTTCTTTTTAAATTGAGTAAAAAATGGCATTTGTAGATTCCTGTATTTACGTAGTTTATAAATCTGCATTGAGCAAAGAAAAATTTGAAGACCGTAAGCATAAGGAAAGGGTAGCTTATCTAGAAAATGAAGCGGCTCGTTTGGATAGATTTGCTGAACAAATTGAGCTTTTCGCCAATGCAAAAAAAGAAGAAGAATAATTGTCTGTTAATAAACGTAAACGTAATTTATTAAACATAGCTACACAACGGTTTGCTGAATTTCTAAAAACTAGGAATTTACGATTTTTAACAAAATTATATTACACACACAAATCAAATTTTGAACAAAATTTAAGATTATTAAGAGTTTTGGTTAGTGAAATAAAGAGAAGAAATGCACAACATGATGAAAGTGCTCGAGCTATCATGGAGATGTATGAAAAAATAATCGACGGTAAGTTTTTATACACAACTAAAAAATAGTTCCTAGTATTTTTAATTTATTTTTCTTACTTTGAATTTCTAAAAATATTAAAAGAAAAAAGTTTAACGTGATAAATATTTTCAGAAAATCAATTACAGAAGACACCTCATCCTCAAGAAGCCAATGCATCTTCTAATATAGATGACAGTATTTCGTTTTACGGTGAGTTTTAAATTATGAACAGCTTTTATTTACATAAATAATTTTTCCTTTCATTCATACGTGTATATATATATATATATATATATATATATATATATATATATATATATATGGACATGTGTGTATACATATATATTTGCGTACACCAATACATTTATTCATATATGTATTTTGTAGCGTATTTATGTGTAAAATTATGAATTTGAAATCATATTTCCTTACTTCTATTTAGTAACAATTTTCTGCATATTTTTAGATCCCGAACAAACAGATGATGACGCACTACTCGCAGACATGATTATCGAAGGAGACGAAACACACCAGACAAATCGTAAGATTAATTTTGTTTTTCTAAAATACAAATATTATGAATTTTATAATAAACTTAATATATTTTCCTATATATGTATTTTGTAGCGTATTTATGTGTAAAATTATGAATTTGAAATCATATTTCCTTACTTCTATTTAGTAACAATTTTCTGCATATTTTTAGATCCCGAACAAACAGATGATGACGCACTACTCGCAGACATGATTATCGAAGGAGACGAAACACACCAGACAAATCGTAAGATTAATTTTGTTTTTCTAAAATACAAATATTATGAATTTTATAATAAACTTAATATATTTTCCTACATATATTTAATAATAATTTTTAATCTTTTAGAAAACCAACAACCATTTGATCATGCACCATCTGAAAATATGATGATCGTCGAAAATGAAACGCATGTCGCCAACAGTAAGTTTTTCTTTATTTTTAGTAATAATATTATATATATATATATATATATATATATATATATATATATATATATATATACGAACGCGTATTTATTTTCCTAAATTTTTTTTTTTATATTAATATATTTCTTTTAGTAATAATATTATAATATATATATATATATATATATATATATATATATATATATATATATATACGAACACGTATTTATTTTCCTAAATTTTTCTTTTTTATATTAATATATTTCTGTTCATACGTTTGCAGATATTCAAGTTATAATAGCTGAAGTACATAATCCTGATACTCATGATCCTGAAATGCTGGTTCAAAATTTATCGCAAATCAGCATAAATGAACAAAATTCAACCGATGAGCCTGCTAATATTCAAAATAGGTTTGGAAACTTAGAGCAGATTGATGATGCGGGTGACGATGACGGTCTCGTCGTTCTAAACGAAAGCGTTCCTGATCCTTCTAGACAAAATGACGTAGAGAATTCAACACCTCGTACTCTGAATGGTGAGTGTTTCATAAAATTATGGGAAAATGAATCAGTTTACGCGAGGTTTAATACCAGCATCCGTGAAGTATGTTTGAAATTTCGTACCGATAACGAAATTAACGTTATAGCTTTAGAAACGGGTATTAGAAATTTATTTGAATACATAACACGCGAATACGAGAGAAATGATTATGTTATTATTTCAATATCCAGCGATTCCCTACCAAATGGCGCGATTAATGTTTTCAAGCGCATGCATGATTATACTTTTGAAAATCTATGGGAAATTATTAGCAGAATTGCTCAGAGCGCGCGCGAGTTCCGTATAGACGGTACCTTTCTTATACAGATCAAAAATTATCGCGAACCTACCGGTAGAGGACGCACTAAAACACTTCAATTTGACTCTTTTAAATCTCGCTCAGTTATTAGAATAATCAATGAAGATTCCAAATGTTTACCGCGAGCGTTAGTAGTAGGTCTTGTTCACGCGGAAAAAATGGCAAGTGGTGAAGCCTGTACGGAAGAAGTTAAAAAGCTTTGGGAAAACGTGAGAAAACCCAATAGTAAATCACAATTAGATTTAGCCGACAAATTAATTAAAAACGCTAAAGTACAAGTAAATCCGGAAATTGGTTGCGGTATCAACGAAATTACACAATTTCAAAATTATCTTGGTGAAAAAGATGGTACAGCCGTTGTTGTTTACGAACAAGATCGCGTCGGTACCGGTGAAAAGCCAATTTTTAACGGTTATAAAATATTAATATAGAAGAAAATTAAAATTTCACGTACGTTAAATATTTTGTATAACCCGGAAGAAAGTCATTTTGACACGATAACTAACATAACAGGTGTAGCAATGTGCGATTATTTTTGTGTACCGTGTAACAAAGGTACCAAACGTTTGGGACTCCACAAATGTCCGTCAAAATGCGAAAAATGTAAAGTTATTGGTATTTGTGATAAAAATGTCGATTTACTTAAGTGTTCTCAATGTTTATTTACTTTTTATGGACAAACATGCTTTGAGAACCATAAGAAAAAAGATTCATATAAAAAGAATTTAGCCGTTTGTGACGCTGTAAAAAAATGCAGTTCGTGCGAAAAAATTATTTCTGTAGAATATGGGAAGCATACATGTGGTAATTATTACTGTGCTACTTGTGTATGTACGCGTCCTTATAACCATAATTGTTTTATGTCGGTTGTTAAAAAAAAAAAAAAATTCAGAGTCTAACGAAAATCCTAATTACGCATTTCTATTTTACGATTTTGAGGCCACACAAAATAAACAAGTAGGTAGTAAGAATGATACATTCATGCATGAAGTCAATTTGTGTGTTGCACAATTGTGTTGTGAAAGATGTATTGATTTGTCAATGGATACACCGTGTTTATTTTGTGGTGGTGGGGAGACATTGATTTTTAAAAATAACGTTGTGAAAGATTTTGTAGATTTTATATTAAAACATGACCGGACGAGACCTAAAAGTATTAAAACGCTAATTTGTATCGCACATAATAGCAAGAGTTACAATGGGCAATTTATTTTAAAATATTTAGTAGAGAATACAAAGATAACGCCGCAAGTTGTCATGAGTGGTACAAGCATAATGCTTATGAACCTCAATAATCGCGTAAAGTTTATAGATAGTTTAAATTATTTTCATATGCGGCTCTCGGATTTACCAAATGTTTTCGGTTTCGCGGCTAGTGTAATAAAAGGTACTTTTCCTCATTCATTCAATACGAAATAAAATGAAAAGTACATAGGTCCCATGCCAGCCGTATAATTTTATATGCCCGAAATAATGAGTGTTTCCGATAAGAAAAAATTTTACGAATGGCATGAGTCTATGACTTTACAGAATTACGTATTCAATTTTGAGGAGGAAATTTTAAAATATTGTAAGAGCGATGTTGACATTTTAAGAATGGCTTGCTCCTTATTTAGAAAAAGTTTTTTGGAAGTTGGGGATATATGTCCTTTTAATGAAGCTACCACGATTGCTAGTGCTTGTTCGCGTATTTTTAGGAAAAATTTCTTAAAACCTGATGTAATCGGTATAATACCACCCGGTGGGTATCGTAAAAAAAATACACACTCGCGTGAAGCGTTAGAATGGCTGATTTCTAAAGAAATAGAAACAGGTCATGATATAATTCACGTTGGTAAAGGCGCGGAATTTAGATTACCGGAAAATATTTTATTTGACGGTTATTTTGAAGATGTTGAAAATAGAGTTAAATATGTTTACCAGTATCACGGGTGTTTTTGGCATGGTTGCTTAATGTGCTATCAGGGCGAGAAACGGGTTAAAAAATTAGAAGCTTACGGTGATACTCATGAGGAACGTTACCAAAATACTGTTAAAGTATCGGAACTTATAAGAGAACGAGGTTATGTTTTGACTGAAATTTGGGGCTGTCAATTTCTAAAATTAAAACGTGATAATATAGAATTAAATCAAAGTATAATTAATAACCCTTTGTTATTAAATGACGTTTTGAACCCTCGAGATGCTTTTTACGGTGGATGGACAGAAAACACTGTTTCTTTTGTAGAAATTAAAGAGGGAGAAACGATAGATTATGTAGATATTTGTTCATTATACCCCTACGTTTGTAAAATTGGAAAATTTCCGGTTGGGCATCCTGAAATTTATGTCGGTGAAAAATGTCATATGCTGACTGGGAAATTATTTAATATTGATAATGTAGAGGGTCTTATCAAATGTCGGGTTCTCCCTCCTCGGTCATTATATTTACCAGTGTTACCTGTCCGTATGCATAAAAGGTTAATGTTTCCTCTATGTCGAGCATGCTGCGAAGAATTAAACAGTAACGACTGTCAACATGAAAATATCGCGGATAGAGAGTTCACGGGTACTTGGGTATCGGACGAAGTTAAAAAAGCCGTTGAATTAGGTTATCGAATAACTGCTATTTACGAAATATGGCAGTATAAAACGGTTCAATATAATTCGAAAGATAAACAAGGGGGTCTTTTCGCGGAGTATATTAATACTTTTTTGAAAATAAAACAACAGGCTAGCGGCTGACCTTCCAATTGCGAAAACGAACAAGCACGTGCCGCGTATATTGAAGAATATGAAGAAAAAGTAAACATAGTGCTGGATGAGGATAAAATTAAAAAAAAATCCAGGGTTACGTTTTCTCGCGAAACTTTGCTTAAATTCATTTTGGGGTGAATTTGGGTAGCGAGATAACTTAGGTACTACGGAAATTATTAATAACGGTCAAAAATTAAGCGAAATCGTTGGTAGCTCTGATAAAGAATTGACAAATATATTGCCAATTAACCAAGAAGCTTTTTACATTACTTGGCGTTTCAAAGAAAACGAATACAAACCAAACACCATGACAAACGTAGCTATAGCCGCATATACTACAGCTCAAGCGCGCTTAAAATTGTACACGTACTTGCAAAAATTAGGGAAGCGGGTTTTGTATTACGACACCGACTCGTGTATATATATTAACAGAAATGCACCTAACGAGTACAAAGTTCCCACTGGAAGACTCTTAGGTGATATGACAAACGAGCTGGAGGGTTACGGTAAAAATAGTTACATAACATCTTTTTGTTCGGCGGGGCCAAAAGTTTATTCTTATATCGTAAAAAGGGATGACGGCACAATACATGAGATTTGCAAGGTTAAAGGGATAACCCTCAACAGTTCTACAGAATAACTCATAAATCATAAACAAATAAAATCTTTGGTTTTAAAAAATAAGAATGAAATAGTTCATTCTTTTACAGCTATTCGACGAACTGCATTACACGACGTCGTCACAAAAACAGTTTCTAAAACTTGCCGCGTTAATAGTATTAAAAGAAAAAACGTAAATGAATGTACATCCTATCCGTATGGATAAAAAAAAATATGTAAAGAAAATTATGTTGATAATAAATAATAATAATAAATACAATGTTTTAATTTTATTTTAATTTTTATTTCCAGTATGTTTAGCACGGAGCGTTGAACATCAACGGTTTTTAAAATGCAGAAATTGCAAAAATTGTAATATTCCCAGTTGTAAGTTTTTCCCCGATTATAAAAAATCTTTAAAAGGATTAGCGTTACACCGAGTGTTTCACGATTTACTAGTTTTAAAAAAAGACAAAAATAGTGAAAAAGAATATAATAAAATAAAAAGGTTTTAGAAAGATATGTAAGAGTGTGTAGAGTGCAATTATCTGTACAGATTCTTTTTTTGTATAAGAGGGAAAATTGTGCAGTTTGCGATGATTTTAAATGTGAAGATAAGGGTAAAATTATTAAAGAAGTAAATTACGAGGAAGTTTACACGGCCACGAACATTAGCGCAGAGAAACTTTTAGATTTTCTTTTGCGTAGAGAAATACTATCTTTACGTTTCACAATTTCAAATCTAAGAAAAGTCCAGGATTACACAGAGAATCCAGTTTGTCCTGTTCACGTTAACGACGATTGTTATATATTCTTACCCACTAACGATTTCAAAGTGAGGAAGCGATATTATTAAAACAAGGGCTTTAAAAATCAACTAGTATTAAGTTGTAATGTGTATTTGTATGATAGGCGTTTAACATTAATATTAAATTGTATTTGATTTTTAAATAAATAAATTTTTTTCAAATAATATATATATATATATATATATATATATATATATATATATATATATATATATATATATATATATATATATATATATATATATATGTATATGTACCGAAGATAATAATTTGAATCAATATTAACCTTCCCCACCCTCCTATTCCTCTACTTTGAAACATTTACAGAAAATAAATGAATAATAATAATAATTACGGTATCGTTAAACAGTAAATTTTGTAAATTAAAATTATAATAATTCATATTGAAATTACACTAGCACGAATAAGCTGACATGAACTATTTAGCTAACAACGGACCGCGTGCTGTATATTAGCTTATATATATATATGTAAATCTAGATTTCCAAACTCATTATTCTAGAATCTTCCGGGGTGTACGTACGAATATTAGCTATTCTCGTACGTACCGCGAGCGCGCGCCGGGGCCCCCACCGCTAAAATTGATTACTTAATTTGAAAAAATAATAATAATAATAATAATAATAATAATAATAATAATAATAATAATAATAAGAATAAAAAATTAGCTTGGAAACACCCATGGACCTCTATGATTTGTGGTCCAACAGGTTGTGGTAAGACGCATTTCCTAAAAAAATTTTTTCGGTTTATTGACAGTATGTCCGACAAGACTTTTGCTCGAAAAATGCTATATTATTCCGAATGGCAAGATGGTTATTTAGAATACGGTAAAGATGTTGAATTCCATGAAGGTTTACCTCAAAATGAAGATTTTGCGTCTGACCCTCGGCAAAAATTAGTTGTCATCGACGATTTGATGCGGGAATCTTCTAATAACGTAGTTGCTGATTTATTTACAAAAGGCAGTCACCATAAAAATATAAGCGTGATTTTTATTACACAAAATTAGTTTCATCAAGGACCTAAACAACGAGATATTTTATTAACTTCAAACTATATTGTAATTTTTAAAAATCCTAGAGACCATGCGCAAATACAACATTTAGCGCGTCAAGTTTATCCAGAAAATTCAAAATTTTTACAAGAGTCTTATTACGATGCTACAAATGTAGCACATGGTTATTTGTTGTTAGATTTAAAACAAAGCACAGCAGAAACCTGTGGAGTACGGACTAACATATTTCCTGACGATACACACCACTACGTGTACGTTCCACGAGATATAAAGAGAGGTGTCACGGGTGATAATTTTTCAGTGTTACGTGTATAATGGCTGTGGTAAGATCAAAAAAATCGCTCGATCCCAAAATAGCACATGCTTTACACGCCCTTTATCATTTAAATAAAGAACAACGCAGAGCTATTTTAAAACTTGCTGATTGTAAAATAGTTAAAGGTATTTGTGAGTGTGCTTTGAATACTTTAAAAGGTACTGTACATTTAACACCTTCTCAAAAACAAAAGTTAGTTAAACATAAAAAAGTTCTGAGAAATTTAAGCAATCGGGAGTCTAAATCGTGGAAAAGCAAGAAACGTCTAATCGTACAGAAAGGGGATGGTTTCTTAACAGCTTCACTTGCACCTGTATTAGGAACTATAATATCCGCTCTTATCCCCACTCGTTCTTAATATAAAAATGCAGCATGCACGTAAAATGGTTCTAGTACCTCAAGACAGTATACAAAAACTTCTTCATACAAACGTTCCCGAGGTCTCGTCGCAAAATGTTGAGCCTGATAAAAAAAAATACTGTTCAAACACCAGGCAGTCATCTTACAAGATTAGACATAGAAATGAGTGATATCTTAAACTCGCAAGAAACTGATGAGCATACAAAATGGTCAAAATATCAACAAGTTTTACAACGATATTTATATTTTTTAGATGATTAAAAAAAAAGATTAAATAATGTTAGTAAAAATGAACAAGAATTGGAAAATGGAATAGATTTTGAAATAATAATATCATCTGTGCCTGTAACATATAGACGTAAGGCTGAATTGATGGTTCAATTTTTAAAAAGTCCTAATATTTCTTCAAGAATTACATGGAATGACCGTGGTATAGTTTCGATAGATGGAGCTGTTCTCGAAGGTTCTAATATAGTAGATTTAATTAACGATGCTGTCCGTAGTAGAAAAGGTGTAAAAGCTACAGGTCGTGAGCATTTTGCGTGGTTTTTACGAGATGTAGATATATCATTAGAATGTATTGGTAATTTAGCTTTTTACAAAGAAGGACAAAAATTTGAACAAGCAGTAAATTATAGTAATAGGTCTTTAGGAACACCACAAACAAGTTTTAATAATTCGTTATTACATAATCCAAAAAGACATATTTCTACACCTATGCCTAAAAATAAAAATAAAAATTTGTCAATAGAAAATGATACATATGACGATGCTACAGTAATTAATAAAGAAATGATCAGTGGGGACGATGATTCGTGGACTACTCTGAACAGAAAGAAACGTGTTAAAAGAAATACAGAAACAGAGCAAAAGGGCGGTGGCTGGTTGAGTTTTTCATTTTAAATAAATGAATAAATAAATAAAAATCATGGATCTTAATAAGCAATTACTTAACAAAATTTATTATAATGTTAATGAACCCGCTGGTTATGCTGGAGAACGCCGCCTTGTAAATAAGGCTAAAAATTCAGTTGGTAAAAAAAATATACACAAGTGGTTGCAAGCACAAGATGCTTATACTTTACACAAGCCTGTTCATAGAAAATTTCCTCGTCTTCATTACAATGTTGCTGAAATGGATTCTGTATGGGAAGGTGATTTAATTGACTTAGAATCATTAAAATCTTATAATGATGGATTTTCATACTTACTAGTAGTCATCGATGTTCTCAGCAAATACGTATGGGTAGTACCCTTGAAGGATAAATCATGTTCACAAGTCACTGACGCTTTTAAAAAAATTATTTTAAATAAAAATGAACGAATTCCTAAAATGTTTCAAACTGACAAGGGAAAAGAATTCGTCGGTCAAAAAATGCAAAAATTTCTGAAAATAAATAATATTATACATCGTGTTGCACGTAATCCCGATGTAAAAGCAGCTATTGACGAAAGATTTAACCATACCTTAAAGAAAAAAATGTGGCGATATTTCACACATCAAAATTCTAAACGTTACATAGATATTTTACCTCAACTTGTAAATAGCTACAATAACGCATATCATTCTACAATAAAGATGGCGCCTGCAGCAGTTACAATATTTAATGCAGATGTTGCAAAGAAAAATATGGATTCAAGATATAAAACAGTTGATAGAGAAGCTAAATACTCAGAAGGTGACTTTGTTCGAATTAGTCGAACCAAAGGTACCTTCGAGAAAGGTTATTTAGCAAATTGGTCGGAAGAAATTTTTAAAATAACTAGAGTCTTAAAACATAGAAAACCACCTGTGTATGAAATAGAAGATCTCGATGGTGAATCTATAGACGGTATTTTTTACGAAGAAGAACTTAACGTTATTCTAAAAGATATCAGAAATTCCGAATATAAAATTGATAAAATAATAAAAACAAGTGGTTCAGCTCGTAGAAAAAAATATTTTGTAAGTTGGGTCGGATATCCTAGTAAATTTAATTCTTGGGTGTTAGCTAAAGATATAAAAAATATATAAACATGAAAACACAATTTTATATGATACTACCTAGTAATAGTAGTATGAGTGTTTTTCCTAACAACACTACATCTTGTTATACTACAAAATTACCTCAAGAAATTAATTTACGAGGATCTTGGGAAGTTTGTGTCACAGAAATTCATTTTCCACGCTCATTCTTACATTTAAGAGAAAAAGAAAGAGAAATTGAAGTTTCATCTATTTCACCGCCTCTCTTAAAGGATAACTCAGTAAACCAACTTCTCGATATAGAATATAAAACAGTTACAATTCCTTATGGTGTATATTCCGGTATATCGGAATTTTTAGAAAAAATAAATAATGCATTAAGCGAAACACATATATCATTTAAATTGTCAGTAAAACATAACAACACCTACGTATACGTTGAAAAGACATGTGATTCAGAAAAATGTATGAATGAGCACTCTATAAAAATGAACCGTGCAGTTTGGGATATTTTAGGCTTTGCTGAAATAAAAGGATATTTAAACATTGATTTACACAATCCCCTTGCTACTCGACCAGCAAATATTTTTAACGCATTACCTAGACAATTATTTATTTACTCAGATATATGTGAACCTTGTATTGTAGGTGACGTACAAACAACTTTATTACGTATTGTACCTATAAACTACAAGGATTATGTATTTGCTTCTAATCAATATCAAATTTTTACACCTATAAATTATATACCCCTCATAAGAAATAGTTTCAGAACAATCACTATAGATATAAGAGATCATCTCGGTCGTATTATACCATTCGAGTGTGGTACGTCGACTGTAACACTACATTTTAGACAAGTTGCATAACAAAAATAAAATAAAAATGAATCATTATATTGAACATTATGATAGTCAAGTTGGTCAAGGGGGTATTCAACATGTTTACGCTGGATCACCATATCAAAAAGGACATGGAGGTATAGGTCGATTTCTTGGAGGACTTTTTCGTAAAGCACTTCCTTTTTTAAAACGTGGTGCTCGCGTTGTTGGGAAAGAAGCCCTTAAAGCAGGTAATAACATTATCGATGATGTTGGTAGTCATAATATTCCTTTTAGAGAAGCACTACGCAATAGAGCACGTGAATCAGGCAAGAATTTAAAAAGAAAGGCAGAAGAGAAAATAGAAAGTTTAATGGAAGGTTCTGGTTATAAAAAACGTGTAAGAAGGCGTAAGAATCAGTCGGGAGCTAAACGTTGGGTGAAACGTATCTCGTCATCAGCTTTGAAAAGAAAAAGGAAAACAAGAAAAAAATAAAAAAATAAACAGACTAAAAAAAGAAAAATTAACAAGAAACATAAGAAACGTTCAGTAACCGATATTTTTGGACCTGCATAATTTCAAAATGGCATTTTTACATACACATTCTTGGGAATGTACTAAATCAGAATTAGATTTATTAACTCTTCCACCCACTCAAACGGCTATAGAATCAACACAATGGGTCGAATACAAACCTGTGACCACCATTTCTGAAGATTCGTATTTAGAATTTGTTGTACCAGGAAATTCAGATGATTACATTGATTTAGCTCACACTATGCTTAGTCTTAGCGTACGTCTTGAAAAAGGAAAAGATCTTATAGGTGATGATACGTTAGTTACACCTGTAAATAACTTTTTACATAGTATGTTCAATCAAGTCGATATATTCTTTAACCAAAAGGCTGTATCACCACCTAGCAATGCTTACGCTTATCGAGCATATATTGAAACACTGCTTAATTATTCCGAAGAAGCTAAAAAATCACATTTAACTACAGCATTATGGTATGGCGATACCCCTGGTGAAATGGATGACGCATTGGTAAAAAGAAAAGATAATAACAGTCTACTTTCGAAAAATATTGGAGCTGATAAACGTAATCTTTTTTTCAAAGGTGGAAAAATTTTAGATTTGTTAGGCCACTTACATTGCGATGTTTTTAATCAAGAAAAATTTCTCCTTAAGAGGAGGCCGTATAGCTCTGTCTTTGTCTAATCTAAATTTTCGTTATTATTAATAAATTAGATATTTTTATACAAAAGTAAGGACATAGCCCAATAGATTTAAGGACGAGCAAACGATCCTATTCTATGAAAAAATATAAAATTTTCATTATTTTTCGAGTGAGGTCTGAAACGAAAAAATAATTGAATTTGATAACTGTTTTTCCGTTTCAGACCTCACTCGAAAAATAATGAAAATTTTATATTTTTTTATAGAATAGGATCGTTTGCTCGTCCTTAAATCTATTGGGCTATGTCCTTACTTTTGTATAAAATTATCTAATTTATTAATAATAACGAAAATTTAAATTAGACAAGGACAGAGCTATACGGCCGCCTCTTAATGGTGTAGAAATGAGAGTACGACTCATCCGCTCAAAAGACGCTTTTTGCCTGATAGATCATGACGCTCAAAATGTGAAAGTACGTATAATGGATACATCATTACGTGTACGCAGAGCTAAAATTAATCCAGGAATTTTACTTGCACATTCAAAAGCATTATCTAAAGGAACAGCTAAATACCCATTAACACGTGTAGAGGTTAAGTCATTTACTTTACATACAGGAGTCACAGGAGAAACTTTAGATAATATTATTCTTGGACAATTACCTAAACGTATAATAATTGGTTTAGTGTCAAATAGTGCGTTTAATGGTAGTAGAAAAGAAAACCCATTTAACTTTCAACATTTTAATCTTAATTATCTTGCTTTAAATGTCGATGGAATACAGATTCCTAGTAAGCCTATTCAACCCAATTATCCCGACACATTCATTGATGGATATCATACTTTATTTAGTGGGACAGGAATTCACTTTATGAATGAAGGAAACTCTATTTCAAGAGATGCTTACCCAAATGGTTATTGTCTATATGCTTTTGACTTGACCCCAGATCTTTCGGCTAATTGTAACACCCATTGGAATTTAGTTAAAACAGGTGCAGTCCGTTTAGAATTACGCTTCGATCAAGTTCTGGAAAATTCCGTAAATTGCATAGTTTACACAGAATACGATAACGTGCTTGAAATAGACGCGTCGCGACAAGTTATTATTGATTTTAATGGGTAAATAATGATACTTGAAATAGACATGTCACGACAAGTTTTCCGATTTAATGAGTGAATAATACTTTCACTAAATTTCAAAATGAACTTTCTATTTTCATTTTGGTTATTACATCACTGAAAAGTATCACTAATTAGGAGGAAGGGTAAAATATAACACAAAATAAAGTAGGGCGCTCTATATAAATTCAGCTGAAGACACGGTTAAGCAGTTAAAAGTTATTCAATTTTCAAACAGTCAACATACGTACAGACCTCGAGAACTATGGACTATATTATTGACGTTCAAGGTTTTCGCGACATTAATAATAAATTAATTATAAAAGAAATAGCTGTAGCATCTCTAGACAAAGATTACGTTTCACATTGGATAACATCTCCACCTTATTCATTTACCGATTTACCTATCAGAACTCAAGTTTTCAATAACTGGCTCACCAATAACTACCATGGAATCGAATGGTTTGAAGGAGATGTTCCTCATCGACAACTTTATTCAAATTTACGCGCATTAACACGCACTGCAAGGCGGATTTTTGTACGAGGATCTCAAGAAACGCAAGTAATTCAAAGTATTATATCGCGACGTGTTATAAATTTAGAAAACCACGGCTGCCCCTCCGTACACAATTTACAAGACTGTAAAACTTATTGTTGTTTTCACGGTTCTCAGAACCATGAATTTTTCATTTGTGCTTTAAACTGTGTAATTAAATATAAAAAGTGGTTAAACAGAAGTAATAGGTTTATTTCTGCATTATTCGACTCTGACAGCGATGACGCTACATACTCTTCTTCTTCGGATTCAACTAACCATACAACGCAAACCACACCTATTAAACCAAAAAGACTTGTGAAAAAAAGTGAACCAAAAAGATCACTAACACCTGGACCTACCAAAGAAAACGTATACGACAGCATTGAAGAATCAGGATATTATACTTCTGAATCGACCACACCTGTAAACGCGAAACATCGCAATGAATACTCTGCAGATACGGGATGCGCTTCACTCATTAAAAATACCATCGTTCGGTGTATTTCCAGCAGACAGGATTCCCAAGGTATTGACGAGACCGATAGCGTGTGTGTTTAATACAGATATTCACACACAACCAGGAACTCATTGGGTAGCAGTTTTTATTAACAACTGTGGAAGAGCTGTTTTTTTCGACAGTTATGGTTTACCTCCTTTAATATTACAACATAGAAAATGTCTTCAAAGGAATTCCATTCATTATACATGGAACACTAAACAGTTACAAAGTTTAAATTCAAAAGTTTGTGGACAATTTTGCTTAATGTTTTTAGATTACATGAATCGAGGTTATTCTCTCGACAAATTTTGTAATTTATTTTCAAACAATTATTTAAAAAATGATAATATTGCTGCACGTTTCTACAACCGTATTCGAGGTATACCACACAAACGTCATCATTATAAAAATAAATTTTTCGTAGGTAATGGACATAGAAAAAATACGAAATATTATATTCAATCATGTAAGGCAAAATCCTGCTATACTTAAAATTATATTTTTCATACTCTTTGTTTATTATAATATTTTACCAAAATGTATTAAATTAAGAAAATCATAATAAATACTCATGTATGATACTTAAATATCGTGTTATTTTTATTTTATTTACCACAACCTGCTCCAATACCATTCCTAATACAAAAAAGTAAATAAGAAATCTTTAAAGTAAATTTATTTATACGAAAATGAAAAATTTTTAACCATAAAAAGAAATTATTTTTATTTATAATAATATAACATATACTATATAATCTTTTTCAGTTACACAAAAATTCTTAAAATTTCTAAGCATTCGTAATAAAACTCTCTTAATTAAATAATTACGGAGTCACTCATTGAAACATTCATTTACTTAAATATATTTTTTACACGTACCTATAGCTAATGTACTTAAACTACCTGAACGCTTGACCGTACCGTGTATACGTAACAAAAGCCGACGTGGCGCGGTAGACTTAATGGCGGATAGCCCTAATTGTCAACGTCGCGGTAAGACAGACTTGAAGACGTCATTTCCCTATAATTTTTCAGACACTGGCAGACTTCCCTATGTTCCCCCATATACTACTAATAACAATTTTTAAAATCATTATATTTGTAATATTAATGATTTCTTATGATGCTATTTGATTTCTTATGTTCAAATTAGTAAATCTTCAAAAAATCAGCTTTCTAGGATCAATAGATCAAGCATAAATACATGATCGATTATCTATTGATCTAATAAAATTTTTTATTATTTTAAAATTTGTGAATTTTTAAATTTGTAATTTGTGTAGGAATCATCAGATAAAATGAGGATGTTCGTTTGCTTTCAGAACTGTGTATGATGACTAATACCGTAATTAAAATCGTTAGAACTGATCAATTTTTAATAAAAATGATTTCTCATGATGTCATTTTATTTCTTATGTTCAAATTAGTAAATCTTTGAGAAATCAGCTTTCTTGGATCAATAGATCAAGAATCGATACATGATCGATTATCTGTTGATCTAATAAAAATATCAAGGTAATTTTTGGTACATACGATATTTGAACAGCGAGAAATCGAATGACGTTGTAAACTTTTTTATCATTTCAAAATTTATAAATTTTGAAATTTGTAATTTGTATATGAATCATCAGATAAGATAAGTATGTTCGTATGCTTTTAGTACTGTGTATAATGACTAATACCGTATTACAATTTTTAAAATCAATCATTTTCTAATATGAATGATTTTTATGATGCTATTCGATTTCTTATGTTCAGATTAGTATATGTTCAAAAAATCAGCTTTCTTAAATCAATAGATCAAGAATCAATACATGATCGATTATCTATTGATCTAATAAAAATATCAAGGTGATTCTTGGTACATATGTTATTTTAACAGCAAAAAATCGAATGGTGTTGTAAAATCTTTTATTATTTGAAAATTCGTAAATTTTAAAATTTTTAATTCGTGTATGAATCATCAGGTAAGATAAAGATATTTGTATGCTTTAAGTACTGTGTATGATAACTAATACCGTAATTACAATTTTTAGAATCGATCAATTTTTAATATAAATGATTTCTCAAGATGCAATTTGATTTCTTATGTTCAAATTAGTATATGATCAGAAAATCAGCTTTCTAGAATCAAGAGATCAAGAATCGATACATGATCAATTATCTATTGATCTAATAAAATTTTTTATTATTTCAAAATTGGAAATTCGTGTATGAATCATCAGATGAGATAAGGATGTTCGTATGCTTTTAGTACTGTGTATGATGACTAATAACGTAAATACAATTTTCAAAATCCATCAATTTTTAATATAAATGATTTCTCATGATGTCATTTGATTTCTTATGTTCAAATTAGTATATGATCGAAAAATCAGCTTCCTAGAATTAATAGACTAAGAATCGATACATGATCAATTACACAGGCCTACAAATATTGGGGTCATGGAAGTTGTTGGAAAATGGAGGGTCATTTCCGAAGTAATTTTTTCCGTAGAATCCGAATCCGGGGTCCGAATTGCTCTATCACGTCAGGATTTTGAGATATTTGAGGTTTTTTACCCAAAAAATGGCGTTTTTGGCTACTTTTGAGGTTATGTACAGAAGAGACAATATTTTTTGGGAGTTTTTTTTTAGTTGCATCTTATAGCACTACTCTTCCTCTTTGATTTAAGAGTCGCAGAGTTCAATTACGATTTTTCTACACCAAGTTACGCCAATTTGAAATTACGAGATATGTCCTATTAATTGCATGACCATTTGCATTGAATACGTTGAGGCAGACATTTGTGTACTGGGTATTTTTTCTTCAAAATTTTTACTTAGGGATTTTTGGGGTTACTGATTACGAATATAAAGTTGAGATATTAAAATTTTCAAATTCAAGATGGCGGATTCAAAATGGCGTATAAAAATTTTCAAAAAACATTGCAAATATGAAACATATTTTCATTTTCTGCTATCTAATAACTTTTGTTGTTACGATAAACATAATACATTATAGTAATTTATATTTACACAGGTATCGTGACATTGAATTTGACCTTCAGCTTGATCTTCAAGTGCATTTCAAGTTAAACTTTTTTTTACATTTAGCATTACCCAGGACCAGCGACGTGGACGTAGTAAAATCTGTTCCCTTTGGGGTGCTGGATTTACGTGAGTCCCCTCGCCTCTCACGATCGGGGTGCTTAATTTACGTGAGTCCCCTCGCCTCTCACGATCGGGGTGCTTAATTTACGTGAGTCCCCTCGCCTCTCACGATCGGGGTGCTTAATTTACGTGAGTCCCCTCGCCTCTCACGATCGGGGTGCTTAATTTACGTGAGTCCCCTCGCCTCTCATGACCGGGGTGCTTAATTTACGTGAGTCCCCTCGCCTCTCACGATTAGAAACTATTTCAGTTTAACTTATGAAATCTTTTTTTTTGATCTAGTAAAGATCTTGACCCAGACCGTCTTTTATGACAAACATTTAGCTCATCTCGTTGAAGACACCAGCAATAGTCCGCTAGCATTGTTGGAGACCATTTACCCTGATAACGTCTTTCCATTTCTTTGAGGTCCTGATGAGATCGCTCACCTTGCTCTTCGCTTACGGCACCTAGATTTTCTGGAAACCATTCTAAATGAGAGTGTAAATAATGCAATTTTACGCTCATATTGCAACCTCAATTCTGAAATTTTTCAATCATATCGTCAACTATTTCTTTGTAATCACTAACTTTATTATTACCCAAAAATCCTTTAACAACTTTTTTAAAGCTAATCCAGGCTTCTTTTTCTACATTTGTCATAACCTGTTCAACCTCTATTGTTTTCATTAATTCTCTTATTTGTGGTCCAACAAATATTCCTTCTTTTATCTTCGCCTCACTTAAATAAGGGAATTCATCTCTAAGATATTGAAATAATGCACCATCGGTATCAAGAGCCTTTACAAATTGCTTCATTAATCCTAATTTTATACGAAGCGGGCAAGCAACAAAACTTTTTTAGAGTCAATTAACGGTTGTTGAATAATGTTGGGATCTCCAGGTTTTAAAGTTTTACGAAGAGGCCAATCCTTTGTAACGTAATGCTTAACTCTATCTCTGCTATCCCACAAACATATAAAGCACGGATATTTTGTATAACCCAATTGTTGTCCAAGCAGCATTGAAACCATTTTTAAGTCTCCGCATACTTCCCATTTATGCTGTTCATATTTTATTGCTTTAAGAATAGTTTCTACATTTTCATATGATTCCTTTAGGTGTACAGAATGAGCAATAGGTATTGACGCATATTCATTTGAGTTATGCAATAAAACTGCTTTCAAACTTGTTTTTGAGGAATCAATAAACAATCTCCATTGATCAGTATCATAAGGAAGTTCTAATTTTTCAATTAAGCCTTTAACATCATTACAAAAACATATTCATCACATGCAGAATAATACTCAACTAATTCCTTCTCTCGATTACGATACCAACTAAAAGTAGTTCCTGGAGCAAGAAGGTGTTTCTCTTGAAGTCTTGATCCTAACAACTCAGATTTTTCTTTCGACAAGCCTAAATCTCTGACTAAATCATTTAAAGAAGCCTGATCAAATAAAATAGGAGCATCAGAGGTTGATTCGATGTCTTCAAAATCCTGATTTTCAATATCGTCACAGACTGTATGGTCTTCAACATTTATTCTTACAAATGGAGGGCTTGGAGGAACATCACCAGATGCAAAAGGAATAGGCTTCGTTACGCTTGCTACATTCGGATATTTTATATTACAAGCATTTTTAATATTATATCCAAATGTTTTGGTTAAACAGAAATAACATTCATTGTGGCTAACAGGTTCACACCAAATTGCAGGAGTTTTGAAAGGCATTGGTGTTACTTCTTTATGGGCATTATACCAACGTCTTAATGTTTCAACACATGATTTACAAGCCGTATGTGGAACCCAAGACTTATCCTGATTAGTTATCGAAATATTGAAGTAATTAAGATAAAATATTTTTATCGTTTCATTGATTTTCATCGCATTTTTTGCGAACACGAAGCGACTACAAATGTAGCAAAAGCTGTCAGGATTATTTAAACACTTACGCGAGGTCATTATTGAAATGATCAACAGTTAGAATATTTAATTTAATACTTTATACCTCCAGCGAGTTGTTAACCAACAGATCAAATACAAATATTCACAAAATTTTTTCCAAAAAATAAGGCATCATGAACGAACAATTAAGAGCTATCTAGTAAATTGTTGCTTAAAATTTTATTAAAAAAATGATTTATTTGCGATTACAATAAATACAGAATCAATACAAATGGTCTTTTTTGTACAAATAATAAAAAATTGTATATCAATGAGACGGGGCAAAATTATACTAAATGATTCACACTAAAGAAATGTATGCTTAAAGGAATTCCAAAGTGAGACGGGGCAAAATTAAAAAGAAAACATGTTTTAATATTGGCGAAGGGACTCCCGTTCGTAATTTCAAATTGGCGTAACTTGGTGTAGAAAAATCGTAATTGAACTCTGCGACTCTTAAATTAAAGAGGAAGAGTAGTGCTATAAGATGCAACTAAAAAAAAACTCCCAAAAAATTTTGTCTCTTCTGTACATAACCTCAAAAGTAGCCAAAAACGCCATTTTTTGGGTAAAAAACCTCAAATATCTCAAAATCCTGACGTGATAGAGCAATTCGGACCCCGGATTCGGATTCTACGCAAAAAATTACTTCGGAAATGACCCTCCACTTTTTGACAACAAAACCATGTTGGCCTGTGTTATCTATTGAACTAAAAAAATTTTTAATTTTTTTAAAATTCGTGAATTTGGAAATTTGTAATTTGTGTATGAATCATCAGATAAGATAAGGATGTTCGTATGCTTTTAGTACTGTGTATGATGACAAATACCGTGATTACATTTTTTAGAATTAATCAATTTTCAATATGAATGATACCTCATGATGCCATTTGATTTCTTATGTTCAAATTAGTATATGATCAGAAAATCAGCTTTCTAGGATCAAGAGATCAAGAATCGATACATGATCGATTATCTATTGATCTGATAAAATTCATTATTATTCCAAAATTCGTGAATTTTCAAATTTTGTAATTTGTGTATGAATCATCAGATAAGATAAGGATGTTCGTATGCGTTTAGTACTGTGTATGATGACTAATAACGTAAATACAATTTTCAAAATCGATCAATTTTTAAGATAAATGATTTCTCATGATGCCATTTGATTTCTTATGTTTAAATTAGTAATTGTTCGAAAAATCAGCTTTCTATGATCAATAGATCAAGAATCGATACATGATCAATTAACTATTGATCTAATAAAGATATTAAGAAGGGGCCGAACTATCTGTCTCTGTCTAATAGCGTTTTTCATTATTTATATAAAAACTATCCTTTATACCAAGAAAAAAATAGCAGCCCCCGCTAGATATTAGTATAATCAGTAAATTTTGTAATAACAACCAAATTTTTTACCGCATAGTTTTTGACTAATTAGAGACCTACTAGCAATCTAGAATATAACCTATCTTCTTTTGGTAGGTCTCTAATTATTTAAAAACTACGCAGTAAAAAAATTTGTTTGTTATTACAAAATTTACTTATTATACGAATATCTAGCGGGGGCTGCTATTTTTTTCTTGTTATACCGGATAGTGTTTACATAAATGATGAAAAACGCTATTAGACAAAGACAGATAGTTCGGCCCCTTCTTAAGGTGATATTTGGTACATATGTTATTTGAACAGCAACAAATCAAATGACGTTGTAAAATTTTTTATTATTTTAAAATTCATGAATTTTAAAATTTGTAATTTGTGTATGAATCATCAGATTAGATAAGGATGTTCGTATGCTTTTAGTACTGTGTATGATGACTAATACTGTAATTACAATTTTTAAAATCAATTAATTTTCAATATAAATGATTTTTTATGATGCTATTGGATTTCTCATGTTCAGATTAGTATACGTTCAAAAAATTAGCTTTCTAGGATTAATAGATTAAGAATCGATACATGATCGATTATCTATTGATTCAATAAAGATATTAAGGTGATTATTGGTACATATACCTATCCTTGAAGATGATACCAAAATGGAGGCTAATCTTCTATCCACATGCGGATTTTAGCTCTGCAATTTTCACGAGAATTTTAAATAAATCATTTTAATTTCCATAGGCCAACCACCGCTGTATTGTAACAATATTGGTTTAAAAGTGCTGATATAGATGTTTTATGGAATGATGATGGCCTATTGCAGCTGCGTATTTTTGTTTTGATTTTTAGCAGAAAAGTGCACGTGTGAAAGAAACTTCCTTTCACAGGTCAAATTTTAATGTTATCAGATCATCGGTATATGATTAAGATAGGAGGATAACGCTCAGATCAAGAGAATGATTTCAGTGTCCAAGATGTTGCCGGACGATAAAGAGCCTCGCGAAGGTGTTGGAGAGGACCCTCATCCTCTTCCCGTGATAAAGCCGACGACTGTACCACCGGAACCGATCGGTTACGCGCATCTAGTAATAATCCGACGGATGCGGATGTACCCACAATTTAACAATTTCAACTTTTCCAGTTTCGGCGATAATACACTGGTGGTTCTCCTATTATGGGAGAACCACTGGCGTTTTTATTCCTACGAACACCCGGTGGTGTTGGAAGATTTTTTTTGGCGGAGAAGCTGTAAGCCAGGCTCACCGAGGTAGCTTCCACGACCATACATTAACGTCGCGCTATATACCGATGTTACCTCGGACCCAATGTATTAAGAAATATTCTTGACAGCTACACACTGGGCGAGGATGTTTTGCTTTCGGTATGAAGCAGCCGTGCGACTTCACCGTCGACGGTTCGAATATTAAATTTTGTGTTAAGTGATTAAAAATTAAAAACAAAACTCAAAAAACAGTGTTTGAAAAATAAAAAATAAAGTGCTTAAAAAATAGTGAAAATAAAAACTGTGTTTTAAAAACTAATTAAGTGCAAGAGTTAAATAAATAAGTACCTTTTTTTTCAATTTATATATTTTTAAAATATGTGTGTGTGTGTTTTTTAAAATCTAGGTACCACTATGGAGTGTCATAGCAAACTCCTCCGACCCTTTCGCACATGACATCATAATATATATATATATATATATATATATATATATATATATATATATATATATATATACTAAGGGGGTTCTCCCCTGCTCGCTCTGCTCGCCAACCCCCCGAATACACACATTTCAAAGTAAATAGAAGAGTAGGACATAATGAAGCTAAATTTTATATTTGCGAATGTGAAAAAAGTTCAATAGAAAACATCGATACATAAAAATATAAGATATGAAGTTATAGAATTAAAATTAATAAAAAAAAGATGGTTTAACGCAACATTCAAAAGTTCACAATGAACCAAACTTATATATTTTCGAAATAAATTAAAAATAGAATAGTAAATAACATTCAAATTTCAAGTTATGATAGTATATAATAATATTTAATAATAATTATGAGCGAATAATAAAAAATAGAATGATAGAATAATAGAAAATTATGATCATAAATAAATATTTTTATCTTCTTATGTCCTAAATTTTATGCACATTGTAAAGATACTAAGAAAACGCTCCCTCTCTGCATTTTTTAATTTTGGGCTTGAGACCAACATATATAAATATATGGCTGCATTCAGAATGTTTTTTTTTATTGTCGCTAAAGAAGTGTACACTTTTTTTTCATTGTCGCTAAAAAAGCTTAAAAATTTATTCATTATTGTCGCTGAAGCATACAGATCTATTGTTTGATGTCGCTAAAAAAATCTTATATAAGCATACAAATTTATTGTTTGTTATCGTTAAAAGGAGCTTACAGATTAATTTGTTATTATTACTAAGTAATTTTATAGACTTATTGTTTATTGTCGCTAATAGAAGCTTACAAATTTGAATTTCATTGTAGTTATAAAAAGCTTACATATTTATTCTTCATTGTCGCTAAAGAAGCTTGTACAGTTGCTTGATATTTTAACTAAAAAAAAGTTTAAATAATTCTAAATATTTATTTAATATGTCGTTAAATTTCATTGTCGCTAAAAGAAGCTTACAAATTTATGTTTTATTACAAGATTACATATTTATTTTTCATTGTTGTTAAAAAAAACTTATACATTAATTTTTTTTGTAGTAAATCAATATTATTTTATATTTTGTATTTTAACTATCATCAATTTGTTTTTCTGTAACATTGAAAAATAATCATTTTATATTGAGAATATTGTATTTATTAATGTAATAAAATAAAAATATTAAATTATTTAATTTACCTTATTTAAAATTATTTTATTTGCTAATATAAGTTCTTCTTACTCCATGTTTTCATTATTTAATACTTTAGTGAATTCCAATCTTTTTACTTTTAATATACATGTAATATCTATAAAATTTTTAAATATATATATATATGTATACATATATATATATGTATATATACACGGTGGGCCATTTTAATCTTCGCACTCAATTTTCTCCGAACCTACTGTAGCTATAAAAAAAAAGGTCAAGAGCAAAATTGACCGTGACAGAAGAAGCCATTTAACTGCGCCCTTGGTTTTGACCTTAAGGTCCAATTTCAAGGTCATTTGAAGGTCAAGACCATTTTTTAAAATAGAAATACCTATTTTTGACTGCGGATTTTAAAAGAGCGGGAAATTCTAAGATAAGTTTATCCGAGGTAAAAATTGATTTGGTGACCTTTTCAAGGACAAAAATCGAGGTCAAATGTCTAAAAACCGATTAAATGCCCTTTTTCTGCATTATCTTGGTTTGCTGATAAATGCAAATGATCTAAGTAGCGTTAAATAGTCATCTTAGTTCCAAGGTAAAAGGATCTTGATCATCTTGATCTTAAGGTGAAATTTCAAGGTCATTTTAAGATCAATAATATTTTTTCGGCAATAGAAATTCCTATTTTAGACTACGAATTTAAAAATATTAGTTAATTTTACGCTAAGATTATTCTAGGGGAAAGTTGATTTTATGACCTTGGAATGGTCCGAAATCAAGGTCAAATATTGAAAATTTTTTCGGATGCTCTTTATCTGAATTACACTGGTTTCCTAAGACTTTTGGTGTATCGGTATAAAAGAAAAGTTCAAAAAAAATTTGTGCATGGCGAAGGGGGCCTCGGCCTATTTTTGACACTGCAGTTAGAAAAAGTGACACTCAAAGTGATATTTTAAGTTTGTTATGTCGTGAATGGATCTGAAGAAGGTTAAATCAATTCAAGATTAAATAACATAATATGCTTATTTCATCTTTAGCGTTACCCAGGAACAACGACGTGGACGTAATAGGATTGTGTTCCCTTTGGGGTGCTGGATTATCGTGAGTCCCCTTGCCTCTCACGTCGGGGTGCTGGATTATCGTGAGTCCTCTTGCCTCTCACTGTTTTAACCACGAAGCAAATGTTCAAAGTTACCTCCATCGTATCGCGACTCGCTTTTCCATTCTACAGCGGAATAGAGAATAGAATTCTATTCTTCGCATGAAACTTGCCGAATAGCGCTGATTGGTTGTTTCTATTACGCATCCTCTATTCGGCAGTCTCTTTCAGGGTTGCAAATATTTAAATCATTTTGAGCTTTAAATAAATTTTAATTCACAAATCCTTTTTGAATTCGTAATTAAAGTTTTATTTAATTAACAATTCCTTTTAAATTGATAATTAAAAATATTTTAATTAACAAATCAAAATCTAATCGTGAATTGAAAAGGCTTTAATTAAAAAATCAAAAGGAATTCTTAATTAAATAAATTTCAATTCAGAAATCAAAATGTAATCGTGAATTGAAAAGGCTTTAATTAAAAAATCAAAAGGAATTCTTAATTAAATTAATTTCAATTAAGAAATCAAAATGTAATCGTGAATTGAAAGGGCTTTAATTACAAAATCAAAAGGAATCCTTAATTAAATAAATTTCAATTAAGAAATCAAAATGTAATCGTGAATTGAAAGGGCTTTAATTACAAAATCAAAAGGAATCCTTTATTAAATAAATTTCAATTAAGAAATCAAAATGTAATCGTGAATTGAAAGAGCGTCAGTTATGATTATGATTTGTGAATTCGAGGGCTTTAATTGAAAATTCCACAATTCCTTTTTAATTAAACGTACTAAGGAATTTTTATCATATATATGTATATAGAAAAACATATGTGGACGCGCACATACATACGCACCTGGGCTCATATATATGCAACATTTCATGTCAACCCACACGCACACATACGGACAAGTTGATATTTATATACATGGTCCGTTTCATGTCAACTTGCATCCGTTGACCCGTATATATTTGGTTTATATATATATATATATATATATATATATATATATATATATATATATATATATATATATATATATACATACATACATACATACATGGGACATTTCATGTCGGTAAGCACGTACTCATAAGTACAGGTTTTCTTTATATGTGGTACATTTCATGACAACACGCACACACCCATCCGAGTACCCTTAGATTTATATGTATGGGACATTTCATGTCGATTCGCATGCATGCACACAAACTTTAATAAATATTGGATTTTTCACGTCAATTGGAACATACGCACATACGGGTATATATATATATATATGAGATATTTCATGTCGTTTACAGGTTTATATATGTATATATATATATATATATATATATATCTATATTATATAGTTGTAAGGAAAATTTTTACGACCAAGCTCCTCCCTTTCTCCTCTTTTTCTCATCCTCTTACCTAATTTTGATCCCCTTTTTTTTCCCTTATTTTTTACGTTATTCTACGTTATTTGTTACTCTTCATTTTCTTTTCGTTTCCCCTTCCTTCCCTCTTCTTTTTCTCTTCTTTTGAGTTTCCTCATGCCTTCATTTTCTCTTCCCTCTCTCTTCCTCAAAAAATCCATCACTTTTTTCCGTTATTTTTACGTTATTTTAAGTCATTTTTACTCCTCCTCAGGTAGATCCTCAAATTTTACCTTTTTTTTTTTGTGTTTTTTTACGTTATTTTACGTTTTTGTTGCTCTTCCTTAGCTGCTCCTTAGCTCATTTTTTTTATCCTCAATTTCATTTAAATCCCATCATTTAAAAAGCTTTTTGCTAATTTTTATTGTTTGCAATCATTGCTTTTACTTTAAATATATAGAACAAACATATTAAGTTGATAATTTTTATAATAAATTTTATAAAATTTTATACTGCTATTGTTTAAAAGAATAAATTACATGAAACATGGTAAAATGGAAATTTCGCAAGACTTCTGTGCGTAAGCGCGTTAACTTCCACTATTAAGTAAAACTGTAAAACATATTAATTCAAAAATTATTCTGTTATAGTAACTTTCTTTGATTGAATTTATTATTAATAATCAAATCATAAAAAGTATTCTTTTTAATACTTTTATTTTTGAAATTTTTGAATCTTCCTCTTTGACGCTGACACTATCGGCATCGCTGGCCGCGAGAGAAACACTAACAATCGTTGAAAAACGGCCGTAATACATTGAAGGAGAATCTATGTTAGTGTGAGCGGTCTGTGTAAACATAAGATCCGCAGCTGATAGTACTCAACCTCAATTTTTATTTCATAGTATATAATTTTTTAAATACAACTTGTATGATTATAAACTTCTATAAAAATTATTAGTTGTATATATACTTATTTATTTTTATCAACTGTGCACAGTTATGGTATTCATTACTATTTAAAATAGTGAAAATGTTTTGTGTCTATATAAGACTCTATGTTACTTGGGTTTTATAACCGCCATTTTTGTTAGCTATATATGTGGTGTCATATTTCCCAATAACGTGACATATACAGTAGATATTGGACAATAAAACTTTAAAACGTGTAACAAGTAACATGTAACGTGTAACGTGTAACATCATTGAAAAACGGCCGTAATACATTGAAAGACAATCTATGTTCGTTTGAGCGGTCTGTGTAAAAATAACATCGAAAGCTGATCGTAATTATTTCCTTATAGTATTCGAGCTTATGACATAACAAATGTGGACAAAGGACATATATTCAAAATACCAATCACGGTAGTGCAATCTATGATAATTCCTAATGCTCTTTTTCCAAATCTCACCTTTACCAACGTTCCTTTGAAGCCAAACATGATTCAAAGACATTTTATTGTCGTGCCTGAAGATGCTATATGGGCAGGTAAAACAAAAATTTTGTGTGGTTAGAAAACCACTAAAAAAAAAACGCGCCTACATATATACCTCGGTATTTATATACTAGGTGGTGTGGAAAATATAGAAATATAGTTACAATATAAACTTTATATATTTAATAATTTAGGTGAAAACACAAATTATGAATCCTATGGACATTCATAAGATATTATTATTTGTGAAAATTGGTTTTATATAAACAGTAAAAACTTTTATTATTCAACATCATATAAATAAGGAAAACAAAAATAGGTTTGTAATAAATATTTAATTATATTTTTGAGAATAACTTAATATATTTTAATAATTGTATTTTTTACAGTTAATAAAAATAAAGAAAAATGATAATGTAACTTCAATAAAAAAATAGGGGGTTGGTGAGCGGAGAGAGCAGGGGGGTACCCCCCCTAGTATATATATATATATATATATATGGGACAGTACATGTCGGTGCGCATGCATGCACACACACGTTAATATACATGGGATTTTTAATGTCAATTCAAACGTATACAAACACACAGGTTTATATATATTGGACATTTCATGTCGATTCGCATGCATACACACGCACGTTTATATACATAGGATTTTCCATGTCAATTCAAACGCACGCACCCACACACAGGTTTATACATATGGGACATTCCATATCGACTCGCATGCATGCACACACGTTAATATACATAGGATTTTTCACGTCAATTATTACCCACGCCTATACAGGTTTATATATATGGGACATTTCATGACAACTCTAACACATCTATCCGAGCGCCCTTAGGTTCACATATATGGGACGTATCATGTCAACACGCACGCACCGGTTTTCATATATTTGACATATCTTGTTAACTCGAACGCGCTAACACATCTAAACATGTATTTGAAATTCGTATTTATATATATGGAACCGTTTCTGTCAATTCGCATGTACGCACACACATGGGCTTATGAATATATATATATATATATATATATATATGTGTGTATATACCTGTGTACACATATACATGGGATATTTAATGTTAATTCACACGCGCGCGCGCACACACACAGGCTTATATATACGGGACGTTTCATGTCAATTAACATGCATGACACACGTACTTGAGTTTATATATATTTATATATATCTTTATATATATATATATATATATATATATGGGGGCTGTTTCTGTCAAAGCGCATGCACGCACACACATGGGCTTATGAATATATGTGTATACATAAACATGGGATATTTTATGTCAATTCACATGCGCGCACACACACACACACACACACACACACACACAGGTATATATAAATATATGAGTGCCACCAGATTTTTTTTTTTAAGAAGTGAGCAGTTTTTAATCAGTTACACAAACAGGTTATTTTTTCTATGTTACTTAAAATAAAAAAAATTCTAGTCTAGGAAAAGTTGCTAATATTGATACTGATAAAAATCTTAAAGATTTTTAAGGAATGGTTTTACTTTTTGATCGATAATTTGATTATATGATTTTATTTTTAAAAAAGTTTTTCACATAATAGTTATCTGTAATAAAAAAATTCTTTTACAATATCAATTACTTTTTCCTGACATTCGTTTTGAAAGTTTATGCTTAACAATTTTAAAATTTGGTTGTGACACTGATGATGCTCGGGCAATGGCGCTACTCGCTACGTTCGTGTGCCAACTTGCCCTCGTGCGCAATAGTCAACTGAACCTTACTCGTTACACAATATACTATTAATTTACGACTTTAAAATGATATTAATGAAATAAAAAAAGCAAAACTCGATTGCTGCAGCTTCAACATCAGATAAATATTACGGAAAGAAACATAATGGATCGCCCAAATTCACAATTTCATAAATTACAACTGAATCACTGGAAAAATAGTTGCATACAATTGACTTTTCCAAATTTTATGAGTAACGGCTTATAATTGAAATTTCAATGTCGGAACGATTCGGAAAACTTGAAACATTTATCAATTTTCATTTCATAATAGTTCCTAAACATTCTTTAAAGACCGGAAAAAAATTTGTTCCGATTCTTTCAGAAATTTTCGGACCATTTTAACGAGGATATAACTGATGATGATGTAACAAAATTCAACTGCAATAATCACAAATTTTCCAATCGAAAACGTTTTCATAAATAATTTCCATAACTTTATATTTTCCGCGAAAATAATCATAATCTTCATAATTCTGCAAAAATGACGATTTATATTGACTTTTTCATAAATTTAGGTAACTTATAGAAATTTTCTCAAATTCAATTTACTTGTCTTTGTCATAAAAAACGAAAGATAATTAGTCTTAAAGCAGACTTAACGTAGGTACATATTATTTTTTCATATACGCTTTTCTTATATTCGCCTTCATGTCTGTTTGTTTGTTTGTCTGCCTGTAATCAAATCTTGCGCGCTCGATTTCAGGCACTTTTTGACAGATATAAATTCTGACAATTGGCATAGACTTTGGTCTTGGATGACAATACAATAATCAGTTGTCATTTTGGCACCTGGACATCCAGGTCGATGATAATGGGTGTGAAAAGTCATCTCCGAGGAAGTATAAGTGGGGAGGCTTTCTTTGTGTTGAGGCGAGTTTCTCGGGGGTTTTCAGGGTTGCTAAAACCGAATTCGAGATCAAACGATTGCCACAAAGTGATGCACGTTGTCCAGAATACGCATGGACGTCGTCTCCGAGGAAGTACCAGTGGGGAGGCTTTCTCTGGGTCGAAGTTGGTTTCCCAGGGGATTTCGGGGCTGCTAAAACCTAATTCGAGGTTTGAAAGTGAATCTATAATGCATAATAATGATTTAGGATGAAGAGGTCGAATTGGAGTACCAAGTCGCCGATAACGGATGTACCTGAGTGTAATCTTCGAAAAGTCTGGTTGCAATGTAACTCTAAATGATAATAAAAACAATTTTAACTTAAAAATAGAAAATACAAAATTTTAAAAACATGCTTTAAAAAAAAATACAATAATTGAATAAATAGACTAAAAAGTATAAAATAAATAAATTAACTTTCTTGATATTACTTTCATATAGTTTAATTGCAATAATCAATAGAAAATTTTACAACAACAATTTAAAAAGAAAAGTGTGGTTGCTGAAATTTTTTCTAAAATCTTTTTGAGAAATTATTAAAGATAGTATTGAAATTATTATTAGATTTACTGAAAATCAGTGCACACCCTTTTCTTTTATAATTTTTTTTGTAAAATTTTATCTTGATTATTGCAATGAAACTGTATTCAAGTAATTTTAAGAAATTTAATTAATTTATTTTATACTTTTTAGTGCATTTTTTCAATTATTGGTTTTTTTTTAACAACATGTTTTCAACATGAAAAAAACATTTTTTTATTTAATTATATTATTTCACCAATTAGATAAACTCAAATATCTTCATATTATAATTTGCGAAATGTGTTATTTATTTAACATCAATTATTGTTTTAAGAGGAGGTCACGTATCTCTGTCCTTTTCTAATCAAAGAATTGAGTTTTTTACAGAAACTAATAACTTTAGCAAAAAATGAAGAGAAAGCCGCATCTCGTAATAAAAAAAGCAATATTTTCTTTGATAAGAAAGAATTAATTTTATTGCTTCGTTTTCAAGAAAACCTTGAAAAACTTAACTCATAGAGGTTAGGGTGGACAATTTAGTTTTTCAAGGTTTTCTTGAAAACGAAACAATAAAATTAATTTTTTCTTATCAAAGAAAATATTGCTTTTTTTGATACAAGATGCGGCTTTCTCTTCATTTTTTGAGAAAGCTATTAGTTTTTGTGAAAAAATCATTCCTTTGATTAGAAAAGGACAGAGATACGTGACCTCCTCTTAAGTATTTATCTAAAGTTTATAGTATTCAAGGAAACAATTCATTACGGAATTCATAGGAAAAAAAAATTTTTTAATTTGCATTGTCTGATTTCAACACTTCTATGATTTAGACCTATAAAATTTTTTGTATATGTTTTGTATATGAAAATATATGATTAATCTGTAACTGAAAGACTAATTTATAGACCACCAGTTATTTTATTACCGCAATTAATATAAATGCAAATCTTTGTACAATAACATAAAACTGGCTGACAATTTTTTGAAAAAATTAGGGAACGTAGATATCTGTATAACATAACCTTTTACTTTGGCATTCCGTACTTTTCTCAATAACGTCATTATAAATTTTCTATTTTGAAGTAAAACTTCTTTAGCGACGGTATACACCTCCCATAAGAGACTTATAAAAAAATGATACGGGAGTGAATTGATTTCATGACGGTACATGCAACGGAACTAATGAAACGGAAGTGTATATATATGAGGGGCGTCCGCACCTCCTATATGTAAATCAAGGTACTAAATACGTATAAGGAAAAATTCGCGGGACTTACTTGATGTCAAATGCACAGATATAGTATATGTATACGTGCATACTATATATGCAATACAAATATCAGAATCAGATCTGAATGCGTTTTCTCTTTTTCTTTCTTTCTCTATAATGTTTTATGGTGAACCCCTTTATTCCCAACATTTTTTAAATTGAATGTTTTTAAAATAAATATTATTAAAAAAAATTTTATACACTATCTCATTTAAAATTAAAAAAATAAATTCCTTAAATAAACTAAGCTATATGAATTTAGTTTTATTTAATTTTATAATTATTTAGTTTTAAAATTATTTTAAAATTAAATAAAACAGTGCTATAAGTTAAATAAACATTTATGAGTTCTATAATTTCGTAAGGAAGTTTCACTTTGTCGGCCAGTCCCAAAGACTGCCACACCAGTTTTTTATACAAATATTCTTTATAATCACATCTTTTGTACTTAAAAATTAATTTACAATTACAACAATTAATATTTGAGTAAAATATGAAAACCTTAATTAGACAAAGACAGCGTATCCAGACCCTTTTTTTTTAATTTGAAACTTTTAATTAAACATTTTTTGGTTTCTAGTGCATGAAATTAATGTTTATGTATTTTTCTAACAGTTGGGTTTTGTAAAATTGAATTTTCGTTAAAAAGATTATAATTAAATTCATACTTTACAAATTTTAGACCTCGTGAAAATTTAATTTTAGAATTATTATTTATAAAATAAACTCTCAAATCATTCTTATTGGATCAATAAACCTATAAATACATTGTATTTTATTATGTTATTAATTGTTTTGTTGTTCACTTTAAGGATTTAAAATGAACAGTGAAGAAAATTCAGTAGATAATACAGATGAATTGCTAGCTAGTTTAAGAGTTGGTATAGATGGTGAACCATTACATGATGATGGAAGTCAGGGGACAGCAAATAATGGTACCCATTATGAGTTATCACGATTGGGTGATTCTACAGAAATTACAAATGTTTCAACGGCGCCTTCTGTTTCATTAAGTGATGAGCAAAAAGAAATGTTAGATGTCTGCTGTAAAACTTGTTATTTGGATGGAAAATTTTTCGAAGCAGATTTGACGAAATCAAATGGCGATAAAATCATAGCAAAATCCATGACTTGTAACCAAATTATTCATGGAAATCTTAAAGTTTCATCAAATTTTTATCGCCATTCAAAGGTTATTGTTTTTATATGTATATGTTATTAAATCAACTAATTTATTTATTGTTATTGTGACTTGCAAAATTTAAAAAGTAAAAATTGTACTTTTTTAAAAATACCTTGTTGAGGTCAATATTTAATGGTATGAATTGAAAAAAAAAATTTTGATGTTTTTTATGACACTACATTCAAATATAAAGTTAATATTGAGATAAAATATCAAGTATCATGTTTCAATAAATATCTTGTTCAATGATGAATTTTCTCTTATGGATATATAAAATTGAACATTATTTATATTAAAGTTATATACCTTATCAGAAAAAAAGTGTAATAACTGTCAATTATCGGTAGATTTTATTAAGATTTTATAATTTCTCATGAAACAAAATTTAATCAAACAAATCTAAATTTATTAAAAAAGCTAATTTTGCTTAAAAGTTATAAATATAATAAAAAAAATGAAAAAATTAAACTTCAAATTTATATGGAAAATCTTTATAAAATCTTAATAAATTTTCAAATTATTATATAAAAATTATTGCAGATGAGGATTCAAATGATTCTGAAGAGGAAATGGAAGAGTTTGAAGAAAATGATGGCGAAGAATCACTGTTTATGAACAGTAACGATAATGTAGTTCCTGTAGAAGACGAAGCAATATTTTCAAATATAACACTATCTCGTCATTTTCGATGTGCCAGCCATACCTTGAGTTTGATTGCAACAAAAGATCTTGTAGACGCAATTGACAGAGTTCCAAATATTAAAAAGTGTCATAAATTTGTCATGGAAAAATGCCAACAATTATGGAAATGTTTAAAATCACCAAAAAAACGAGAAGAAATAAAAAAAATTTTTTAATGCAGTTTACAGAGGCCCGTTATAACAAGGTGGAATTCTACGTATGACGCCTTTAAACAAATCATTTCATTAAAAGAAAAAATTGATGATGAAAGAATTCATGACATGTTGGAATCTAATAAAATCTTAAGAAAAAAAGATTTTGAATTTATTGAAGATTATTTGAAATTGTGTCAACCCCTGGCTTCAGTGATTGATATTTTACAAGAAGAAAAAGATTGTCATTATGGTTATCTTTTACCAACATTGTTGACTATCCGAAAAAAATGGAATACTTTATCGGCAAATAAAAGTTTGTCTATGTGTGAGCCACTGTTAAAATATTTAAAGGAAGCTTGAGACAAAAGATTTCATGATTTTTTTGAAATCATTAACAATGGCGAATTAGCAGCACTCACGTACCCCAAATTTAGAGCAAAATGGATTTCGTGCTTTGATAAAAATACACAAGCAAAAATAAAAAGGCTTGTTGAAGAATTGATTAGGCCTAAAAAGCCGGAATCAGCTGTTCCAGATAATGAGGATACTAAAGACACATCTTTTGATTTTGATGATGACAGCTCAAATGCATTACTAAACACGGCTTTTGCACTTCAAGAACAAGAAGAAAATGAACTAATGAGGTTTTTAAATAAAAAAACGATGTCTTTGGAGTCTTTAAATAATTTGCCAGTTGTTAAAAGCTTATTTTTGAAATTTAATACCACATTAGCTTCTTCAGCTCCAGTAGAAAGATTATTTTCTTATGCTACTTTAATGAACATGCCAAAATTTAATAGATTGTCCGATATTGAATTCGAAAAACGAGTACTGTATAAAGCAAATGGACTCAAAAGTTATTTGTAAGGGTATAAAGCTTTGAACTTAATAATACTAATTTTATTATTTTTATGAATAAGCAAAAAGTTTAATAATTTATAATTGAATATTTATAATTATACAGAAACATTTTTTATAAAAGCAATCTTTCTATATGAATAGGTAAAAATTTTTTAAAATAATAATCGCGATATTCAAAATCATCGAAAGATTTACTTTGGCTGAGTAATCGCCACTTCATAAATTCTTTTTAAATGTTTCATAGTAGAAAAAAATCGCGAGAGTATGAAATATATGAAAGCTTACATTGGCTGAGTAATCGCCACTTAAAAAATTCTTAAATAATCGCTATATTATTAAATATCTGAAAACTTACATTGGCTGAGTAATCGCCACTTGAAAAGTTATTATTCAAACTCTTGTGTTAAATATGCAATCATGATATTAAAAATTAACCAAAAATGTACATTGGCTGAGTTATCGCCACATATAATATTGTAAGTTTTCACCAGCATGAAGTAAATAAATAATTTAAATAAATGACATGAAAAAAATTGTTTTATTGCTTTATATAAGGTCACATCGTATAGAAAAAAATTCAGAAGTCATGCATAAACAGCTATAGAAAACCTGTGTATTTATATGAGCCCACATAATTAATATACGATGTATCCATAGTCCATACACAATATGCATAAATGCGTCTAATTATGTAAATCTTATTCACAGTCAATATATTATCTCCATTTTAATTTATTTTTTTTTATTCCAAAAACCAATTTTCTTATTAGCAAAGGCCAGAAATATGATTCTTCCTCTTAAAATATCTCTTCATTTTCTATAATTTTGTAATAGTATTAGATATTCCGAATGATTTCAAACATTTATGTCTATTAAGGAAATAATATTTATAATAAATGATGTTTAAAAATATTACTTTTTATTTTTGTAAAAAATTAAAGTTTCATGATTTCATGTAAATAGCAAGAATGTTTATGGTTCGGTTAAATAAACAAAAATGTTAGTGATTTAATAAAAATTATATGTAAATGCATAACTAATTCAGAATTTCTTTACCTTTGGAATTTGACTTATATAGATTTTAAATGATTTAATTCAAATAAAATGAATTACTAATATGATTTCTTAACTTTCGTGGTAAGTATATAATTGCTAAGATTTATAAATTCTCAAATTTTTTTAATAATGACGCTTATTACCTGTATATCGGATTGATGTTTGATGAAAAAATGTTAAAATTATTCACTAATTACAATAGCAATATGCTTTCTCGAAGTTAAATTTCGCTGGCATCATTTGAACGAAAAATTCATGAATTAGTAGGGATACTACCACAAATTTATATGCGAGATGATTTGTGTGAATGATCTTTATGTATGGGTATCGACTACGAGTAAATCAACATATTTCATGGAAGTTGCATGAATCTTAAACAATTGTTCTTTTAAAATCTTTTCATTCCCGAGTATTCTCCGACCTAATCAAACAACCTTAGAATCGAAACCGAAAAGAATCTCCAAGTTTCATTTCACGTAGTCCCTGCAAATGCCTGTAAACTTCATAACCGGTATAGAAAATTTCAAAATTCATTCATATAGACGACTTCCAGGTAGCCAGGATCACCTGGATATTGTGAGATGTCATCTCGGGAAACCTACATGTTATTAATAAATAATGGCTAAATTTCAAAAGATATTTTTGTAGACAATGTTTATCTTACTCGGAACATCCATGTTTGGCTAGATAACATTTGCAACAACTTCAAAGTAGTTATTAAGAAGGGGCCGAACTATCTGTCTTTGTCTAATAGCGTTTTTCATTGTTTATATAAACACTATCCTTTATAACAAGAAAAAAATAGCAGCTCCCGCTAGATATTAGTATAGTTAGTAAATTTTGTAATAACAAACAAATTTTTTACTGCGTAGTTTTTGAATAATTAGAGACCTACCAAAAAAAGATAGGTTATATTCTAGATTGCTAGTAGGTCTCTAATTAGTCAAAAACTATGCGGTGAAAAATTTGATTTTTATTACAAAATTTACTTATTTTACTAATATCTAGCGGGGGCTGCTATTTTTATGTTGTTATACCGGATAGTGTTTATATAAATGATGAAAAACGCTATTAGACAACGACAGATAGTTCGGCCCCTTCTTAAACTATAATTAGAATCTCAAAAGTTTTAGCTGTAGATGATGTTTGAGTTGTCATTAACACCTAGGTATCCAAAGACGGCTATCATGGGTACCACAGCAAAATAAATAACTATTTTTTAAATATTGTCTATATCGATAAGGTAAAGTGTGTATATATATATATATATATAAAGTTAAATATGTGTTTGTATGTGTAAGCGTGTGCGTGCGCGTATGAGTTCAAATTAAATGTTTCATATAAACTTGAATAAACCTGTGTTTGTACGTGCGATTCTACATGAAATGTCCCTTATGTATATATATATATATATGTTTATATCATGCTTGCGAGTCGACATGAAAAGTCCTACGTACATGAACGCGTATGTGCATGCATTCGAATTGACATGAAACGTCTCATGTATATAAACCTAAGGGTACTTAGATAGGTGTGTACAAGCTGTCATGAAATGTCCCATGTATATATATATATATATATATATATATATATATATATATAAATGCGCGTGAACGTGAGCAAGTTGATATGAAATGGACCATATATATATGCAAAGACCTGTCTGTCAGGTCGTACATGAGTTGACATGAAGAGTCGCATGTATATAAAAGCGTGTGTGCATGAATGCAAATTCACATGAAACGTCCCATATATGTAAACCTGAAGGAACTCAGATAGGTGTGTGAGAGTTGTCATGGAATGTTTTATATATATAGAAAAGCCTGTGATTATGAGTACGTACGAGTTGACATAAAATGTCCCATATATATATATATAATCCTATGTGTGCCTGCGCATTGGCATAAAATGTCCCATATATATAAACCTGTATGTGCGTGCGTTGAAATTTACATAAAAAATCCCATGTATATTAACGTGTGCGTGCATGCATGCGAACTGACATGAAACGTCCTATATATGTAAACCTGAAGGAACTCGGATAGGTGTGTGAGAGTTGTCATGGAATGTTCCATATATATAGAAAAGCCTGTGATTATGAGTACGTACGAGTTGACATGAAATGTCCCATATATATATAATCCTGTATGTGTGTGTGTGTGCGTGCGTATTGGCATGAAATGTCCCATATATATAAACCTGTATGTGCGTGCGTTGAAATTTACATAAAAAATCCCATGTATATTAACGTGTGTGTGCATGAATGAAAATTGACATGAAACGTCCCATATATGTAAACCTGAAGGAACTCGGATAGGTGTGTGAGAGTTGTCATGAAATGTCCCATATGTATAGAAAAGCCTGTGATTATGAGTACGTACGAGTTGACATAAAATGTCCCATGTATATATATATATATATATATATAATCCTGTGTGTGTGCGTGCGCATTGGCATGAAATGTCGCATATATATAAACCTGTATGTACGTGCGTTGAAATTAACATAAAAAATTCCATGTATATTAACGTGTGCGTGCATGCATGCGAATTAACATGAAATGTCCCATATACATGAACCTGTGTGTACGTGCGTTATAATTGACATGAAAAATCCCATGTTTATTAAAGTCTGTGTGCATGCATGCGAATTGACATCAAATGTCCCGCATATATAAACCTTTGTCTGCTTGCGTTTCAATTGACATGAAAAATCCCATGAATATTAACGTGTGCGTGCATGCATGCGAAACGACATGGAACGTCTCATATATATATATTTAAACATGTCTGTGGGTGCGTTCTAATTGACGTGGAATGTCCCACGTATCTTTGTATGTGTGTATAAATATATATATATATATATATATATATAATATATATATATATATATATATATATATATATATATATATATATATATCAACTTGTCTGTATGTGTGCGTGTGGGTCGGCATGAAATCTTGCATATATATGAGCCCAGCTGCGTATGTATGTGCGCGTCCACATATGTTTTTCTATATACATATATATGATAAGGATTCCTTAGTACGTTTAATTAAAAAAAGGAATTGTGGAATTTTTAATTAAAGCCCTCGAATTCACAAATCATAATCATAACTGACGCTCTTTTAATTCACGATTACATTTTGATTTCTTAATTAAAATTTATTTAATTAAGGATTCCTTTTGATTTTGTAATTAAAGCCCTTTCAATTCACGATTACATTTTGATTTCTTAATTGAAATTTATTTAATTAAGAATTCCTTTTGATTTTGTAATTAAAGCCCTTTCAATTTACGATTACATTTTGATTTGTTAATTAAAATATTTTTAATTATCAATTTAAAAGGAATTATTAATTGAATAAAACTTCAATTACAAATTCAAAAATGATTCGTAATTCAAATAATTTTTAATTACTTTTTTGCAACCCTACTCTCTTTTCTGCTCATCTGACTGCACCCTTACATATTTCTTTTCTTTAGGGTAAATCGTATAAATGATGACATGTATTGAATTTTATGTTTAATTACAACAGTAAGCATCCATCTTTCTCAAATTTTATACTTTACCTAAATTATATTACATATAAATTTTACACATTTTAAAATTTATTTATTTAATTTTATAATTTTAAAATTGTAAATCATTATTGTAATTAGGAAACAAATAAAAGATTTAACAATTTTAATATATCTTTTAGTAAAGTTTTTGAGAATTACTTGTCAATGTAAATACCGAACCTAGTAATATAATTTTTGCAAAAAAATTATTCAATATTAAAAGATGATTTAAGAAGTTTGAGCTAAGTTTATTAATTTCTTTTATAAAATTGTAGGAGTATTTGAAGACTGCACAAAAATTAAAATAATGATATTGTGTTTAAATACCGAAAAAAGTAGAATTAAATAAGTTTCTTGTATCCAATTCTGTTAAAACATTGCCAGTTCGCGAAAAATGAATTGCATAAAATTGATGGTAACAATGTAAATTTGAAATATATTTTTATAGAAGATTTCTATGAAAATATTTTTTTTTTACTTAGTTTTTCATATTACTTTTTTATTTGTAAAAGTTAAAATGATTGAACAAAATGTCTTCCTGGAATATAACCTGTAATAATTTGTATTGATCAAGATTTAACAGAAATAGGAATCTCAAATATATAATTTTTAAATAATTTCATTGATTAAAATACTTCAAAAACGTAATTGGATAGAAGGTTTTCTGTTTTTATAAAAATATATGTCAACAGGCAATATGACATGATATAAAAGTTTTATAATTAATTACTAATAATTGAATAATAGTGTTTTTTCAAGAATTAAAAATCAAGTACAAATTATTGATATTGTTAGATGAGATCAAAGAAAATATATGAATATTTTAAAAGATGTAAAGTAGACTCATCAAGAGATTGGAATCAAATTACAGATGTAAGATGCATAAAAATATATTTCAAATTTTCAAGAAATATAATTATTTGAAAATAAAATTCATATAGTTTCCTTAGATCTTAAGACAGCCTTTGATGCATTGGGCAAGAATAGTAACATTTAAATCACATTTAAAAAAATAAAATCAATTAAAATATTAAACAATGTAAACTAATTAACTGCTGAAATTAAAAAAAAAAATCAAAATATATAAGATGTGATGTAGTTTTTAATGTAATAAAGCATATAATATAATTTGATTCAAATTTTTATATTAATTTTTGTAAAATATTATTTTTAATATACTAACCTCGTAATAGAAATAAACATATATGTATATATGCATATATATATATATATATATATATATATATATATATATACGTATATTTTTTTATTTGAAATATTTGAAATTCTAATATAAAAATTTAAAATATAAATAATTAACTTTTAATTTTTATTTAAAATATATTTGAAAAAAGTATTTGTTTTCTACAATTCTTCTTCAAAACTTGAAAAAAGTCAACAAAATGAATTGGTTAAAATAAACATTTATAATTATATATTTATTGTATTTAAATGTAACTTACTTCATACAGTGATTGGTGGCTTCTTTTATAAGTATGTATATTTATATACGTTGACATAGATTACATAGGGTATATTATATTTTAATTTCATTATATTACACCTATTCTTTAATATTTCTTATTGCAAAAATTTTATTTTAAAAATAATATTATTAACTGTAGAGCTATGGATTCGTAATCTCGAGATCACAATTTCCAACGCTGATACAAGTACCACTGTACGTTGCATGTGCTTTGTTCACGAGCGCACTGATGATCTCCGTCGCTAATTAGCATCGCAATAATACCTGAAATACAGCGGCGTAACATAAAATTTAAAAAAAGTCAAGTATATTGTTCTCGTTTTGATAATAAAATACCGACATTACAGGTTTCTACATTTATCATTCTTAATCCAAAAATCGTAAAAATATCTCATTATGATTTGAAACAAAAAGTTACTTTTAGCAATTATGAAAAATAAATTTGTAAGCTTTCTTTAGCAACAACAAACAACATATTTCTAAGCTTATCTGAAGTTTTTTTAGCGACAACAAACAATAAATCTGTACGCTTTTATAAGCTTTTTCTTAGCGACAATAAATAATAGATCTGTACGCTTTAGCGACAATAAGAAATGAATTTGTAAGCTTTTAAAGCTTTTAATGCAGCCATATATTTTTATGCTGGTCTTAAGCCCAGAAATCTAGTTAAAAAAAACATGTTTTATTTAAATACAAGTGTTAATAAATTACCTAAGGATATTAAGCTAAATTCATTTTGTAATTTACTTTTGTAATTAGTAAATTTTTGCAACAATAAAAATAAAAATATTATATATTCATCTGAATAAAGGAAATGCAGAGAGGAAGCTTTGTATTATCAATTAGTTATGTTTGCAATTATATTAATGAAATATTAATAATAATAATTTTTTTTTCATTATTAAAATTCAATATTAGAATATAAATGAAATGCAGCGAAAAAACTTTATATTATCAATTAGTTACAGTTACAATTATAATAATAAAATATTACTAATTATAATAATATTGAATTACTTATAATTGTTATTATAATAATAGAATATTATTAATAACAAGAATATTTTTTTATTAATAATTACTAAAACATAATATCATAGTGTGGGGAAGGGCATAATAAGGGGGGCTATAAAAATTGAGGGGGGGCTATCAAAATTGAGGGGGGGGCGAGGGGGACTGAGGGGGGGCCTCAGTTACGTTAATTTTGAAATGGCCATTTATAAGAGGAATTAGAACGTAATTTGAGGGGGGGCTGTACAGACAGACATTTGAGGGCGGGCTGAGGGGGGGGGGTCGGTTGAATCTTGTCTTACGACTATATATAGATAGATGTATGTATAAATATATATATATATATATATATATATATATATATATTACGATCTCATAGTGGGTCATCCCGCTCCTCATGTAGCTCGGAGGTCATTCACCTCTAGGGAGGGTCAGGAGTGGGGTTTTTTTATGACGCTCCATAGTGGTACCTATACTACTGATCCATGTATAAAAATGTGTGTTAATATCAATAAATAACTTTAATGGTATATTTGACTTCATTTCTTCCTATAAATATGATCACTTTTTTCAATTATCCTTTATTTATTTTTCGACAATCGGTTGAAACAGACATAGAACAATGCGCAGGTAAGATTGCTTTATTACGTTCTACAACAAGCGGAATAAAGAGAGATTGATGCAAAGAATATTATCAAAAGGAAACGGAAAAATTAGAACGTTTTCAAAGATGTAATAGAAAAATAATACTCTTGAAAATATTATTTTAAATGATAACTTTTTAGAATAAATGCTTATTTACGCACGTCTCTTATCATACTTGTCGCGATAGATCAGAACAGCTCCAGCAACGCCAAAAACCTTTGCTACAAGGTGACGAAAAGAAAAAGAAAGAAAATCAACCATCATCAACATGGAAACAATATTCTAAAAAATTTTTAACTAATACTTACTCTATTCCTGAAAAAAAAGAATATAGAAAATTTTTAACTAAAAAATATTTATATATTTACATATTTTAGCTGTCTGGGGGCTGTTATAGGGTACATGGGGTAGTATAGCGAAACATTTTTCCCTTCTCTGTCTCTTATACCTGTCTGAGGTTGTTATAGTGTACATGAGGTGGTATAGTGAATCATTTACCCCTCCCCTCTTCCCTAGCTGTCTGACATTTCCCCCTCCCGTCCTTCCAGTCTGGGTATTATGCACTAATATTTTATTTAACAATTTTATTCATAAATTATTTCCTACGATTAAAATATTTGTTGGTTCTTTTTTAAGTTCCTTTGGCTTTTATCCACCGCCGTAGATCATCCACACGAAAGTCTGATGCGACTGAAGCTCACCAGAAAAGCCAAATGTTATACAACACATAAGCACATTGTAACGGCTTATATCAATTTCGAATAGAATTATTTAATTTAGTATGAATATTTTATAAATAATTTGACATTATTTATAACATAGAATAATTTTCTGTAATAATAAATTTAAAGTTACGTTAAAAGTATAAGTACGGCTTTATAGTTACCTACTGGGGCTGATAATCAAGGTAACTCAAACGTATATATACAGATATAGTAAATGATTATAGAAATAGAATAATCTATTTCTTCTAATGAAAAAGTAGTATCAATATTTGATTGATTGAAATTCGCTGAGGATATAGTGCTCTATATTAATACGAGAGATTATGAAAATGCTAAAATAATATTCGAAAATACCATCGAAGAAATCACAAGCAGGTTGCTAAATATTGGACTTGAAGTTTCCCCTGACAAAACAAACTTTATACATTTTAATTTAGAGGAAATCCAACCAGGTGAGACTCAAATCGCCGTACGAGATCAAACTATAGTGTCAAAGCCATCTATCAAATTCTTAGGTATTTACTTTGATCATCAGCTCAAATTCGACAGACATATCAGCCACATACAGGAGAAGTCCAATAGAGCACTAAACTTGGTAAAATTTCTACGTGGCATACGATGGAGGGGCACACCCTCAGACACTATTGACGTTCTACAAAAGCTTCATTGGATCAATTATTGATTATGGTATCTTTATTTATCTTCCTACACAAAAAAATAAAATATTAAAAATCGAAAAAATACAATATGCTGCATGTAGGGCGGCACTGGGTTTGAGGATTAGTTGCCCTACAGACATACTACTGGATGAAGCCAAAATTACAACTATACAACATAGAAGTAAAATTCTGTGCAAAAACTTCTTACTCAAGGTACTCAGCAATACAAGATCCATAGCACACACCACCATCAAGTCCAACCTAACAAACATCATAAACGATCGTTCCAAAAAAATCAATGTTCTAAGTGAATGTATAAGAAGTGTAATTGGGATTGAACACCTCATCTATTCAACTAAATTACCAAGCATATATTGTTACGATTATGAAACTTTGATAACCCCACTGTCTATAAACTGTGAAGTCGGTAAGTTCCTATAGAGCAACGACCACTCAAATGAACTTTTTGAAGATATATTTAAAAACGATGACGGTCTCAAAATTTTCACTGATGGAAGTAAAAGTGAAAACAGTCTCTCTGCTGGTTGCGCATATATATGCCCCGAACTCAAGATAAACAAAACATTTAGTATAAATCATAGAGCCTCGATATTTACTACAGAAACACTTGCCCTTATGGAAGATATTGATCTTGCATTGCTAAATAAGCAATATAATATAGCAAGCTAATAATAATATTAGCTTTGGCACACCCAAAAAACGACATCAATGTTAATCATTGTATTCTAGATATACGTAATAAATACATTCAATTTCATCAAAATAATGATTATAATACCAAAATAAATATCTACTGGATACCAGCCCACAAAGGCATTGCTGGAAATGAATTAGCTGATCAGCTTGCAAAAACTGCTGCCACTCACAACTCAATAGAAAAGAAGATCCCTTTTACGGACTTCAAACAATTTTTCAAAAAAATGGCTATGAATGATTGAACAAATGTTTTAAAACAACAAGGTCAATACGAAGGACAAACGTATTTCCGCATGTACCATAGAACGTCAGCTCATCCGTGGTTCAACAATAAAAACCTTAGCAGGGAATTCATAGTGAACACCTGCAGGCTCCGAAGCAATCATGTAAGCCTAAACGCCTCACTGTTCAAAATTAAAGTGATAAACAGCCCTGGCTGTGAATGTGGGTGTGAACTTCAAGAAATCAACCATGTGCTGTGGCAGTGCCCTCTGTATAATCAACATAGGACTATACTCTTAAACAATTTAAAACTACTTGGATGGGCTCCACCGTTTGATATTAAAAGTTTTCTCTCAAAGCCTAATATTATTATTTTGAAATACATATATAGATTCCTAAAAAAATGTAATTTAAACATTTGATAAATATGTATAACAACAAATGTAATTGTATTATGTATATGTAACTCTTTTTGTAGCTAAATAATCCACATATTTGTAGGGTTAAAAAAAAGCTTAAATAAAAAAAAAAAAAAATTTGATTATTAACAATAAAATATATAAGATGTAACTTTCTAAAATAATTGTGTGTATATAACTAGAACATTCTATTTATATAATATGTATGAAAATGATTATTCTATTTGAAGTTTAAAGATATAAATTAAAATATAAAAAATTAGCATTTTTAATTAATAAATAATAAAATAAATTATTAAAAATAGTCTTTTGGAATGTAAAGGAAATAGAATGTTTCTTTTACAAATATATTTATCTAAATTAAATGTTTCTTATGTAAATATATAAAATAAATGTTATGGGACATTCTATTTCCTAATATATAATTCTTTAGTGAGAAATAGAACTTCATAGAAGGTTTACGAAATAATATAAAAGAGCATGTATCCAAGCAAGCTCTCTCATTCTCTCTTAGATGTTCGACCATGTAACATCTAAGATGGACTTTACATTCATTCGATCTTATACTGTCATAAGCATAAAATCTAAGCATTCCGTCTTAAAGTACCATGTAACTTTTAAATCTTTGTAAAACATATATATATATATATATATATAATTAAGGAGGATCATCCGTTAGCTATAGTTTGTTGTTCATAAAAATTAAAAGTTAAAAGGATTCTTCAAAATATTGAAAATAATTAATTTATACCAAGAAAAAAATTCCCGTAAATTTTCAAGTAGCCTTAACGACTAATTTTTTTATATGTGCTCACTCAAAGTTTGCGTGTTTTGTATCTTATAGCAGTAGAAAGATAAACATTAAGTGAGCATAAATAATAAAATCAATTGTTAAGGTTAGCTGAAAATTTACGGGGATTTTTTTCTTGTATCTCTCATATTCTTGTCTGGTATAAATTGATTATTTTCAAAATTTTGAGGAATTATTTAACTTTTAATTTTTATGAACAACAAACTATAGCTAGCGGATGATCCTCCTTAATTCTATAATAAAAAGAAGTGTATAACTCACCTTATCTCATTTATCATTTTTCATAGAAATTATTAAAAAATTAATTTTGCATTATATAAAAGTGTTATTTATCGCACATTTAAGAGTATTGCACTCAAAGATGTCGTCGATTTAAACACTTTTCTGCATATCTCATAATAATAAAAAAGTTTATTATCGCACTCTTTAGAATATTGCACTCAACGGAGTCGTCGATAATAGCTTTTATCACGTTACCCTCTTCTCCACACTTGAGAGGCGGTCGGAACCAAACCGGTGACTTGTGGTATATATCAAGTCAGCATTTTTCGCTTTACGATAATATTTTGTATATTTTTATGGCTTAAACTATTTCAAATTATTCTTTATATACATGACTAGAGGAAATGACTATATTTTTACCATATGAATAAGTAATTTAATTATTATAAGCATTTATTACAAATATCAAACTGACTTGACATATACCGCATGCAAAAAACTGTCGTGTCGATTGTGAGGTGGGATTTTTCGCTTTATAACAATATTTTGTATATTTTTGTGGCTTTAACTATTTTAAATTATTCTTTATATACATGACTAGAGGAAATGACTATATTTTTACCATATTAATAAATGAATAAATTATTATAAACATTTATTACAAGCACCGAACTAAGTCACCGATTTGGTTCCGACCGCCTCTTAATGAAAAAATACAAACCATCGCATCTCCAAGAGTATTGCACTGGAGGAGATCGTCAATAGATGTAGTTTTCATTTTATATTATTGCTGTATGCACCTTGTATATGCATGTGATAAATCAAATTAATAAAGTAAATTTAAATTCGGTAATTAAAATATTACCTGGCGATCGTGGATAAACTCAAGCCCGCTTCAACATTTTCATACACATATGCTCATACACATAGATATATGTACATATAGACATGCACATATACAACCAGATACATGAATACCCATACATACGCACAATCACAAGTACACATACTCAAACAGATACATAAATACCCATGCACATACGCTCAATCACATTTGCACGATCAAATATAATTACAACTACGGAGTACAGCAGTTTATCACTTGAAACGATACTTTATATTCAATTTTTAACAAAAATTTTTGATTTTGAAGATTTTTTTCAAAATTTTGAATATTAAATTAAATATTACATATAATGTGTCCCGAAAAGTTTTGGTATGGAGAGTATTTCTTGATAGAAAATTAAACTATGAACGAAAAATCTTAATAAATTTTTTTATAGCACTGCGTGAGCTAAATTCGCGTTTTCTACATCATTTAGCGGGAGCTAAATACAACTTTTTTCAACTGTGTAAAAAAGTACTACCGTCAGAAATTTCGCACTTTATTATACTGTTCAAAAAAGTAATATCGAAATCACGCATCACAATGACTCTTTGTATATATATTAATACGTAGAAATGTCTTTTCACACATGATAATACGTAGGAAATCAATCAAAAAATATAAATACTTTAATAAAGAATTGAAAACATCAAGAAAATCAAAACTATAGTTTATAAATTACTGTTGTGCCGTGAGTTATCGAAACAAAACATCTGTGAGCGGCGCGCATGCGTGTACAGTGTGTACGGCCTAAGAATGAGAAAGAAAGAGATAGCTGTACGAACAATAAACTAGATGCTTTGCTTTGTCTGACCTGTGTATACATAAATCTAAATAATCGGCAAGTTCTCTTTTTATCATATTGTATTTAATTAATAAAATATCACTGACATCAATACTTATTTGATATAATTTCTCAATCTAAGAATATTTTTGATATCGTTTTTGCTTTTTTTTGTTTGCGATGGGTCTATCATTGATAATAAATAGTTTTACTTTTTTTCGATTTATCATTCGTGGTGTGCATAGTTTTGCTGATATATAGAATTCGTTTTTATTTACGAATTATCATTCGTGGTGTGCATAGTTTTGCTGATATATAGAATTCGTTTTTATTTACGAATTATCATTCGTGGTGTGTATAGTTTTTGATAATATTGATTTTCTGGGGTATTAATTACGTGTGGCGAATTTATCTCACACGTGCTATAAAATAATATACGATACGTGTGCTCGAAGTGGTCCTCTTACACGACGTGCATAGCACCCTCGCTGCGCTCGGGCGCTAACTGCACGCCGTGTAAAAAAGGACCACTTAAAGCACGTGTATCGTAATGTACTATTTCTATCTGTAGTTGTTACCAAGATAATTACAAAAATTGAGATTCATGTAGGCACAAGTGTTCGACCGCTGCAGTGATAAGAACGGCATGGCACAGCAAGCTTCGGCTATAAAACAAGAGCAGTCTTCAAAAGCCTTCTTTTCAATTTACTCAAATCTTTTTAATGATGTTTTTACATATTTTGCCTTTAGTTTATTCAGCTGTAGTTTTTTCAATATTACAGCTAAAAAATCTAAAGAATATTTAGAACAGGAAAAATAGCAATTTTTAACTAAAAAAGTATAAAGATTATAAAACTTTCCAATGAAATAACGTAATAATTTTTCGAATAGCTGTAGATAGCATTTTTTAAGCCGTTTCTGAATATTTTTTTTACATTTTTTTCGGCTATAATATTGAAAAAACTACAGCTGATTGAACAAAATTAAAAATTGCAAAAAAGTATTTCAATTGCTTACGCGTTATATTTTTGTGAAAACATCATTTAAAAAATTTAGGCTAACTGAAAAGAAATTTTTTGAATAGTACTTTAACATGGTTCACTCATAATTTTCTTAGAATCGAAACTTAAGGAAATATATTATTTCAAAGTTGAAGCAAAAATTTGATTACTTGTTTAGAATTATTGGCCGATACTGAAGGTTTAATTTAAGAACTTAAAAAGAATTTTAAATTTTAACTTATTCCTTTTATAAAGTGCGATACAGAATAAATTTTATGAATGTATCTGAAATTTTAACATATTTTGTTACGTATTAAAAAAAAATTTTTTTAATTTCATGTTATATTATATATAACTTTTATAGCATGTATTATTAGATATATGAGAATATATGTGAACAATTTATTGTATTACCTTTTTTAAAAGTATTTTCAATCCATTAAGGTCACTTTTATTAGTTAAGTGAACTTGATCTTTTGAAAAAGAATTTATGATTGATGTAGAGTTTTTATCTAGAAAAAAGTCAGAGCTTTCTATGATTCTCTGGGTTTGATCGTTTTCTGGATTCAATGAATCTAAAGATGATTTGGTAATATTTCTGGTATCGACATCATATGCATACTCGACTTCCATGTTATGGTTACTATTCTTCTTGATGTGTGTGTCAGAAAAGTCCAATTTTCTGAAAAAGTAATAATGAGATTTCAACAAAAATTAAAACAGATTGACATAAATAATTTTATTCTCATAATAGAATGTAATTAATGAAATTATGTGTTAATGAAATCATATAAGAATGTTCAAATCACTTTTATAATAATGCCTCAATATTGCAAAATTAATACAAGGCATTTTTGCATAATTATGTTAAAATTTGTTTAAGTTTTTGCTTAATGTAAGAGCAAGCGAAAAAAATTTCATATTCAACACAGCATGAAATATTTCTAGAAACATTTGATGAAATAGTTTAATAAAATATTATAGCGAAGTTTCGATAAGATTTCCAAATTGTTTTTGAAATATTTCAAAGAATTACGTCTTAAAATAGTATATTGTGTAACGAGTGAGGTTTAGTTGACTATCGCGCACGAGCGAAGCGAGTACCACCATTGCCCGAGCGGCGTAATAGTCAACTAAACCAAACAAGATTCACATACTATTTTTCCTCATAAGTGGGAGCAAAGTCCCTGCTCCATTTAAAACAAATTAATATGTAAATAAAAAAAATGAATTTATTGGAATTCTATAGAAATATTATTCATTTGCGTCGCCAACAACTTTCATCGAGAATCTAGCATACGACTCATACACGTTCTTATATATGTCGTTTCCTTTCGATACGGCATTCTCTTTCTCTCTCTCCTTTCTCTCTTTTATTCATCACGCAATTACAACGGATCATTAATCTCATACTTGGTTAGACTTATTTGTTATAAATGATAGCTCCTCTTTATTATGATATGAGAAGTCTGCTGCTCCATTCATAGCAGGTCATGATCTGATCAAATTAAGACTTAAGCTTTATAGATCTGAAAGGATAATTAAATCCTTTGTTACTAGGAACTTTGCAAACTGTAACATTGATGCACTCAATGCTGCTGTGAGTTCTAATCTTTCTTCTTATCCTCCTGCGAGTCTTTCCTATTTGTGTTCCTCTTCTTCAAACTTGTTGTCTAATTATGCATTTAATCCTAATTATAGTTCAGTTAACCTTTTGCAGTCACCACAGATTCTGAATGCCCATACTATTGATTCTAGGGTTCATATGTTCTCTTCTGGTATAGTTAAGGCTTTTGACAGGTCTGCGCCTGAAAAACTAATAAAGATTACCACTAAACGTAAGCCATGGGTCAATCATGATATCAGGTTGCTTATGAAGAATCGTGATAAGTGTTATAAACTGGCTATGAGAACTGGGTCGGATGATGCTTATGCTCGTTTTAAGCTGCTTAGGAATGAGGTTTTTAATTCCCTTAGTAAGCTGAAAAATGACTATATAGCAAGTAAAATTTCTTCGGCTTCTACAATTAAGAGCAAGTGGTCCGAATTGCGTAAGCTTGGTCTGGCTAGCAGTGCTCTGCCTTCACCTCTCAAGTACTTCTCTTCATCAGTGCTCTTAAAACATTATACTTCTGTTTCTTTACAGAGCTTAGCTTTGACTGATGCGGATGTTGATCAGGTGCTTGCCTTACCACTTAGATCGGATCTCCCAGTGTTTAACTTTGCTTCAGCTGACCCTTCTAACCTTGTTAATCTCCTTCGTTTATCCAGTTCTAGGGCGGTTGGTCCTGATCGCACATCAGCTGATATACTCAAGATGATTGATGGCTCTCTGTCTACAAGCTTAGCTTCTATAGTGAATGACTCTTTATTTTTTGGCCATTTTCCTGAGACAAGGGCTTTTCTTTTACCTCTAGCAAAGCAAACTAAAATGGATGATCCCTCTCAAACTCGACCTATAGCTAAGTTATGTGAGGTTTCTAAGGTTCTGGAGAGGGTTGTGCACACGCAGATATCGGCTCATCTCGAGTCCAATACCTTACTGGATTGTTATCAGGCCGGCTTTAGAAAGGGTCATAGTACACAGACTGCTCTTTTACATCTACTTGACGACTGTAGGTCTGCCATTGATCATAGAATGATCACTCTATTGCTTCTGTTTGATTTCTCTAAAGTCTTTGATAGAGTTCCACATAGTAGACTGCTCATTAAACTTCGGTCAATGAATTGCTCTGATGTTGTAATCAGATGGTTTGCGTCGTACTTGAGAGGTCGGGCTTATTCTGTTGTGGATGAAAGTAATCAACCATCCGTTTTATCTCAGGTGACTGCCGGTGTTCCACAGGGTAGTGTTCTTGGCCCACTCCTGTTTTTGGTTTACATAAATGATGCTCCGCTTGCCTTATCATCGACAAAGCATATTACTTTTGCTGATGACCTCCGGGTTTATAAATCTTTTTTGTCTGTAAATCTCGAAGATGAGGTTAACCTTATCAATCATGATGTTGCATCTGTCATTAAGTGGGCAGAGGAAAATGGGCTTCTTTTGAATGCTCTTAAAACACAGGCCATTTTCATCGGCAGTGAGAAATTTATTTCTCGCTTAAATGACAATTCATCCATTCCATCTATATATGTAGGAAATACTATTGTTCCTTACTCCTCTGTTGTTAAAAATCTTGGTCTGTGGATTTCTTCTACGCTGGACTGGAGTAAGCATGTTTCTTGTACTATGCAAAAGATTCATGGCACCTTAAGATCTCTTAAGTTCTATAAACATGCATTGACCTTAGATACGAGAAAGCAATTAGTAGAGTCTCTTATTTTTCCAATTCTTGATTAAGCAACGGTTGCTTATGACGATCTGCCTCAAACGCAAAACCTACGTCTGCATAGAGCATTCGACGTCTGCATCAGATTTATTTATGGCCATATTGGTTGGTGTAGCAGAGTTACACCTTATAGGCTTGGCTATGGATGGTTGTCTGTTAAAAACAGACGTTTATATCTTAAGATGTCTCTTGCTTTTAATGTTATTTCACATAATTCTCCATCATACCTAGCCTCTAGGTTTATAAGGCATCATGTTGATGCTTCAGTGCGCTCATCAACCAGACTACCACCCAGGTTGTTTATCTGTCCAAATGTGCGTACTGCTGCTTTCCAACACTCATTCGCCTTTTTGGCGAATAGTATTTTAATAAAGAGTTATCCTCATTGGAATCTTTCTCTCCTGAGGCTTCGCTCTCTTTTAAGCGTTCCTTGTATAATAAGCTTTTATTGAGTGAATGTGAGTTGTGGCAGCATAAAACTGGTACAGGCTGAGTTTCACAGTAGTTATGATTAGATGAATCATAACTTTCAATTATGAATTGTATGGATTACTATTGCTAGAAACATAATTTAAATTGAGCACAAAACTATTTAGTAACAACTAAACTCACTTAATTGTTAATTGCTATTGCTTATGTACTAAAATTTTGCTATTGTTTAATTAATTATTTTATGATTATATATATTGTTTATCTAATTATTTCTATACTATATTGAATAATTAATTGTTATTTTGATTTAGTTACTTGTATTATATATGATTATTGTTATCTTTATTTAAATAACTTCAGAAAATGTATATTATGCTTTTCACATTTGATCTCTCACTTGTTATTTTTATTATTTTTATAAATTGTAATACGTCGTTGTACTATTTCTTTAGTGCTAGACAGGGTTCTACCAAGGCCAAATAAATAAGTCTAAGTCTAAGTCTAAGTCGAAACTGCTGTATGACTACGAATGGCAGACAAATGTCGTACGACTGACTCGTATACACGTTTTTGCGTATTTCGTTCCCTTTCCATACAGCATTCTCTTTCTCTCTCCTATCTTCGCCTGCACGACGCTGATTAGGTGTATACCATCAAAATCATTGTGTTATTTTTCATAACTCAACACATTTGCATAATGTTATTTTTTATAACTTAACGCTTTTAACTACAACACACCCTTTGAAGAAAAAACACACGCAGTGCGTGCTATTAGCTATTTACCACCTTGTAAATACATGCGTACCCAGCACGGATGACGAAAAAAATATATTGTTATTTCAGTTAAATATTACAATTAACATAACTTTAAACATTTTCTGCAACATTTATAGAATATTTCAAAAACATTTCATGTACTATTTCTTGAAAATATTTTTAAACCATTTCTTGTAACTTAAGTTTGGTCCAGACTTATTCTATGTGCATATTCTGGCTCGGTATGTTTCTGTTTCATTGTATGCATCTGATTAAAGTTCGTCAATCCTGAATAGAAAGTAAATTTATGTCAGTTCAACATTTATTAATTGTTTTTATTTTCGCTACTTTGGCCATATATGAAAGTAACATTGATTTACTTCTTACTGAGAATCAGCTACATTTAACAAGATACATGCAATGGAACAGAACCATATGGAAACAAAAGTTACATATGCATGTGGGATAAGTCTGGACTCATCCTTATCTTGTCACAACAGACTGTTTGAGGCTCCTGCAAATAACATAACATCTGAAAGAAGTTAAAAGATCTGGGATACCTATTCGGAACTCAAGGGGACTTGAATGGATTGACTCCAGATGAACTTAATGCGCACTTTGCTGGTCTCGATGCAGGATGATGCTGAGGAATGCAAGAAAATTCTTTCTTGATGTAGTGAAAGCGATTTTGCCTTCAAAGTAACTAATATTACATAGGCCCACAGAAAAAACAAAAAAGTCTGTGCAATTGACCAGACCTATATATACTTATGTATTTTTCGACGCTAAATCCGAATTTGCAATAAGAAAGTAGGGTCCAGCTACTTTATTATGGGGTTTTGCTCGAAAAACCTCATTTTTACGGTTTTTTCATGGTTTTAGACTTTAAGAGCAGGTCGTATATCTCTGTCCTTTTCTAATCAAAGAATGAATTTTTTTGCAAAAACTAATAATTGTAGCAAAAAATAAGGAGATAGCCCCATCTCGTATAATCAAAAGCTAGATTTTCTTTGATGAGGAAAAATTATTTTCATCGATTAGTTTTGAAGGAAACCTTGAAAAACTTAAAAAATAGAGGTTAGGATGGACAATTCAGTTTTTCAAGGTTTTCTTAAAAACAAAGCGATAAAAATAATTTTTCCTCATAAAAGAAAATGTTGCTTTTTATTATACGAGATGGGGCTTTCTTCTTATTTTTTGCTACAATTATTAATTTTTGTGAAAAAATCAATTTTCTGATTAGAAAAGGACAGATATACTCCACCTCCTCTTAAAAAGCGAAATATGCTGACAAAGAGAAATACAGTAAGTGAATATCGTGACCGAGAGAAAACCTTTCGAAAATATTTTAAAGAAGATTCAGAGCTAGTTTACTGCATTGACGTAACAGGACTTATTGACGAATTAAAACCAGGTATATACGAACCTGAGGATTGGCGCCTGTTCATTGATTCGTCTAAGCAGAGCCTTAAAGCAGTCCTTCTTCATAACACAAATAAGTACGCTCCTATACCATTAGCGCATTCAACTGTGCTTACAGAAAAGTATTCAAACATTGAATTGGTTTTGTCGAAAATAAAATACGAGGAACATAAATAGCTAATATGTGGAGACTTAAAAATTTTATCTATGATACTAGGACAACAATTTGAATTTACAAAATATCCTTGTTATTTGTGTATGTTTGATAGTAGAGATAGGGAAAACCACTACAAAAAGAAAATTTGTCCACCAAGAGAGTCATTTGAACCTGGAAAACAAAATATTGTAAAAGAGCCCCTTGTGAATTCGTCCAAAATTTTGATACCGCCTCTTCACATATAGCTTGGTTTAATGAAACCATTTGTCAAGGCATTAGATCAAGATGGGGAATGCTACGAATATTTGAGCCAAGTATTTCACCACAAAATAGATGGTAAACTAAGTGCATATATTTTTGATGGACCTGAAATTCGTACTCTATTTAGAGATGAAAACTTTGAAAGAACTATGAAAGATGATGAGAAAGCAGCATGGTCTAGTTTTAAAGATGTATTAACAAAATTTTTGGGTAGCACTAAAGACGTAAATTACAAAACTATTGTAAAAATAATGGTATGCAACTTCGAAAAACTGGGCTGCCTAATGAACTTGAAGCTTCATTTCCTTGATTCACATATTGATCAATTTCCTGAGAACAACGGGGACTTTAGTGAAGAGCAAGGAGAAAGGTTTCACCAAGACTTGAAGGAATTTAAACGCAGATTTCAAGGACGATGGGGTATAAATATGTTGGCAGATTACTGCTGGATGATGAAGAGAGAAACATCTTCAAAAAGAGGTCAAAAGCGTGTCAGAAATCCTTAACGCCGGTCATTTGACGAGAAAAGTGTGCGTAAGCGTAAAACACTTTAAAACTTTATTTAAAATATTTTTTGGAAGATAAAGATAAAAAAAGATATCGCCAATATCTAGTATCCAACATCTCACTATCGAAGTTGCGAAGTATTAGCGAAAATTCTACAAACTCAATTGATTAACCCATTAAAACTCTGAGGGACTTCTTAAAAGAAGCTAAAAATATTATAATGGACTTCATGAATATCGCTATACATAAGTCTTATTTTATGATCAACAGTCGAAAAAGGTTCTAGTTTTATGATTTATGTAGTGGAAAACTTCCAGAACAGTATCCAAAACATAGATTTTTTGAAAAAAATATCAATTTATCACGTTTATTGTCCACTTACGCCGACTAGAAGTTGTTGTTTGAAAAAAATGACTTAAAATTCGTGATTAGCGACCTCAAAAACCCCCAGTTAAGTATTTTCAATGTTTATAAATCGGTTTAAAATCGTAAAACTTGATTTTAATGTCATTTTAATCAAATTTGAAGCTAATTTTCACTTTTCGCGATTTTCTGCCTTTTCATCGCCGTATGGTGGCTTGAAATTTTTGTAAAAAAAAAATTCAAAACATGGTTTTCGATGTATTTTTTCCCGTAGAATTCGATTCTGAAGTCAAAAAAATAAAATTATTTAATTTTTTTATTTAAAAAAAACCATGAAAAAACCGTAAAAATGAGGTTTTTTGAGCAAAACCCCATAAAATAGTAGCTGGACCCTACTTTTTTATTGCAAATTCGGATTCAGCGTCAAAAAATACATAAGAATATATAGGTCCGGTCAATTGCACAGACACTTTTGTTTTTTTTTGTGGGCCTGTGTTATCGACGTTATTCTTGCGATTTCTCACTTTTTATCGTGGGCTCGTAGTGAGGATATTTAAAGAATTACCTTTTATTAGCAAACATCTTATGGCTCTCTTTAATTCTCCTTTTGCATGGGGAGGGGGTGGTCTTTTCTTGCCTTCGAAAGCAGGCACGTATTGTGCCAATAAAATAGTACTCTACACTTACATCGCTTAAAGGCTTTAGATCTATTGCAATTCTGTTTTTTATTATACGCTTTTATTAAGCTTGCTTTCACGTCTGTCTGTCTGTCTATCTGTCTGTTTGTAATCAAATCTTGCACGCTCGATTTGAGGCACTTTTTGTCGATGGAAATTTCTGAAATTTTACACAGACCTCGGTCTCCGATGACAATGTAATAATCCGTTGTCAGATCGGCGATGACGGGTGTGCAAAGTCATCTCTGAGGAAGTTTAAGTAGAAAGGCTATCTTTGGGTGGAGGCGAGTTGATGGAATGTTGTTGAGTTGATAGTTGTAGAAAATGCATAGGGGATAGGGGCTTGCATAGGGGATAGGCGAATGTACAGCTGGCAATATAGAGGATAGGAGGATCAAAAGGGATAGGGGAATATATAGGGGGTAGGGGAATATATAGGGGGTATGGTAATGTATAGAAGATACAATTAAGTACAAACTTTCGAAAAACAATTATTCATAGAAAATTTAATATTAACTAAAAAGTAGATAGTAAAAAATTTAGTTAAAAGAAAATTTTACAACGAAAATTCAAAAATAGAAGTGTGGGCGCTGAATTAGATTTACTAAAATTAGCGCCCACACTTTTTTTTAAAATTTTTGTTGTAAAATTTTCTTTTAATCATCGCAATGAACTGTATAAAAGTAATTTCAAGGAAGTGAATTAATTTATTTGATACTTTTTAGTGTATTTTCTCCGTTATAAAAGCGTGTTTTAAAAATGTTTTTTTTTCAATTTTTTTTAAGGTATACTGCTGCTTACGAAAATTTGACCACCTAAGCAAAAATCAAAGAAAATTAAAACTTTTATATCTAGGCGAAAAATGAATGAATCTGAAATATTTTAACGAAACTTTTAAGTTTACACTAAAAACAATGAAAAACACGAGTTTCGATCTAAAAAAGTTAAAATATGAATCTTTTATACATAAAAAATGAAACTATCTAAAAAATTTTTTTTCGTCTATTTTAAAATTTGTGTCGTTTTGTCAAAAATAATCAAAGATTGGAAATTTAAAAAAGAGGTGAAAGCTACAATACACTAATAAAAAATAAGAAGTTAAAAGCTACCATACGCCTATTTTTAAAAGATTTATGTTCATTTACGTGAAATAAATGCATTTTTTCAACAGCTGATATCTTGAAAAGAATCACTTGGAAAAAAAACTTCAGAAAGAGAAAATTTGTGTTTTTCAGGAAGGAATCTAATTTTGTAGTCAAAATACAAATCAAAAATAATTTTTTTTCTTCCCATGTTTTCGTAGGGCTAATTTTATTTTTATTTTCTTTATTTTAAAAATTTTTAAATTGACGAAAAAAAATGTTTAAATTAGTTCTATTTTTTACATATAAAAGATTGACATTTCAACTTTTTTAGATAATGTCTCGCTTTTTCTGATGGTTTTTATTGTAAACTTTGAAGTCCCGTTGGAATTTTTCAGATTTATTCATTTTTTGCTAAGGCATAAAAATTTTAAGTTTCTATGATTTTTTCTTAGACGGCTAGATTTTCGTTAGCGGCAGTCTACTAAAGAAGATTGCCCATGATCAATCGCAAGAGTATATAACAAACTATAAGATACTCAACTTTATACAGATTGGTTTTAAAAAACAGCACTCGACCCAGATAGTTGAACTCAAACTGACGAATGACATAAAAGCAAGTCTTGACAAAAAAATGGTTAAATTGCGTTTACTTTTTGATTTTAGCAAAACATTCGATATGATCTTTTCCTCTCTAATACTTATGAGACTTAGCTCGATGGGGTTTCCCGGGGCCGCTCTCAGGTAGATCAACTCCTATATTTCAGGATTTAAACAAATGATTTCCATAAATTCCAAAGAAAAATCATGTGCGCTAATAACTTATTTGGAAATTCCACAGGGTTCAATGCTGGGGTCTCTGTTGTTTTGCCTTTATATTAATGATATAAATAACGTTCTTGATTCGTGTTCCGTAGGGCACCTAATTTATGCAGATGACCTGCAATTATTATTATGAATAATTTCTATAAAAATGTAGATAGTTTATTATTATATTTATAACTTCAATTACATTTGATTCTTCATAAAAAATATTTATTGTTTATGATTATTAATGTTCCAATCACATTGATTTTAACAAGTTTTTTTTTCTATTTCATTGATAAGATGTAATTTATTTGAAAAATTTGAATTTGTAATAAAAAATCTATTTTTTTTGTTTTTGATTCATAAAAAACTACTATTTTATTATTGAGTTATAAGCGTAAATGCTATTTTTCTCATTAAAACCTATGTTAAATTTTTAAATTTATATATTTTTCTTTTCATTTAATCGATAACCTTATATTTTTAAAATTGCGATAAAATACTCATGATTTACACTTATTTTGGCATTTTTTTATGACATATCCTTTTTTGAGTGGGTTATCCCAGCAAGCCTCCTTAAAAATTCATAAATAGTTTTTGAAACATTCAAGAAACACTTTAAATTTAAAACATCACATAAAATGTTTTTCAATAATATTTCAGAAATTTTTTTTATGACATTTAGAATTGATTCACTCAATAACGTCTGTTGATTTTTAGGCACGACCGCTATACGGAAGTGCCTTATATTTTTGACATCGCGAAAAATGTAACCCTTAAAAATATGTTTTTTTATGATAAAAAACTTATTTTTATAGCAAAATAAGACTATTACGAGGCTTCCTTAAAATGTATGTATGGATGTATGTGTGTGAGAAATCAAGTTTATGAATTTTCTCGACGAGCTTTTATCCGATCTGAATAATTCAAACGGGGAATTGTTTCAAATAATAACACAAGTAAACGTTCCTATTTTGAAAAAAATCGTTGGAAGCGTTTTTAAATAGGCGCCTTTTAAATGGTCAAAAAAATGGATTTTTGGTAATAACTTGAAAAATACGATTTTTTTTCGAAAAGTATATTGGATAAAAGTTATAGAATATAAAGAAATAAATCTTTTTTATATCACACATTTTTCTCTGAAGTTAATATTTTTCAAATTGTTCATGAAAAATGTTGAAATCAAAGGCTTTTTAATGATAATTTGATAAATATTATTTTAAAAATAATATATATAGTATTAAAAAGATGTATCTTATTTTTTTCTATAAATTTTATTTAATATACTTTTTTTCAATATTCGTTTTTTTCAAGTTATCACCAAAAAAACATTTTTTAACCTCTAAAGGGATAACTGTTTTAAAACCGCTCGAACGATTTTTTTTTAAACTGCCAATATTTATTTGTATTATTGTTTCAAATCATCCCCCGTCGGAATGATTCAGATCAAATAAAAACTTTATACAAAACTTTACTTTTAAGCTACTGAACTATTTTTTTTCTTATAACTTTTGATAGATTATCCTATCCAAAACTTTAAAAAGTATACATTAATGAAAATATGTCTTTTTCACATAACATAAATTTTTTTGAAATCAATCAACTTAATTCACAAGGAAATTTTAAATAATTATAAATTTGTTTTTTCAAATAAATACAATAAATTCAAACCTCCTGTTGAAAGATGCGGTAAAAAATACAACGAAAAAAAGAAATAAGATTATTTTTTAAGGCTTTTGCGTTTGTAAATGATTTGTTTTAATATTCTTTAATTATCAAATAGCGAGTGCGAAGCGCGAGCGTTTTCGGTTGTGCCTTATATGCAAGAAGCGGAGCTTTTTGCATGCCTTGCATCGCTTCGCGATGCAAGGCCCGAGATGCGAGCCACAGCGGCCCAAAGGGCCGCTGTGGCGAGCTAGTTTACTTTCTTTTCTTCTCGTAGCGCTCACCTTATTATCATATCGAGCAGTTGAAGGGCTTTCAAGATGTTTTTTTCTTTTGAAAGATTAATGTTTACGATTGCATGTTTTTCTTTTTTTCATCTCTATGACTTTTTTTCTTTAAGCCATCTTCTTTTGATCGATGGATATTTTTCCTTTGGTCAAGGAATATTTTTTCTTATCTTTTACAAATAAGAGTTCTCTTTTTTCAAAACAAGATGAAAAAAGATAGCTGACCCTTGTAATAAATTTTTTTCTCAAAAAAGATTTTTTTTCAAAGATAAAGACAGGGTATAAAAACAGTGACTTGAAAAAAAAAATATATTAGAAGTCAAATTTATAGTTTCCTTATGTATTATATCCTAAAGGTTGCATGATTCATTATTTTCATGCACCTGCGACTCAAAAGAACACACACAGTGTACTGCATTAAGAGAAAAGACATTCTTTTCCTTCTCTCCTAAAAGCAGGTAAATTTTTGTACAACGATCAAGAAAACGCATAGTGGGCAGCGCTACAAAAAAGATTCTCCTTCCACCGAAAAACTTTACGTTTGCTAGTGACCCTTTTTCTTTCGCTTCTCCCGCAGCACCACTTAGTCGGCGCAGTCAGTGTGCTGAAAACGGACTCTGATTGCTCCGATAATCTTAATGCAATCGGCGCTTTACGCAACGCTGAAGGATACATGCGGCGCCTAATGTCTTTGAGTGTAGGTATACACAGAAAACCCTCGATCTCGTCATTGTTTTACCACTGCATGTTTTTTCCTTTTTCATCTCCATGACAGTTTCTTTAACCCACATGCTTCTGATCGATAGATATTTTCCCTTTGGTCACTTTCACATTACTTTACTATTCAAAGTCACTTGTTTTCATTTTGTGGGAAAGAGACCTTTTTTTTCCTTTTCGTAAAAATATGTTTTCTTTTACTCAGAAAAGAAACTTTTTTTTTGGTTTTCATGTTTATAATCTTACGATCTTTTTTCTTTCAAAATACCTATTTCTTTAAAAATTGAAACTCGTATTGTGCCCATTCTACACCGATGTATTAAGTTAAAATAAGATAATTAGTGAATTTTTTTCTTTTCAGAAAAGATTTTCTTGACAGTTTTATATTTTTGAAAGTCACCTGTTATCTTATTTTATCTTTTTTTTTTGAGAAAAAAGGTCTTTTACTCTTTTCTTAAAACGATGTATCGGTCATTTAATTTTAAGAACGAAGCCTTTTGCGAATGCATTCTTTTTAGATAGAAGAGAGGGCGTGGAAAATACTCGGAGGATTGTCAAAAAATTTTTCTGTAGGTAGGTAATTTTTGTAAATTTTTTTGTATAAATACTGTGGTGCATGCAATGTTCAGTATTCAATCGTCTCTCAAGCTTCCAAAAGTAAGATTGAAAAATTTAAGTTACGATTTTAATTGTATTTAAAAAAATAAAAAATGGCAAACGGAAAAAAACCAAGAAAACAAAACTAGTGCGAGCCTCAAAATAATGAGGGATCGAATCCAATGGATAATGAGGAAAGGGTCGTTGATCTTGTTAATGTAAGATCACGTAACATGGGCGATGGATGCAATATCATCATGTAAGTAATATTTAATGATTTTTTTTCTCTTTTGATAATTAATAGTTTTTTTATATATTTTTTAATAATTTATTATTTTTGTTTTCTTTTTTAGTGCCACCGATGCCGCAGTCTGCTTCAATGCAGCAATTATATCAAGGATTAAAAAATATGGAAACTCCGAGGGCAAGCCTGAAGCGCTCGAGGAAAAGATCATCGAACATAAGCTCGAATTCCAGTTCGAGTTCATGTTCGAGCTCCAGTGAAACTTCATCGAGTTGCTCTTCGTGCAAAGCAACACCCAAGAAAGTTCCCAAAGTCAACAACGAGGTTGTAAGAACTCCTCTTCGAGAGAACTCGCCGCAACCAGGGTCCTCGAGTCTTCATACAAGTAAGTGAAAAAAAAAAAAAAATATTTCATTAAAAAAAAATAAAAAAGAAAAAAGTTTAAAATATTTATTTTTTCTGTTTTAGCATCACAACTTCGAGAGAACTCTCCGCAACCAGGACCCTTGGGTCTTCATACAAGTAAGTGAAAAAAAAAAAAAAATATTTCATTAAAAAAAAATAAAAAAGAAAAAAGTTTAAAATATTTATTTTTTCTGTTTTAGCATCACAACTTCGAGAGAACTCTCCGCAACCAGGACCCTTGGGTCTTCATACAAGTAAGTTGAAAAAAACAAAAAAAATATTTTATCAAAAAAGAAAGAAGATTAAAATATTTATTTTTTCTGTTTTAGCATCACAACTTCGGGAGAACTCGCCAAAACCAGGGCCCTCGGGTCTTCATACAAGTAAGTTAAATAACCAAAAAATATTTCATTAAAAGAAAAAAGAAAAAAGTTTAAAATATTTATTTTTTATGAAAATAATAATTTTATCTAAATAACTAATTAATTTTTTTTTTCCTCTTTCAGAGGTGAATGGCAGCGCTACTATCCAAGAGAATAGACCTCCTCCTGCAAGACGAATCTTGCAGTTTGAAAATTCAGGAAAAAAAATTATGATGAATGCCAGGCTCTCTAAGTCTAACCAGGAGGATGAGAATGCCAGATTCCCTAAATCAACGCAGAAGGATGAGGGAACAGTTTCATCATGTAGTGGTCCCGTTATAAAAGAAGATGTCACATAGATTAATTAGAAAATTGTATTGAAAAATAAATTTTATGTATATATATATATGTATTTTATGTAAATGTAAAAAGAATTTTGTAACTGGCGGAAAATATGTATATGTAATAAAAATTTTAATTCAATAAAAAAAAAAAATAATAATGAAATCTGAGTTTAAACTCGCTTATTTCATGAGCCTTTCTGTAATATAATCTATTTTATAAAAAAATTTTTTTCACTTAAATAAATTATTATAATTAAAAAAAGTAGTTGGTTTGGGAATATTAAATGAAATTATGATAATCATTGATAAAATTTTTATTTTTAAAATCACATACAATTATTTTTTCATTTTAGAAATACAATTATTATAGTATTTTAATAAGATAATAATAAAAAAATTAAAAAAATTTTATTCATTTGCAAAATATAAGCATGTACATTTCATTTTTTTGTTTTGTATAGAATAATTATCAATTTCATCTTTATCATTAATATTTAAGTAATTTCGTAGCCATGCTCGTATAGCAATCGCATTATTAACTGCACACACGGGTCTTTTTCTTCTTATACAGAAAACGTGGTTCAAGCAGAAGTGGAGCTTATCACCTATTATTTCTTCTAATGCTGGACAGCCAAAATCTTCAACATTTGAAATTGACCTGCGAATAAAATAAACAATAATTAAACTATAATCTAAAAGTATGAAAAAGGATTAAAAAGTATGGGAAAAGTATTAAAAAAGTATGAAAAAAGTATGAAAAAAGTATGAAAAAAGTATGAAAAAGTATAAAAAAGTATAAAAAAATTATAAAAAAGTATAAAAAAAGTGTAAAAAAGTATAAAAAAAGTATAAAAAAGTATAAAAAAAGTATAAAAAAGTATAAAAAAGTATAAAAAAGTATAAAAAAGTATAAAAAGTATTAAGAAAATGATTAATTTGATTATAAAAAATTTAAATATATTTTTACTAACACACTTGATAAAAGATTTTTCAACCATTGCACTTCCTGCTCTTCTTTGACGAATAATTTTTTGATTTATTGCGAGCAGATTTAGAAAACACGTTGCAGACGATGATATGGAATATCTCCGGAATTCCATGCTATACCGTGATGGAACCTTTCCACCTACTGAGCCATGCATTTTTCTTCTGTATTTAGTTCCTCCCATATAATTGGAGATTTGAAAACATAGACTGCAGGTAAAGCTGTTTTTCTAAAATTGAGGAAACTAACTTCTTTGGAAATAAAAGAATCCTCTGATATTCTTTAAAATCCTTGAATGTCACATATATAAATGCTTTCTTCTTCCGCAGACTGCATGATATAATTTTTGAACGGCACATCGTAATCACGAGTTCTAGCCATCTCGTAGCGTTGGATATCTCAGTATGAATTAATATCGGGAAATGGGAATAGAAAATTTTCAAATCGTAAGTTTATGACAAGCGATTCCCCCTCTAACTTTTTTAAGATTGGACGATGGAAAATCGCTCAACCATCATTGGTTAAAACTAAGAAATGATTCTGATAGGTTAAAAAAGGTAAAAAAATTCATCCCTACCCATGAAAACCTCTCTTTTTTCTGAAAAACTTGCACTCTGTTTTACTATTGGATAGTTAATTAAATTTTCCATCTCTCCTTATGTTAACTTTACCTTTAAAAGGGACTAAAGTTTTCTGGATGAGCATATTTCGTCAGAGGAGTCGTGAGTGTACATAGTCATCAGGACTAAACTTTACTAATCGTGAAAGTTTGTGTTTGTGAGAGGTTATTTTAAATAAAAAGGAAAAAAATGGCTTCAATTAATTTCTTTGAACGTCTTGTGCAACTACTCCGTGATACTTCACAAAATGTAAATGAACTGAACAATACCGATCGTCATCATTGGATAGATATGTGCATTGGTAGTTTAAAGAAATTAAATGAAAAAGTTGTCAATTCTGATCTTACAAGAGGAGAAAAGCAGAGATGTTAACTTGTGGGTTACATCTTTCGGGTATTCAAGTTCGATTTAAACATCATCTTTAACGAGGAGATGGTCTACAATCGGAAGAAACAGAAGCTTATGTTGAATGGCGAGATGTGCAGTCAGCTTACGAAAACAGAATTAGAACTGGCGTAGTGATAAATATAAACCATGTGGATATTTTAAGTTTTTCAAATGACGCCCAAGAACACTTCAAAGTACATGCACAGTCATGCTTAGAAGAATATAATGCTCTGAAAGTGAATTCAGATTTCACCGCAGAATTTTCCATACAGAAAAGTAGTGAAGAATTAACAGATATTAAAAATTATACAACCACAAGTGCTTCAATTTACATATCAACGGATCTAGAAGAATGGTTCGAAATGAATATAAAAGATTCTATTTTAACACAGATAGAAGAATTTTAGAAGAATTTGCTTTATATATTTCAACTTTATTCTCATTTTCTTGTATAGCTTTAGAAACTTCTATAATTTTAGAAGATAAGTAATTAACTTCTTTCTGTAGGATATTATTTAGTGAATTCAAACTAATCGCATCATTTAGATGATTAGCTTCTCCAATATTGCAAAGCCGCTTATTTTCTAAATTAAAATTACCATCTGATGTAACATTAAATCCAATACCTCGAGGACCATGACTCATTTGCGAGCCCTCAAGTTTTCTTCCAAACACATCGAGACTCATGATACTACTATTGATTTGAAAATTGTGTACGCCAATATATATGTCCAGCTTCACGTAGTTCCTCTATAATTGATTAGATTTCATTGTTGTTATTATTATTTCCAGCAGATCGTTCGGCTATTAATAATCGTATGAAAGTATTCTTTTTTGCTATTTTATATTTAGGTATGAGACCTCCTCCGCTGATAGATGTTCTACTGCGATCACTGCGGAACATTGGTGCTACGATTTTTGAATATTTTCTACTCTTCGAAGAGCGTATATTCTCACTTTTGCTATGTCTTTTTCTATAGGCATTTGTTGCTTCCAGGATAATGCGATAGTTCTTGCGATCTGTTGTACTCAAAAGATTATCATCTGGTTCTTTTTTGAAAAGTAATTCCATTAGACCACTGCTTTTAGAAAAACTTAAATCTTTCACTTTTATCATTTTATCATCAAATTGAATATATGAATCACCCATCATGTATACCCCACTGACGTTTCTCACTCCGTATATGTTATCGATTTTGCTGCGGCTTCGATTTGACATTGATAAAAAGTCTGTCGGTTGAGTTTTTTCATGCGCAGATACAGATGGTGAATATATAGATTTGAATAATGAATTTGCAAAAATGAATGATGAATTCATCATTGTGCTATTTATCGGAGAAAAATCATCGCCATTAGAAGCATCATTATCAAACGCCGAACCCGAGTCATTAATATTGTTTACAATATAACTTGATTCATCGAATCTCAATCTTTTTTTTGCCGATTTTCTGTTACTGTCTGAAGCCGAAATGTGATTAGAACGTGACACACTTTCAGTTGTCGAATCGACAAGCTTTTCAAGTGGTGTAATAACTGGTTTTAAAGTATCACCAATAACCTTTTCAAAATCATCTCTCTCCCTTTTTAACAAAAAGTATTTTTTTTTAATAGCCTCACGTGCTCGTAAGAGCTCGCTAAGAACATTTTTTTCTTTCTTAAAGTCAGGCATGCTGACAAGATGCTGTCTACAATCAAACTGCAAAGATTAAGATTTATACTTCCTTTTTAATGGCAAAACAGTCGAATCTTTTTCTATATCTACCATCATTCATTGCTCTATCTTTGTCAATAACAACAAATCCATACTTGTCATTCTTCCAGCATTCAGTACAACGATTTCGAAATTCATTTAAACTTAAGTCAGTATTCACATGGTCTTCATAGATATATTTAAGATTAACATCATCTTGATGATAAATTACCATCAAATTACGATTGTCCCTGATAAGATGTTTCGGTATATGAGCATATGACTGACATAGATAAAAGCTATCTACACTTTTGTGTCTCTCCATACAGAAAAAAGCTCTGATGTTATCCTGCTTCTCACAAGCCACATCATCAAAAATCATAATTGAATTAGGTAGGGCTTCATCTGGAGACACTACAGTTCACTAAACGGTAGATATGATATACCTCCAATTGGCTCCAAAACTTTTTGAAGAAATTGGTATTTCGGTTGATTAAAGTATTTAGAGTATACATACAAATTTTCAAATCTAAGACCATTAGGGTGTGTAATTAGAGCCAATAAACTATTAGTTTTTCCACAGTTCGATGGGCCGCAGAATACTGCTCGTATATTATCTGGAAGTAACTCTCTGTGGGAAGTTTGACGTTCTGCTCAGTAAAATTCATGTTTACGTAAAGAAGTCAAATCTAAGATTGACCTTTTCAAAATATAAACGCTTGTTTTATATTTTGATTATCAGTTGTAAGTCAGCAAACGAAGAGAGATGCTCGTACACAAATCACAGAAGCACCCTAAGGGTAAAGGGTTACTTGATAAAGTAATCAATAACTTACCTATTGAAATGCATATTACTGGATATCAATATTATGGTCCCGAAACAAAACTAATAAAGAGTTTAAAAAGAGGTGATACAGGTATCAATCCACTTGATCAAGCATGCAAAGAACATTACATATCTTATTCTGATAAAAATGCTGATTGAAAAGTAGCTGACATGAAGCTCCCTGATGAAGCTTGGAAGCGTGTTAGAGCCAAAAATGCAAGTCTCAGCGAAAAAGCAACTGCTTTTGTTGTTGCAAATGCTATGAAATTAAAAGAAAAGACAGGAGTGGGTGTAAAATTGAGTAAATTAGTAACTGCAAGAAAAAATCATTAAAACCAAGTAAACATTTTCGCAAAGTTATTCAGTCCGCTTTAAGAGGTGCACGTGAAGCTCTTAAGATTGTTGGCGATAAGAAAAAAATTATCATTCCACGTATTCTACCTGTTCCATAAAAAATAGGTGGCGCTCTGTCTTTTCTCATACCATTGTTTACAGCGCTGAGTACAACTGGTGCTCTGGCTGGAGGAGCTGCTGGAATAGCTAAAGCAGTAAATGAGGCTAAAGCTGCACAGAAAAATTATGAAGAAAGTAAAAGGCATAATAAAACTATGGAAGCTATTGCCCTAGGAAAAGGTCTCTATCTTAAACCATATAAAACTGAAATGGGATTATTTATGAAACCTCATATCGATCATGGTCAAGTTAAAAAAAAAAACTTCGATTGAACTTTGCCAAATCGTGCACTGACTGACTATGATATTATAAAGTATACTCGTATGATGCAAATCCCATATTTTCAAGATGTTTTCATGAGAAGTAATGCACCTTCTGATGGTCCATGGCATAACAGATCTGCTATAATTAACTTACTAGGAGAGTATCAGACCTCCAGATCACGGATTTTGCTCAAACGTTGGGATAAGTTTTCAGATGTCAGAATATGAAAGGAAACAAAATTTTAGATTCTAACGCTCAATATTTCCCCAGTTACCGGCAGTTAAAGAAAATCACTAAAAAAGTTACTAGATTTTCAAACGCATATAGTTCCTTAGCATTAATAGCTATGAGCTCGAAACTTTTTTTTAATGAAAGTTGAGCTCAAATTCTTTCGACTCAGTAGTTATAGCATGCCAAAATATTATTTTTTCCTAAAGTTATAGCGTGATAAACATTGGACCTGATTTTTAACCAACTTCAAAAAGGAGGAGGTTCTCAATTCGACTGAATTTTTTTTTCTTTTTAAAATATTAATTAATAACAATAGCTGAAATTGGGTTTAATGTTTATTACGCTATAACTTTGGGAAAAAATAATATTTTGACATGCTATAACTACTATTTCGAAAGGATTTGAGCTCAGCTTTTATTTAAAAAAAAGTTTCATGCTCCTAAGTATCAATGCTAAGGAACTGTAAGCGTTTGAAAATCTAGTCACTTTTTTAGTGATATTCTGTAATTGCCTGTAAGTAGGGAAATATTGAGCGTTGGGGTCTAAAATTTTATTTCCTTTCATATTTTGACATCTAAAAACTTATCCCAAAGTTTGAGCAAAATCCGTGATCCGGAGGTCTGATACTCTCCTAGTTAGATGATTTTCAAAACAAAGGCACTCACTGGGTATATTATCGAAAACGAGATTCTGAAGTAATTCATTTTGATAGTTTTGGTGATCTTAAACTCCCTACAGATCTCATGTTATATTTTAACGTTAAAGAAGTAAAATACAACTATAAAAGATATCAGAATTTCGACTTATTTATTTGTGGACATCTTTGTCTTCAATTCTTGTGTGAAAGACTATAAAAGAAGAGTTTTCAGACAAGCAGGATCATTCTTTTTCAAACAGTCATGAAAGATAATTTAAATTTGAGTCTTTCAGTCAAATCTTCTGTCTTAGAAGCGCAATATTTTCTCTCAATAGAACTACCACAGCATAAGAATTTTCTTTTGGGTTTAGTTGAACTTTTAACATTCAACTCGATTCCCAATGTTGATGATTCGAATAATAAACTTTATATAAACGGAGAGAAGATTATTACTATTCCTACTGGCAGTTATAAAATCGATGCTATTAATCAATTTTTGCAAAAAGATCTGAAATCTAATGAAATCGAGTTTTTCTTGAAAGCTAACAACAATACTCTCAGAAATGAGATTTATTGCAGTCATCAGATAGATTTTAGATCTCGCGATTCAATAGGCAGTCTTCTCGGTTTCACTCGTCGAGTTCTTCATAAAAACATTCATCACAGCTCTGATTTACCTGTGAAGATATTAAAAATAAACGCACTCAGAATAGAGTGTGATATTACTACAGGTGCTTACATCAACGACAAAAAGTTCACACGATCCATGAGTTCTTCTCAAAAGTTCTTCCAGGATATAAAATCATTTTCAAATCCGAATCGTTGATCAAGACGGAAATTTAGTGAATTTCCAAGGAGAGGAAATTACTATTAAACTTCATATAAAATCTGTGTAATGGGAATCGTTTATAATTCAAGTTTGCATATAAGTCAGCCATGTTGTCAACCCACCATCAGTCGTCCAGAGATACTCAAACCGTTAACACGGAAGAGCATCCAGTTTCTCAAAAGCATAGGTCTCAAAGTACGTGGGAAAAGATAAATTGTATCATTCTCTGCTGCTTTCAGAAAAATGGACGAAATTCTAAGCATTTAATCAGGTGTCGCATTCGATGAGTTTATTGCTTTTCATAAGGTTCACGCACATCAACCATACTCCACATTAAGTTTCAATAACAGTGATGAAATTCGTATTTCTATTTAGCATCAAGATTTATGCCTCTTACCATCATGTAGTTACATCCATATATGTGGAAAATTTAAAAAACCAGATGGACAAGCACTAACTAAAACTAATTTTGTTAACAATGGCATTTGTCATCTGTTTGATGAAATTCGATATGAACTTAATGCTGTAGAGATAGATAAAAGTAAAAATGTTGGTCTGAGTAGTCTCATGAAGGGATGCACTTCATTTAATCCAAATCAGACTCTAACATTTGAAAATGCAGGCTGGCTTGGTGTTGAAGAAGGAAACAAATCAATTGCAGATGATCATGGAAATTTTGACGTTTCTATCCCTCTAAGTACGATTTTAGGCTTCGCAGAAGATTATAAGAAAATCGTTGTTAATATGAAGCATGAACTCACTCTGACAAAATCAAGAAATGACCTGAATGCTATAATACAGGACGGTACTGTAGCTAACAATGTAACCACATATGAACCTTATCAAATAAAAATATCAAAGATAGAGTGGTTAACGCTATATGTTATTGCATCAGATGAACAAAAAATCCAGCTGTTAAATTTCATTGGCAAAGATAATCCTATTTCCATGAGTTTTTGTTAATGGTAGTTATTTGAATATCCCCTTCTTCCAACAACAAATAAACACGTCTGGACGGTAAAAACTTCAAATCAATTGGAGAAATCGCGTTTCGTGATTCTTGGATTACAATCTTGAAAAAAAGGTTCAAAAGCTAAAAATGCCAGTCGCTTTGACCACTGTAACATTAGTAATGTGAGACTTTTTTTGAATTCGCAATATTATCCGTACAACAATCTCAATCTCGACATATTTAAGAATCAATTTGCTATTCTCTATGATATGTATGCTAATTTTTAGAAAAGCTATTGCGAAAGAGATTCACAGCCATTGTTGACAGTCTCAGTTTATCAACTTTGAACCACTCATAGTTATTAACTGTTCGCGACAAAACGAATCTCTAAAGAGCGGTCCTGTCGATGTACGTCTAGAATTTAAGTCTAAAACTGACTTTCCAGCTAATACTTCAGCTTATTGCATGATCTTACACGATCGCATCGTTCAGTATGATTCTATTAGTGGAGATGTTCGAAAGCTTGTCTGAATTATCTTCACTTTTACGTAAGAAAATTTATATTTCAAAATGGAATAGCTAATAATCATGGAATAGCTTGGAATACTGATGGGCTTGACTACTCTCAAATTGCAAACTTACTTCGTGAATATTTACATGATGCTACTAAAATTTTTGTTCTGAATGAATTCAAACGAAAATGGCTGTTACGATTCAAATTTCCTGCTTGTAACATCAATCAATACGGCTATCCATGAAACCCATCTTTCAAGTGTGTTACCATATGCACAAACCATAATCCAATTTATAAAAATGTCTGTGCACTACACAATGTCAAACTCATGAAATGATTCTATCTCTCACAAAATCATTTGTAAGAAAAAAAAAGACAAGAAAAAATTAAAGAAAAAAAATAGTAGAAAACGCTATAGGCATTCTGGGTCACGTTCGGATTCTAGATCACTGAGGTGATCTACAATGCATACGGATTCTGGATTACTTTGAGGAGAGAGGGAGTGATCCAGAATGTAGGTGATCCAGTATGCCTATAGCTTATCTACTAATATAGTAGAAAATAGGATGAAAAATATAAATGACTTATTAATTTAATTTTCGAAAAAAATGGACTTGGCCATTTTTGTTGTGAGACGCTTCGACATTATATTATATTCTTTGACAAATCTATAAATTTCAAATCTAAAATTGTTAAGTCTGGATAATATCTTTGAATAAAAATAACTAACTAGGAGAGTATCACACCGCCGGATCACGGATTTCATCCAAACTTTGGTATAAGTTTTTAGATGACAAAATATGGAAAAAACTAAAGTTATAGTCAGAAATGCTCAACATTTCCCTAGATACAGGCAATTAAAGAAAATCACTAAAATTGTTACTAGACTTTCAAACACTTATAGCTCTTAAGAATCGATAGCTAGAAGCTTATAACTCTTTTTAAATTAAAGCTGAGATCAAAGTATTTCATAAAAGTAGTTATAGCATACAAAAATATTATATTTTCCCAAAGTTATAGCGTAATAAAGACTGTGCCTGAATTTTCTTCTTAAAACATTGATTAATAATAAAAGCTGAAATTAAGTACCATCTTTATTACGCTATAACTTTAGGAAAAAATAATATTTTTGTATGCTATAACTACTTTTATAAAAGACTTTGATCTCAGCTTTAATTTAAAAAGAGTTATAAGCTTCTAGCTATCGATTCTTAAAAGCTATAAGTGTTTGAAAATCTAGTAACTTTTTAAGTGATTCTCTTTAATTGCCTCTATTGTATCTAAAGAAAAATTGAGCGTTTATGACTATAACTTTAGTTTTTTTAATATTTTGTCATCTGAAAATTTATCCCGCAGTTTGAGCCAAATCCGTGATCTGGAGATGTGACACTCTCCTAGTAAGTCCAAATTTTGTATTAAAATTAGTCAAGTCTTTCAAATTTTTTTTGTAAAACTAGCCAAGTCCATAGTCACATAAGAGTTAGCTAAGTCCATATTAAAAAATTATTTTTCTCTTAAAAAAATCAATTTAAATTTTTCGAAACATGTGCAAGAATCTTATTTTTCATCGGTAAATTCAATAGTTTATTGGTTAACAAGCAATTTAGAATTATTCAAGATAGAGATTTTTTGCATTTTCCTCAAAATGCGTTGGTTGTGACTTAGCCATATATATTATGAGACGCTTCAATTATAGTCTGAGCATTTAATAAAATATTTCATTAAAATCAGGCATCTTTGGGTCGGAGCGAGTTGATAGAATGTTGCTTAGTTGATAGTTATAGAAAATGCATAGGGATAGGGGAATGCATAGGGGATAGTGGAATGTAGAATATACAGAGGATAGGGGAATATACAGAGGATAGGGGGATATATAGGGTATAGAGGAATATATAAGGGATAGGGGAACGCATATAGGGGGCAGGAGAATGTATAAAAGATACAATTAAATACAAGCTTTTAAAAAAAATTCCTCATAGAAAATTCAATTTTTACTAAAAAGTAGAAAGTAAAAAATTTAAAAAAAAAACATTTTAAAAACACGCTTTTATAATTTCAAGGAAGTAAACTAATTTATTTAATACTTTTTAGTGTATTTTCTCCATTATAAAAGCGTGTTTTTATTTATTTTTTCAAAAATTTTTTTTTATTATTATTTAGAGTTACATTGCAACCAGACTCTTCGAAGATTACACTCAGGTACACTTGGAGGAAAGGATATTTTTCCGAATGTTAACCTCAAATGGCAACATATTTCTCCACAGACATAAGACTATTCCACATCATGGAACAAATTTTGCATTATCGTTATATATTACTTAATGACATAATTGTAGTAAACAAACAATATTACTTTTTTTTTTCATGATCTGAATTATAACTTTATGGAATAAAATTTTTTTTTCAATATGAATGCTTTTGAAGGCTGTAATAGAGCCTTATGTCAGCATATTACTTTATTTAACATAAAAAAAATTTTGTACAAGATTTGGTTACATATACATTATTAAGTTTTGACCGACAAGAATATGTGAACAGTTTCTTAATACAATTTAAATAAATATGTTGATGGAGTCCAAAAAATTTACGATATTTTTACACAATTTGGAGTTGGGGTACAATAGAATATTTTCAATGTTTTGCGGCATTGCGACTTTGAATTTGCAAATTTTGGCTATAAGATTTTTTCTTTGATCGTTGTAGGAGGAACATTGCCATAGGACATGGTTAAGATCCTCATTATATTCACCGCATTCGGCACATGTTCGAGAGTCCACAATATGTACTCTAGCCAACGAAGCTGCCAAGTTGTAATGGTTCGATCTGCTTCTGTTTATAGTTACAATATGTTTAAGAGGAAGTTTACTATTAAAAAACTATGGTTTTGGGGTGTTGTTATAGTATAAGTCAAAGTAATGTTTTCCTTTGTTGTTATCATGTAAGCAGAGTAGGTTAGTGTTGACTGTGGCGTTTTTCCTGAAATCTTGAAATAAATCTGTGTAAGGTAAAATAAAGTTAGGGGATGCATTTTTTGTGTATGATTTAGCGAACTGATCCGCGGTTTCATTTCCTGTAGCACCAAAATGTGCCGGAGTCCATAAGAATCTGATAATTCTGGTTGGGTATTCCTTTAATATCTTGAGATACAAGTTTTTAATTTCAATGATGTAAAAATTAACTTTAGTATTTATTTTGACTGATTGTAAACTACGTAGAACACTTAGTGCATCAGAAACTATTGTAAAATTTGAGTAGTCACTTTTTTGAATCATTTGTAAGGCCTTGACTATTGCCGCGCACTCCGCCGTAAAGATGGAAGACCGCGCAGAAACAGCCAAACCCGTGTGTTTGTTTGTAACAGGATAATAACAAGCTAGCCCAACTGAATTATTCAGATTCTTACTACCATCCGTGTAGATCGCATGAGAATTATTTTCATTTAAATAGTTAGTTAATAAAATATTTGGATCATTGCTTAATTGCATTTCCTGGCCTAATTTAGTGTCAACTGTAATGCATGTTGTAATAACTTCGTAGTCTTGTAGATAGATAGGAAATTTCTTGTGAGCTTTAATGTTTAGTTTTAACATATCATCAATACAGTCTAAAAACAATCGTAGATTTTTACCTTTATCTATTTGTTTTTTAATAATTTTAGGGGAATTTGACTAAATTGTATTGTGGACATTTAAACTAGCATTCGAGAGAACCTTTGCAAGGTAACATTCACACAGCAGCTTAGCACGCTCAAGTACTGACTGTAGTTTAGATTCGGAAAGTATAACATTAGTAGGTGTAGTCATACGGTATCCCATTGCTGCTCTGAGGCAGGCGTATTGAACTTTTTCTAAAGCGAGGATGTTTTTTTTGTCTTTGGGAAAGTATATAAAACAACAGTAGTCAATGATTGAGCGTACATAACTCTTGTACAAAGTAATTAATGTATTTGGGTTTGCACCCCATTTAACGCCACATAAGAATTCTATAATATTACTCTTGATTGTACATTTTTTGATGAGAGATTTGATGTGTGGTTCAAAAGTCAACTTCCAGTCATAAATAACACCAAGGAAGCGAGCAGTATTGCTGGATTTGATTTTGCAGTTTAGAATATTTATTTCGGATTGACCTGATAAAATTCTCTTATTATTTATGTGCAGGAAAATTGACTTTTCAGGTTTTAAAGTTAAACCTATAACATTTAAATTATTGTTTATTATGTGTATTGCTTTGGTTGTTAGTGTTAATGATCTAACAGCGGTGCCGTAGCTACAATACACTCCGATATCATCGGCAAACTGCGAAACCGTTACGCTACCGGGGATGCCCGCAGCGACGTCCCTAACATAGATGAGGTATAATAGCGGGCTTAGTACACCGCCTTGTAGAAGTCCTTTATAACTAAATTTATACTCATTTGGAATTGACTCCGAGTATATCATTCTATTATGTGTAATAAATCTAATAAATTTAACTAATAATTCAGAGCAACCTATAGAAGCTAACTTATTAAGAAGGACGTCGCTACAGACATTATCAAAGGCGAAACTGGTATCCAAAAATACAGCGATTAAGTCTTTTTTATTTGTGAGTGCTTCTTCGGCTTTTAAAACAAATTCCAAATTGTTATCTGTACATGATCGCCCTCTTCGAAAACCGGGTTGACTTTTAAGTAGAATATCATAGTATTCACAGAACCACTGTAGTCTTAATTTTATGAGAGATTCAAAAAGTTTACAAAGACTTGAAGTTAAAGATATTGGTCTAACACCCGCATTGTTAGGTTTGTCGATGAAAATGACAAAGGACTTCTTCCTTCGTTAAAAATATCTATTAAAAGTAATTTAAATTTAATAGGTAGATTTTTAATAGTTTTATAATCTATGACATCAAGGCCCGATGCTGACTTATTTTTTTTATCTTTTACAACCGTGTTAAATTCAACAAAATTGAACGAAGTATCAGAGAATTGGTTAATATTACATTCTGGCATGTAATTTGGGTTATTTTCACAAGAGTCTGGGCATATTCTATTGAGAGTATTATTAATATTTTCTTTGTTTTGAAGATTACTTTTAATATTTGAGGGTTGGGTCTTAGTCCATTTATCTTTAAAAACTCTACATTTAGACCAAACATAATTGGGATTGGTATTAAAATTTATTGATTCTGCAAACTTTTTGAAACTCTCTTCCTTTTTTTTTTTAAACGTATTGACAAGTAAACAATTTAATTTGTTATAAGCGATACGGTCCTTAACTAATTTACTAAAATTCCATTTTCTGAATGCTGCTTTACGTAATCTTCTTAATTTATTACATTTCTCGTCCCATCATGGAACGGGATTTTTTAATTTTGAAGGGTCTAATGTTTTACTTTTTGGAGTACATTCTTTCAGACTATTAACTACTAAGTCAGTGAAAATCTCATATTTAATGTCTGCGGGTGCAGTTACAAATTCATTTTCTAGAAAGCGTGAAAAGTTGTTATTTAGCGTGTCTGAGAATTTACTCCAATTTGTGCGAGTGGAATTTATTTTGAAAGATTTTTGAATATAAATGTTTTGTCGAGTTCAACTGTACAAAAAATAGGATAGTGGTCAGAGCCCATGGTTTCGTCCAAAACTGTAGCGTTAATTTTATGACTAATGGAGAAAGTGGATAAAATTAGGTCTATGTTAGAATGTGAGCAGTCAGTATGGTTAATGTGTGTAAAAGTGTCAGTATTGTGTATGAAAAGGTTGTGTGTATCAATGCTGTTTGCCAAGTATTCGCCGTTTATGTTTGTTGAATGACAGTTCCAAATTATATTGTGAGAATAAAAATTACCAATGCATAGTGGGAAAATTTATATCTACGTTTGAAAAAATCGCGTCGGAAGTTAGTTGAGGAAGATTACCAGGGGCTCTGTAACATACGATTATTTCTATAGACGGAACCATGTTAGTTAAGCGAATCTTACATAGTTCAATCGTTGAGTCGGGCGAGTTTATGTTTATTTCAGTAAACGCAATATTCTTCTTCACCATGATCAGGATACCCCCTCCTTTTTTATCTTGACGGTTTTTTTTAATTGAACAAATCCAGGAGCCAAAGTAGATTCAAAAAAGTTGTTGTTTCTTTTAGAAGAGCGTTTCTTTGTATTGTCGTTTTCTTCTTTGTCCAAGCGCCACGACTCTACGCAGCAAAAAATATCGATGTTGCTTAGCAGAACTGGTAATTCTTTTTCTCTTTTTTTAATACTCCTAGCATTCCAGAATAGAATGCGTAGTGCTTTTGAATTTGTATTTAGCGTTCTTAAATCCATTTTTAAAATAGCTTAGAATTTAGTTGTCCTGGTCAGATTCTGCGTCTATACTGCTATCTTCGGTGATTTCTTCTTCAAAGTTATGCTTAGTCAAATTATTTTTTATTCTGGTGAGTTTTTGTTTAATAGTTTTAGAATCAACAAGGTGGTAGATTTTATCAATACAGTTAATTACATCCGTTTTGTTTTTAGATAGTTTTTCTGCTTCTGAAAATGTAATTGCACTTAAATAAGTGTTTTTGACAAAATTAACGAAATTATCATAACCAAATACAAAGTTGTTTTCATTTTTGCTAAATACAGATTCGCAAGGTTTTAATGCGTTTTCAATTTCGGTCATTTTTTAAAAATAGTTTGCATCATTTCTTGCCTTTTTGTTGGTTTTAGTTTGCTTTTTCTTTACTCTCAATGTACCAGAAATTGAGCTAGGTTGTAAAAACGAAGTAGAAGAAGCTGTACTAGAGATACAGTGAGGCCTTTTAATTGACGATTTAATTTCCATGGCGTTGTCAGTAGTCTTAGATACATTAATAATAGCTGAAGAGCTGTTTACTGTGAGAGAATTTTCAATTTGACTTGCGCTATCAAGCTCTGTTATATCGTCTGTATTTAATACGTTAGAGGTTTCTATCGTTTGTTGTTGTATATTCTGTGTGCTATGTTCCTCGAGCAAGTTCGGGCATTACTCCCTCCTATGGCCCTCCTGTTTACAATTATAACAGATCATAGTGTACGGGCTGGCATATAAGAAATAATATTTATTGTTGTAGAATAATTTAAATACAGGTGGAATTTTAGATATATCTTCTTGGCAAATATATGTCTGCCTTCTTGAACTCAATACATGCTCATATGATTTGTCATTTACACTAACTTTAAGCAATGAAACTGGCGATTTTTTGTTGACTTGAATCTGTTCGAGAAAACATTCTAAAGCTGTATTGGGTATTTCTGGAGCAACGTTAGAAAATATAATTCTTTTGGCGTTGGCAATTAATGGCCTGATGTAAACTTGTAGTCCCTTAATAATGATGTATTGGTTTTCCTCCGTAATTTTGTTTACCATGCTTTTATCTTTCAAGTGAATACAGATTCTGTTGTTGAATCTCCTTGATGAAAACAATACATTTAATGGCCCGACAATACTTCCAATTGCAATGGTATAATCTGTTAGAGTTAAATCACCAACACAACTCAAAATCAAACCTTACTCTCTACTCGGATAATTGAAGTTATCGGCTGCTTTTGCATAACTGTCCGTTTGAGAATCGTTATAAGTAAAGGTAGGTATATCTCTTAATAATTCATTTTTTTTATTAATTCCGTATTTCTATAACTATTGTCTACATTAACACTTTCAACAGGAGTGTCGCCCTGAGTGGCATTCCTCACCACAGAGACCCCGAACTGGGAAGTCTCGTTCATGGTGAAAAATGTTGACGAGAACGCGTTGTCAAGACAATCGTTTATACTCGATCATATAGCACACGCTTCGCCCGCAGGCCTTTAGGCCGTAGCCTATACATCACAATTTAAACACACAATAGATTTCCACGAAATCAGTAAACTGATAAACCGAGCACAGAGAGATAATTACAAACACGTCTGCTCTGGACAAACGCTCGATTGAGACTGAAATAAATAAAATTTTTATTTCTCAGTTCAATAATCATATAAAATCTAATATTGTTAATTTAAATTATCTTTGTAATAAAATTTTAGTTGTTATCATTCAATTTTAGCATGAATGACCTTTATGAAAAAATAAAATAATCATGATGCAAAACTCAGTGCGTAATTCGAGGTTTTCTTACACATTCGGAAAAATATCCTTTCCGCCAAGTGTACATCCGTTATCAGCGACTTGGTACTCCAGTTCAAACTATTTATCCTAAATCATTATTATGCATAATGGATTCACTTTCAAACCTCAAATTCGGGTTTAGGAACACCGATAACCCCTGAGAAACCCACCTCGACCCAGACAAAGCCTCTCCACTTGTACTTCCTTGGTGAAGACAGTTCATGCGTATCCTAGACAACGCGTATCATCTCGTGACAATTATTTGATCTCGGATTCGGTTTTAGTGACCCTGACAACCCTCAGAAAACTCGCCTCGATCCAGAGAAAGCCTCCCTACTTGTACTTCCTCGGAGATGACTTTGCATACTCGTCATCACCGACCTGGATGTACAGATACCAAAATAACAACGGATTATTGTATTAACATCCAAAACTAAGGTCTGTACTAATTTTCAGAATTCTTTATCGTCACAAAGTACCTTAAATCGAGCGCGCAAGATTTCATTATAGGTAGACGAACAAACTGACAAACAAATAGATGTTAAGGTGAACATAAGAAAAGCGTGTAAAAATCTATTCATTTATAATAATTGGAATATTAAAAAGCATCATTTTTTGTAGAATCATAGACCATTATGATCTTATTTACAGAAATTCACGAGAACTCCCAATGCGAAATTTATTATCTACATTCCAAAAACCTTGTTTACATGATTTTCTACTTTTATCTGTGATTTTAAATCAAAATTCTTATTAAGTAGCATATCTACTACATTTATGCTTTTTGAATCTAAAAAATGACTTAAGCATAGACCTTGAAGACAAATAAAGAAAATATTTGTAATTAGTGACAATCATGTGAAAAGTAGATATGCTTTTTTCTGCTTTATTTATAATTTTAAGCATGAAATGCAATCATATCTACAATTTCTTATAAGACCATTGAAAAAACTCATTTTTGGCATGACGGACAGAAATAGCGCATGAGTTTTACTTGAATAAAAACTTATTTTTTTAAAAAGGACTTATAACAGTAACATTGAAAGTAAAAACGGTTTATAGCGTTTTCCTCATTTTACTTTATTTTACGTGTAAATATCGCCTTGTTACATTTGTACGGCAGAATACGTTTAAAGTTAATTTACATTGTGTGGCATTTAATTACTTCTTTTAAATACATTTGAAAATTATCGAAATCAAACAATCTTCTGTTAGTTATCACGTTCACATACAAATTTATTACATACAAATTGTTTTTTTCAGACATAAAGGATATCTCCCGGTACGATGAGTAAAATGCCCACCGTCCGAAATATGTTTTTACTTGAATTCTTTCAACATTATTATTCCAGATAAAATGATTCTTTATATATAGAAAAATTTAAACAAAATTTTCCTCTCATATCGAATTTTTTATTGTGAATTATTATAGTTCAGCTAAAAAAGAACATTGTTTGTTATATTAAAAAATTTTCTTCTTCATTTAGTTTTCGACATATTTGTGATAAAAAAAAGCTTAGGTTTTCAGAAGAAGTCTAACGACTCTGAAATAAAGAATCGTATCGAAACGTTCTATACGGCATTTTAAAGGTAAAACAACAAGCTTTAATATCTATTTGGTTTCATTTTGATACAACTATACCCATCAAAACTGCACTAGCTTTTATAAGAACAAAAATAATTAAAAAAAATTTCAAATCTTTATAAAGAAAATAAAAATAGCTTTAGCAATACTAAAATAAAATTTTTTTAAACCTTCTTCAACGATTTTTCGACCTGCGTCGGATTTTTTCAGATACATTGATTATTTACAAAGATATTAAACTTTTGATGTTGACTAATTTTATCTTCAGAGGGTTAAAAGTCTATGACTGGCAGTGTATATATATATATCACCCATTCTCTGTCTAATCGGAGCACTGAAAATTTTTTTTTGTTAAAAATTGGTAGAATGGTTTCTTTCTATATTATAAACCACTTAAAATATTTTTAGATTCCTTTAGTACATATTTTTAGATTTACAAAGCTTCAAAGTCTGGCAAAAACCATATTTTTGACATTTTTGACTAATTTTAAGCTTAAATTACTCAGTTGGGTTGCGTTTTAGAAATTCATAACTGAAAAACTTTTTTCTTCAAAATATTCTAAATTTTGAATAAAATTAAAATTAATTTAAAGGTGCTAATATAGCCATTTGCTGAGCTGAAGTCATTTAAAGCATTCAAATACCACTTTTCAAGGTTTCGAACCATGATCTTATGTCCAATATAATCATTGAAGTGGGTAATATATATATGTTGAAAATATTTGAATTTACACTTTCGTATTTACCGCGTATCAGTAATAACCTACCTTATCGATCGTACACGATTTTCTCTATACTTATGTAATCAAGACTATATAACTTTGTAAAAAGACCATGAATAAAATACGTTGTCTGTAAAAGTCACATCTGGTTTTATCCTTTATTTGTTTGCCCATCTTCCACTTAAAATTAAAAATCACAACAGGTTATGGGCCCAGTAATATAAATAAAGGAGTATTTTTTAAATAAAAATATAAGTTAATATTTAAAAAAAAAAAAAAAAAAACTGTTTTGAAAGTTAACCTCAAAATAGTGTGCAACACGTGCTCGTGCATAGAGTTAAGTTTTTTTTACCATTAAGATGTCGACTGGAAATAATTTAACCATAGAAAAACTATCAAAAGACAACTATGCAATCTGGAAAATCCAGATAGAAGCGGTCTTGACAAAACACGATCTTTGGGATTATGTAAATGGAACCACAGAAAGGCCTACTAGTAATGATGTAGCCTGGCTAAACAAAGACAGAAAAGCACGTGCAGACATTATACTGTGTATAAACAGTAGTGAAATAGGCTATATAAAAAAGTGTGAAACGTCGAAGCAAGTGTGGGATAAGTTAAAAGACGTGTATGAGTTCAAAGGTCCCGCTAAAAAAGCCACACTGTTAAAACAATTGTTGTTTACAAAAATGGCTGAGAACGATGATATGACAGCGCACCTTAATAATTTTTCAGAAATCGTTGATAAAATTAAAGAAATGGACGTGAACATTGACGATGATACACTTAGCATTATAATGCTTTACAGCATTCCAAATTCGTATGAAAACTTCAGAATAGCAATCGAAACGCGCGACACAGTGCTCGCACCAGATGCTTTAAAAATTAAAATATTGGATGAGGCAAAAGCAAGAAAAGGAAATAATAAGTCTACAGAACATGACCAAGCACTTTACTCAAAACATAGTTACAAATTAAAAGGTCAAAAAACACATACAAATAATCAAGAACAACAAAATACGAATAACTATAAAAAAAATGTAAATAATAATTTTAAGCATAAAGGTATAAAAAAGTGTAATTATTGTAAGCGCCCTGGTCATAAAGCAGCTTACTGCTGGAAAAAGACTGCAGCTCAAGAATCCAAAGAATCAGGAATGAAAACGGAAGAAGCACTCATGGCAAGAGTTGATTATGTTGAAAAAACTGAAGCTACGTTATATGAGGAAAAGGCGTCAATTGCAGTTGCTCTCTCGTCCAATGAAACATGCAACAATAAGTGGTGCTTGGACAGCGGAGCTACGTCGCACATATGCAACGACAAGGCACAATTTGAAACGTTAAGTCCAGTTACTAATTAACAGGTAAAGTTAGCAAATGATGAATTCACCATAATCAAACGTAAAGGAACTATAAAATTGTATGCAAATAATAAAAGTAATGATAACCAAAAAACTTTAAGGTTAGAAAATTCTTTATACGTTCCAAAATTAAAGTCAAACCTTTTATCTGTTTTAAAGACTACAAAAAATGGACGTTCTGTTTTATTTAAAGAAAACGAGGCACTAATTTATGGAAAAAACCAACACATAATAGCGCAAGCAGAACGAGAAGGGGACTTGTACTTCTTAAATGCAACAACTACAGAATTCGCAGCTACATCAAAAGTAGTCAAAAATTCAATTTTAGATTGGCATTATCGTTACGGACACTTAAATGAAGGAGATCTGCACAAACTGTCGTCGAACCAATTAGTAAAGGGAATGCCTGCAATGAGCAAAGAAAAAATGCCGCAATGTGAAATATGTATTGCTGGAAAACAAACAGCCACACCAGTACCAAAATTTTCGACTTCACAAGTAAAAAATCTGCTGGATATTATTCACTCCGATGTTTGTGGTCCTTTACAACCTACATCAATTGGTGGCTCTAGGTATTTTACTACATTTATTGACGATAAGTCAAGGTATGTTCATATATACTTCTTGAAGCATAAATGCGAAGTAAAGTCTGTTTTTATAAAATTTAAAAATCTAGTAGAAAACCAAAAGGAAAGAAAAATTAAAATATTGAGGACTGATAATGGTCTTGAATATTATGGTTCAAATTTTTTACAGTTTATAGAAGATGAAGGAATAAAAAGGGAGCGTACAACAGCATACACGCCTCAACAAAACGGGATCGCAGAGCAAATGAATCGCACGCTTATGGAAATGGCTAGATGCATGCTGCTCCAATCTGACTTACCAAAAGGTTTTTAGGCAGAAGCTGTACAAACAGCTGTGTATATTAGGAACAGATGTCCCACAAGAGGTATAAATGCTGACACAACTCCATACAAAGTGTGGTTTAATAGGAAACCCATAGTAACTCATCTTCGTCCCTTTGGAAATAAAGCTTATGCTTTAAACAAAATTCCAGGTAAAGGAAAACTTGAACCAAGATCTACAGAATGTACTCTTGTTGGTTATTCTGAAGAGTCCAAGGCATATAGACTCTGGGATAAAAAGTCAAAAAGAATTATCAAAAGTCGTGACGTTAGTTTCTTAGACAACTTCAACTGCTTAAATGAAGAACAAAAAACGACTCAAGTAAGTTTAAATGAAATGAGTTCAAGTGATGAGCATGAGGATAATTCAGAGGCTGAAAGCTCCTTGTCAGATGAAGAAACAAAGAATCAAGAGCAGGTCGACAAGGAGAGTGATAGTAATGAAAAAGCTTCCGATTCAAAGGAACATACGCCTTCAACATCTACAAAAATTGGTCCTGGAAGGCCTTCTACTTTAAAGACAGGAAAGAGGGGCCGACCTAAGAAAGTATATAATCTAGTGCAAAATAAACTGGATTATGCTAACTTCATAATAGAAAATGCAGAAGAATCAGTAGATGATGCCCTATCTGGGGATCATGCTGAAGAGTGGCAAAAAGCCATGGAAAATGAATTTAATTCATTGAAAAAAAATAAAGTTTGGACATTAGTAGAACGGCCGCAAAATTGCACGCTGATCGGTTGTTGCTGGGTGTTCAAGACGAAGTACAAAGCTGACGGAACTGTAGAACGGCGAAAAGCCAGACTTGTAGCAAAAGGCTACGCACAACGACCAGACGTGGATTTCAAAGAGACATTTGCTTCTGTAGCTAAGTTTTCATCAATAAAGTTAGTAATATCACTGTCAGCAAAATTAAAATTAGATTTGTATCAATTAGACATAACTATGGCTTACACATATGGTTACCTGAATGAAGACCTATATATGGAACAAGCAGATTATTTTGTAGAAGCAAAAAAGGAAGATCATGTGTATCATTTGAAAAGGGCTCTTTACGGCTTGAAGCAGGCCAGGAGGCAATGGTATGAACGTTTAGATGACTTATTTACTGCAATAGGATTGGAACATATTGATTCAGACCCTTGTCTATATATTTTAAAAGGTGATAATAAAATTTTAATATTGACGTCTTATGTTGATGATTTGATAATTGCCACAAATGACTATAACTTATTCGCAAAAGTGAAGAATAATTTAGAAGAAAAATTCGAGGTAAAAAATCTTGGACGGTTAAGATTCTGTCTTGGGATAGAGTTCATTCAAGATGAAATCACAAAAAGCGTATATATTACTCAAAGAAAATATATACAAGACTTGATCAAAAAATTCCAACTAAATGAAGCTCATGTGGCATCTACTCCATTGGAACCTAAAATAAAATTATTAAAAGAAGATGATTCAAAACTAGTCGATCAAAAATACTACCAGTCAATTATTGGCTCGTTAATGTACGCAGCAATAAATACAAGACCAGACATCATGTACTCGGTCAGTATGTTAAGCACCTTTAATACGTGTCCTAGGAAGGCACATCTAGAATGTGCGAAAAGAGTTTTAAAATACCTTAAAGGTACCCTATCATACAGTTTATTCTTTTATAACACAGGTAAGCCTCTTGAAGGATATGTGGACGCTGATTGGGGAAGCGATGTGAATGATAGATCATCGCGCAGTGAATATTTTTTCGTGCTTGGAGGAGCAGCTATCACATGGCAGTCAAAAAAGCAAAGGTGTGTGGCGCTGTCAAGCACAGAAGCCGAATACATAGCTTTAGCCGAAGCAGGGAAAGAAGTTATGTATTTAAGGTCAATTTTAGATAAGATAAACAAAGAGTTAAATAGCAAAACTGAAACTGTTGTCCAGTGTGACAATCAAGGCGCTGCCAAGCTCATGAAAAATCCTGTGAATCATGACAGATCGAAACACATAGATATCAAGTACCATTTTATTCGGAACATGTATCAAGAAAAAAGGCTAGATGTACTATATCTTCACACTAGTAAAATGCCAGCTGATGTGCTCACGAAGAGTTTAAATAAACCTCAACATTATAAACATATCAAGAAAATGGGATTGATTGAACTTTAATTTTTTTTTATATATGTACGCGGTAAAGGGGGCGTGTTGAAAATATTTGAATTTACACTTTCGTATTTACCGCGTATCGGTAATAACCTACCTTATCGATCGTACACGATTTTCTCTATACTTATGTAATCAAGACTATATAACTTTGTAAAAAGACCATGAATAAAATACGTTGTCTGTAAAAGTCACATCTGGTTTTATCCTTTATTTGTTTGCCCATCTTCCACTTAAAATTAAAAATCACAACAATATATTAATGTAGCCTATAGATTTCAGAGTGGTGCAAAACGGCAATCCCTTTTAAAAATTTAAATGTAATTAAAAATAATGAAAAATGTGATTTTTAGCTACATTTACTCATTTTAATGTTGACTTGTACTCATCCGTTGCAGATGTCCCTTCGCAAGCATTCATAGAAATAGTTGTATACTTCAGAAATATTAAAATATATTAAAAGAAATCTTCTAAAAGATTTAGAGTAAACCGTACTTTGAGATTTTTTTAACAGATCATGTGCCACCGTAGCAGATGAAAAAAACGCTGCCAAGTGCTTTGGCGGAATCCTTTTTCATAGAGCTCTTTGAGTTTCATTAATTTTTTTATATTTATTTAAATGTGATCTTAATATTAAAAAATTGTCTAATATTATTATTTACTCATATTATACTTCATCAATTTCGAACATATATGCTAGCTGTTTGCTTTTTCAACATTTATAATTTATTTTAAATCATCAAGTAATACAAAAAAATTTGTTCTATTGAAAAAATGATATAATGTAGTAATAAAAAGAATGATAACAACAAAATTTCTAATCTTTATAGAATGCAATCATATTGATATATAAATACACTTCATGTTTATGGCTCTATAAAAAAACTACTCTATGAATACCAATTTTCAATAGCCTCCCGTCTACTTATACAAAAACATAGATAGTATGCGAAATTTGAAGCAAATCCATTGAGTAATTTTCGAGATCTAATTGGCTGAATGAATAACATTTTATTTTCAAAATTTCTTTTTCGAAATTTAAAAAATGATATAAAATTAAAACTACATTATGAAAATCAATTTTTGAAAATTTCCCTTCTTTCGGCAGTTGTAAATGATTTCCCTGCAAATTTTAGAACAAATCTATCATATAGTTTACGTAAAACAAAAAAAAATAAGAAATAAAAAATCGAAATTTTTTAAAAAATCTTTAAAATTCTCTAAAATCGTAACCACTCTAAGAAAATTAGTTTATAAAAGCTTATTTTTTTCAGATAATATCGAATTGATTGTACAAAAATTTTGGAGAAAATTTATAGTATGGTTTACACAAAATAGAAGATAAATGAAAAATAAAAATTTTTTAAAATGCTCTAAAATTAAAACTGCTCTGAGAAAATATGTTTTCCAAAGCTTGTTTTTTTCAGACAGTAGCGAATAACTTGCATTTAAATTTTGGAGAAAATATATCAAATGGTTTTCGTAAAATAGAAAAAAATAAAAAATAAAAATTTTTTTAAAAATTTTTAAAATGCTCTGAAATTAAAAGTGCACTAAGAAAATCAGTTTTCAAAAGTTTTTCTACTTTTGGCAGTCGAAATTAAGTTCCATACAAATTTTCAAACAAATTTTTTGAGTAGTTTACGTAAAATACAAAAAAAATGAAAAATCGAAAGTTTTTTAAAATTCTTAAAATGACTTTAAAAAAAAAACTACTCTAAGAAAACCAATTCTCAATAGCTTCTGCACCAGTTGATCGAAAAATTGAATTGTATGGAAAATTTGAAGTCAATCAATCGAGTAGTTTTTAAGATTTTATTGGCTTAATAAATAGAAACATTTTTTTCAAAAATTTCAAAATGCTCTAAAATTAAAACTAAGCTAAGAGAATCAGTTTTGTTAAATTTATTTTATTCGGGCAATCATAAATAATTTCCGTGCAAATTTTGAAGCGAATTCATTGAGCAGTAAACAAAAAAAAACCTAAAAAACGAAAAATTGAAATTTTTTTTTTTAACAACTCTAAAATGAAAACTACGCTAAAAGAACCAATTATCAATAGCTTCCCAGCAAGTTAGTCAAAAAACTAAATTCCATGCAAAATTAGAAGCAAATCTATTGAGTAGTTCTCGAGATACAATTTACTAACTGAAATCACACACACACACACGCGTGCGCGCGCACGCACGCACGCACTGTAATGAATCAATAAATCACAAAGACAATTATTTAAAAGTCATGTTTATCCAAGTGACAGTTGTTACAGACTGAAAGTTTAACTATTTATTATTTATTATTTCCATAACAACGGAATACATGTGTGTATATAATGTACATATAAGTGTACTTCTTATAATTCGGCCAATCCTGACATCTGTCCGTCCTTGGACCCATTACTGTTTGGTACATTATTACGCCAAAGTTTCTTAATACTTTAGCGATTTCATAAGGTCCTTTAAATTGGGGTATTAACTTTGGTGAGTATCCAGGAGACGAATCGAAATTTTTAATCATCACATAATCACCTTCTGAATAAATATAAGCTTCTTTTCTTTTTTCATCGACATATTTTTTATAGTATTTTTAAGACTTTTTAGTTTGATTTTCCGCCTTTGCTCTAATATAGTCTAAATCTCGAATATTTGCATTGACATTTTCATCTAAATACTCTTTTATAGAATCACAAACTTTTCCCCTTTGATTGATTCCAAATAAAAGCATACATGGACTTTCACCAGTAGTCTTATTGATACTATTATTAAGAGTGAATTCAATTTCTGAAATTACATCCGGCCATTTTTTTTCAACTTCATGATCAGATAGATTACCTAATATTGGGCTGATAGTTCTATTGACTCTTTCAACTTGGCCATTGGCTTGTGGTGATCCTGTTGCTATCTTTATAAGTTTTATTTCACATTTATTGATAAAATCATTAAATTCTTCTGAAGTAAAGCAACTTCCTCTATCAGAAATAATAATCTGGGGTAAACTATAATAATTGAAATAGCTTATAAGACATATAATTGCTTCAGCTGAAGTATTTGATTTAATAGGATACAGTTTTGTAAATTTTGTAAACAATCTACTATCACAAACAAATGTTTTTTAGTCGGTACCCTTGCATCTAAAATTGACATATAATCAATATGAATTGTTTAAAATGGTTTATTACCTTTAGGTATTACATTTACTAAACCTTCTACTTTTCCACAAGGGGGATTATAAGCAATGCATTTAAAACAGTTTCGTATGTGTTCAACAATTTTCTCTTTTATGTTAGGAAACCAATAATTTTTTTTAATTAATTCAAAAGTTTTTTCTGTACCTATATGTCCAAATTCATCGTGGTACTTGAAAATCACATTTTTTTCCATTTCTTTAGGCACGTAAAATAAAAGCAAATCATTTAATTTTCTGTAAATAACGCCATTATACATTTCAAAAAATTTACACTCTGATTCTTCTAATTTTCTTCTTATGTTTACGATATTTTCATCTCTGTTTTGAGCTATCATTAAATTCGACTCAAATGAAATACTTTCAACAACATTAATGTTTACCCTACTCAAAAAATCAACGTGAGCCATACGTTTGCCTTCACGATGTTCAGTCACATAATCGTAGTTTTGAATTTCTAATATCCATTTAGAAATGCTAGGATGAATATCTTTTTTTTTAAATGCCAGATTTAAAGAGTTACAATCTGTAAGTATTTTAAATCGTATTCCTTGTAAATAAATTCGAAATCTTTTAAGAGCATAAACTATTGCTAGCGTTTCTAATTCGAAACTATTTAAATGGCTCTGTCTTTCAGAAGTACGTTTCGAGAAATACATAACTGGGTGAAATTTTAGATCTTTCCCTTTTTGAACTAAAATAGTTCCAAAGCCTTGAGAGCTTGTATCGCAATATAGCTCTGTTTCGGCGTACGGATCGTAGATAGCTAAAATAGGAGCATTTACTAGTTTGTCCTTTAAAATTTCCATGGCTTTCAATTCCTCTTCTCTAAACTTGAATTCAACATTCTTTTTTGTAAGATCATATAATGGTTTGGCAATAATTGAAAAATTTTCAATGAATTTTCTAAAATAAGCACATAATCCTATAAATCTTTGTACTTCATGCACATTTCTAGGAACGCCACAGTTTAACACAGCTTCAATCCCTCTTTTAGTAGGTTTAACACCCTGTTCTGAAATCTCATAACCTAAATATTCAATTACATCAAATAAAAATTTACATTTTTCAATTTTAATTTCTAGCTTATTTTCCACCATAACTTCAAATAACTTTCTTAAAATCTTCAAATGATCTTCAATAGTTACGGTTGCTACAAGAATGTCGTCCATATATATTACAATGTCCCCTGAAGCAATAAAATCTTTCAAAGCTGTGTTGACAAATTTTTGAAATATTGAAGGGCCAGTTTTTATTCCAAAAGGCATGTATAAATATTCATATTGTCCAAATGGCGTAATTAAAGAGGTGTATTTAAAAGATTCTTCGGCTATTTTAATGTGAAAAAATCCATCCTTTAGATCAATTAAGCTGAAATATTTTTTTTCTTTAAGCATATCAATTTGGTCTTCAATCAAGGGTAAAGGATAATTATTTTTTTCAATTATTTTATTTAGAGCTCTATAATCGACGCACATTCTCTTTTGTCCATTTTTCTTGGTAGTTAAAACAATTTGAGAACAATATTCTGATTCACTAGGTCTAATAATATTTCTTTTTAACAAATCCTCAACGATATTTTTAACTTCTTTTTTCTCACAGTAAGAAAGTCTACGTGGTTTGAAAAAAAAATGTCATTATTTTTTAGCTTTATATTTAGCTCTACATTAACTTTTGGTTTTTCTGGTCTTTCTGGATCAACATAATGAGAATGAAATATTTCTTTTAATTCATTTTGTTCTTCATAAGGTATTTTAGAATTAATAACTAAAGTATCCGCTACATTATCTTTAGTATTATCTATGTCAATATTAAAAATCTCTATCAATTCTTGTTCATTATTATTATCTTCAATAATTTTAAAATTGAATTTTTTGAAAAAATTTCTTCCAAGAATCACTGAAGAACTCATAGTATCATTTGTTACAAAGAATATTGACAATTTCCTTTTTACATTTTTCATACAACACATAACATCTACCTTTACAATAATTTTTAATTTTTAATTATTTATTCCAGCATATTTTATTTCACTTTCCTCAATTGGTTGAAATTATATTGGATTATTATATTTCTCTTTTATGAAGGTTATAGAACTGCCACTATCCAAGAGACCCATAAGTTTTATAGGAATAATATTACCATCACTTTCAAATTCAAATTATTTTATTATAATCATCTTCAACAATCTCATTATTAATCATTAAAACTTCTTTTTCTTTAGTATATTTATTCATTAAAGGAAAATCTCGTATAATATGATCAAGAGACGCACATTTGAAACAAGAACCTTTCAAACGTTTTTCTTTTTTACATTCATTTGATAAATGCGAATATCCACCATAATTGTAGCATCTTTTTGGTTTAATTTCAGGTTTTTCATTTTTTTCAGTATTAAAATTAATTTGATGTTGACTTTCCTTACTTTTTTCAAAATAATTAATTTTTTTATTTTCCAATGAAAGTTTTTCAAATGTATTTAATAAATCTTCTTCAGTTGAAAATTTCTGCATACGTGCTTGATCTTTTAAATTTTCATCAGGTATGCATTCTATTATATAATCAACGATCTCACTTTTATCAATTGGTACTTTATTAGCTAAAATTATTTTATCATGCACGTATTCACTGAAATTTTCATTTTTTTGCCAAACACGACTTTCAAACTGTTTTCTAAGTTTAATTTTATCAATTCGTCTATAAAACATTTTTTTTAAAACGTTAAGTAAATCATTAGTTGATAGTTGTAAATATTCTGGTTTTGAATGAAACCATATCAAAGCTTTATCTTTTAATTTACTACAAATCAATACTTTCGAAGCTTTATCAGATAGGTTATACATATTTATCAACAACCTAACCTGACGCTCCCAACTATCAAAATTATCATTATTACCATCGAATATACTTAATAATTCACCAACTGTTTTCACTGTTTTTAATTCATTTTCTTGTCTCTGCTGCATGTTGTCTCGAAACGTTGTTAATCTGGCTCCTCGACTACTATCATCCAGATTTCCTTCAACATTAGGCCGCAATAACCGAAATGATGAAGTCTCATCAATGTTGCTGTTTTTACCACTGTTGCTGTTTTCACCACTTCCTTGACTTCGAGCTTGTCTCTCCAATGATTCAATTTTACTCATCAATTCCGCGATTTGTTTGTTCATTCCTTCTCTTTCATTTCTCAACTGACGAGTTTCTTCTAATGCTTCTTGTAATAAAGGGTTATGAGCTTTACAATATTCTCTAATCCAATCTCCTTCGGGATTTGCCTCCTCTATACGTAAAATCAATTCGGCTTTATTGCCTATAGGTATTAGTCCATTATCTCGTAATATTTCTTTTAACTCTGACACGGTTAAGTCTTGAGTTTCAACCATGATCAAATTATTAGAATTTATATTTTTTTTATATATATTTTCACAAAGTACAACTTATGACTTTAAACACATAATTATTTTTCGTAAAAGAAAAATAAATGGTCGATTCAATCCCACTTCTGATAATTGTAATAAATCAATAAATCACAAAGACAATTATTTAAAAGTGATGTTTATTCAAGTGACAGTTGTTACAGACTGAAAGTTTAACTATTTATTATTTATTATTTCCATAACAACGGAATACATGTGTATATATATATATTGTATATATAAGTATACTTCTTATAATACAGACATTTTCTGAAAATCACTTTTTTCGACTCACCGAGTTCAAATATGTACAAATTAATGAAAAAATAGAAAAAAAATTTTTTTTATCGATACAATGCTTTCTCTATGAGAAAGCAATATACTTAGATATTGAATTGAAAAAAGATTTTGTTCACTTCATAGTTTAGGGTTATATAATACTGCTAATATTTCCAATAACACATAGAGACAGGTAACTATATGTAAAATTATTTTCTGATCAGATTCAGAATGGATTTTTTCATCAGAAAAAAATTAAATGTCATTGAATTTCTTGAAAATTATGATTGGTAACTAAAATATCCTTTGTTTATTCGACTGAAAAGATTTGGAGGATTACTTTTGCTTTCTTTCTTTCATTATTTAAACTTAATATATCTCAAGATACAATAAGACTTTAAAGAATAATTAATTTAATTTATAGTCAAAAAATAATTTTACATATTGAATAATGTTAACATTCCAAGATATAATTAGACACGATCTACTTTGTACTGATTATTCATCACATTTGTTATTGCATTTTTACAGTAAAAGTAACTCAAATTTGTAACTAACCAATATTAAAATTCAATTTCTTATACACTGAATACAAAATTTATATGCCCATACCTTTTTCTTAGATGTATCAGTTACAAAATGCAGAACTGAAAATTCACTTCTGCTTATATGTTAGAACATTTTTTGTAAATTTGTAAGAATACTATTAATTATAATTTAATTTAAGTCCAACTGATTTCATCCCCTAGGATATTAATTCACAAATTGCCTTTTACTGATCTCCGACGTACTGAGATAAAAAAAGACATGAGTTTAGTTATATATCACTGCATTGTTAAAAATAATCAGGTGATGAATCACCTGTTTTTTTTCACCATGGTGACTATAAGAGAAAGTAAATTGAATATTGATATATATCAATCTCTATTATTTGTTGATTGTAATTATTTGTTTAAATTAATTCTAAGTTTTTATACATAATTACATATAATTGCTATCACATCACTCGAATAAATGACAAATTTTAAGAAAATTTGAATCACGATAACCAATTTTCATAGAATTATAATGTTTATTACTAATATAAAACCAGGTGTGGCAGTCATGGGGACTGGCCGAAAGAAGTTAATACTTCTTTTGGTTTAGTGACAGTCTTGCTTTTCATAGAATGAACAATTTTTCATCACACTATGTTTAAAAACATTTTATATTAAATAAATATGTATACGCACAACAAATTATCAACTTATGAAGTAGAATAATGGTAGTTCTGGGTAAAAAGAAGGCCCCCTAAATACATTTGCGACTTACTAAGCTACTTGGAAGCATACAGAAATTGTTTAAATAATAAGCATATAATGATAATAAATACAAAAACAATTAATTTATTGAATTTTTTTAATGATTTATGATAATTATTATATTTAATAAGGGAATTGCATATTATAATAATCTTTTTTATGCAAATTTAAAACTTATCCCAATGATACCCAAAAATATAATTAATATTTTTTTTATAGTTTTTTAAAAATATTAAAAAAATGCACAGCGCGTATGTGAATTATAATTGCAGTCCTAAGAAGCTTTAAATCAAGCACTTAATATAAATCATTTGAAAATTAATATTTTTACTGTAAGCATGTTAAAATATTAGAATTTAGCTCTTTAATATATCTACCAGCAATTTCAATTAATCATAATAATGAAATTGGCTATCGTAATTTAAATTATCTGAAAATTTGTCAATAAATCAAATAATGTGACAGCAATAATTATATGTAACTATGTATAAAAACTTAGAAATAATTTTAACAAATAATTACAATCAACATATAATACAGAATGATATATATCAATATTCAATTTACTTTCTCTTATAGTTTCCCTAGTGGAAAAATCAGGTGATATATCACCTGATTATTTTTAACAGGGCATTGATATATAAGTGAACTCATGTCTTTTTGTATCTCAGTACGTCGAAGATCAGTATAAGGCAATTTGTGAATCAATATCCTAGTGGATGAAATCAGTTGGACTTAAATTAAATAATAATTAACAATATTCTCATGAATTTACTCAAAAAGTTCTAGCATACAAGTAGAAGTGCATTTTTAGTTTTACATCTTGTAACTGTTACATTTAAGAAAAAGATATGGGCATATAAATTTTGTATTCAGTAAGAAATTGTATAAGAAATTAAATTTAAATATTGGTTAGTTATAAATTTGAGTTACTTTTACTATAAAAATGCAATAACAAATGTAATGAATTATCAGTGCAAAGTCGATCGTGTCTTATTATCTCTCAGACTGTTAACATTATTCAATATGTAAAATTATTTCTTGACTAAAAATTAAATTATTTATTCTTTAAGAGGAGGTCATGTATCTCCATCCTTTTGTAATCGAAGAATTATTTTTTTGCAATAGCTAATAACTTTAGCAAAAAATAAAGAGATAACCTCATCTTATTACAAAAAGTAATATTTTCTTTGATGAGAAATAATTGATTTTAGCTATTCGTTTTCAAGAAAACCTTGAAAAACCAAATTGTTTACCATAACCTCTATGTTTCAAGTTTTTCAAGGTTTTTTTTTTTCAAAAACGAAACAATGAAATTAATTCTTTTTTATGAAAGAAAATATTGCTTTTTGTATTACGAGATGAAGCTATCTCTTTATTTTTTGCTAAAGTTATTAGTTACTGCAAAAAACTCAATTCTTTGATTAGAAAAGGACAGATATATTTGACCTGCTCTTAAAGTGTTATTGTATCTTGAGATAGATTATGTTTAAATTATGAGAGAAATAAAGCAAAAATAATTTTTCGCCATTCTAAGTCTAAAATCGCAACTTCGCTGCTCTTTTTTGACTCTCATGGCGAAAAATACACTACGCAACTAGTATGGAAAAGCTTGTTTACAAAACTCGTTACGACCCAGGCCGTAAACTTCTCGTTTCGTAAATAAATCCTTTCCATACCCGTCACGTAATGTACTATTCAAAATCTTTTCAGTCAGATAAACAAAGGATATTTTAGTTACCAATCATAATTTTCAAGAAATTCAATGACATTCAATTTTTTTCTGATAAAAAAATCCATTCTGAATCTTATAAGAAAAGAATTTCACATATAGTTACCTGTCACTATGTGTTATTGGAAATATTAGCAGTATTATATAACCTTGAACTATGAAATAAACAAAATTTTTTTTAACTTACTAGGAGAGGGTCTAACCTCCGGATCACGGATTTTGCTCAAACTTTGAGATAAGTTTTTAGGTGTCAAAATATGAAAAAAAAAACAAAATATTAGACCCTAATGCTCAATATTTCCCTAGTTACAGGTAATTAGAGAAAACCACTGGAAAGTTACTAGATTTTCAAACGCTTATAGTTCTTCAGCATTAATAGCTAGAAGCTTGAACCTTTTCATAAATGAAAGCTGAGCTCAAATCCTTTCGAAATATCATCTACAGCGTATAAAAATATTATTTTTTTTCATATTCACAGCGTTATTAAAATTTGACCTAAATTTCCCTTTAAAAACATTAATTAATAATAAATGCTGAAATGTAATATAATTTTTAAAACGATGTAACTATGGGAGTAAATAATATTTTCTATATATGATGTAGGTGATATTTCAAAAGGAATTGAGCTCAGCTTTCATTTAAAAAAAGGTTCAAGCTTCTAGCTATTAATGCTGAAGAACTATAAGCGTTTGAAAATCTTGTAACTTTTCCAGTGATTTTCTCTAATTACCTATAACTAGAGAAATATTGAGCATTAGGGTCTAATATTTGGTTTTTTTCCATATTTTGACACCTAAAAACTTATCCCAAAGTTTGAGCAAAATTCGTGATCCGGAGGTCAGACTCTCTCCTAGTCAGTATTTCAGTATATATTTCATGTGCTACGGTGGCACATGATTTGTTAAAAAAATCTCAAGGTTTGGTTCACTGTAAATCGTTCAGAAAATTTCTTTTAATATATTTTAATATTCCTGAAGTATACAACTATTTCTATGAATGCTTGTGAAGGGACATTTACAACCGATAAGTACAAGTTAACATTAAAATGAGTAAATGTAGCTAAAAATCACATTTTTCATTATTTTTAATTATATTTAAATTTTTTAAAAGGTTCGCCGTTTTGCACCACTCTGAAATTTATAGGCTATATTTATACATATATTACCTACTTCGATGATTTTCTTGAACACGGGATCATGGTTCGAAATCTTGAAAAGTGGTATTTCAATGCTTTAACTGACTTTAGCTCAGCGAACATCTACATTAATTTTTTTTTCAAATCTAGAATATTTTGAAGAAAGAAGTTTTTTAGTAATAAATTTCTAATACGCAACCCAACTGAATAATTTAAGCTTAAAATTAGTCAATAATTTCGAAAATATGGTTTTAGCCCAACTTTGAAGCCTTGTAGCTCTAAATATGTACTAAAGAAATTTTAAAAAATTCTGAATGGATCATAATATGGAAAAGAACCATTTTACTAATTTTTAGCGAAAAAAAATTTTTCGTTCTTCGATTTGAAAGAGAATGGGCGATATATATATATATATATATATATATATATATATATATATATATTTGGACATTTCACGCCAACTGAGAGAGCAGAAAAATAAAAATCACTGAAACTCTGAGAATATATTCTTTCTGTTACCCAAAATATGTAAAAAAAACTTTGACAATTTTACAAAATTTTCGGAAAATTCCCAAATTTATGATTTTTTTTCTGGAAATCCTGATGTTTTAGAGAGAAATGTATAAGAATACTTCTTGTTGTAAGTAAAGAGGAGAGTCAGCATGATTTTTTACATACCTGAATTTTGAAGTTTTCTATTGGAAGTATTATATCGAAGGTTCTTAAATGTATTACATGGTAATTAAAATTACTCATTGTTTGCCACTTCGGAAATTGCATTTTGAAGGCTTATTTTCCTCTATGTTTTATTAACTTTAAAATATATTTTTGATTGTGTAAGAAAGAGTCACCAATAAGGAGTTATGGCATTTTGAAATGGCTGATTCCATTTCAAATCGAACAGTCAGTATACACTCAAGTCACCAATTACTGCGCTAATGGAGTATGTTATTCTACCCTAAAAATAAGGGTATACGTATTTTTTTATTTTGCTGAAATAACAAAATTGCATCAGATATGCACTTTTGAAAATTGCATACAAAAACTAAATGTTAAAACTGAAAATGTTGAGAATAACTTTAGAGGGTTTTACCAATTTTCAATAAATTTTGAAAAACCTTATTTTGTTTTATTATGTTTTAAGCCCTCTTTAATTCAGTGCAAGAAATTTCAAAAAAGACTGGAAAATGACTAAGATATGTGCATATTACCAAAAAATGCACTTTTTATGCACATGCATTTTTCTCGAAAAACCCATTTTTTTTTGCTGAAATTTTTTGTGCTCATAGAGGACCAAATTACCTATCTAATGGTATTTGGTTGATCCCGTACTTATTTGTTTGAAGCGAGAAAAAAAATTCACAAATTTTATTGGTGAAAAATTTTTGTATATACGTTCGGAAATTTTAAGCAATGTAGATTTAAACACTATCCTTCTTTTAGCATTACCCAGGAACAACGACGTGGACGTAGAAGGTTTCTGTTCCCTTCGGGGTGCTTTTTTTAAGTGAGTTCCCCTCGCCTCTCACTGTTGGGATGCGTCAAAAATATAATTATAAATAATTACTTTTTTTTATTTTTGCACTTATTATTTTTAGTGCTAAGTGTAGCCTTACGACGTTTGAATTTTTTTTCTTGTCTTTCACTTTAGTCAGTGCATGTATAGCTGTTCTGCCAACAAATATATGCGATTTCAATTCCCCAAGTTGTTTTAACCACATATGACTTTTTTGAATCCCATTATATTTAGGAACTGTACTCCATTCAATATTTTTTTCTTTTCTAAATTTTTCAATCTCATTTATTGGTAATAATATGATTTTGATTGCACTGGTGTACTTTTGAACCCAATTTATAAAATCGTCAGCATTTTGTATCGATTCTTCATGAACTCTTTTTAAGTTATGTGAAATAGCATAATGCTTTAGAAGCCCACCTATTCCATCAACGGCTCCTTTCCCATGACCAGTCGCAGAAAATAACCATTTCATTTGATAAGAAAAATGTTTAAATTCATGTAGCTGAAAACGATTTTTAAATTGGCTTGCAGCTCCATCTGATATAATAGTGACTTTAGTAACTAAATCATTTTTCATAAGATCGATAATTTTATTTATTGCTAATAGCGCATATGCAGTATCATGCTTTTTGTCGTCACTAACGATCGCAAAGCTTTGCGTTATCTCTCCTTGGTAACAGATTGCAGTAAAAATAGAAATTTGGTTATTTACCCAATGATTTCCCTAAACCGCTTTATTATTTATTACAGACCAATTTTCCGCAAAATCAACGTGGATAATTAACTTACTAGGAGAGTATCACACCTCCGGATCACGGATTTTGCTCAAACTTCGGGATAAGTTTTCAGATGATAAAATATGAAAAAAGCTAAAGTTATAGTCATAAATACTCAATATTTCCCTAGTTACAGGCAGTTAAAGAAAATCACTAAAAAAGTTACTAAATTTTTAAACGCATATAGTTCTTTAGCATTGATAGCTACAAGCTTGAAACTTTTTTTAAATTAAAGCTGAGCTCAAATCCTTTTGAATTAGTAGTTAAAGCATGTAAAAATATTATTTTTTCCCAAAGTTAGAGCGTGATAAACATTGGACCTGATTTTTCTTTTAAAAACATTAATTAATAATAAAAGCTGAAATTAGGTCCAATCCATGTTACGCTCTAACTTTGGGAAAAAATAATATTTTTACATGCTATAACTACTAATTCGAAAGGATTTAAGCTCAGCTTTAATTTAAAAAAAGTTTCAAGCTTGTAGCTATCGACGCTAAAGAACTATATGCGTTTAAAAATCTAGTAACTTTTTTTGTGATTTTCTTCAATTGCCTGTAACTAGGGAAATATTGAGTATTTATGACTATAACTTTAGCTTCTTCCATATTTTATCATCTGAAAACTTATCCCGAAGTTTGAGCAAAATCCGTGATCCGGAGGTGTGACACTCTCCTAGTTAGTAGGATCAGCTTTACCTTCTTCTTTTTCTTTTCTTATAGCTTCACGTTGAATATTTTCTATGTATACGTGAGTACTTGCTTTTAGTGCGCAGATTGAAAATTTTTCTTTAAAAACTGATAAGCTTACTGTTTGTTTGATAAGATTACCATTATCCCACAAAGCAAACGTAATTTCATCTTCACAATTTTCTTTCAGTTTTAACAATTTTAATGTGATACCCTCACTACCGGGGCAATAATTGCATTCTTGCAAGAAACACGAATCAGATGGTTCAGAACACAACATTGCGTTAGTTATTTCTAAACGAATTAAATCTAATTCAGAATTATTATCGCCTCTAAAACGAATTAAACTTGTGAGAAACAGTTCAAAATTTTCGCAATGTACACAAAGACAAGTTTCCTTCACAGGGCTTGTTAAGACGAAACTTGGTCTTAGACTATAGAATTTCGATTTTCCTATTTGTAAGTTTGGATTTTCTTGTCTTAATTGACTATATGTTTCTTTTAAGCTTCGAGTAAGAAACCGTTTAACTTTTTTAGTTTTTGTATTATTAACTTTAACAGTAACAACATCAGATTTATTTGGACTTTGTCTACTACAATTAAAATCATCATTTAAAAAATATTCCATAGTGATATTTTTTGTATTTTCATCAATAGGATGACCAGTATATGAATCTGGCTCCGAATAAACTCCTTTATTTTTCACGAGATTTCTTGATTTATTTATCATATACTCTCTTATATTAGGGAATAGTGAGCAAATTTTTATTTTGCTTAATTTTGAAGGTAGTAGAGTTAGAAGTTTTATTTTCTCCAAAACAGAAGAACATTTTTCTAAAGCCGATTTAAAATTTTCTACAAATTTGTTCCAATAGTTTTCAGTCGAACTTTTGTCCGATTCTATTGATTCAACTGAAATGCCATACGCATCTTCTAATTTACTTCCGACAGTAGCAGAAAAAGCTGAAATTAAAGATTTTTTTTTTTTAGATACGTAATTTTCTGTTAAATTTTTAGGTATTGCAGTTTTTCTTTTTAGCGGCGAGACGCATTGAGGTAAAATTGTATTAATACTCTCGTTTAATTCCTGTACTCGTTCGGGTGTCTTGGGGATAAAATTATCATGTTTTCTGCTAAAAAGTTCAGTGATTTCATTTTCAGATGTAGATTCAAGATCACTGGAAATCATTTTTGATATGCGTTCATGGCAATTTTTGCATACATTAGTAGAGGGCAGTATCTTTAAATCTGGATAAAGCTGTGCCAAATTAAACGTCAATTTCTGCTTTTATAAACTACCTTCTTATGCATTTGAAAAAAATTGGGACATCGAATTCTTGTAGAAGAGTAAATTTCGGACATCGTAATTGCAGAGTTTTGTTTACTTTTTCACAAGTCCGGAAAGTACCTCTCAAAGCAGACGTAAGAATAACTAGCTTGTATATAACAATTCTAATATGCTGTTTTGGTAACGCGAGGTATTTGTCCGCGAATGAGCCTCCTATTGTCTGTACATCGAAACATACATAATATAGATATACACGAATAGAATTATTATTTTCCATTTTTAATATTTATTTTTATATTACGAATTTATATATATATATATATATATATATATATATATATATATATATATATATATATATATCACTATTGATGATATATACATACATACAAAGGTAAACAAATAATGAGCGAAGCATGCGACAGCGTTGGAATGAACATTGCTTAAGACTTTCGAACGTATATACAAAAATTTTTCACCAATAAAATTTGTGAATTTTTTTTCTCGCTTCAAACAAATAAGTACGGGATCAACCAAATACCATTAGATAGGTAATTTGGTCCTCTATGAGCCCAAAAAATCTCAGCAAAAAAAAATGGGTTTTTCGAGAAAAATGCATGTGCATAAAAAGTGCATTTTTTGGTAAAATGCACATATCTTACAAGGAGGGTATCACTTCTTTGGGTCACGGATCTTGTTGTAATTTGCGGATATGTTTTTACACATAAAATTATGAAAAAAGCCGCAGGCATTTGATCTAACACTCGATCATTCCAAGATTATGAGCTATTTTGTTCAATTTCTTTGAAAAATCAGTGTTTATAATATTGAATACTACGCTCCAATGGGAGCTTCTAAGTTCTTTCTATTAAATTCTAGTAAAAGTTGAGATTAAATCCTTTTGATTAAAAAAAAAACGTGTACAAAAAGCTCAACCCGTTCAAAAGTTATAGCCAAATAAAAAAACATGCACAATATTTTTATCAAAATAAAAGTTTAATTTTATGCTAATTTTTATAACAATTTTTATAACAATTTTTATTTCTCCATAACTCTTGAATGGGTTCAGCTTTTTGAACACGTTTTTTTTTTAATCAAAAGGATTCAATCTCAACTTTTACTAGAATTTTGCAGAATGCACTTAGAAGCTCTCATTGGGGAGTAATATTCAATATTGTGAACAATGATTTTTCGAAGAAATTGAATAAAATAGCTCATAATCTTGGAATGATCGAGCGTTAGACCGAATGCTCGCGGCTTTTTTTACGATTTTATGTATAAAAACATATCTGTAAGTTACAGCAAGATCCATGACCCAAAGAAGTGATACTCTCCTTGTTAGTCATTTTTTAGTCTTTTTTGAAATTTCTTGCACTGAATTAAAGAGGGCTTAGAACATTATAAAACAAAATAAGGTTTACCAAAATTCATTGAAAATTGGTAAAAGGATAGCCCTCTAAAGTTATTCTCAATATTTTCAGTTTTAACATTTAGTTTTTGTATGCAATTTTCAAAAGTGCATATCTGATGCAATTTTGATATTTCAGCAAAATAAAAAAATACGTATACCCTTATTTTTAGGGTAGAATAACATACTTCATTAGCGCAGTAATTGGTGACTTGAGTGTATACTGACTGTTCGATTTGAAATGGAATCAGCCAATATATATTTTCATGTGAGTTTCAGTGATTTTTATTTTTTTGTTCTCCCAGTTGGCGTGAAATTTCCCATATATATATATATATATATATATATATATATATATATATATATATATATATATGACTGATTCTATTATGATTCATGCAGGCCGTAATTTATTCAAAATTTTTTTCTCTTCTAAGTGATAAAAATACCTTCCAATATGTATATGAAGATAAAATTTACCTCATAGAACGCTCGAAAATATGTTTCTTTCCTCGCTACAGTGTATTCAGTGTTATTCAGTGTTGGATGTAAAAATGAAAATAGAGAATATTGTAGAGTTCAGTGGAGTAGTGGCTAAGGCGCGTGACTCGTATTCCCGTTGGCGCGGGATCGATTCCCTGTCTGGTCGCTTTTTCGCTGTCTCTGCCGTGGGCTGACACTACGTTAAATAAGACGTCAAATTGTGTTGTTTTAAAAATGAATTTCTATGTGTTAAAAAGGGCAGTAATGCTCGTGGATATAATTAAAAAAAATAAAAAAATTGAAAATGAACCTCAATTTTCAAATTGCCGTAGCTCCGTCAATTTTTGACCTTTTTAATGAAAATGTGCAAAATTTAGTCTAGTTCAAATGCTGTTTTGATTTTTGCGATACGAGTCGATCTCTCTGAGTTATTCATGAAAAACCGTAAAAAAAGCGATTTTTTTCAAACGCAATTTTCTTAAAAACTATATATTTTTTGTTTTGAAATATTTATGTTTTTATACATAAAAAATACTAACTTTCAGGACAGGTGAAAATATACGATTCTGCCTTATTTTTTTTAAACAGATTTTAAAACGTTTTTTTTTTAAATTTTCTATTTTAAAGCATTAATATTTTGGCGCATCATGCTATTTTTCCAACTATTACGTCTTTTTACAATTCGTTTGTACTTTTATTCATGAATTTATCAAAAATATTGACAAAAATCTTTAAAACCCTCAATAAAATTTTTTTATCAATTCGAACCGAAGCCATGATGATTTTAAGTTAATAAAAATAGAAATTTTCTTTTGTTGATAATTGAAATTTTTCATTCCGTTTGAATTTTGAGCCTACGATTTAAATTTACTTTGTAGAGAGTGACATATGCCACCGCTAGATGGCAACGATTCGCTTTTTGTATTCTCATTATTGACTTGACGCATTCAAGCATATAAGACAAGTAAGATCAAAAATAAAATTGTCTAATAAAGTTATTTCTTCATATAAATCTTCTTTTGTCAAAGAAATCACTTATAAATCAATACTATCCCTGATTGGGCATTATTAACATTCTCTTAGTACACATTTTATATTATCTTTTGAACAAAAAAGTGAAAAATATATTTTCAATTCCAAATCCGCAATGTCATGTTTTTTCTCTTTTTATATACGCGACCACTAGGGGTGAGATTAAAGATCTTGCGGTGCCCTTCATGGGCACTGAGACTGGAAGAAATTCCTTTCAAGTTCAAGGTGCGCATTTTTGGAACTCCCTACCTGCTGATATTAAAAATCTTCCATCAATCAGCAGGTTTAAAGCCGCTCTGAGGAGGTTTTTACTCGACCTCGATTAAACAGTATTATTTTCGGACTATATTATATGTGTTAATTTAATATGTGATGTACCCTTTATAGATTTAAGGCATGATTGTATTTATTGGCGTGTATGTAGGATGTGTGTGCATAGAGTGAATGATTATATTTTTATCAGATTGACTTGTATATTACTGTACATTCAACTTTGCTGTGATTTTAACTTACTGTATACTGCTGATATTTCGACTGCGCTCTTTACATGCTTGATTTTATGTAATTGTTTTGACTGATAGATATTGAGACTGATTTTTAACTAAATTATTTATACTTTTTGCGTGTATTTATTCGTGTTATCTGTGATATCACTTTTATTTAATTTATTGACTTACTATTACAGTATTACTATCTCTATAATGTTTTATGACTGTGATATCATACTGTACTATTTTGATTTTATATATGCAAGGCTATTTAAAGTATTTTTATGTATTTTTTCAACTTTATTTGTAATTTACACGCTTTTTTGTAATTATAATACAAAAAATAAACAATATCTAATAATGCTCTGAGACATTTTGATTGGTGAAATTTTCAATTCCAAGTTACTTAAAGTCTGATTGAATTCTCGCACTTGTTATTAACAGTAAAGTTAGCTCTTGACGAGTAAAAAAAATCTTATTTGAAACATAAAAAATTATTAATTAGTTTTCGGGATATATCGATTTTTTGAGAAAAAGATACCTTTGAAAATTAGCCAAGTGTTCTCGAACAATGATCTTCCAGCAATGATTCGGGGTTCATTTTCTTCCGTAAGCGTTGTAGTGATAAGTTATTGAAAAATGTGTACGATTTTATCATTGAAAAGGGCTAAATAATGGATTTTAAAAAATTGAATTTTTTTTAGCATGTTTTTTTAAAATAATTTTTTTATTATTTATTTTATGAACGTAACAGTTAAAATATTGAATTTCTGTCATTTTTTCACAAATTTAAAAAAAAAAACGTTCATTTACGACCTTCTGGACCCAAAAAAATCCCCGTAAATTTTCAGCTAGCCTTAATGACTAATTTTATTATTTATGCTTACTTAAATTTTATCTTTTTACTACTATAAAATACAAAACATGCAAACTTTGAGTGAGCACATATAAAAAAATTAATCGTTAAGGCTACTTGAAAATTTACGGGGATTTTTTTCTTGGTATAAATTAATTATTTTCAAAATATTGAAGAATTTTTTTAACTTTTAATTTTTATGAAGAACAAACTATAGCTAGCGGATGATCCACCTTAAAAAAAAAAAATTTATAACTAAATTTGAATTATAATCTAAGAGCAGGCCGAATTATCTGTCTTTGTATAATAGAGTTTTTCATCATTTGTCGAAGCACCATCCGTTGTATCAAGAAAAAATAGTAGCCCCCACTAGATATTAGTATAATAAGTAAATTTTGTAATAACAATTCAATTATTTTATCCCGTAGTTTTTGAATAATATGAGACCTACTAACAAACTAGAATATAACCTATCTTTTTTGGTAGGTCATATATTATTCAAAAACTATACAATAAAATTATTTGATTGTTATTACAAAATTTACTTATTATATTAATATCTAGCAGGGGCTACGATTTATTTCTTGATACGACGGATGGTATTTATGTAAATGATGGAAAACGCTATTAGACAAAGACAGATAGTTCGGCCCCCTGTTAAAAGTTAATTAACTACTTTAATTATTAATTAAAACATCTTTTAATTTATAACTAACTTTTAATTTTTAATTTTAAAAATTTCAATTAATAACTAAATTTTAGTTATCAGTTAAAACTTAATTAACTATTCTAGTTATTTATTAAAACATATTCTAATTTATAATTACCTTTCAATTCTTCATTATATAAAATTTAATCAATTACTAAATAGACATTTCAATTATTAATTAAACATCGAATAACTAGTAACTAGAAGAATTATTCTTTTTATAATCATATTTTAATATTTGCATATGTATACACATATACACATATACACATGTATATATATATATATATATTTATGTTATAGTATGTCGTATTCGGTAGAATATCCATGGAGTTAGCTAAATGGGTATTGGGGTGTCATACCGCCCTGCTCGTAGGTAGAGTATATTCAATTAGCAATACACTGTACAATGGAGTATACAACCTTAAAATACTCCATAGTATGGAACATTATTGCATACGCCACCCTATATTGAAGTCTATTGGCAAATATTCTACAGTCTTGTTAAACAACATTCGGGGGAAAACACTAAAATATGTTTTTAGAAGGGTAGTAGAGTCAGAGCGCTGCTAAAAGTTGGCAAACACTCTCCGCTTTGCTATAGTCAAGACAAATATAGATAAAGAAGAGCACCTAGCCACAATGTTATAGTTAAGACAAAGACAGATAAAGAAGGGCGCCTAGCCACACTGTTATAGTCAAGACAATGACAAATAAAGAAGAGCGCCTAGCCACACTGCTATAGCCAAGACAAAGACAGAGAGCAGCTAAAAGTATACCTGCGCCGCTTAGTGAATTTAATCATAAAAATGAAATTAGATAAATACTCTGAACATTATTATTTTATAAGGTTTTTAATTTCCATTTAATCTTTTTATAGCCCCTCATACGACCTACGGTAACATAAAATCATCCACCCTATTTAGGCTAACGAAGGATACATATGACCTCGACTAATGTTTTATAGCTTAAACAGCAGTCAAACTCGGGCTAAAGCCCCTGACCGACTACCGCTCAAGCCAAAAATATTAGCCTCGCTCATATAAATCCTTCGAATGCCCAGGTTGGATATATAACCAATATATATAGGGGTGTCCATGTGAAGTGCACATGAAAAAAAAATAGAATTCCTCCAAACTTTGCCTAAATGTTTGTTTTGGTTCCCTGAGTTTTCATGTATTTTTTCAGATCATTCTGAGTCAATGCCTGTGAGATACAGGAGCTCAAAGTTGTCCAAAAACGTTATTTTCGCAAAAATAGGGCTTTTTTAATCTCAGATAACGCGAAATCTGTACTTCTGAACGAAAAAAGTCATGATACCTTTTTGTTGAGAAATTTGACCAATTTTTAAAACAATTTTCATATTGTTCGTCAAACTCTTTTTAAGACCCTTTTCGGCCCTTTTTTGGACAAAAATAGCCCTAAATACAACAGCGACCTTTTTTTCTACCTTGTAAATATGAAAATTGAATTCCTCGGTAAAAAAATATACACAAAGTCAAATTTTTAGAGTGGTTTAACAGAAATTGTTACCTCTACAGTTTTGATTCCAGAAAATTCCATGATAGTATGCAGAAACGTAGCTTTTGAAGTTTTTTTTATGTTATTTTCAAACATCTGCCGTAATTTCGATTCTCAATATAATATGATGTTTGACCTTGCAACTCAAAGGTCTCTTCAAGACCTTTTAGTTGCAAGATCAAAAACCTTTATAGGACGTTTGGAACCGAAGATACAATAATTTAAGGATTGTCTATTTTTCAAAGTAGACAAATGGAATACATAGTAGATTACGTAGAAGAAAATTCAACTCCGTAAACTAAAAGCATGGTCGCGAATTTATTATTCATAGAAATAAAAAATTCTTTCTTTTATTTTGTAGATCAAAACTGAGTTTTGGATGCTAAAATTATTTTCGAATTGATTTATTCAGCAGTTATTGAGTTTCTATTTGTTTTGGTCACGGAAATGAATCAAACGTCATTTCAGTTTTATGATTATATCATCGGTAGCTCGGTTAGTAAACTGATAGTAAATAGGTATATATATATATATATAATTATTACGCGTCATTTTAGCCTTATCCTAAAGTTAGAAGAAAATCCGAGACCCAAATGCAATGCACTCTCCTTGTGAGTATTCAAAATAAGAATGCTACAATTTTTAAGTTTTCATCGTCTATTCTAAAAATTAGCTTGTTTACAAAATGTATTAAAACCAGCTCATAATTCATATTGAAGCAGAAAGTCACAAAGCATGTTGAAGCAGAAAAGTAGTGAAATTTTAAGAAATCTAGATGATAAATTAAATAAATAAATCAAAAGCATTACCAACATATTATTTACTATACAAGTATGTAATACAATACATATATTCATATGTTACAAATTATTGATGATAAATGTTCCAAAGTGGAAATAAATGAAAATAATGTTGATGTTTATTGCATTATTTACGAAATTTACAAAAAAAATTAAGAATATTTTCATTAAAAATATGAACACGTAAACTGAATTCTTGAAAATTTCATATCATCTGAAATACTTGTTTTTTAAGTATTTTTCGATAATTCGTGGAATTCTTCTTCTATAGAATTTGAATATATTTTTGAATTTAGGACAAGTCATTATATTTGTCTAAATTGTCAATTTAAAGAGATATCAATTAGATAAAAAAAACGCTGCCAAGTGCTTTGGCGGAATGCTTTCTCATAGAGCTCTTTGAGTTTCATTATTTTTTTATATTTATTTAAATGTGATTTTAATATAAAAAAATTGTCCATCATTAATATTTATTCATTTTGTACTTTATAAATTTTGAATATATATGCTAGTTGATTGCCTTTTCAACATTTTGTTTGAGTTAAATGTTAGCTTTTAAAGTGTTTAATTTTGTTAACTTTAGCTAGCCTTATATATAGGTTTGAATTTATTATTTTTGTTATCTTGTGGATATCTTTTTATCACGACTAAGCTTGGTAAATCCAAGTAGTCAATTTTAGTAACGGTAATTAAATTCAGTAGTACTATTATAAATTTTCAAGAGTGACTCAGAAAACAAAAGAAGAGATCAAAAAGCTACGCTAATAAAATTATTTATTTAAAACTTGGTTTATAAGGACAGTAGCAAATAACTTGTATACAAATTTTAGAGTAATTCTATCAAGTACTTTACGTAAAATGGAAAAATACTGAAATATGAAAATTTTTAAGAAAATTTTTAAAATTTTCTAAAAAAGAAAACTACGCTAAAAAAGATCGGTTTATAAAAGTTATCCTTCTTTTGGCAGATGCAAATTATTCCCATGGAAACTCAAAGCAAACTCATCAATTAACTTACGTAAAATACAAAAAAAAAATTAAAAATCGAAAATTTTTTCAAATTCTTAAAATGGCTCTATAATAAAAAAAACGCTGCCAAGTGCTTTGGCGGAATGCTTTCTGATAGAGTTCTTTGAGTTTCATTAATTTTTTCATATTTATTTATATGTGATTTTAATATTAAAAAATTGTCTAACATTAATATTTACTCATATTGTGCTTTATAAATTTCGAACACATATGCTAGCTGTTTGCTTTTTCAACATTTATAATTTATTTTAAATCATCAAGTAATACAAAAAAAATTTGTTCTATTGAAAAATGATATAATGTAGTAATAAAAAGAATGATGACAACAAAATTTCTAATCTTTATAAAATGCAATCATATTTATATATAAATACAGTTCATGTTTATGGCTCTATAAAAAAAACTACTCTATGAATACCAATTTTCAATAGCTTCCCGTCTAGTTATACAAAAACATAGATGGTATACAAAATTTGAAGCAAATCCATCGAGTAATTTTCGAGATCTAACTGGTTAAATAAATAACATTTTCTTTTCAAAATTTCTTTTTCAAAATTTTAAAAATTCTCTAAAATTAAAACTACGCTATGAAAATCAATTTTTGAAAATTTCCCTTCTTTTGGCAGTCGCAAATAATTTCCCTGCAATTTTTAGAACAAATCTATCGAGTACTTTACGTAGAATAAAAAAAAATAAGAAAAGAAGAATCGAATTTTTTTTTTAAATCTTTAAAATTCTCTAAAATTGCAACCACGCTAAGAAAATTAGTTTTCAAAAGCTTATGTTTTTCAGACAACAGCGAATTAATTGTATGAAAATTTTGGAGAAAATTTATAGTATGGTTTACGTAAAATAGAAAATAAATGAAAAATAAAAATTTTTTTGAAAATTTTCAAAGTGCTCTAAAATTAAAACTGCACTGAGAAAATTAGTATTCCAAAGCTTGTTTTCTTCAGATAGTAGCGAATTAATTGCATACAAATTTTGGAGCAAATCAATCGAATGGTTTTCGTAAAATAGAAAAAAATTAAAAATAAAAATTTTTTAAAAAATTTTAAAAATGCTCTAAAATTAAAAGTGCGCTAAGAAAATTAGTTTACAAAATTTTTAATAATTTTGGCAGTCGAAATAAAGTTCCATACAAATTTTCGAACAAATTCTTCGAGTAGTTTACGTAAAATACAAAAAAAATGAAAAATCGAAATTTTTTAAAAATTCTTAAAATGATTCTAAAAAAAAAACTGCGCTAAGAAAACCAATTCCCAATAGCTTCCACACCAGTTCATCAAAAAATTGAATTGTATGGGAAATTTGAAGTAAATCCATCGAGTAGTTTTTAAGATTTTATTGGCTTAATAAATAGAAACATTTTTTTCAAAAATTTCAAAATGCTCTAAAATTAAAACTGAGCTAAGAAAATCAGTTTTTAAAAATTTATTTTATCCGCGCAATCAGAAATAAATTCCATGCAAATTTTGAAGCAAATTCATCGAGTAGTAAACAAAAAAAAACCAAAAAACGAAAAATCGAATTTTTTTTTTTTTTTTAAAAACTTTAAAATGAAAACTAAGCTGGAAGAACCAATTATCAATAGCTTCCCAGCAAGTTAATCACAAAACTAAATTCCATGCAAAATTAGAAGCAAATCCATCGAGTAGTTCTCGAGATACAGTTTACTAACTGAATTCATACATCCACACACACACACACACACACACACACACACATACATACAGACATTTTCTGGAAACCACTTTTTTCGACTCACCAAGTTCAAATATGTACAAATTAATGAAAAAATAGAAAAAAATTTTTTTTACCGATACAATGCTTTCTCTATGAGAAAGCAAAACAAAAATCGATTCTAACAACTCCAACACCCCATTAAGTTGTATAGTTAAAATTATTGAATATTTTAAATCGTTTCAATTTCTTCAAATAATAAGTTTGATATATAATATCAATCATAATATGAAATCGTTAGTTTGATAGTAAAAAAATTTGTTTGAAGTGTAGCGTGACGATTCAAAGTCTAATACACATGACCTCTTAACCATACTGATAAGAATAACACGTAAACTCGTAAGCTTATTATTTATTGAATTTCAATTTTTTTTTGGTAATACAAGAATTTATATAATATATGAAATGTTTAGAATCAATTAAAAACATTAAATTAATAATAAAAATTTATAATTTATCGGAAATTGTATTGTTTATGTAACGGTGCAATATTTTAAATGATTGCCAGGGAGCTGAACGCGCATGCAACTACCGGTACAGTAACAAACTGAAAGGCTGAGTAGTTATTGGTACGTGACCTTGTTTCAAAACATGAATGATTCATAACATATAAATATGATATTAACCCTACTGGAAAATCTCAAATGAGATTTCATGCCAAAATCTCATTTTACAATATTTTTGATTTTGACATGTTTAAAATCATTGATTGGGGAATATTTTTGAAAAATTCAAACTTAAAAAATTTTTTCAATTTTTTGGACTTTGAAATATTTTAGTGGGTCCAAATTTTAGAAAAAATGTTCTAAGTCTGAATTAATCAAAAATAGTCCCCAATCGGTAATTCCATACGTACATCCCAAAATAAAAAGTAATATAAAATGAGATTTTGGCAAGAGATCTCATTTGAGATTTGTTAGTAGGGAACATATTTTACACTAGTTTTGTTTCCGCTAGACGCTTAAGTTTGCAGTCACTGGGATATTTACCTTAATGGACCAAATTTACTATCTGCCTAGCTGACTAATATGAACTTATTAAACCTCTGTAGTCATATGGGAACAAATCGGACAATCCAAAAATTTAATGCAAAAACTTTATGGAAAAAGCTTATGCAACAATTGCTATTTTTTATACGTTAAGTGCAGGCCGGATTCGCTGTCCTTGTCTAATTGAGATTTTTGTTATTTACTCAAGTAATAATCGGTGTATCTGCAAATTGAAGGTTGAGCGCAATAGATATTATTATTACAAATATTTATGCACAAAAAGAAAAAACTCTATTGCTTTGTTGTTCAGAAAAGTAAGTAACGCGACTTTTCTCAAAATCAAAGCGGTAGATTTTTTTTTCTTGTGCATAGATGTTCATAATAATAGTATCTCTTGCGCTCAACCATTAATTTGAAGATACACCAATTAATACTTGAGTAAATAACAAACAACTCAATTGTTACTCGATCGGTATCAAGTTCTACTCCGGCCTACCGTTAATATAATTTTATGATTTCAAAAACGCAATATTTAAATTCCTACGAAAATTTCGCACCGAGATAATATCTATATCAATATAAATTAAATAAATTATATGGAATCTATGAACAATTAAAATAGCAAAAACCATATTTATACCTCTGTGGCTTTCATGTCACTGAGCAAAGGTATCACCACAATGGTTTAAGTTAATACATTAACCAGGATATGAATCTCAGATATAGGTTTTGAATATTACATATGAAATAATAAAATCTATGTTTTAATCTTTTTTTGAGTAGAGCTTGTCATTTAAAATATTTACTGAGACTTAAATTCATAATTAATATTCAAAGATTGAGTATAATTTATAAATACAAACTCTATTATCATTGAATACAGGTATACATTACAAAGATGAAGATAAACAAATATCTCAAGAATCAAACTTTAAAGAAAACTTCTGAAACACGTTTAATGCCATATCAAGCAGGAGTCCTGCAGGAAGAAACAAATATTCAATGAAAAATGTTTTCAATCAATGATTATATTTCTAAGTTTAATTAAATTTTAGTATCCCACAGAAAATATCTCCAAGTTATGCATACTAAGATTTTTATCATTAATTTTATTAAAATTTTCAATCTTTTTTGTATCATTAATGACAGTATATTTTTCTTTAATTCAAATATTTAAAGAAATAATCTACAATTTTATTTTTGATTCATCAAAAATGATAATTTTATTACTAACTTATGAGCATAAATGCTATTTTAAATGACTAAATTTTTAAAAATGTTATGAAATAATAATAACTTATAGTTTTCTTGATTATTTTTCATTTTACAAAATATCCTATTTTTTATCATAAGTCGCTTAATTAACCCACCTCACTGTCATAATAACCAAGTATTAACCGATCAAAGATCCATATCTAAGATATGCTCCATGCAAGTAAAACTTAACAATTAACTTCGAAAATTAAAAAATTTATCTAAAACTAAAATATTTACTTTCTACACTAATTCAATAAAAAATGTTTGTAGAAAAAATAATAAATAAAATATCGAAGTTATGATAAAAATTAAGAACTAGGATATTTACATTTGACAGTTTGTAACATTTATTCTTTTACTTTTGCTTGTGCTTTTATCCTACAAACTGAGCATAACCATGATCCTTCTTTAATAGTTAAATAGTTGATGATATTCGTCGATGCTTTTCTTAAACCAGAAGTTTCACAAGAATCCTTGCGGTTAAATGGATTCAAACATTGTTTCTTGAGCTTTGTATACATGACTGTTTCATCTGTTTTCTGCTTGATTATATTTTTACTAATTCTGAACATAAAATATTATTTTTATTATATCTATGAAATATAATCAATTGAATCAAAATCTTAAATAATCATTACAAGCTACATAAAAATAAATAAGTAATATATAACTAATATTCATATATCATTTGATCATTGGATAAACTAAAAAAGTACTGTTTCATAGAAAATGTATACTTTTCAAATTAATTAGAGTTGAAAATAAATTAATCTAATCTTCTGAAATAAATCATTATAATCTTTATCTAGATGTATATTTCTTAACATATCAGAAGTTTTTCTTACTTTACTTCTCAAAACTTCCAAAATACACTTTTTTATTTAGATTTGATAAAATGTTTTTCTGTATTTACATCTGCATTACATTCACTTTACTAAAACAATTAAGCTCCATCAATGTTTATTTATTTTAAAAAATTTTCATGCGCATTTATTTAATAAATAACATAAATATTTTAGTTTCTTAGATTTTAAAAATTTATTATAAAAAATTTTATAATTTACTATATTAAAAGTAAAAATACAAGTTATCACATTAAAATAAAAGGGACAAAATAGAACATAAAACTGTCATTGTGTTTTACTATTACCAATAAGGTTTAAATTTATAAACATAACTCAAGTAACAGTTTATCAGCTGACTTTTTCCTTATTATGAGAAAGACAAAGACAGAGCAAGGTTAAGTAACAATCGTTATTTGAGTTGGATCTATATAAATTCAAGCTTATATATACACTTATAGAACCTTACTTCCTAAGTGAAGCTTGAATCTAGAGTGGATCAACACTCATCACTTGAATCTTACGGATTCAAGAGGGTTATTCTGTAAGTGTCTCACAAGCGACACAAGTTGCATTGACCAATCAGAGAGTTGCATTGACCAATCACAGAGATTCTTTAGGTCTACCTAAAACAGTTACTAAATACGGCCCCAGCAATGAACTTAATTTTACAATAATAAAAAATACACCAAAAATTGCGGAATTGTTTGCAAATTTTGCAATTTCAAATAAACAAACTGCGTATTATTATTTTTTCCTGAAAAATATAATTATAACAGCTTTAAGGAAATGGCAGGTAACGTGTTATTGGCAGAATAAACGATTAGAGATAAAGAAAAAAAAACAATAGGAATCTTCGTAAATTTATTGCCGATTCTCATCATAATTTTATAATTTTGAAATTATCGCTAATGAAGTAGTAATCGATAAAAATATTTTTTAATCCTCTAGGCGCAAAAGTACCGTTTTGCTTCTGTTGGATTAAAAAATAGTATATGCACCATGGGCGCGATGTAAAATTACGTCTCTCGTGTGAATTTGGGACCCTCGCTTCTCTCGGGCCACAAATTTACTCTCGAGCCAAATTTTCCGATCTCACAGCCTTGGTACATAATATACTATTATCAGCATCAGTTTATAAAAGCTATTCGCGCAGAAACTATGGCTCGAATTCATAGTCGTAACTTGAGTATATAGAGTATAACTTAGAATTTAAGTATCGTTACTTGAGTTTCAGTTGTTACTTAAATTAACACTCAATTGAAGTAACAGCTGATACTCAAGTAACGATACTCAAGTTTTAAGTCATACTTTATACTTAAATCACGACTATAAATTCAAGCCTATGTGCACATATACAACTAATAATAGCGCTGGACAAAGTATCTAAATGTTCAGACTTTGATTATATATACACCCATTTACTGTCAGTCTACTGACCGAGCTACCGATAATATAATCATAAAACTGAAATGACAATTCATTTCCGTGAACAAAACAAATAGAAACTCAATAACTGATGAATAAATCAATTCAAAAATTATTTTAGCATCCAAAACTCAGTTTTGATCTACAAAAAAAAGAAAAAATTCGTTTATTTTTTATGAATAATAAATTCGCGACCCATGCCTTTGGTTTACGAAGTTGAATTTTCTTTTACGTAATATACTATGTATTCCATTTGTCTACTTTGAAAAATAGACAACCCTTAAATTATTGTATCTTCGGTTCCAAACGTCCTATAAAGGTTTTTGATCTTGCAACTAAAAAGTCCTGAAGAGGCCTTTGAGTTGCAAGGTCAAACATCATATTATATTGAGAATCGAAATTACGGCAAATGTTTGAAAATAACAAAAAAAACTTCAAAAGCTACGTTTTTGCATACTATCATGGAATTTTCTGGAATCAAGGCTGTAAAGGTAACAATTTCTGTTCTCTCTTAAAACTTGACTCGTGTATATTTTTTACCGAGAAATTCAATTTTCATATTTACAAGGTAGAAAAAAAGGTCACTGTTGTATTTAGGACTATTTTTGTCCAAAAAAGGGCCGAAAAGGGTCTTAAAAAAGTTTGAAGGACAATATGAAAATTATTTTAAAAAATTGGCCAAATTTCTTAACAAAAAGGTATTATGGTCAATGCTCCTGTATCTTAGAGGCATTGACTCAGAATAAGAACCAAAACAAACATTTAGGCAAAGTTTGGAGGAATTCTATTTTTTTTTTCATGTACACTTTACGTGGATACCCCCATATATACATATATATATATATATATAAATATCTATATTATATAGCAGTGAGGAAAATTTATATGACCAAGCTCCTCCTTTTCTCTTCTTTTATTCTTCCATTTACCGTATTTTGATCCTCACTTTTTTCCGATTTTTTAACGTTATTTTACGTTATTTTTGTCTCTTCTTTTTCTTTTTTTTTCTCTTCCTCTTCCTTTCATTTCCTCTTCATTTTCTCCTTCTCACCTCTTCATTTCCTCCGCCCTCACTCCTCCTTAAAAAATCCTCAACTTTTTTCCGTTATTTCTACTTTATTTTATGTAATATTAACTCCTCCTCAGGTAATCCATCAGAAATCCTCAAATTTTTCCCTGTTTTTGCTTTCTCATAGAGAAAGCATTGTATCGATAAAAAAAATTTTTTTCTATTTTTTTATTAATTTGTACATATTTGAACTCGGTGAGTCGAAAAAAGTGGTTTCCAGGAAATGTCTGTATGTATGTGTGTGTGTGTGTGTGTGTGTGTGTGTGTGTGTGTGTGTGTGGGATGTATGAATTCAGTTAGTAAACTGTATCTCGAGAACTACTCGATGGATTTGCTTCTAATTTTGCATGAAATTTAGTTTTTTGACTAATTTGCTGGTAAGCTATTGATAATTGGTTCTTCTAGCGTAATTTTCATTTTAGAGTTAAAAAAAAAAAAAAAAAATTTCGATTTTTCGTTTTTTGTTTTTTTTTGTTTACTACTCGATGAATTTGCTTCAAAATTTGCAAGGAAATTATTTGTGATTGCCCGGATAAAATAAATTTAACAAAACTGATTCTCTTAGCTTAGTTTTAATTTTAGAGCATTTTGAAATTTTTGAAAAAAATGTTTCTATTTATTAAGCCAATGAAATCTTAAAAACTACTCGATGGATTTACTTCAAATTTTCCATAAGATTCAATTTTTCGATCAACTGGTGCGAAAGCTATTGAGTATTGGTTTTCTTAGCGTAGTCTTTTTTTTAGAATCATTTTAAGAATTTTTAAAAAATTTCGATTTTTCATTTTTTTTGTATTTTACGTAAACTACTCAAAGAATTTGATCGAAAATTTGTATGAAACTTAATTTCGACTGCCAAAAGTATAAAAAATTTTGTAAACTAATTTTCTTAGCGCAATTTTAATTTTATAGCATTTTAGAAATTTTTTAAAAAATTTTTATTTTTAATTTTTTTTTATTTTACGAAAACCATTTGATAGATTTGCTCCAAAATTTGTATTCAATTTATTCGCTACTGTCTGAAGAAAACAAGCTTTGGAAAACTAATTTTCTCAGCGCAGTTTTAATTTTAGAGCACTTTGAAAATTTTCAAAAAAATGTTTATTTTTCATTTATTTTCTATTTTGCGTAAACCATACTATAAATTTTCACCAAAATTTTCATGCAATTAATTCGCTATTGTCTGAAAAAAATAATCTTTTGAAAACTAATTTTCTTAGCGTGGTTACATATTGAATAGTTACAGATTTATTTGGGTGATTTTCTAAATAAAACACAAATTTAATAAAACACCTAATTGAGTAGTTTATTATATATGAGAGTAACCCGTCAAGCTACAAACAAAGATTATTCTAATTACTGATCTAATTTCTATTAATGAAATTATAATACACTTTATTAAGTCGCTATTACAAAACAAAGAAAAGCTTTCTATTAGAGAAAATATCAAAACGTTAAACCAAACGGTTGAAGGTGCGCACTCAGACAGACTGACGAGAAACGACCAGAGACGAATCGAACGTCGAAGACTGACAAATGAAGGGAGGGGATGAATTTCATGGTTACATGAGATACAACCTTTACATATATACTGAGCGCCCTGCGCCATATCCAACACTCCCTCTCGCAGTAGCTCAGTCTCACTTCTTATCTGAAACAATAAATAAACAAAAACCGAAACTTAGTAAAATATCTTACTCGTCATAGTTTAATATTAATCTCATCGATTTATTATGCAGATCAAATGATAAAAGTTTAGTGAAAATATCAGCCACTTCTTTTGATGATGTCCAATCTACTCTAACTAAATTTCTTGTTCTGCAATCTCTAATATAGTGTTCTTTAATCTCAATCATGTAACTTAGTCTTTTACTGTAGCTAATTTTAGAACTTTGAATTGCAGCATCGTTGCCACATCATAAGGTCATTGGCAATAAATCTATATTTATAACTAATCTAATTGAATTTTGTAACGACACCATTTCTTGACATGCTTCACTCATTGAAACATATTCGGCCTGGCATGTTGATAGTGATACGTAACGTTGTCTGTGCGTTTTCCAAGCAATAGGATCCTTGAACAATCTTATTACATAACCACTGGTAGTTAAGGCTCCTTTGACATCAGCAAAACTTGCATCAGAAAATTCATGCATTTCTTCGGCTCTCCCTCCAAAAATGACTCCTCCATCCCTTGTACACTTCAAATAACCACAGACTCCTCCAACAATGTTCCATTCATTTATGGTAGGATTGAACTGATGTCCACTCCAAACACTCTTCGTATACATGTTATCTGGTCTAATTGCATTTGCCAGGCACAACAGAAAACCTACTGCTTTACGATATGGTGCACTTTCCATAGTCAGCCGATCTGACCCTTCATCTGGACTTTCTTCCCACTCTCTCTCTCTCTCTTCTAATTCTATTTGACCTGGTTAGCAACCATAGGCGTTCGTTATAGTCTGATCCCTGAAAAACCCAATCTCCTCAGCAAATCAGCAATACACTCTTCAAGAGTTAATGTTGGAGTTTTGTTTCGCTTATCTCGTTCTAATTTAATTCCTAAAAATTCCTTGGCTCACCTAGATCCTTCATTTCAAATTCTTGCATCAATTTTAACTTTATCTCTTCTAATTTTCTTACATCATTGCTAACTATAAGCATGTCATTTACATATAATAATAATAATATTAAGAACTTATCACCATCCATCCAAGTAAATAAACATGATTTAATTTCATGCGTTGTCAATCCAATTTTGTTTGCCGTCTGAACAAAGCGCTCGTTCCATCTTCTTGGACTAATCTTAAGTCAATATAGGGCTTTTTCCATTTTACAAACTTTTGTTCTTTCACCTCATATGTGACTATTTCTCCATCCGGTATTTCCATGTAAATTTCCTCATCAATAGTACCATTCAAGAATGCAGTTTTCACGTTAAGCTGGCACACATCTAAGTCATATTTATTTATAATACCAGGACATGCTCTAATTATTTGCATTCTTGAAACTGGTGCATGTTTCGCTTAAATCGTAGAAATTTTTATCCTTAAATCCTCGAATTACTAGTCATGCTTTGTATTTGATCTCACCACTCGATTCTATTTTACGTTTAAAAACCCATCTGAAATCTACAATGTTGCTTCTTTTACCATCAGTTGAAGTCGGTCTTTTTACTATTTTCCAGACATTGTTTTTGTTCATAAAGTTTAATTCTGGTTTAACTGCTTCATTCTAATTTTCTTTGTCAAATTAGGCCATTGCTTCTCTGTATAAAGCTGGATCACGATATGCTTGAAAAACATGATGAATTTCTTCCTCTAATTTTTCTTTTCTTGTTCTCCCTCTTTTTCGTTTTTGTTCTCCCTCTATTTCTGCTTGTTTTTCTTGTTCATTCTCATTTTCATTTTGCTGTGTAAACCAAGTTTCTTGGTTAATTTCTGATGAACTATGAATATCTTTAAGTACTTTTGACTAATCCAACTTCACATCTCGACTTTTATGATACTTTCTTTCTTTGGGATCAATAAAGATATATCCTGTGTCCGTAGAACCAATAAGAATAACTCGTTTTCCTAGTGGACTAAATTTTGGACCCGTTTTCCTTTGAATTTTTAATGTAAACAGCGCATCTAAATCGTTTTAACCGTACTAAGTTGATTTTAGCCTCTGAATTAAGTTTTGTTTAAGGAGCAACCAAATCATTGGACTTGTGAGGCGTGCGATTGTAAACATGTACAGCTGCTTTTAACGCTAGATCCCACATGTTTTCTGAAACTCCTGAAACAAAAATAAGATCTCTAACCTCCTTTTAAATAGTTTGGTTAAAGCGTTCTGTCACTCCATTGTGTTGAGGAGTGTCAGGACTAGCTATCTGTAATTCTGCTCCAATTTCAATATATCTGAGGTGTGACTTCCGGTGAATTCCGTTCTTTGATCGCATCTTAAATAGCAAAATTTTGCGTCACTTCCAATTAAGCCACTCGTGCTGATGATAAATGAATCCAGACACTCTCCCGCTTCAGACCCACTTCTAACTGAATATGCCATAGCTAATCTAGAAAAATCATTAACAAACACTACTATAAAGCGATAGCCTTTTGGATAGCTTTTTGGACTAAGTGGTCCCATTGTATCACTGTGTACTATTTACAACGGAACCATCGCTCGTTTTCTCGTTGAGAAGGGCAGTCTGTTGAACCCTGAAAAATGACAAACTTCACAGTTTAATATTTCCTTATCAAAATGAATTCCTTTAAGCTCCTTCAGATCTAAGTTTTTGTTTTTGAACTTCTTTGAGATACTCCAGTGAAGCATGACCTAGTCTAATATGCCAGAGATTGGCTAGATTGCCTTTTTTTTATGATAGTTATCTGCATTCTTATCTAGTTTACCTGAGTCTTCCTCTTCTGATATTATTTCCGTAGTAATCTTCCTATCACTAGTTGTTTTATTGGCATTAGTAGTTTGAAAGATATCTTCTTCGTCATCAGCTGGTATCTCTCTCCCTCTTTTTTCTAGTTTCTTAGTAAAACTTCTAGTTAAGTATTTATATTTATTATTTGCTATATAAGCGATTATATTTGCAGAGTTGTCCGTCTTGTTGTTAGCTTTATCGTTAAGTTGGAATTCAATGATCCAGAAAAGTTTGTTATAAATTTTTGATAAAAATATTTCATTGGAACGTGGATCTAAAATTTCTATATTCTGACTCTAAGTAAATGCCAAGTCTTTGATCTATAAACTTTCTATTGATATTAATTCTATATCACCAACTCCCTCTGATTCGCGGATTTATTTTCATTTGCATCTAATTTCTAATCGTTGTTCTGTATTTAATGTTTTTTTTTTTAAAAATTAATTGCGAGTTTGACATATGTTGTGATACTCTCGAATCAGCTGACCTCCATTTTCACCACGATAGTCTGTCCTGCCTTGATCCAACCTACGTCGCTTCTCATCAAAATCGTCTGATTTTTTATTACTTTCACGTTTATTGTTTAATCTACTAAAGTTTTTATAATTATGATTACTCCGTTTAAATATTCTACTATCATATCTTTTATCGTCTCGTCCATCTGGCTTATCTTTATTGTAAGGGCGATTGGCTGCGGTGTGTCCTTCGCACCTTCTACATTTGTAGCACATCAAGCCCTCGTTGCGGCACTCGTAAGCATAATGCTCTAGGACGCCACATTTAAAGCACCGGTCCTTTTGAGTTGTTTGCGTGGCAGCAGCTCCTTCTGCCCTTGTCCTGGAAACTTATCTCCTTCTGTCCACCAGTTTCATCGCATCTAACTGTAAAATATAATTTTTCATTTTTTCGTAATCAAAATCCTTTCTCGTATTATGTTTATGCAAAAAGTTAGTTTATTGCATTTGAGGTACATTATCACTGATCGTATTATAGAACAAATCTCTTTTATCTCCATCGTTTATCTTGATTGTACCTGGAATGTTTTCATGCAATCTAATTAATGCTTCAAAACGATCCCAGAATATTGTTGCTTTTTCTTTATTAGGTTGATATCTAATTAAATACAATTTTTGTTTAACCATTATAGTAGTTAAATTTGCTTCACTCGTTCTAATTTCTTTCATTTTATTTAACAATTCCATTAGATCCATTATTTGCAGCAACCATGTACGACAATTCGCGTCAACTCCATACACCACAATATCTCGAACCCTCAGTTCATTCCTCCGTTCAGTTCCTTTTCTTCGTCTAGATCACGCTTTGGTTTCACAGTCGAATCCACAACATATAATCAGTCTAATGCTCCCAATTCACCGGTTAAATGATCCAAAGATAAGTCTAATTTCATTGTACTAGTCAATTTATACTCTCCTTTAACAAACGAACCCGTACAAGCACTTAGAAGCGAATTCAAAATTATATTTTTGCTATTAAAAGCATTATCAAATTTTCCTGTCAAATTCCGATTGAACCATCCGTCGAATACTCTTATCTAATTGATCTAAATTATTGTTCTGCTTCTGACGTTATATTTGCGGTCTTGTGCTTGTGCTTTACAAAGTCAGACACAATTCCATCGATCCATTTGTTTATGTAGTAGTCTTTTGACTTTTCTCCTTGTTTATGCACGGTTTCCTTGAGCCTGGAATTCTCCTCCTGGGGTCCTGCCGTTTTCTTTTTCATATCGTCTATCTCTCCTTCTAAGTTTTAAACTCGCTTTTCCAAATATTCTTTCTTATCTAATTCTTTCTTTTTAGGAACCTAGATATGGTAAACAAGAAGCGCGTCAATAGGGTCATAAAATTGAAGCATAGATGTTAGGGTGGCTTCCTCTGCTAGTGTCAGTATACTTCGAAAATACACAAAAACTTTATCTCCTGGCCCACTCGAAATGACCCTAGTTGACGTTGCCTTGATGTAAAAATCCGTATCCGGGTATTCCTCAGACAATTCGAAATTGACATCAATTGTCCTCATTAAGAGTGTGAAGTCCTTCTGAACTGGAATGTAAATTTTCATGAAATTTCTCTCTTTTCTACATTTAATTTATTGTACGTAAACCGTTTAGTAATATTTCAAATTAAAATTTAATTTGAGTTCATTTTTAAGAACAATTTATCTTTTAAGTAATTCTAATTTTTAAACTTTCTAATTTTAATTTTTCAATTCTAATTAATCAGTTCAATTTAAACATTTAATTCATTTCTAGTTAATTTAAACAAATCAAATTCTTTTTTCTAATTTTAATAATTCTAATAAATCAGTTCAATTTAATCTAATTTACTTCTAGTTAATTTAAACAAATCCAATTCTACTATCTAATTTAACAACCTTTTAATTTACGAGTACTCGTACTTATTTTAGTTTTCAAATTTTATTTATTGAGACTGTAAGAAAACAGGTCTGCTCCACGCTAAGTCATATTAACGCAATGTCTTTACGACAGTACGCCGTCAAGCGTTGCTATGCTTTCCGATATAATCTAAACCCTTCTATACGCGCACCTGCTCTCTCTGTCGAATGCCACAACTCTCTCTCTCTCTCTCTCTCTCTCTCTCTCTCTCTCTCTCTCTCTCTCTCTCTCTCCCTCTCCCTCTCCCTCTCCCTCTCTCTCTCTCTCTCTCTCTCTCTCTCTCTCTCTCTCTCTCTCTCTCTCTCTCTCTCTCTCTCTCTCTCTCTCTCTCTCTCTCTCTCTCTCTCTCCTCTTTCTCTCTCTCTCTCTCTCTCTCTCTCTCTCTCTCTCTCTCTCTCTCTCTCTCTCAAGCTTCATTCACTCACACAGACACACATTTCAAAGACGTGTCGCCTCTATTTTTCACGATTGTGCGCGCGCATCCATTCTTAATATTCTGTCTCGCTTTCGTGGGTCCACGCGCGCGTTTGTTTTCAGCAGCGCTTAAGCTTCTTTATGACAGCGCGAAGTTTCCACGAATTCTATGCTCAATAAAAATTTGAAAAACGGTTTACGCTTTTGTTAGAAAAGATATATCTATTAAATTTATCTCTTTCTTTTATCACTTGATGCAGAGAATTTTTTCATAAATATAATTCCACTCGCGATCCCGTCAATTTACTTATAATAACAAAAATATTTCTTTTATATTAATCTAATTTAAATTTATACACTTTTTGTTCACTATCCCGTCGATTTACTTTTATAAAAGGTGCTTCATTTTTCGATCTAATTTATATGTATAAATGTACACCTCTTACCTTTCTTCTCCATCTCCTTATTATCACTCCTTTCTCCTTCCTGAGACATTTCTCCCAGTCACACACTTATTAAACACAATATAAAGACTTTCAATTATATGAAATAAGGAGATTGAAAATAAAAATTTAATTTAGAAAATCACTCTTATGCGCAGCGGAAGCGGGCCGGGCACATAACCTATTGAATAGTTACAGATTTATTTGGGTGATTTTCTAAATAAAACACAAAGGCTATAGCGGGATAAGTAGGTCAAAACGGCCCCAGCCGGGATCTTTACCGCTCGTCGCTTATTGGATAGAGTATGTTTAAAGATGCCTCTGTGCAAAATTTCAGATCCCAAGCTGCCACGGGAGCCCCAAAAATGCTCAAAACGTGTTTTGTCTTAAAAAATTTTTATCATGCGCTGTTTGCAGCCGAAGAATCTGAAAATATGCAAATAACTTTGTAATTATATTAAGAATTTGTCAGATTTTTTCCAGATTTTTTGACCCCGAAATTCCCATTTTTAATGGTATTTTAAGTTTCTTATCGTTTTTTTAACTATGAAGATAATATTTGGCCAAAACCGAAATAGCTTTTTTTCATGTATTTTTTACCGTACTTTCCAACGCCGTAGTCGCAGAAATCATTTTCTGACCGGAACATGCTCAAAAATCGAAAAAACAGCAAAAAACGGGGTTTTTGCGGCTTTTCCATAGTTTTTTCTCGTCATAACCTCAAAAACACATGTTTATACTAAGTAATTAGTAAATTTAATGCTTTAGGACTTGTAACTTAGTTGAATGACACTTCAGCGAGCCATGTAGGCCTTGAAAACTCAAGAAAACACAGATTTTGCGGAGTTTTTCCGCTTTTTTAGACCAAGCTTTGTAAAATCTTCTCTAAAAGCCAATACGTTAATAACTCTCTGCTTATTTACAGTATCTACAATTCGAGTGTACATGCCTACTATCGCTAGGAACCGACTGCGCACGTTTATAGCCTATAGAGTCTTACTGCGCATACTCACACAAGCCCTGTAGACCATAAGCGCAGCCTATAACCAGTAGGGAATTACTGCACGTTATTACAACCCCTAAAAGCGAAACAGAATGTATAGCTCTACAGTTCCTACAAACCGACTACGCATCCACATATATTGCTTTAACCTTCTGCGCATGGTTAAGCCCCCTTCAACTGTCCCTTCATATGTTTATTATATTACGATCAATATTTTACAGCGATATCCTTGTAAGACCTCGAATTTACCTGAATTTTCAGGAAAAGTAATCCATACAAAAATCCATCTGGAATCCACTTCAATTCAGCTTTAAAATTAGCAAAACTAAATTTTTTATAAACTAAGTTCGATTCGTAAAACTACGTTTAAATAGAAATCTATATGTATATGCAGTAAAATTATTAAAATAAGAGCAAAATAAATTTTCAAGAAAAATTTTTTTACTATTTCATTAATTTTTAATAAAATTTTTAATAATAAATATTAATATATAATACTTTCACTCGTTAATCTTCATCACTGTCTTCGTTAATTACTGGATCGGCATCAGAGCTAGAAAATAATTCAGAAAGAATTTTTGATGGTTTGATTATTTTGGACTTGTACCTAGCATTACTTAGATAGTATATTACGGCAGCTATGTGAGAACAGCAGCCAATCGTTCGCAACCCATTTGCACAATCGCAGCAATGGCGTAAGATTCCACCGTATCCAATAGAATGAGGTTTATATTCAATGAAACATTTGTATATCTTTTTATTTATATGCCTTGATCTTATTAGTATTTTGATTATATGTGGTTTCATCTTGATATATTCCAAATTAATCTCATCAGAATCACCCAGTAACTCAGCTAAGTAACAAACAGCTTGACCTAATTGATATGTACCTGAAAAATATATCTTGAGATCCCTTTCGGTCATCTCTGGAAAGTCAATTATCTCTGTAGATGTTAGTTTGGATGCAGTGGTTGGTCGTCTTGCCCATCGGGCAGTCTCCGCTTCTATGGTTAATATATTTTCCTGAGTTTTTAAAGTCAACATTCTATTTATTATTGTTTCTTGCAGTCTGTCATCATACAGATCACTATTTAATCGCTTTCCTTTCCTGTAACGCAACGAGATTCGTTGGCTTCAACAGCTGTTAAGTTTGATCTTTGACCTTTTAAAGCAGGCATAAGAACTCTAAAACCTAGTCCTTCTAAATATGTTACAACATCTCTAAAGCCTCTATCCGCTATGCAAACATCACCTTTTTTCATAATCTTTTTAATACCATTAGGATCTTCCATCACCTTTTTCATGATGAACGCATCATTTTCAGTGGCTAAAAATGGACCAGGTACATCGACAATAAAACCATCTGTAGTGCAAATGGTGAATGGTTTACATAAAGGAACTTTCTTATAACCCGAATATGACTTTCTTTGATAGTCATTATTCTTGCTTTTTTGATGTCGTAAATACGTCCCATCAAAAACTAAAACGAGCTCGTCGGATATATTAAAAAGTTTTTTAGCGTAATTAGATGTATGATTGCGAACTAGATCCTCTCTCACGAGACTCTCGACACCAAAATTATTTGTTAAAACATCTCTTTCAAAACAGCTTACGACAGATTCACAAAAATCGGAAACTTTAATTTCGTTATTTATTTCGAAGATAGATGCAATCAAATTATTCGAGGCACCAGTTCTTAATTTAAATAAACATACGACTAAAGCTTGCATGATAGTTCTAGAACATGAGCCCCTCATAGAAACTAATAATGAGCTTAGATCTAATAATTGATGTCTTTTAAGACTTGTAAACGTAAATATTTGCTTTTCACTAAGCTCTAATGATTCTATTTTATCCAAAAACGTTTGCTTAGTTGAATCTGACAGTTTTGTTAAAAACAAAGATATTTCATCTGTAGTTAAAAAGCTTAAGTTACTATATACTTGTAATTTTTCCAGGTCATCTTCAAAAAATCGATTATTAATTAAATGATCAGAACAAACTCTATTCTTTTCTGGAATAAAAATCTTCAATTTATTAAAGCATTGAAGCCTAGCAGTTGTTGGTACAACAATCAGATTATTGCATCGTTTACAAATACAGCAATACCTGTGAGTGGCAACGCATCTTTGAATAGGAAACCCTATGGTATTTTTTGTTTCTACTTGTGGCCTTACTACAATTTCAAAAACACTTCCTGAACTCTGAGAATCACTGGGAGTGTTGGAAGAAGACTGAGAACTTTTCAGTTCACTCTCAGGCTGATCACTCGTTGAAGGTTGAACTTCAGCTACTGCAACACTTCTCGAACCAAAAAAGACTAATCTTCTACATTTATCACATAACTTGTATCCAACATTAACATTAATATTTAGCTGGTCAATAACAGATTGAGCTTCAGTCTCTGTATTTATAATTTTAATTCGAGTTCCCATTTTACTGAGGTTGCACTTGAAACATTTGCAGCACTGATCCTTATAATCAAAATCATCCATCCTTAAATTGAAAACTGCAATTAAAAGCATATAATACCGTTAGAGATTTTTACTAACAAATGCGATAAACATAAAAATCTTTTTTTCTTATACGAAACAAAGCAATAATTTATATTTTATATTTTAACATGCGCTTATTAGGATGTTTACGAAAAACCAGTGCCATTCAATTAATTGTATATGTTTTATGTCATTAAGACTGATGATTTATATTATAATCGCATCATACAAAAGACTAGTAAAGAAATATTTTAAATAAAAAAAAAAGTAAGATGGAAAAATATCTTGAATAAAATATAATGTAAATAATCCAATTGCTTATGTGCATGTACTATTGCTGCAAGGTTGCTGCAAAGTTTCATGAAAGGTTTGAATCCTTGCAGAAATCTTGTATGAAATGTTGCAGAAACCTTTATATGACCTAGCAAGAACCTGGTTGCAATGTTTCAAGAAACCTTGCAGGAACTTTTCATCAACTTTGTTAAAATCATTTATGAAAGATTTCTTACAATGATTCTTGAAACGTATTATAAAACTTTGCAGAAACTTTTTACGGACTAAGCACAAGGACCGTTTGAGCTAGACTGAATTACAAATATGTTATTCCAAATTGTAGTGCTCCAAACATCTTTTATAAAATGCATTATAATAGTTTTTTACATTGAAAATTATACATTTACATGATCTCCAAGTAATTCTACAAATAGCTTCAAAAATCAATTTGAAAAGCATAACATTTGCAGTAAATTGAAATGACATATTTTAGTGTTAATGTATTTAGAGTGGGCCGGTGTATATCATATAAAAGATTTGGCTAATATGGTTCTATATTTTTATGATTCATTTGAAAATTCATGTTTAATTAATAATTAAACTAATAAAACAATACTAAAATACATCTATATGCATACACCAAAACATATTTTGGGTTCTTCGCTAAGAATAAATGATCTAAAAATACTGATAAATGGCATAAAAAAATTCTTTTCTTATAATTACAGTCACAGAGTCCATATAATATTATTATATTGTTATAATAATAATAATTTAAATATGAAAACAGAATTTTGTTATGCCATTCATCAGTATTTTTAAATCATTTATTCTTAGCGAAGAAACCAAAATATGTTTTGGGGTATGCATATAGATGTATTTTAGTATTGTTATATTAGTTAATATGTGTTTGAATGTATATTTTTTTAATAACAATTAAACATGAATTTTTAAGTGAATCATAAAAATATTGAACCGTATTAGCCAAATCTCTTATATGATATACACCGGTCGACTCCAAATACATTAACACTAAAATATGTCATTTCATTTTGCTTTTCAAATTGATTTCTGAAGCTATTAGTGGAATTACTTGGAGATCATGTAAATATATTTTTAAATGTAAAAAAAAATTTTTAAATGCATTTCATAAAAGATGTTTGGAGCACTACAATTTGGAATAACATATCTGTCTTAATGTATTTTGATTTAATCAGTATTTCTAATTTCGAACCATTCTAATAGATTTATGGGTGCCTTTTAGAGTACTGTAATTGAGTTAATCTGAAAGTTAGAGAATTCAACTAAATAAACTTATATAACACTTTTTCCCAAAATCAAAACCTTTAGTTTTTAAATAAAGTTGGAAAATTCATGAAAAGTTGGAAAAAAATTCGTGGACATGTATTACAAGGCAATAAACAAATTCTAACTATTGATGAAAAAAATTTTTGTTCATATTTAAATTCACAGAAAACTACTCATATATGTATGCTCCGACAATTTAGCTTAACGTTGGTGAGCAACGTTTATTAAAAAGGAAAAATAACATTATATGCACTTTTTCAGCTTTTCCAGATTATTAATGATTCATTTATATTATAATAACTATTCAAATTTTTTCAGGTGCTTAAAAAATTTTTAATATAATTTGGTTAAATTGTAATTTTTAGACTTAATAAAAGAGTGAAAAATTTTGTTTTGGATCTTTGTTGCATTCGATAAAATAATCTTACACTTACTTTATCATTTATGTAATAGTATACAACTTTAAAATTATGGTAACTAGATTTAAACTAAAAAACTAATAAGTTCTGACACTTTAATAGCTTTTGATAAAAAATGTTTTCGATCTGACATTATTTAATTAAAAAATTATTCTAAAATTAAGATTAACATTGTAATTATTTTTAAAGTACTATACTATACTTTAGTAGTGTTTTGATGTGAGCACTTACATTAAGAAAACAAAAAGATAAGAATCAGTGTTTATATATATAAACAGAAATAAACAATATTGCTAGCTATATAAGGTACGAATATTAATCAGCATAAATGTATTGATCTAACACAGCCTTGGAAGGGAAAAAGAGAATGATAAAATCTTTTGTTTTATACTATCACTTACAAGTTTATTGCTGTAATCCAGCAACTTGAATTTTGTATTCTGACTACAATTTTCACTTCGAATCTTTTAATATGAAGGAAGGCAAGCACAAAGATTCTCAGAACACTGAAATAAAATATCAATAATTTACAAAGTTGTGCATTAAATAAAGAGCACAATGAGACAAAATAAAGCATCCAAAGCTGATGCGTTGTGATTGTAAGGACCGTTACACACTAAAAAAGAACAGAGAAACTTTCTATATGAAGCTGGATTAAAGTGGATTCCAGATGAATTTTTGTATGGATTACTTTTCCTGAAAATTCAGGTGAATTCGAGGTCTTACAAGGATATCGCTGTAAAATATTGATTGTAATATAATAAACATATGAAGGGAGAGTTGAAGGGGGCTTAACCATGCGCAGAAGGTTAAGGCTCGAATTCATAGGCGTGACTTGAGTATTGAGTATCACTTGGAACTTGAGTATCGTTACTTGAGTATCAGCTGTTACTTCAATTTTTTTATATGAAATATAAAATCGCACAGATATGATAGTCGTCGGTAAAGATGTCATACTCAATTGAAGTAACAGCTGATACTCAAGTAACGATACTTAAGTTTTGAGTGATACTCAATACTCAAGTCACGACTATGAATTCGAGCCTAAAGCAATATATGTGAATGCGTAGTAGGTTTGTAGGAACTGTGGAGCTATACATTCTGTTTTTCTTTCAGGAGTTGTAATTACGTGCAGTAATTCCCTACTGGTTATAGGCTGCGCATATGGTCTGCAGGGCTTGTGTGAGTATGCGCAGTAAGACTCTATAGGCTATAAACGTGCACAGTCGGTTCCTAGCGATAGTAGGCATGTACACTCGAATTGTAGATATTGTAAATAAGCAGAGAGTTATTAACGTATTGGCTTTTAGAGAAGATTTTACAAAGCTTGGTCTAAAAAAGCGGAAAAACTCCGCAGAATCTGTGTTTTTTTGAGTTTTCAAGGCCTACACGGCTCGCTGAAGTGTAATTCAACTAAGTTACAAGTCCTAAAGCATTAAATTTACTAATTACTTAGTATAAACATGTGTTTTTAAGGTTATGGCGAGAAAAAACCATGGAAAAGCCGCCGAAACCCCGTTTTTTGCTGTTTTTTCGATTTTTGAGCATGTTCCGGTCAGAAAATGATTTCTGCGACTACGGCGTTGGAAAGTACGGTAAAAAATACATGAAAAAAAGCTATTTAGGTTTTGGCCAAATATTATCTTTATAGTTAAAAGAACGATAAGAAACTTAAAATACCATTAAAAATGGGAATTTCGGGGTCAAAAAATCTGGAAAAAATCTGACAAATTCTTAATATAATTACAAAGTTATTTGCATATTTTCAGATTCTTCGGCTGCAAACAGCGCACGATAAAAATTTTTTAAGACAAAACAGGTTTTGGGCATTTTTGGGGCCTCCGTGGCAGCTTGGGATCTGAAATTTTGCACAGAGGCATCTTTAAACATACTCTATCCAATAAGCAACGAGCGGTGAAGATCCCGGCTGGGGCCGTTTTGACCTACTTATCCCGCTATAGCCTTTAATAAAATACCTAATTGAGTAGTTTATTATATATAAGAGTAACCCGTCAAGCTACAAACAAAGATTATTCTAATTACTGATCTAATTTCTATTAATGAAATTATAATACACTTTATTAAGTCGCTATTACAAAACAAAGAAAAGCTTTCTATTAGAGAAAATATCAAAACGCTGAACCAAACGGTTGAAGGTGCGCATTCAGACAGACTGACGAGAAACGACCAGAGACGAATTGAACGTCAAAGACTGAAAAATGAAGGGAGGGGATGAATTTCATGGTTACATGAGATACAACCTTTACATATATACTGAGCGCCCTGCACCATATCCAACATTACAATTTCAGAGAATTTTAAAGATTTAAAAAAAAATTTCGATTCTTCTTTTCTTATTTTTTTTTAATCTACGTAAAGTACTCGATAGATTTGTTCTAAAAATTGCAGGGAAATTATTTGCGACTGCCAAAAGAAGGGAAATTTTCAAAAATTGATTTTTATAGTGTAGTTTTAATTTTAGAGGATTTTTAAAATTTTAAAAAAGAAATTTTGAAAAGAAAATGTTATTTATTTAACCAGTTAGATCTCGAAAATTACTCGATGGATTTGCTTCAAATTTTGTATACCATCTATGTTTTTGTATAACTAGACGGGAAGCTATTGAAAATCTGTATTCATAGAGTAGTTTTTTTTATAGAGCCATAAACATGAACTGTATTTATATATAAATATGATTGCATTTTATAAAGATCAGAAATTTTGTTGTCATCATTCTTCTTATTACTACATTATATCATTTTTTCAATAGAACAAATTTTTTTGTATTACTTGATGATTTAAAATAAATTATAAATGTTGAAAAAGCAAACAGCTAGCATATATGTTCGAAATTTATAAAGTACAATATGAGTAAATATTAATGTTAGACAATTTTTTAATATTAAAATCACATTTAAATAAATATAAAAAAATTAATGAAACTCAAAGAGCTCTATGAGAAAGCATTCCACCAAAGCACTTGGCAGCGTTTTTTAACATTATTTTACGTTATTTTACGTTGTTTTAGCACATCTTTAGCTCATCCTCTTCATTCCTCAAATCATATGCAGAGCCGATTAATTAAGTAACATATTAACTTATATCAGGACATTTAATTAAATCGTGACTAACATCTTAATAATAAATTAAAAAAACTATTACCTGTTCATTTACTAATAAACTTTTATAGATAAATGCTATTGTCCAAGCTACTGAGGCTAAAGGCCAATCATATAGCATTTAATTAGAATAAAAATTCAATTTATATTGAAATATTCAATAATTTTTTTAATAAAAAACAATTAATTAATGAACTATTGACGTTTTATCTATGTATATGAAAAAAAAGGGAAAAGAAGATAAGACAAATGTCTTTGGGATGAAAAAGAGTATGCATTACATAAAACTATTGATTAGAACTTAGCTATTATTTTTTGAAACAAATGCTACCTTGTCAATTAGAATAAAAATTCAATTTAAATTCAAATATAGAATAATTTTATTATTAATAAACAATTAGTTAATGACGTATTAACTTATATCATAACTCTTAATTTAGTCTTAACTAATATTTTTATTAAAATGAATAAAATTAATATCAGTTCAAGTATTTAAGAAAAAATATCATCAGTTCATTTATAAATTAACTTTTGTAGATAAATGCTATTGGTTAAGCTATTGAAGCTAAAGGGTAATTATATAGATTTTAATTAGAAAAAAATTAAATGTTTATTCAAACATTAAATAATTTTTTTTAATGAACAATTAATTATTGCACAAATGACTTGCATATTTTAATTTATAATATTCATCCCTTGCAATGTAATATATTTTTCATCCTATCTCTATTTTATCCTTAATAGAAAAAATATATAAATTTTCAATACGAAAATAAATATGATCATATATTTATTTATTTGTAATAATAGTGTAATTATATATTTATTTGAATATATCTTATTGTTACTAATCTATGTTATTAGGATCATTTATATGTCACACCGTGCACCAATATGCAATGATGTGACGGCGAGGAATTGTCTTTATTGTTATTAAAATCAATCTTTCAACAATATATTTTTGTATTTGTTTACACTTGAATGATTTAAATTTTAAAAAAGTTATTTATTAATAGAAGTATTAAGATTTCTATTTCAATTAAAATTTAATTGGAGTAAAATTATTAATATTGAATATGTAGATTACTGGATTAACTAATAAAAGAAACTTGATATTAAAAGTTTACGAGCTTAATTTACCTCGCCCCTAACGTCGCTCGGTTAAATTTTCATATATTATATGAATATGTATAAATCAGCAAATTTGAAAGTCGAAAAAATTGCCTGAATTCATAAATGTTTATATTTCAGTTCTGTTTACAATTTAGTTTTTATATACTTGAAAAAAAAGAGTCAATTAAAGTTGTAATATGCATAAAAATTGTTTGATGAAAGTTTGATTAAATAGAAGTTGTTACTTCTCATAAAATATTCATTGATGTGTATATTTTAATTCTAATTCAATAAAATTATAAAAATAATAGTGTAAAGAATAGTTTTCAAAATTATTAATCACGTAGTACGCCGACATATATACCTCGCTATTTAAAAATATAGAAATACATAGAAATATATTTATAATGAAAATATTTATAGATCTAATGATTTAAGTAAATAATAAATAATTTATTAATGCTATAGACATTAATAAGATCTTAGTACCTGAGATCTTATACTTATTATTCATGCATAATATTCTATATTTATGTGACAATTGTATTTTTTAAGTAATGTTGAATTATATGGTACTAGCATTGAGTTATCAACTTTTATTTGTTGTTCATCAATTTTTTTATTCTATTAATAGTTTTTTGATTTACTATTTTTTCTTTTGCATTTTGGGAAACCATTATCTTCAAAAATAATTAAATTACAAAACGTATTCGAAAAAATTTTTTTATATTTACTATTTCTTAAATCATAACAAAGTATCTCTGGACCACGTAACATATATTTTAACATAAATAAATCTTTCTCGACGTAAATTAAATTAAATATTGGGGGCTGGCGAGCGGAGCGAGCAGGGGGTATCCCCCCTAGTATATATATATATATATATATATATATATATATATATATTTATTTATTTATGTTACGGCATACCTGTAGACCGTGCTAAATTTGTATAAGCATTGCATACGTTTCTGCTAATATCAGGATGAAATTGACGATTAAACTAGAACAAATGATGGCTTTGAAATGCAAGAAAAATACATTTGCAATGAAGAAGATTAAATCGAAATATTTAGTTTTTCCAGATAATGATATATGATTAAATGTTTAAGTAAAAATACAATGAGCTTAAGCCATTGTGCATGCGCGAGTTAAAGAGAATAATAAACGAAATAGTTAAGCTCTTCTTTGATAGAATTTTTGTTCAGATAAAAAAATAGATAAAAGTAAATGATGATAGATAAAAATTTCAATAAAAATTAATGATCAATATTTACCTTATTGTTAAGATTATTGCACTGATTTAATTTTATTGTACAAATTCTAAGCACTGTTTGGTCAATCAAACGATGAAGTAAACCTTTCTATGATTGTTATTTAATTTGATAATTGAATATTCTGTATCCTGTTATTGTAAGAAATATTCATTAATTTGTCGGTTGTAACTGACAAAACAATATTGACAGATTCATTTGTTAACACGAATTTCATCATGTTTTACTTAGTTATTTATTACTTCGTTACTAATTAATTATTTATTTATATCAGACACTCGTTATTACAATGAGAATTGACTGGCACGAAGTGAATGGCACGTGTCGGATGTTTGATAATTATTGACTTTTATTATTTACTTTAATTATCTAATTAATCTAAGATTACTTTAATTATTCATGAGGTTGTGTGGGTAAGCAATTAAGATTCAATTATTGCGTAACTTAATTTACATCATAATATCACAGTAGTGTAAATTAATTGTATCGATTCTTATGACTGATAGTCAATGATTTTACTTTTTTTTGGTAAAATTAATTAGAACATTTTCTAAATAATATCCTTGTAAAAATTTTAATATTAAAAAGATTAAGAAAATAAGCTAAGAAATGGTTTTCAGAAATGACTATAGTTTCTTATTTGAATATTAACCTTTTAGAGCTTTTTAGACATTTTATGACTATTTTTACTAGAGTGAAATAAGCTCAAAGCGATTACAGCAAACTTATTTAATGGTTCAAAGTTGAATTTTAAAGGCGTGGTTTTTTTTTAAATATTAATGGAATATATTATTAATATATGTTCATAAAAATATTGGGATTGATATTCAAGAAAACATTCGGTACCTGATTTTTTCTCTATTATTGACATAAGTAATAGAAATGTTGTAATAATAATCGTGTATGTTAAAAAGTTCACGTAAAATATTAGGTTACATTAAATACAAAGATCAACATATTTTTCTTATCGAGTGTCTTAAGTTGTCATAAAATGGATACCGTTTCTACTCAGATACCCAGATAATTGTATTTTTACTTAAACATTTAAAATGTGCCAGTCACACTTTGAATCTTGTTGCCACTACCGATACAATGCGCGTATTAAATAATCTTCGACAAATAAAGAATATTTATGATGAAGTAATAGAAAGATACAACACCCGGTGGGAATGTATGAGAAATCCAAAAAAACAAGAAACTTTAGTCAAGTATCTGGAGTGTAGCTCATCCAAATCTGTAAAGACTAAATGGCATTCCCTGTATGACTCGCTGAAACAAATTTATTCCATGAAAGATAAGTTAATGCAAAAAGATACACTCCTAACTATTCTAGCAGAAACATTGGAGAAAAAATACTTTGATTATATCGAAGAATATTTAGAATGGAGCAAACCATTAGCTACGGCTATTGATGAGACGGCTAAGAAGTCGTCGTAATTCACGACGCAATATGTTAACTGAAATCGCGCGCAATGCCAAGCGTCTTCTTGTTAGTTGCTCGCCCACGAGCAGCGTGCGGTTATCATTATCTACAAATAAATCCGTAACAAGTACACTGCTACGTAAATTGAACCACTCTTGACGCAACAACATTTTTTAAATTAAAATATTGAAAAATACTAAAAAAGAAAAAAACTTTACAAATGTCTGAAAGATGAGAGAGGATTTTTTAATACGAGAATTGGAACGTAAATGAAAATCTTTCTGTTTTATTTCCTACAGAATATCTACGTTGGTTTTTTAATAAAAAAATATGCTGGTGGGGTCAAAAAAAAAGAAAATGCTACATTTTTACATAGATGAAAATTTAGCACGTCTTTTAACATATGTGCTCTGTATGGGTTAATTTTTATGTACACCAGACTCCTAAGGAACCTGAGTGCAATAAAAAACGGGTTCGGCCCCGAAGTAGAAACTAATAAATATGATACAATGCAAAACGTGGGTGAAAATAGTTGTTAAATGTTATAGGAAGAAGGTTATAAAAGAGAAAGATCAACTCAGTGGGGCAAATCTTAATAGTTATTATATCTATAACATTTACAATACTTAATACTGTTTTCCTGAAAATAGAAAATGAAATCCCTACTTTTTTATTTGTGAAGAGCGTTTTCTTGAGTGGACTATGGGTATGTGGAAAAAGTTTTGTATATCCTTCTTCTTTTCTTATTTACATAAATTTGGCTATGGATTTCGAAAAGCCAGCAAAAAAAATTTTTTTACAGATTAGTTGTCAAAACACTTGCGGTGAAACATAGTTATTTACATAATAGTGTTAAAGTAAGAATGGCTCAAATGCAAGTAAAGTTACAATCTGCGGCACGTTGTCGAGATTATGAGGGTAAACAGGTAGATGGAACATTAAGACTATCCAACATTATTTTAGCTACCTGTTACGCTTTAAGTGTCTCCAATACAAAAGGGATCATTGTGAGATTTTATCAGACACAAGAGTCAAACGGCAGTGGTGTATTTAAATACGATATTGTGTTGAAATTTGTCAATGCTGGTGGTAGTATAAAAGGAACTTAGCGTGAATTAGTTATGGATGTCAATGCTTGGAACGACTTGCAGGAAAAATTTGATTTAATATCCACCTACTTCAACGATGATTATTAATATGACAAAAAATATAATAAGCAACGTGTTATTACTATGGGTGATTATGAACTTTTCTTCACATCATCGTATTGTTCAAAGTCTGTGACGATTAAGCAGCGACTATCTTTCGAAGACATTACAGACCTCTCATCTCAGAGCACGGATATTAATCAGCAAAATGAAAAAGGAAAAATATACTTACCTACTATTGTGATGGAGCTCGTTACTTTTGAAGGCGTTAAAACTGTAAGTAAATGTATCAACGCACAAATATCGCGTCTTGAGGAACATACAAAAAAGATAGATATGTGTGCAACATTTTTAAAGGAATAATCGCGTGATATTGTTTGTCAACGAGTATCATCAGAGACAGCAAGAAGAAACATGTTGGATAATTTAAGTAAATTTAAAAATTTTTTAAATAACTTTGTTAAAGAATTGTTATATCGTAAATTAAAAGAAAACTTACCTAGTGATTTTACAGCGAAATATTATAATCTAGTTTTTGAAGAAATGTTAGCGTTTTTTATAATACCTATTGCTGAACAAATTCGAAAAGAAATGTTTCCAAATATTGAAATGTAAATATTAAACATTTTTCAATCCTAATTCTAAAAATCATAAAAAAAAACTTATTTTTACATTAAAATTTGAAAAAAATTGTAAAAATGAAAAATAAAAATTTAAAAACAATTATTAAGTAATAATGTACCGTTATAAAATGTAATTATATGTAATTTTATATACATACGTAAAATACATTGCGTACAAATATTAATGTAAATAATTATGTTAGTAGTTTATTGCGTTTAGGCGCTAGTACACAATTTCAGTTCAAGCATTTTTAATGCATTCCAATTTATGAATTGGTTGAAATTACAGTAGATTTGATATCTGCAATATTTTTAAAAAATGCGTAACTGAGAGTATAATCGTATTTTCAAATACACGTTTTAAAAAGTATTGCATCAGAACTGCAGTAATCTTCTCCAATTCGTAAAATGGCGGGTGGTAAAAATGCTTGATTATAAATCACATACTAGCGGGTCGACGCAGCATATAAAGACATTATCTGTAAAAACAAATGTAATTAAAATTTTAAATGGTTGAGTCAGTATATTCTGAAAAAAACATGTCTTTCTTCTCTAAAATATCTGCAGTTATACCTTTTTTCCCTCTTTATCATAATTATTAATTTTAATTTTAAAATTAATTTATGTATACATGATAGATGCAGTTTGGAAATTAGACCTAGTCGATGTACAAACTTTAAAAAAATATAATGATGGGCACTTGTACTTATTAGTAGCTATAGATGTATTTAGTAAATTTGCTTTTGTTTAACCCATCAAAGATAAAACCGCTCAGGCAGTCGTAAAAGCTTTCATTGAAATTTTGTCCCGAGCAAAGGGTCGAATACTTGTATTCTTACAAACTGACCGTGTTAAAGAATTTATAGGTAGTGCTTTTCAAAAATTTTTAAAAACCAAAGATATCCTATTCAGTATTGCTCCTTCTTCAGATGTTAAGGCTGCCGTTGTTAAACGCTTTAACAGAATTTTAAAAGTACGTTTATGGCGATATTTTACATACAGAAATTCATACAGATATATAGATATATTACAGTACCTTGTACGAAGTTACAATCATACGTCTCATAGTAGTATAAAAATGATACCGGCTTCTGTAACTATATACAATGCAATACAAGTGCGTGAAAATTTGGAACATTTATGAAAACGCAATGATGGAAAAAAATGAAAAGCGCGTGGATTAAAACCTGCTAAATACAAGGTAGGTGACTTTGTGCGTATTAGTCGCGCAAAGCATATTTTTGAAAAAGGTTAGGTTCACGGTTAGAACGAAGAAATTTTCAAAATTTCACGAGTTTCTAAACGTCAAGATATTTACACATACGAGCTAATTGATCTGGCGGAAGAAAAAATTCAAAAGTTTTTTTATACCGAAGAATTGACTTTGGTAGGTAAAAATCATATAAAAACAAAAACTTATAAGATTGAACGTGTTATACGTTCTAGAGTTCGAGGCAAGAACAGAGAAGTTCTTGTCAAGTGGATAGAATATCCCGAGAAATTTAATTCGTGGATTCTTAAATCCGAACTCGTTGCCATATAAGTACTTACGAATTTCATCTTGTGTTACCAAGTAACAGTAGCATGAGATATTTTCCCGATAATACAACTACTTGTTTTACCACGCAACTACCTCATAAAATGCGGCTCCACGGTGACTGGTGTGTTGGTCTTGCAGAGATTTATATACCCTGTACTATTCCACATTTTTCACACAAAACTTAAGAAACAAAATTTAATTTTGTCTGTACTAAAAATGATTTAGAAAAAGCAACCACCAAGCTATATGCAATCGATATGCACGAAATACCGTACGGTAATCATGAAAATGTAGAACAATTAGTTGAAAGTATAAATAATATTAACTCTAACATGCGTAATAATTTAAATTTCACACGCTTGTCCAAAGCTTTTGGATATTATGAACTTGAAACTGTGTGTGATATGAACTGCAAGTCAACACATTATTTAACAATAGGTGAAAAAATTGGTGAAGTATTAGGATACGATCCTGGTGTAATGAGCACCACAAAATCAGAAGGTGAAAACTCTGAAACAAGAACAACAACAGTAACGCCAGGATTCTTTCATATGCGGTCTATAGTAGATAATGGGGGTCTATAACAGGTAACAGACCGGCATGCTTGATACGTGCTATACCTGAGCAGTTATTTGTCTACTCGGACGTTTGTGAACTTTTTAAAATAGGGGGCACACAAGCCTCATTACTCAGAATTGTTTCTTTAGACAATGCTAATTAGAAATTCGGAACTACAATAGTTAAAAATTTTGCGCTTATTAAATATGTACCACTAATGAAAAATGCATTTAACAATATCGTTATTGATATAAGAGTGGTACTCGATAGCCCTATAGCATTCGAGTATGAAACTCTCTCATTGACACTCCATTTCAAGCGTGTTCATTAAAAGTAAATGTAAAATGAGTCATTATATAGCATACTACGAAAATTAAATCTGTAGCGGAAACGGTGTACGCAACGAAAGTTTTTTTTCAGGTCTAGTCAGAACTATTTTACCTTTTGTATCAAAAGGGTTAAGAGCAGTTGGTAAAGAAGCTCTGCGTGGTGAAAGAAGAGTACTTGAAGATATAGGTGATAATATTAATTTCAAAGAATCTATAAAAAATTGATTTACAGAATCAAAAGATAAATTAAAAGAAAAAGTAAAAAATAAAATGAATGAAATGTTAATGAGCAGATCAGGATATAAAAATCCTGTTTTCAATTTAACAATACAGTCTTTGAAGCGACGTTCGATTGAGAGCATTGCGAACTCATTAGCAAAAAAAAAGAAGAAAAAGAAAAAGTGGCAAATGGAGGAAAAAAACTTCAGCAGGTAATAGAAAAAAGAGACGTCGCTCGAACAGTGTAATTAAGAGAAAAAAAGCCATTGTTCGCCGTTGTAAAGAAAAAATTTCAGGCAGGCAAAAGTCAAACGATATTTTTAACTAAAAAACATCATGGCTTCTTTACACAACTATAGTAATGAATGTCTTAAATCAGAGCTGTCATTATTTAGTCTCCCACACACTCAAACATCTATTGAATCAAATGAAGTAGTAAATTATAAGCCCGTATAATAAATTAAATTGATCCTGCTCATACTATGTTAAGCTTACGCATTTAAATACTACCGAAAGATGCTGAGAATAACGAAAGAATCGGGCCTGTAAATTATATATTACATAGTTTGTTTCAACAAGTAGATGTATTATGTAATAATAAATTAGTATCGTCACCTAATAATGCCTATCCATATCGTGCATATTGAGACATAGCAATTAGATTTTGTATCAGCAAAAGCATTGCTGCGAGTGAGCGCGGGTAGGGATATAGGAAAGATCCGAATGCGCAGCTACGCCCCTAATTTTGACAGCCAAGCGACTACCAAGTGTAACGCTTATGCTTTACAATGTATAATATCCCTACTCTGATGCGGCAGAGTAGGAATATAATGGCCAGCGCCTAAAATGCGAGCCATCGAGTTTCAGCGAGAAGCTAAATTCGTCACTCTTGTATCGGTCAACGCTTAATAAAGTTCTCCTTAAATGTAAATACAGAGTCATGTGTGATTTCTTGCTATTTAAACTCTTATAGCAGCAAAAGAAATGCCTAGTACGCATTTCCCTACCTGCTCGAGTTTGAATAGCATCAAATAAAATAAAATGGTTTAAATTTTCGTGATTTTAAAAGATTAAATATAAAGTGAAGTGGTGAATTTTCCTTCACTATTAAAAGTAAATTATCTTAATCGTTAATGCATAAAGAGGCTAAGTGCCCAAGTGAAATGTGCCTTGCATCGACGTGCTTTATCGTAAAGCTTTGTGCTTAGAATAGTATATACTTATCCTAACCTAAGAAATATAACTTAGAGGTTTGACGAGAAGTAATGGACCCAAACCTACAGGACATGGCGTTCCTGTATTGTACGGTCTGGCTTTTGTCAACCTAACTTTCTTAAACAACTCAAGACTTTATTAATTCGACGAGTTTGTACGCGCGAGAGGGATAGCGATCTTGTCAAAAGATAAAACAAGGTGAGAAGTTTTAGTATATGGTGGTTTTATTCATCATATATTAAATAAAAGTACGTGATACTCGTGTATTACGTTACAATATATAGAATTTCTTCTAAATTACTGGCGTGCAGCTGAAGATACTTATTTAACTACCTCTCTGTAGTATACAGACACTGCAGGTCAAATGAATGCAAAACCAGATGCTTTGCAGGCTGAATATAATAAGGGTCTAGTAGAACGTTGCAAACATACTTACGCAGGTGAAATAGTTGATCTACTCGGTCGCCTGCATTGTGATTTATTTAACCAAGATCGTCATCTTTCAAATGGCGCAGAGATAAGATTACGATTCTTAAGATCCAAAGATGCTTTTTGTCTTATAGACTCAGCGAATGACGCAAATTTCAGTATTCACATCGTTGAAGCTACGCTTCTCGTAAGACGTATAAAAATAACTTCCAATATTCTACTAGCCCATGCTAATGCACTTTCAAAAACAACAGCTAAATACCCCTTAACAAGAGTAGAGTAAAATCTATAACCATGCCTGCTGGTATTTTAGGTGATACACTTCACAATGTTATAATAGGACTAATACCTAAAAGAATAGTTTCTGGTTTTGTAGATGATCGAGCATTTAACGGGGATCGTACATTAAATTCATTTAATTTTGAACATTTAAACATAAATTTTTTGTCTTTACATATCGACGGTGTTACCATTCCGAGTAAACTATTACAACCTATTTTTATTGATAATAATAAGCTTTACGTTAATGCTTAGCATACGCTTTTCTCTGGAACTGGCATACATTTTACGAATGAAGGTAACGAGATTACACGTACAAATTATCCCGCTGGATACTGCCTTTCCACTTTTTATTTGATACCCGATTTATCAGCAAATTTTTGCGATCATTGGAATCTCGTTCGTCACAGCTCTATACGCATAGAAGTGCATTTCGAAACAGCTTTTACCAAAACGATGAACTGTATAATTTACTCAGAATACGATAATGTATTAGAGATCGACTCTTCAAGACAAGTTATAGTTGACTTTAACTCATAAATTTAAAAATAGAATCTATATAAATAAATATTTTTAAAAAGAGGAGGAAAAGGGCGAAGTTTAGAAAATAAAAAGACGATGATCGACTTAATTTTTTCAAAAGTCAATTTTGTCTGCTTAAACGCAGTAATTTGTAAAAAATTTAGTTTTTTTTAAGTTTGCTATAAATTTTTAAAACAAAAATGAAGTTAATTATAGATATTCAACTTATTTTTGATAAAGAGTACAAAATTATACCTAAAGAAGTTGCCGTAATGTCTCTTCAAGGAGACGCGTATTCACATTTGATTATAAATTTATGGATGGAAGTTATCGGTCTGGAACTCATTGAGTAGCATTATATATAGGCAAAGAAGGTATAGGAACCTTTTTCAACAGTTACGGCTTACCGCCTCAATCACCGTATTTTTAAAGCGCTTTAAAGAGGAATTGCACAAAATATACTTGGAATACCAAATGTTTACAACACCCAGAGTCTACAGTTTGCGGTAATGACTGTGTTGTATTTTTACATTATATGTGTCAATTCAATTCATTACAGAGTTTTTGTATATTGTTTACTAACAATTTAAAAACTAACGACACAATAATTTTATACTATTTTAATTAATTATTTAAGGAAATAAAAAAAACATCATTTGATGTAACAAATTAACTCATGTTTTAAATAAAAATATCATAGGCGGTAATCACTGTATTCAATCTTGTACGACGAATCTGTATTATTTAAAATAAATTCAAAATTTTTAAGATCTTGTGACTTTGTTATTTGTATTTCTAGCCCACTATCCTAATAATAATAATAAAAAATTTGTTTACAGGATAAATTGAAATTCATAGAAATATATATTTTGAAAAATTACTTTCAAATATAACCAGCAAATTGTATATAATAAATACCAGACGTAAAAGTCTCATAAACTTTTTTTCCCGCACTATCTTTTTCAGACGATCATAATGTATTTCAGTGTTTAAATCTTTCTTAAAAAATTGTCTTCTTATTATACTTTCATCTGTAGCCAAGTCAACATCGTTGTAATTGCAAATTTTTTCTCCAATTTTTTTTTTTCTAAAAATCATTAAAATGGAAAATTTTAGAGAAACCATGGTAAGTTATTTTTCATTTTTTATAAATAAAATTTATAATTTAAATTTAACTTTTTTTTCAGGTACAAAGACGCGTAATGCGTTTGCAACAAAGGTAGTTACAATCGAAAAATTTAGTCGATGAAATTAAAGATATTAATAACACTTTCTGGGTATGTATATTATTTACTTTAAAAATATTTTTAAATTTTAAATCATTTTTGAATATTTATTTTTTTTCTGAAAACACAATCAGACCAGAGTCAACAACGTAGGTTTCGTGTAAAAACTCCAGAAGAAATCAACGCAACAATTGACCTAGAGGTATAATTTTATTCTTATTAATTATAATAATGATATTATCTTTTCAATTATTATATTCTTTTTTTTTCAGACAAACACACCATACATACGCATCCATGAAGATATCTCTACAATTTTTAATTTTTCTGAGATATGTCATTATACAGCTATTACTGGGTTACCCAATGATGCACACTATTTAAACTAGGTTCATACCTTTTGTAAAATCTGGAAACTCTATTTTTTATGTATTTAGTGAATGTGCCATCAACGGTATAGTAGATACTTCTATAAAACGTAAATTTTAACATGGATAAAATTTCCGAAATTTTATCCATATAAAAATTTACGTTTTTTTAAAAATATCTACTATATCGTTGGTGGCACATTCAATGGATACATAAAAAATAGAGTTTTCAAATTGTACGAAAGGTATGAACCTAGTTTAAATAGTGTGCATCATTGGGTAACCCAGTAACGCCTGTAAAATGAATTTTCAAAAACATTATGAAAAGATTAAAAATTGTAGAGATATCCTCCTCTACGATTATAGCAGTGACATCGCTTATAGAAGCTGTAAGTATTTTCGTGTACTATTATAAAATAATATTTCAAATCTTTTTTTTTTTATTTCAGTTTACATCGGATCGCTTACTCAAATTTTACAATGAAGTCGATGACAGCTGTGATGACGACATTATCAAATCCTATTATGTAAGTGTTTCGAAATCGTATATTATTATCAACATAAAATATTTAAATATTTATTGAAAATTTTTTCATTTTAGGCTGAAGCTCTGGATGAACAAAAATCCAGATTGGAGAACTTGAAGAAATTCAACAAAAGATTTATCCGAAGATTAAACGAACAAAACTAATTGTAATATTATTTTCTTTTTAATATATGTATTGAAATTATTTATTTTGTTTTTATTTTATCCTATATCATACCCATCCTAACTTTTTTCATCCACTTTACACTATATCCCAAAATTTTTTCATTTTAATTTTATCTTATATGAATATTTTTTTCATGCATTTTTTTCTTTCATATTATTTTAAGAATCTCTTAAATTTTTTATAAAACTTGAATAAAAAATTTCTATATAATTCTTCTCATGAATTTTCTTATACATTTTTTATTCATTCATTCATAATTTATCTTTTTTTTCTAAAACTTTTTATTAATATTAAAAATTTTCAACAAAATTTTTTGCGTCTGATGTAAATTTGCAACATTTAACCCTCGATGCAAGCTGTAATGCTAAGAGGGGTAAGTACTACTCTCTGCTGCTCTCTACAAAGCCCAACGCTTACGGGCCCCCTGTACGGTAAGTAAAAGAGGGGCTGTCTACAGCAAGCTATAGCGCCAAGAGAAAAAATGCATCTCTTCGTTGCTCTAATGAGTTTCAAAATCCAGGTCCATCTTGCCATGAGAGAGGAAACCCATGTTTATCTTGCCCGGGGGAGGGGGAACCTGTAGCTCTATAACGCACGAGGGAAAGGGTGCGAGAAAGACAGACGATTTTTACGGCGCTGTCGGGGTAAGTTATAGCACAATTCTCTCTACTACCGTAGTACTCCTTTCTGGTTGCCCGCTGTTAATTATGGGAAGTCATAATAACACTTTTGTTCACAAAGATTATGCTTTTATGGATAATATTTATTTGAAATTAATACACCAAAATATTATAAAGTAAGTCACACAATCTTATAATAAAAACCTCGTTAACGCTATGTATAGTTACATTTTGTAAAAATAAATTTTAAATTATTTTTCAAGCAGTAAGTCGCATAAATTTATGATTCATAGTGAATAGACTTCTTAATTTAAGCAGGCAATCGAGTTTGTTTCACTTAATTTGCTAAATGTATTTAAGTAGTCAAAACGCAAGTTAACAAGTTTGTTTCGCAATTCCAATTTTTGTTTGCTTTATATCGCAAGAAGAGAAGTACTGCTCTCGAGAAGTCTAGCTGCGAACTAACTGACATAACTCAATTTTTTGTGCAAGAAAGGTACAAATCTAGAAAGAAATGCAAGTTTGTCAAAATTTAAAAAAGTCCCATTATCAGTTATGGTTTATGGGTTTATGATTTATAGTTTCTGGGTAAATGGTTGGTGGGTTTATGGTTTATGGCTTACCCCGAAAAAGAAGTCTTATAATAAAGCTTATAATTTTGTGCAACGTACTTTTCTCCTTCAAATTCGATTATTACAAATATTGAGCAAGCGTAAAGTAGTTTTCTTTCTCAAATTCAATTGTTTCGAATATTGACTAGGCGTAAAGTACTTTTCTCTAGCAAATTCGATTATTTCAAATACTAAGCAAACGACAAGTATTTTTCTTCCGTAAATTTGATTATTCCGAATATAAAGCAAGCATTAAGTACTTTTCTTCCACAAACTCGATTATTTCAGATATTGACCGAACGAAGGGTATTTCACTCCCTCAAATTAAATTATGCTAAATATTAACCGTACGTACAGTACTATTCTTCCTTACATTCTTCCTCGAAAATAATCAAATCAGCGAAAAAAAAGTACCCTACACACGCGAAATATTCAAAATAATCAAATTTGTCAAAAAAAAGTACTTTACGCTTGTTAAATATTTGAAACGTAAATTTTGAAAAAAAAAAAAGTACTTTACGCCCGCTTAGTATTTAGAATAATGAAATTTGAAGGAGAAAAAACCTTCACGCCCGGTCAATATTCAAAATAATCAAATTTGCGGGGGAACAGTACTTTACGCGAGGTCAATATTCGAAATAATCGAAATTGCGGGAAAGAGTACTTTACGCCTCCTCAATATTCGAAACAATCAATTTTGCAAGGAAAAAGTACTTTACGCCTGGTCATTATTCGAAATAATCAAAATTCAGGAAGCAAAATATTTTACGCCCAATGAATATTCAAAATAATCAAATTCAAAGATAAAAAGTACTTGACACCAAATTGTAAACCTGATTAAGATTCCTATTAAGATTCCGGTTGAACCTTCTTTACGCAGGAACCCATAAACCATAAACCTATAAACCATCAACCTATAAACCATCAACCTATGAACCATAAACCTATAAACCATCAACCTATAAACCATCAACCTATAAACCATCAACCTATAAACCATCAACCTATAAACCATAAACCTCTAAACCATCAACCTATAAACCATCAACCTATAAAACATCAAACTATAAACCATCAACCTATAAACCATCAACCTATAAAACATCCACCTATAGACCATCAACCTATAAACCATCAACCTATAAACCATAAACCTCTAAACCATCAACCTATTAACCATCAACCTATAAAACATCAAACTATAAACTATCAACCTATGAACCATCATCCTATAAACCATGAACCCATAAACCTACAAACCATAGAACTATAAACCATGAATCTATAAATCATAAATCTATAAACGATAAACGCGTAAACCATAATATTATAAATATAAACCCATAGAACATAACCTATAAACCATAAACCCATAAACCATGAAACCATAAACCGTAAACCCATAAGCTTATAAACTATAAACCATAAACCATAAATCCATAAATTATAAGCTTAAAAACCACAAACTTATAAACCTCAAACCTATAAACCACAAAACCAAGGACTATTAACCTATGAACTAGAAACCCATCAACCCATAAACCATAAATGCATATACCACAAACCATAAACCCGTAAAACATGAACTCATAAACCTCAAACCCATAAACCAGCAAACTAACAAACTATTAACCTATGAACTAGAAACACATCAACCCATAAACCCTTAAACCATGAATCCATAAACCAAAAACCCATATACCAGAAACCCATAAACAATGAACCCATAAACCATAAAACCCTGAACCATAGACCCTTAAATCATAAACTAATAAACCATATATCCACGAACCATAAACCCATAAACAAATAACTCGTAAACCATGAACCCATAAACCATAAAACCAATAAACCATAAGCCCATAAATCATAAACGCATAAACAAAAACCCATGAACAATGAACCCATAAACCATAAACCCATAAACAATAAACCCGTAACCATAAACCCATAAACCATAAACCGATAATCCATAAACTCACAAACCATAAACATATAGACTATAAATACATAAACCATTAACCCATAAATTCATGAACCATAAATCATAAACCTATAGACCATAAACTCATGAACCATAAACCCATGAACTATAATCCTATTGACAATTAACTCGGAAACCATAAACCCATAAACCATAAACCCATGAGTTATAAACCCATAAAGCTTAAACCCATAAACCATAAACCCATGAGTTATAAACCCGTAAAGCTTAAACCCAAAAACCATAAACCATTAACCCATAAGTCATGAACCCATAAACTCATGAACCATAAACCATAAACTTAGAAAAACTAAACCTCTAAACCATAAACCCATAAATTATAAATTCATATACCATTGACCCATAAAACATAAACCCATAAACCATAAACCAATAAATTATAAACCCAGAAACCCATTGACAATAAACCCGTAAACCATAAACTCATAAATCATAAACCCATAAACTACAAACCCATGAACCATGAACCTATCAACCATAATCCCAAAAACCATAAACCATAAACGTATAAGCCCATTAACCATGAACCCATAAACCTCGAACTGATAGAGGATAAACTCATAAACCATGATCCCATAAACCATAAACTCATAAACTATAAACCCATGAATCATAAACGCATAAACCATAAACCCATAAACCATAAACCCATAAACCATAAACCCATAAACCATAAACCCATAAACCATAAACCCATAAACCATAAACCCATAAACCATAAACCCATAAACCATTAAGCTATGAACCAAGAACTCATAAACTATAAACCCATAAACCATAAACCCACAAACAATAAACAAATAAACCATAAACCCATGAAACATAAAATTATAAACCATAATCCTGCTAACCATAAACCTGTAAACTATATGCCCGTGAACCATAAACCCATAAACCAAAAACCTATGAACCATAAACTTATTAACCATAAACCCATACACCATAAACCCATAAACCATAAACCCATAAACCCATGAAACATTAACCCTTAAACTATAAATCCATGAAACATGAACCCATTAACCACTAACCCATTAACCATTAACCCATCAACTATTAATCCATTGACCATTAACCCATTAACCATTCACCCATTAACCATTAACCCATTAACCATTGACCCATTAACCATTAACCCATTAACCCATTAACCATTAACCCATTAACCATTAACTCGTTAACCAATAACCCATCAACCAATAACCTATTTACCATCAACCCATTAACCATTGACCCATCAACCATTAACCTATTAACCATCAACCCATTAACCATTAACCCACTAACCAATAACCTATTGACCAATAACCCATTAACCATTAACACATTAACTATTAACCCATTAACCCATTATCCAATAACCCATCAACCATTAACCCATTAACCATTAACCCATTTACCATTAACCCATTAACTATTAACCAATTAACCATTAACACATTAACCATTAACTCATCAACCATCAGCCCATTCACCATTAGCTCATGAACCATGAACCTTTAAATTCTAAACCCATTAACCATAAACATATTAACCAAAAACCCATAGACAGTAAACCTATAAACCAAAAACCCATAAACCATTAACTCATAAACCATAAACCAATAGACCATAAACCCATAGACTATAATTCCATAAACCTTGAACCGAAAAACCATAAACTCATAAACTATAAACCCATAAACCATAAACCCATAAACCATTAACCCATAAATTATGAACCCATGAACTATAAACTCATAAACCTTAAACCCATAAACCATGAACACATAAACCATAGACCCATAAACCATAAACCTGCAAACTATAAACCTGTAAACTATATAGCCTTCATCCATAAACCCATAAACTATATAGCATTCATCCATAAACCCATGAACCACAAACCCAAAAACCATGAACTCATAAACGATGAACCCATAAACCATAAACTCATATACCATAAACTCATAAACCATAAACTTATAAACCATAAACACGTAAACCATGAACCCATAAACTCATTAACTAACAATCAATGAACCATAAACCCATTAAACATAAACCCACAAAACCATAATGTCATAAACCATAAACCTAAAAACCATAAACTCAGAAACCATAAATCCATTGATCACAAACTCATGAATTATAATCTCATAAACCATGAACCGATAAACTATAAACCCATTAACCATGAACCCATAAACCATAAACTTACAATCTCATAAACCATGAACTCATGAATCATAAACTCATCGATTATAAACCCATAAACCATCAAACTTTTAATTATGAACCCAAAAATCATGAACCCATAGACCATAAACCTATTAACTATAAACGTATCAACCAAAAACCAATAAACTATTGACCCATAATAAACCTGTGAACTATAAACCCATAAACCATAAACCCACAAACTATGATCCGATTTATCATGAACTTATCAACCATACACCCATAAACCATAAACCAATTAACCATTAACTCATAAGCCATAAACCAATAAACCATAAACCCATAGACTATAATTTCATAAACCTTAGACCCAAAAACCATAAACTCATAAACTATAAACCCATAAACCATAAACCCATAAACCATTAACCCATAAATTATAAACCCATGAACCATTAACCCATAAATTATAAACCCATGAACTATAAACTCATAAACCATAAGCACATAAACCCGTAAACACATAAACTATAAACCCATAAATCATAAGCCCATGAACCATGAACTTATAAACCATAAACCCATAAACCATAAACCCATAAACCATAAACCCATAAACCATAAACACATAAAGCATAAACCCATAAACCATAAACCCATAAACCATAAACCCATAAACCATAAACCTGCAAACCATAAACCCGTAAACTATATAGCTTTCATCCATAAACCGATGAACTACAAACCCAAAAACCATGAACCCATAAACGATGAACCCATAAACCCATAAACCATAAACCCATATACCATAAACTTATAAACCATAAACTTATTAACCATAAACACGTAAACCATGAACCCATAAACTCATTAACTAACAATCCATGAACCATAAACCCATTAAACATGAACCCACAAAATCATAATTCCATAAACCATAAACCTAAAAACCATAAACCCATAAACCATAGACCCATATACCATAAACTCATAAACCATAAACTTGTAAACCATAAACACGTAAACCATGAACCCATAAACTCATTAACTAACAATCCATGAACTATAAACCCATTAAACATGAACCCACAAAATCATGATTCTATAAACCATAAACCTAAAAACCCTAAACCCATAAACCATAAATCCATTGACCACAAACTCATAAACCGTAAACCCATGAACCATAAACCTATAAACTATAATCCCATAAACTATAAACCCAAAAACCATAAACCCATAAACCCATAAACCATAAACACATAAAGCATAAACCCATAAACCATAAACCCATAAACCATAGACCCATAAACCATAAACCCATAAACCATAAACCCATAAACTATAATCCTATAAACCATAAACGTATAAACCATAAACCCATAAATTATAAACCTATAAACCATAAACTCATAAACTATAAACACATAAACCATAAACACATAAAGCATAAACCCATAAACCATAAACCCATAAACCATAGACCCATAAACCATAAACCCATAAACTATAATCCTATAAACCATAAACGTATAAACCATAAACCCATAAATTATAAACCTATAAACCATAAACTCATAAACCATAAACACATAAGCCATAAACACATAAACTATTAACCCATAAACCCGTAAACCTTAAACTCGTAAATTATAAATTCACCCATAAACCATAAACCATGAACCCATGAATCATAAAGTCATTAACCTATGATATTCTAAGAACGATCAAGGATTATTTATCTTGCATCTGCATGCATTGGCCAAATATACATACATATTAATCAATTATTAAAACTGCAGTTTAACTACTTCTACATTACACAGTTTATGACGCTGTGTGATCGTCTGTTACAAATAATAAAACCCATGACCCTAAATGGCTTGATTTCATCAATTTGCACAAACAAAACATACTGCCCAGCAGTATTATCACCGAATCAACGTTTATTTCTGACGTAATCTGCACATTGCCCAGCAATGTCTCAAGCTTGCCCTGCAAACTTATTTTATGCAACTGTCCAGCAGTTTTTACATAACATACTGCCCAGCCGTATTATCACCGAATTAACGTCTGTTTTGACGTAACCCGCTCATTGCCCAGCAATGTCTCAAGTTTGCCCTGCAAACTTATTTCATTCAACTGCCCAGCAGTATCATCGTAGAAGACCCATTTTGACAAAATCCTTAATATTGAATCTCCTTTGTTGATGCCGTGCTCATGATTTTTTGTTAAGACAAGAGTTTACTACAGTAGATGTCGTCCAACCTTTCAGCATTACTATTCTAAGCGTTAGTATTCTTTGTTTTAAAATATTTCCTTTTCTTTTATGACGCTTTATAGCATTATCATTCCGATCTTCAACGACATCTTGCCGAAACTCGTTGATTTTTAGATGTTTATCAGCATCTCGCATCATTCATCAGCAGCTTCTTGGTTTGTTATTCCATTGTTGCACTTTACACAAGAAATCATTAACAAATCTGTAAATCAATTTTTATCTGTATCAAATTCTAATTTTTACTTTTTAAATCTCATTTTTTTTAAATAACCAAGATTTCTCAAATTTATTTTATATTCCATATTCACATTAATATTATTAGGAATATTTAATACTATCTATTAATGGTCAACAAAAGACTAATATCATTCTTTAGTTTTTTATTTCTAGAAATCGTTCATTTATTTCATTACTTAAGTACTTCGTATACTGAACCTTTAACCTTTGAATGTGAATTGGTATTACTTTGATTTCCATTAATTAATCTTTGATTTTCTTATTAAGAAATATTAATGTTTAAGTTACAAGTCACACTATTTATTTTTTTTTCTTTCTATATACGTAATATGTCAAAATACTGGTTCATCAACATCTTATATTTTTCTTAAAGTTATAAATGTGGCTTCGAATTTCCAACAGTCTTAAAGAACTTTTATCTCTCTTATTTTCCTTTATTTATTTATTTATCTTCTTTTTTTTATTCTATTACAAAGTCTTCCTTTGATAAAACTAATTTAATTAAGTGATTTATTATTCAAATTTTGAAATTGCATTATTTCCTTTTTTTTTAAGTTAGTACATTTACCGTTATATCAAACAAATTCTCTATTTCTTATATTTATTAAACAATTAACACAAAAATTGATTGTCAGCAAATATTTAGATACGTGTTTCATAAAATCCATTCTTTATTAGCTTTTACCATTACTTATCAAACTCTTTACTTTTACTTTAATTCTGTTTATTTTCAAATAGTGTAACTAAAATATTGTCTGCTGTTTATAATAATTGAAAGAGATATCTTGAAAACAATATCACTTCTCTTTTTTTTTGTTTTCATCAATTGTTATTTAGAAATACCAGAATGTTATAAATTAATTTATATGAAACAATTTTTTTTTCTCAGAATTGAAAATAAATGTAACTTAATAATTTAAAAATCCTTCATATAACGTAATATGTAATGCAGATGTTATTATTGATGTGCCTATGACGACCGACTATTCTTAAAGCGTTATTTTTCTAACTCAGCTTATTTCACTTTAATACAATATTGCTCTTAGATGGTGATGTTGTATAAATACAATTTAGAAAAGGATTTCCCAAAACTATAATTTTGATTCTGTAATAAAATCACTATATTTATACAATTGTATGTTTTTTGTGGTTAACCCTTTCCAATACCTTTACAGCATAATTAATACAAAGGGAGCCCCTTTTTTTCTTCATTCTAACTATTTGGACGCTACAATTTATGGTGCCTCCTGTGAGGTAAGGGCATAATACACACAAAGTTTTAATTCGTGAAATCATAAAAAGATCAAGCAAAGCACGTTTCTTCGAGCGTGTGGAGCATTGTCCATGCATCGTTGAGCATCGTTTGTTGAACCTTCTTTGCTTTTTTTGTACAGCGGGTTTGACTCAAATCATAAATAAGAAGACATATTTATTGGCGCATGATATCACTTTCCGTATGTAAGTTCCTAATTTCAGTTCAGAGAGGTTTTTTTCTCGTCTTTTTCTCTTCGCCTTAAGAGGCGGTCGGAACCAAATCGGTGACTTAGTTCAATGCTTACAATAAATGCTTATAATGATTTATTTATTCATTTGCACGGCAAAATCATAGTCATTTTCTCTAACCATGTATATGAAGAATAATTTGAAACAGTTTCAGTGACAAAAAAATATAAAATATTGTCATAAAGCAAAAAATGCCATCTAACAGTCGATGCAGCTGTTATTTGCCTGCAATAGATTTCAATTTAGCATTTTTCGCTTCATGACAATATTTTATATTTTTTTATTGCTGTAACCGTTTCAAATTATTCATTATGATTATGGTTAGAAGAAATGACTATATTTTTGCCGTGCAAATGAATAAATAAACCATTATAAGCATTTATAGTAAGCACTGAAATAAGTCACCGATTTGGTTCAGACCACCTCTTAAGGGTCAGTTGTGCGCAAATCGGTTGCCCGCGTACAACAATGTTAACCTCATTGTTCTTTTCCTCTTTCTCATTACTCTAATCCTTACCAATTAGTGCCTTATCTTGAATTCATCTTCTTTGTGCTCGTCATTCTTCGAAGCTATCCATATCTATCGATACTATCGCATTTCGCTCGTTTGTATACATACTAGGAAAACGCTATTAGAGTTGAGACCAACTTGCGTCGATTCATCACTTCAAGTTGTGTGTTGGATTTCTTCGCCGTCCAACTATATAAATTCACTGACGAAAACATTTTAATTAAGGTTAATTTATTGCCGTTCCATAAAAATGGCTGAAGAGGGTGCCGAGATTACACGCATCGCCTTTATTACGCAGAAGCGAACATCTCTCCAAGAACAACTGAACAATTTGGTTGCGACTTTGACCAATTCCTCCGTCAATCGGACGCAAGCACGGCTTCGCTTGACTCACGTGAATAACTTGTTACATGCTTATGAAGAGTTGTACGACGAGTTAGTCCTAAGAGACCCTCAGAATGAGGATGTAATCCTTCTAGAGGAACTTCAAAACCTTTATTATGAAGCCGCAGGACACATATAGGGTTGGCAGGCTTAAGAGGCTTCTCGATACGGTATCGTATCTGTGGGTGGAGTCATGGGTGCTTCCACATTCGTCGAAAAACAAAAATTGTTAAAACTAAAATATCTTCAAGGCTGTGTCCAGGGTGAGGCTGCTAACAAAATTACGCATTTGAACGCCGATGGCTCAAGTTACAAAGTGGTTTGGACACTCTTGAGAGAAACTTACGAGAGACCTCGGATCTTGATCTCGAAGCACCTCGATGCGCTAATTGACATTGCTACTCCTACGTCTACATCCCCCGGGGAACTTTCACAACTTGTCGATGATGTTAGGCAGAATTTGAGTTCGCTTAAGTCATTGGGCGTCAAACCCGAACCACGTTTGATCATTCGCCCCCTCGAGCGCGCATTGCCTCCATCCGTACGAGAAAAATGGGAAGAGACTCTAAATTTGGACAGCTTGCCATCCCTTAATGAGTTTTACACCTTTATTAACGAAACGATTTTCCGTATGCACTTACTTCAGGAGGGATCCTCCAAATTAAAACCTCAAACCGGTGTCAAACGTCAAAAGAGTCAATTGACACGAGCAGAAAAATTTAGAAAGAGCAACAAAAAAGAACGCGCATTCGTCACGAATAAATTTCAAGATAATAGTCCTGAAAGAGTCGCATCAACGTCAGGGCGGAGTCTGTCTTGTGGCTTCTGTTCTGGAGACCATCCTACGTATAAGTGTGCCAATTTTGGCAAATTAACTCTTTCAGAACGATGGGACGTAGTAAAAGACAAGGGTTTGTGCCGCAATCGTTTAAACAAGCACAAGGGCCAATAAAAGGCCACTTATTGTAAACTTTGCACAAGGTACCATCATTCTTCCTTGTACACCTTTTCCAAAACGGACAACGAGTCTTCAACTCAGACGTTCACAAAGAGCGCGAATCAGTTAAGCTGATTAGAACTCACGCTAGAAACATTCACGAGTAAGTCCACGACGTCTATGACGATGAGTGCAATTGTGCATGCAAAGGATAAAGACGATAAATTAATAGACGCACGTGTTTTGCTCGATACTTGCGCCACCACTCATTCGATCACCTCAAATTTTTTGAAGAAACTTCAACTTCCAATTCAAACGTCGTGCGCTTCCATCAGCGCGATAAACGCTTCGAATTCTCCAGCTAAGGGCAGCATCGACCTTCGTATTCAGTAGAGGTTGAATCCCGAGATTGAAAGGTCGCTTTTCTTGCAACGTCTCGTGTTATCTAACAGATTTGCATCAAGAAATTAAAAAATTCTGGTCAATCGAAGAATTTAATACTGCGTCACCTACAACAGAGGATTTATTATGTGAGCAGCATTATCTAAAAAATTTCAAGCGTGAAACCGACGGCTCTCGCGTGGCTCGTCCACTATTTCAGAACGGCAAGATCGATTTAGGTAATTCGCGTTCCCAAACTCTTCGTCGATTCTATTCTCTGCAAGTACATTTAGAAACAAATCTAGAGCTTAAATTCGAATATCACAAAGTTATGCAAGAATACATTTATTTAAAACACATAAGCTTGGTATCGAACGAATCATCGCCTGGTTATCACATTCCACATCACGCAGTCGTCAAAACTTCAAGTTTGACGACAAAGCTAAGCGTAGTATTTGACGCATCGATGAAATCGAGCAAAGGCCTTTCACTAAATGACGTTTTGATAATGGGTCTAACTATTCAAGATGGGTTGTTTAAGCAACTACTTAGATTTCACACATACATGTACGTTCTGACAGCAGACATCGAAAAGACGTACCGACAGGTTCGTGTTCATCCAGAAGATTGCGACTTTCAGCGTATTTTCTGGTACCACGAAGGTTAAATTCGAATCTTTAAACTTAAGAGGAGGTCGCGTATATCTGTCCTTTTCTAATTAAAGAATTGATTTTTTCACAAAAATTAATAATTGTAGCAAAAAATAAGAAGAAAGCCCCATCTTGTATAATAAAAAGCAAGATTTTCTTTTATGAGGAAAAATTATTTTTATCGCTTTGTTTTTAAGAAAACTTTGGAAAACTTAAAAAATAGAGGTTAGGATGGACAATTCAGTTTTTCAAAGTTTTCTTAAAAACGAAGCGATAAAAATAGTTTTTCCTCATAAAAGAAAATCTTGCTTTTTATTATACAAGATGGGGCTTTCTTCTTATTTTTTGCTACAATTATTAATTTTTGTGAAAAAGTCAATTCTTTAATTAGAAAAGGACAGATATACTCGACCTCCTCTTAATATCGTCATCTTCGGAGTAGCATCGGCCCCCTTTTTTGCGATCTGATCAATTCATCAACTTGCCGATAATGAAGCTCACAAATTTCCTCTCGCTAGCAAAGTCCCCAAGCGTGATTTGTACGTGGACGACTTGCTCACTGGAGCCAATGCGTTGGAAGAAATTTTACGTTTGCGAGATGAAATAATCGATCTATTTCACCGTGGTCAGTTTAATATTCGCTAATGGGCCTCTAATTATCGTCAAGCCCCCGATAATGACGACCAAAAGGTTTTCGGCACCGATGTGGTTACCATTCAGAACGCTGTTTCTAAGACACTTGGGATTTCATAGAATTCGCATTCAGATGAATTCATATACGCTTCCAGACAAATTGATATTAACATTCGATTCACCAAGCGTACGATTCTTTCTGAGATTGCGAAAATCTTTGATTCATTAGGATTATTGGGACCTATCACTTTCAGTGCAAAGATCATCATGCAAACGTGTTGGAAGTTAAAAGTAGATTAGGACGATTCAGTTTCGGAGGAATTGAGCGCATCCTGGAACGCATTCGCACAGCAGTTAAATGCTATGCCTAATGTAGAAATTAGCCGCATGCTTCTTCTTGAAAATTTGGTTAAGATAGAAATTCACAGTTTTTGTGACTCAAGTAAGAAGGGGTACGGTGGCTGTCTGTACCTTCGTTCTTCAGATTTCTTTAATAATGTATCAATACGATTTGCTTGCTCCAAATCACGTGTAGCACCGATCAAAGGGACAACAATGCCACGTCTTGAATTGTGTGGCGCTCTTACTCTTGCGCGTCTATTCAAGGAGACTCGCTCTGCCTTCGACTTCCCGATTTCACGCTGCATTTTTTGGTTCGATTCAACGATTGTGTCACAATGGTTACGAAAGTCTCCTGAAGCATTAAAGGTTTTTGAGTCTAATCGTGTTCGCGAGATTCAATCTCTAGACGAAACTATCGTTTGGAGACACGTCAGAACTTAAGATAATCCAGCCAATGCGCTTTCTTGGGGACAATTTCTGTTTGAATTTAGTCGTAATAGTACTTGGTTTGCAGGAACAGTGTGGTTAGCTAAGCATGAAACGAATTGGCCGAGCATGTTCTATCCTTTGAACTCTAATCTACTAGGATTGAAAGAAAATGTCTGCCTTATGACGAAATCAATCAAATGTGAGTTCTTCCACAGATTTTGCAATTACGCCAAGCTGGTCAATTCCATCGCATTTTGATCGCGTATGCGTCCATCGAATCGTTTTAACGGGGAGCAAATAAACGTGAGAGAAAAATTAGAAGCTGAAAGGAGAATTTTATCAATAATTCAAGGGGAGCGATTTGCAGTTGAGATAGAAGCTTTAAGAAATTCAAGGGCCATCAAAAGCTCAAAGATCGCAGGTCTCAATCCGTTCTTGGATCCACATGGGTTAATTCGAGTGGGCGGACGATTAGGGCGGTCGAATCTTTCTGAGGCACAGATGTATCCAGTTTTGTTGCCCTCTCATCATCATGTGACACATCTCATTATTCACGAAGCTCATCTGTGCGCTCTCCATGCGGGTACACAAGGTACCCCATTTGCAATAAGACAAGCGTTATGGCTTTTAGGCGGCAAAGGTCAAGTGCTTAGGATTGTGCGACGGTGTGTCATTTGCGTTCGGTATAGGCCCAAAAGCCTATACAATATCAGATGGCCAATTTGCTAAGTGCGCGAGTGCAGATGACAACAGTTTTTCAGCATAAAGGAATAGACTTTATTGGTCCATTTATTATCAAGGATCGGAAGACTAGACCTGCAAAAACTGTAAAGGCGTACGTGTGCGTGTTTATCGACATGGCTTCGAAGTTTGTTCACTTGAAGGTAACGAGTGAGCTTTCTACGAATTCATTCATGGGAGCTTTTCGACGCTTTATCAGTCGGAGAGGTATACCCTCTCATCTGTATTCTGATAACGGCACCAACTTTGTTGGGGCAAAGAATGAAATTAAGAAATTTTATAATTGGTATAGATCCGATGAGTTCCGCAACACGTTCAATACTTTTGCCGTCCAAAATAACATCTCGTTGCATTTCACTCCTCCCGCAACATCTCATTTCGGCGGAATCTGGGAGGCGGCTGTTAAGTCCTTTAAACACTATCTCAGGCGAGTTGTGGGAAGACAGTTACTAACCTTTGAGGAATTAAATACTCTATCAACTGAAATCGAAGCCATTTTAAATTCCAGGCCTCTTTGCTCCAGTTCCACTGATCCTAACGATCTGATCGCCTTAACCCCGGCTGACATCATCATTGGTAGCAAACTTACGACTCTACCCGAGGTTGACCTGCTAACTGTTCCATCAAATCGGCTTTGCGTATGGAGATTTATTACACGAGCTCGCCAAGATTTTTGAAGACGTTGGCAACTTAAGAGGCGGTCGGAACCATTCGCCGCTTGGTGGCGCTGCAGTCAGGTGAGAGAAAAATATAAAATATTTTTTATACAGCAATTTAAAATTTACTGAAACAATAATATACTTTTAATCTTGTCATTTCCTCTAGCCATATATGTGTAGAACAATTATTAATATTAATCTTGTTTGAAAAGTCTGAAATATTGTTATAAAGCGAAAAATGCGGCGCGAGGTAGAGCCGACGTAAACATTAGTATACATCATTCTTTAGTATTGCTCTCTCTGTCGCACTAAAGGAAGGTGCACGCATGTTTACATCGGTCCTACATTGCATCGCATTTTTCGCTTTATAACAATATTTTAGACTCTTCAAACAAGATAAGTATTAATAATTATTCTACATATATATGGCTAGAGGAAATGACAACATTAAAAGTATATTATCGTCTCAGAAAATTGTAAATAGCTGTATAAAAAATATTTAATAGATTTCTCTCACCTGGCCGCAGCGCCACCCCATATGTAGCGGCGAATAGACCCGACCGCCTCTTAAGTATCTAAGCAAACTCCAGAAGCGTCAGGAATGGTTCTACAATATGAACCCAACCCAAAGGAGAGATGTTGTTATTTTTATCAAAAAGAACGAACCCTGTATGGCCTGGAAACTTGGTCTGATTCTAGAGGTATTTCCGATGAAATCGTTGAATCGAATAATCGATAGAATCGTTCGAGTAGTGGATGTCAAAATTTCGAGAGGCAACTTTCAAAGAAACACCAGAACTCTATGCCCATTACCCAAAGAATAAGATCGCATTTCGTTGACATTGCGATTGTTAAACATCACGTTGCGTCGACTAGCAACTTTGCTCTGCAGCCATTCGCAGGCAGGGGAGTATGTTTCGTCTCAGACGAAAATTTGAGGCACGTGGAGTGCATTTTCAGTGCGCTTCGGTATGACGGGAGTTTAAGAGGATTGGCGCGTCACAGCGACGCCGGATCGTGGCGTCCCTTTCCATAGGCAGGGAGGAGATGGAACGGATGCTTTTTGCGTCGCGTTTGGGATGCGGTTCAGTTGATCGCTGCTTCTCCCACGGAGCAGACGTCCGTATTCCTTGTGCGTGCACATCATTCCTAATAGTGTAATGAGTTTTCTTTTATAAGTTTCGCGTGTGCAACTTAAGTGTTTTTTCTTTCCTTTCTCCGTTTTATTGGAATGACTACGACGTTTCATGGCTGTAAGATAACAGCGGTACTGTCACCGCGTTATGGAACGGTACTGTTACCGCGTTGTCGGACCTGGAAAGCTTTTCTTCTGTCAAAGAGACGGATTAAACAGTCTGACTTCCAGGAGACTGTCCCTGGTGACAGCTTCTGACGAAGCGCAACCACGTGGTACCGCCAAGTGAGTGACCTTCTTTCTTTCTCACCTTTCTCTATCCAGTGCATCAGCACCAACACTAACCCTTCATTATGCCCTGACCTTGGTTAACAAAAAGTCTTAACGCTTTCTTTTCATTATTAAAATTTATGTATAAAAAATGTATTGTTTTCAGTTAATAAAATCACTATATTTATACAATTGTATGTTTTTTGTGGTTAAGCCTTTCCAATACCATTACAGCATGATTAATACGAAGGGGACCCCCTTTTTTTCTTTATTCTGACTACTTGGACGCTACAGTATATGTTATTTAACTATTTTAAGCGTGTAATCCAAATAAAAGATTTTAAGGATGTTTAGAAAGTACAAATAGCAAGTCATCTCTCCATTGTCATATTTAAATTCAAGATAAATTGTTAATAAAGTGATTAATTATTATATTTAAAACTTCTTCTACATTAGCGTAGTAGTTTGAAATATGTATTTCTAGAGTCAAAAACTATTTTTGAAGTCAATACTCATGTCAACTCTGATAGTATACATACTCACCAAAAGAGTATGATACCTCTAGGTCACAGATTTTGCTGAAATTGTAAGATATGTTTTATTATATCACAAATAGATATAATCTACAGTTACATAGGTCTAACGCTGACTCAATTATCAATAAATATCCAATATTTGGATTTTTATGATTTTAAACCACTCCAGCGTAGTTAAATATCCTATGATAAATTTTTATAAATTCTTGTGACATTTATTTTTGTTACATTATGATTACAGTTACTAAAAGTAATTCATATACATATTATTATTATTGGTAAATATTAAAAAATAATAAATTTTATTATAATTAATAACACAAGAAACGTGTGAACATAATTAATTTTCATATCAATAAGATATTTCTTTAAACTTCTCTATGTCTCATCAAACTTGTATAAAAAGGGTTTCGAATAGGTAATGCTTATAAATGTGAATTATCAATGTCCACAAATATATCCAGATGTAATCCTACTTCAGTTTCTAGTATAGTTAAATGTTTGATACCTAAAAAATTTAAAAAAAAATCAATATTTTTTACATAAAAAGCTAAAAAGATTATTACACAAAAATCAACTAATCTAATTTTAATGTTTGATGTTAAAGTCTAATTTATTTACAGAATGTTTCTTTCAGGTTGCATGTACTGGATAGAATATCAAAAATAAATAAATTGATTTGTAAATAATAATCTTTTTAACTTTTTAAAAAAAAAATATTGATTTTTTTTTAAACTTTACTGATATAGTAAAGGTTGAATCATATGAACAAAAATTTAATTGAAGTAAGAACTGGATTACATTTCGAAAATATTTATGGGCACTGATGATTCACATTCATAAGTATTATCTTTTCGGAACATTTTTTTTTCGGTTCAAGTTTGATGGAACATGAACCAGTTCCGAGAAATATTGTATTAATACGAACATTTATCATACTAGCATCTTCCGTATGTCATTAATTGTAATAAAATTTATTATTCTATAATATTTACCATTAATAATATGTATATTAATCACTTTTAGAGAATGGGATCATTATATAAAAAAATAGGTGTTACAACAATTTATTAAAATTGACCATAGGATATTTTATTATACTGAAGTGGTTTAAAATCTTAAAATTTAAAATCTGTGACGCTGAGGTGTGATAATCTTCCAGTCGCTTGCTTGAACTGTATAAAAGCTTACCATTTTTAGAATTATTGTAGTTACTGCCCTTCATTTTAAGAATTTATAGAAAAACTTCTGATTTATTTCTAAAAAAATTTATTGACTTTAAAAAATATATTTACATTAAAATTAATCATTAAATAGATTTCTTAGATTATATGTAAAAATTTTATTTTATTTTAAATTCTGAAAATGTAGAGCAAAAACTGAGGCGGGCTTTCAATTTTCATAAAAATAATAAATACTTAAAACCATTACTATTGAACAGTTATAATACAATCTAATAAAACTTGTTCTTCTTTTCAATAATAATAGTTTTAAGTATTCATTTCTAGTAAACTTTGTTTTTACCTCTATAGGAATTACTTTCGAACCTATAGTAGCGTAGGATTCTATTGTTGTAATTTTTTGATTATTTTACATAAATACAGAAAAAATTTATTTGAGAACGCTGTGAAAAATAAACATAACCAGATGCCTGATTTAAACATGATGTAAATAAGATCTTCGTGAACTGGGCAACCAATGTGTTTTTTATAAAAGGACTAAATACTCAGATAAAAAAATTACGAGTGATTTGCGCGTTTGAAATATACAAATAAAAATATTTTGTATCTTTCAAATTTTTTTATTTCTTTTAAAAAATTTTCGGGTGCTGTAAAATTTTAAAACATTCACATTTTAATTAAAATACTATTTTTCACTTATCTTTTCATCTCAAAACGATGTACATTTTTGCGCCTTTTATATTAATTATAATAAGATTAATTATTAAGAATTTTTATAAAGTTTTATAATTTTATTCTTATAACTCATTTTAAGTTTCTTTAACTGTTTTACTTATTTTTTTGTTTAGCTTAACACATTCTTTTATCGTTCAATAACTGTTTTAATTAGTTCATGTTAAGAAATTTTTAAAGAAAAGATATGTTTGTGACATAATACCTTGGGGCTCAAGATGTTGTTTATCGGTACGAGAAACAACAAGGGTTGAAAATACAGTTATTGAACAATTTAGATAAAAATTTTTCTCTTATGATCTATTTACGTATAATTATAAAAGTGTTTCCATTTTTTTTGTTTTATAATGTAAATATACAAGTGAATATTCATTCACTTTCGTCCCGACTCAAGATGATTGGATAGATAACTATGCAATCTGAAATGCAATCAATGTAATAGACTTAAGCTTTAACTGAATACCTTAGGTATAACAATATAATTAAAATTATGATTTGCATAGCTTAAATCGTTTCTTGATTTTTTTTCTTATTTGAAAATCATTTTAGAGAAAAAATAATAATACTCAAAATCTGTAACAATAATAATTATTTAATTAATCCATGCGAAAGCAGAAGAGTGGTAATTCTCTAGGCTCTTCTTGAATAAGTTTGGGAGAAGGTGTAGGCATTGGTGGTTTGGTGTATGGTGCTTTTAAGGGTAAAGGTGGAGGTGTAGGTTTCGCTATGCATGATTGTGTTGTTTCTTTTAATGGTGTTTGTTTGGATATTGAAAGTTTTTCTATCCTTATTTCTTTTAGTTGGATCTCTTCGTAATTTGTTTTTCTTTTTACTTGATTTTTATTTAATGTAATCATTGAATGTGTTAGAGAGCTGAAAATCGCTCCTAACAATAATATATAGACCAGCCATTAATAGTGTGAAGGGTATAGCCCCTTATTATTGTGTCTATAGTCAATTTAATTATTTAGATAATAATTAATATCACTATTATGGCTGAGCTTATAGATCCAAAAGTTGTCGATTTATTTATGAATTTATTTCAAGTATTTTCTGCAACATGCGATAATGTATTTTCTGTAAATGGATTATTAATAAGTCTACTTGTGTGTTTTGTTCTCCCTGTATCCCTCTTGCTATGGCATTAAGTAGAGCTACTTTTTCAAAAGGAAATATGATCTGTTGCTGTAATTCTTGTAAATCCTCTTGAGAATAAATACCGCTTGTTGCTAAAGAAGATATTTTTTCTGGTATCCACGACTTTTGAGTGTTTGGTTTTAAGACTTTTACTATATTTTTTGTTGGTCGTGGTTTCGGTAGAAGATTTATTTAATTTTATAATATTGAGGAACTATCGAAATACAGTTTATTTCCGATCCTGATTTTAATAATATATGTGTTTTTGGTGTCAAAAACCGTGTTTGATTTTTTGTTAATACTGGCAATTGAATATAAGATTTGTTTGTATGCAGCAGTTCTGTCTCTACTAGTGTACATTTAATAACATGTATTACTTCACCGGCAAGTTTAGCTATATAACCTGGTTTCTGCATGATTTTATAAGTGAATTCATCGAGAACTATGGATGTAAGGGATAAGGATTCGCGAATTACCTTTTTTTCTATTTCGCATTTTTCTTTTAAAATATTAAAATATAAATCTGTAAGATCAGACCTAAAATATTTTTTTAATATATACAAATTTGGACTTTATATATGTGAATAAATCTAAGTTTGTTACATCTTTTTCTATCGTATTATCGTCAAATAATATTTTATAATAAGATATATCTATAATAAATAGTTTCGGGTGTTCCGTTTTTGTTAATATCCTATCGCAAATTTTCACATTATTTAAAGTGGACGAAGAAAATGTTATTGTTTCTGTGTTTACAGTATATATGGGATATTGATTAGGTGAATTAATTATAGTTGCTGGACCTCTGTATAAAGTCTCATATTCTGTTTTAAAACCCTCTTCTGTAGGTAAGTGTGCCCAAAAAGTATATCCTGATTGTGTATCAATACAATGTTGATCTGAAAATTTACAAATTTTTCCCGAATTTGATCTAATCTGATTGGTTTTTAGACTTACTTAAGCATATTCTTCTAATAATGTTACTTTTATAAGTCCCTGCACCAATACGTTGTGCCAAGATCCTAAGTTGTCTGCGTTCGATACTCTTGTGCATGTTTTATCTTTTACAGAGCCTGCAAGATATATTCCTATTGATTTTGTAGAATTTATTTTTAGATCAGCTATTGTATGAATATTGTCGAATTTAAATATTCCTGTGTCGAGAATTAATTTGCATTTTTCATGACCGATTTCGTACAGATATTCTTGCAAGGCATGAGCAGTGGATCCAAGGTGACTGAACATTCCGCAATGAAAAACCGTTCTTTGAATTTCTATTTTACATTGTATAACTTTAATTTTTTTGAATTCCGCTATTTGTTATAGTTCTATTGTAGAATTGGTCATCGTTATTTTTTCTTGTTGAAAATCACATTCTCCCATGTCTAGTAGAGAATATGTAGTGATGATTGGGTCTGTAGATTCACAATTGAATCCAATAATTGCAACATTTTCTCTAACAATAGATAATAATATGAATAAAATTAACAGCATTTTTTCTCTTTCTTTTTTCCTTTTTCTTTCTGAAACATGAAATAATATTAATTTTATCGTTCATGTGAAATTAATTTATTTGCATGAACTAATTTTGAGCCACCCTTAAAATCTATAGAGATATTGCTATTTTCGTGAACTTTTAATACTACAAAAGGTCCCAGGTTTTGATTTTTTTCTAATTTACCTGGTTTTGGCTCTTTTATAAGCCATAGTTTATCTCCTATTTTAAATTCTACAGGATTTATGAATCTGTCGTGATAAAATTCAGATTTTTCCTTTGAGAGTATTAAATTTTCACGGGCAAGTTTTGCAATATCTTTCATATTAATTAATAATTTTCCTATATAATCATTAACGGTTTTTAATTTTTCTGATGATTTTAAAGGTTTGCTTGATGGTAATCTAGCTGGGTAGGCGAAAACTAGTTCATGTAGTGTAAATTTATGACTTGAATAAACACTAGTATTATAATTAAATCGTGCAAGTTCAAGCTAATCATCCCAATCTGATTTTTTATCAGCAAAATTTTTTAAATATTCACATAGGGGATGATGAGCCCTTTCTTATGAACCATTAGATTGTGGATGGAAGGCAGTAGTTTGGATTTTTTTAAATGTAAATCTTTTTAAAATAGCTTTTATCAATTTGCCTGTAAAATTTGCACTTTTATCTGTATGTACTAGTTTTGGTGAACTGAAAATGCAAATGAATTTTTTAATAAATGCATCAGCTATAGAATCTGCTGTTTGATCTTTGAGCGCGATAGCTATTGAAGATTTTGATAAATGATCTTGAAAAGTTAATATGTATTTATTATTATTTTTAGTTATGTCTAGAGGTCCTACTATATCTAATGAAATTTGATCAAACGTTTTTTCTAGAGTATCTGTTATTATCATGGGTTGTTTTCTTTTATTCCTTTTTAATTTATTTCTTTGACATGTTTCGCAATTTCTTATGCGATTTTGTGTATCATTTTTTAGATTTTCCCAGAAATATTTGTTTTTAATTCGATTATAAGTTCTATTGACTCCTGAATGATCACCTAAACTTGATGAATGATATAATTCAAAAATTTCATTTTTTTTTTATTTTCTACATATTCTGTATTATTTAAACAAATTATAACTTTTATATTTGTATTTTTAAAAGTATCATATAATATTTCTTCGATTTCATTCCAATTTATATTTAAGATTTTAATACTCTTAGATGAACGCAATATAGTGCAATTGTTTTTAATTAATAAATTTTTGAATGTATTAAAATTATTTATTAATTTTTCTTTTATTAATATTGATGATTCTTTTATATTTAAACACATTATAAAAATTTTCCTCTTTTTATAATTTATTATTTCAATTTTATTATCTTTTGAATTATTATTTATTTCAATATTTTTGTGTTTAAAGTATTTATTTTGAATTTCATCTAAATATATCCTTTTGCTTGTAATAAAATGCAGTATATTATCTTTTCTATTTTGAATAGAATTTTTAGAATATATAATGGTATTAGTTTTATTTGAATATATATTTTCTTGTTTTTCGTCTTTACTTTTCACAGTTTTAATTCATTCATTTGTTACTGCTTTACTTACTTTTTTTTTGTAGACCACGTTTCTTTTTAATACGTGTGCGTTCCTCATTTAAATTTTGTATATTCATTTCATTTGTGGGTACATTTGTTAATTTAATATTTTCTTGATTTTCTTTCGCTTTGTGGGCTCTAGCTACGACATTAATTTCTACTGTATCTATGGGATTTCTAGATAATGCATCACTATTCACATTCATTTTTCCCTTTTCATATATTACATCAAAAACATATTCTGATAATTTCAGTCGCCATCTTTGAACTCTATTTTATCTGCAGATTTAAAAGATAGTAATGGTTTATGATTTGTTACTATAATAAATTTATTTCTGAAAATATAATTTCAAAATGACTCTATACCGAATAATATTCCTAACGCTTCTTTCTCGTATGCATGATAATTAAGTTCTGGGCCTTCTAAAACTCTTGGAGCATATGCTATATTTTATCTTCTCCAATCTCCCCTTGAGATAATATAGCTCCTAATGCATATCCTGATGCGTCAGTTGTAATTATAAAAGGCTTATCTAGTTGTGGAAATTGTAATAATGGAGCAGTATATAATGTTTCTTTAAGTTTATCAAAAGCTTGCTGCTGTTCCAAATCCCATGAAAATTTTGTATCTTTTTGTAATAAACATGTTAATGGTTTTGCTATTTTTGCGAAATCATGTATAAATCTTCTATAGTATCCTGCTAGTCTCAAGAATTCTCGAATATTTTTAATTGTTTTCGGAAATGGAAATAATTTTACTGCTTTGACTTTCTTTGGATCTGCTTTAATCCCATTTTCGCTTATATGTCCTAAAAACGTTACTTATTCCTTCATAAATTCACATTTTTTTGGTTCTAGTTTTAATCCAGCTTCTTTAAGTTAAGATGCTACTAAATTAAATTTAATATTGTGTTTTTTTGTGATTTTGCAGCTATAATTATGTCATCAATATATACTGGACCTATTTTTTTATTAATAAGTTCACCCACAGCAGTGTTGGCTATCTCATAAATGTTCGAGGAGAATTTTTTAGACCAAAAGGTAAAACTATGAATTTAAATCTTCCTAATGGATGAACACTAAAAGCTGTTTTATAAATATCTGATTCTTTCATAAGTATCCAATGGAAAGCTGATACCATGTCTACAGTCGCGCAATACTTATTTCCACCTAAGTCATCAAAAATTTCTGTTATAGATGGTATTAAATATGGGTCAGGTATTGTATTTTCATTTAATATCCTATAATCTATAACTAATCGCCATCTTTCTTTCCCATCGTTACCTGGTTTTTTCTTTACTACAAATGCTGGTGCATTATAAGCACTTTTAGATGGTCTCACTAAATTATTTTCAATTAATTTTTTTGTTCCTTCTATAGCGATTTCTTTTGACTTATATGGCAATGGAAATCGTTTAACATATATTGGTTTATTAACTGTTAAATTTATTTCATGGTGTTCTAAATTACATTTTCCAATTTTCTCTCCTTCTAGTCAAAACATATCTTCATTTTTCAAGATTAAATTTTTTATAATCTGTTTATTCTCTTCGTTAAAGTGATTTGAAATTATTTTATTTAATAATTTTCCATTAAGATTGAAATTTTCTTTTTGAATATGATTTATGTTTTCATACACTAAATTTTCCTCAAATTTAATAGATTTCTCTTCTTGTATATCTGTTATACTATTTATTTCGGTATTTTCTTTTATAAAATATGTAAGAAATTCTTTATCTTTTTCTTCAACATTAAAATCCGTATTTTCTTGAAGTTTTAGAAAAAATTGTTGATATTCAAAATCTTCATTATTTGATAATTTAGAATAATCTTTGTCTAGTGTGTTATTAATATCTTTTAAAAAATGTTCTATATTTTTATTTTTGTTTTTAAGAAAATCCGAGATTGAGTAATTTTGACTGTCCTGTATTTTTGAAGTATAATTTAATATTTGAAATATATTAGTAGTTATTAAATCTGTATTTTCTGCATTTTGTATATATACATTTGAAATGACATTCTCGTTATGTTTGCAATCTGTTTGAATAAAGAATTTTTTTCTATTTATTTCTAAATAGCCTTTATCCAATCTTTATTTTTTTTTTCTATACATTCATGCCTAAAATTCCATCGTAAGGTATTGTAACCTCTCACAACCCTAATCCTGAAAAAAGATAGCATAAGGTGCTCATGTATAAGGAAAAGGATAAAACGGAAAGGTTCTTTTCAAGCTAGACCCGTTTTTAGTGTAGACGCCATGCTACAACTAGTCCGGGGTCTTTTTGCTTATATGTTTGTTACTAATAAGTGCCTCTTATAAGCCACGAAACTCGAATTTCAATTTATTAAGATTTAAATTACTTATTAATGGCAAATGACACTATACACAAATAGATTTCAATATGTAACTCGAATTCAAATATTCTAACGTACATTTACCAAGAGATATTCAATTAAATGTAATATTTAATCAAATTTTTACTAATCGTAAGATAAATTAATGTTAACTTGGATTTGCACACTTTAATAGATTCACAAAAGAAATATACGTGAATTTATTATTTATTCAACTCTACCAAATTAAGCTTTGATTTTTAATTTAAATAGTATTTCGTTATTACTGCTACCGGTACGGAACTGGTGTTTATCCAGCCCCTCGCGGACCTGCAAAATAATCGAAAATGAGAACAATAGCAACAAGTATTTATTTTAAGTTTTACTTTATTGAAAGAGAGCTGGCCAAAGAGTGCCTTACAAAATTTTTCACGATGACTCGATTGCTCTCGCTAGAGCCGCCGTCGCCGCTATCTTCCTCCTCTTAGCTTAATTTGCGTTGTGGAAGGAATATTTTGCTAATTTTAGCTCGCGCTCTGCGCGAGTCCATCGTTTCCATACGATATTTCGCACATGGAGTCTCTCCTCCTCGAATCCTGTATACTGTCTAAGGAGGGGAGAGATCTTTATTATATGTCTATTTTACAATACAGGTGCGCTTGCATGTGTGCTGGGAATACGTCATCATATAGGCGTTTATCAGCACACATACAAGCGCGTACACATCTTATATTAATTTCTACCTTGCGCGTCGGTATAACGTTTGATTGTTACACCGCGCCGACGCGCAAGATAGAAAGCGATACCATTATGATCTTATAGGACAGGTTACAGTATTGAAAAGTTTTCCAACGCTACATGAAAGTCTGTATGTAAATCATTAATCGGAAAATTTATCAAATCACATCTTTTAATAGGGGTGTTGGTAATTCCAGACAAATATATTCTAACACTATCGTTAACAAAATTTAATGGTACTAAGCTTTCTTTCATAATATTAAGCTGAGCACCTGTATCTATTAATAATTTACATAATTTGTTAGTAAATGGATTTTTTATTTGAATGAATTGTAACGATTGCCTAATTTAAATATATCAATTGGAATATCACTGTCGATACTATTTTTATTTGTAACCATTTCATTATTAATATCTTTTTTAATTTGTTCATCACATATATGATTTACTTCAAAAGTTTCGTTGCATGTATTTATTGTTATTGATTCATTTCTTATTTCTTATTTAAATTCTGTTATTTTGTATAACGGTATATTTTGATCAATAATGTTTGCATGAATAGGCTCAATGTTTTAATCATTATTTAAATTACTCCAAGTTTCAAACTCATAATCAATTATCTGTTCCTTTGACAAATATCGTATATCTATATAATTTTTGAGCGACTTAAGTTGTGTAACTCCTCTTGTACGCTCTCTCCAAGATGAGTTTAAGCGTTTTCCTGCATATTTGTTGATTCAGGTGTTTTTAGTCGACAATATTCATCAGTATGATTTGTCTTTTTGCAAATTGTACAAAATCTATTCTGATTATTTTCTAAATTTTTTATATTGAAACATGTTTTTATTGAATGTCCTGGTTTCTTGCAATATGAGCATTTTATATGTTGATTATTATTTTGGAATTTTTTATTGTTGTTCTTCAAAGTCGTACATTCGTCTGCAGTGTGACCTTTATTTTTGCAATATCTGCAAAATTTCGATTGAAAATTCGATCTGTAACAGTTAGTGTTGACTTTATTGTTTCTTCCAAAACTTGTATTCTGAGCATCATGATTTTTACATTCTTTACCTGAGTGGCCCCATTTGTTACGTAATTGACATTTAATTTGATTGCTCGCCTCAGCTTGATTTATAAATATTTTTATTTTTTTGCAATCATTTGTCATATGATTTTCATCGTTACCAAGCTCGTATACTTGTGTAGGTTTTCTTTCAATGACATCAGTGCAAAAATTTGGATTATATCCATTCTTATTAAATTTCCAACATATTTCATATTTTCGTATTATGGGGCAATGTTTAATTTTATGATTACTTTCTTGACAATATTGACAATAATGTTTGTTGTCGTTTCGTTGGGTGAGAAGAAAAAGATTCCAGCTCAGGCAAGCGCTGTGAAAAGTACCAACTCGATTTTGGCCACTAAAAAGTACTAACTCAACTTTTTAGTGCGCTAAGTTGAGTTAGTACTTTTTAGTGGCCAAAATCGAGTTGGTACTTTTCACAGCGGTTGCTGAGTTGGAAACTTTTTCCTCTCACCCGACGATTTAATAAATCACACGTGCTTCTTGAATGACACAATTGATTGCAAAATTTACATATCAATCTTATTTTATTTTTTGTATTAAAGCATTCAAATGATGAATGATTTGGTTCTTTACAGTATACGCACCCTGCCATATTGCAATATAATGCTTCGTGGCCAATATTTTTGCATATTTGACAACACTGTATTTGTTTAATTTCTTCTTGGAAAATATTACTAAACATAATTTTCTGTTTATTTGGATTCCCTCTGACAGCGTTTTGTTTTTCTAGCTGTTTTTCTATTTTAATTGCTTCTATAGTTGCATCAGAGAAATTGTCTGCTACTTTCATTTCATATCTTATTTCATTAACTAGCTCCTGTTTAGAATATTCAAATTCATCTTGATTTAATTGGTTAATAAATCGTTCTATGTTTGCTCTTTCTATTCCAGTCTCGTTTTTCTTTTTATCTCTGATTTTCTCCGTTAATTTTTTTATTCTTGTTATATATCCTTCTACTGGTTCATCAAGTGCTTCTTGAATTTGTTCTAATTTTCCGTATGAAGTATATAAATTATCAATTTCAGGATATAATTTTTTTACAATTTTAATAAATTCATCAATTGTATTAATTGTAGTATGTTTTACTGCAGAAGCAATTGCCCCTGATAATTTAAATCTCTGATAGTCAATAAACGCTTTTTGTTGATCAGCATCCAGTAATTCTTTAGCAAATTCTAATTTTTCAATATATTTGTCTACAGGTCTGTTTTTACCATCAAAACCAGGAACCAATCTTGTAATTTCTTTTAATGAATATCCTGGTTGCGCCATATTGATATTCTCAATAAAATTTACTAAGTCGTCTATCGTATTATGATTATTATTATTAGTATTGTTATTATTATTTTTGTTATTATTAGGATTATTTATAATGATGTTTTCTTCAATTCCAATACCCTCAATTTCTTTGAAACTTTCCTGTTTAATAGAAAGATTTAACTCGTCGTTTAATGTTTCGTCGTCGTCTGATATTGTTGTAATGTTTTGCATAATTTTTCGAATTGTCCCTGTACTTTCATCAATTGTATTTTCTTGTCTATTTAAATTATTGTTAATGGCTCTGGTATCTATATTTCCGTATGCGTTTTGTTGATCTTGTGTTGTATTTAAATTTTCCTGATTTTGTGTTGTATCTAAATTCTGCTGTTCTTGTCTTGTATTTAATGTATTTTCAACAGAAAAGTGTAGAAGTCTTGTACTTTTTCTAAACGCACTGGCGTCTTCTTGGTTTTGAATGATAGTTTTTTTTATAAATACTCTTAATATGTTACGAATTTCATTAATATTTTGATTTTCATCAATGGGTACTTTGAGTTTGTTGCAAATTTTAATTAGTTGTATTTTTGTACAATTTAATATCCAAGCAGTTTTCTGTGATTGACAATTTTTTTGAATTCCCGTCCAATTAATTTCATTCATTAGAGATATTATAAGTTTTTTTTTATGTTTCATAAAAATCTTAGTAATTTCAGTATACTTAGTGATGTAAACGTAATACTTATTATTTAACGCAAATTGTTATGATATTGCTGATTCAAGAATTCAGATTGACCTCATTTTGTTTTATAAAATCAGAGAATGTTGTACAATTGCTAACTTATGTTTTGATTGTTATACATTGACCTCTCGCTGTTGTTGATATACAAAACCGTATCGTAACCGAAAGATTTTTCGCTGGGTTTGTACTTTTACAAGTTCGATACACTTTGTAATTTTTTTTTTTTTTTTATGATCAATGTCTACTTTTTAAATGCGGTTTGATTATTTTATATTAAATTGATATTATTAATGTATCAAATTTAAATAATTTAGAAATACAGATTGGATTATTGTTTTGAAATCGTAGTAATTTTTAATTTGATAACAAAAATTTATTGTAATTTCTTCACTTGAATTTTAATATTTCTTAAATGTTTCACTTTTGTTGATTTAGTTATTTTCACTTATGTAGCACTTTTGAATTTTATTTATGTATTGATATATAGATTTTATTTATACATTAAATATATTTTTTTTTAAATGTATTTTAATATTTGTATTTGTATTTTACTTTAAAGTATGAATAACACCTTATGTAAATTGTATATTTTGATTCAATGATTATTATTTGTACTTTTATTTATTTTTAATATATTTCAATTAAATTCCTTTTTTATTTGTTTCATATATCATTTTCGTTTATTTATCAACGCACTTTGTATTTAGTATTTTGTATATAATATTTATTTATTCAGTGATGTATATAATATTTATTTATTTTAGATTGCACTTTATTTATTTGTATTAAATATTTTATTTATTTTTGCACTTTTATTTGATTTATAAATATTATTTATGGGCTTATATTTAATTATATTATTTATTTTATTTACTTGATATGATGTGCTCTTTGAATATATTTATTTATTTATTCGATATATTCATCTCTTTATTTAATTACACTTGTATATTATATTTTATTTTTATTTGTATTATTTATATGCGCTTTGTACATTTTATTTCATTTATTTAATTTCACTTTATATATTTCATTTATGTACTTTCACCTTGTATATTTAATTTATTCAATTTCACTTTATTCTATTTATTTGCACTTTATATCTTATTTCATTTGTGTATCTTCACTTTATATCTTATTTCATTTGTGTATCTTCACTTTATATATTTTATTTTATTTATGTATTTTCACTTTATATTTTATTTCATTTGTGTATTTTCACTCTATTTGTTTCTATATTTGCACTTTATATGATTTATTTTATTGCACTATATTGTGCTTTTGAATTTATTTAGTTAGCTGTCCTTTATATATATATTTGTTATTTCTCACTTCTGATTGAATATTATATTTTTATACTAATAATCTTCAAGTATATTTAATACGATCCTTCAGTTAAAAATTTGTACCAGAACCAAAATGTTACGGTCAAACTAATTCGTACCGGAACCAGAATGTTAAGTCCTGGCTTTACACCAGGACGGAATTAATGATAGATTATGTTGTGGTTATGAGGAAAAATATGTTTAATTATGATATTAAATAAAAGAATAAAGTTTGATTTTAAAATGTTTAATTTGAAAGTTAAGTCTAGTGATAGAAAAGCTCTACCAATTTTAATTGATGTGAATCGTTCTTACGATTAAGGTGGTTCTTCCATGTAGGTCCGTATGTTGCGGGCGCTAAGCCGGGGGGCCCCACTCAATGCATAAATTCTTAGTATTATTAGTATTTTAAAGCTTCTATCGACAGTATCCATATATTCTAAAAATGACTCTATCAGTATATCTGTCTTAAAAATTCTTTATTCAACCAATTCTATTTAATTGACATAATTTATTTTGCGCAACGTTTCGACTATTTGTTTATAGTCCTTTTCAAGCTCAGTATTCTAAAAATACAATACAATATTGATTAACAACAATTAATATTTTCAATTTTTGCTACACATACCTACCCCGTCAAAAACGTTTAGCTAAAAACATTAGCTAAAAATATAGCTAAAAATACAGCTAAAAATACAGCTATATTTAGCTAGAATATAGCTATATTAATCTGGATTTTTTAGGTAAAAATCCAGTTATTTTTTAGGTAAAATTCCAGTTAATATTTTGAGTCTCTTGTAACAGTGGAAAATATAACTGTATTTTCAGCTGTATTTTTAGCTGTATTTTTAACTGTATTTTTAGCTAATTTTTTGAGCTAATCGTTTTTGATGAGGCGAACAATAGCTGATAATATAGCTGAATTTTCAGTTATATTTTTAGCTGTATTTTTAGCTTAAATTATTTTATAATTTCACGGAATAATAACTCGTTAGTTATTTTCCTGTAAAAGAAAGTTCCAAAAATGAGGTGAACCTCTTAGTGTCAGCTCTCCGAAGATCGAAGAGCTTCTACGTTTTGGCACAAAGTATCTTGCTCTTTTATACCTGTGTCCTTAAAATTTGTCGATGGAATCGTAAAATTTAGAGAAACGCCACCTTGCGACGTAGCATTAATCAATAATTAAAGACAGGTAAGTTCACTTCACGTCGCTAGGTGGCGGATCTCTAAATTTTACGATTCCATTAAGAAATTTTGAGGCCATAGGTATAAAAGAGCAAGATACTTTGTGCCAAAATGTAGAAGCTCTTAGATCTTCGGAGAGCCGACACTACGAGGTTTACCTCATTTTTGGAACTTTCTTTTACAGGAAAATAACTAACGAGTTATTATTCCGTGAAATTATAAAATAATTTAAGCTAAAAATACAGCTAAAAATATAGCTGAAAATTTAGCTATATTATCAGCTATTGTTCGCCTCATCAAAAATGATTAGCTCAAAAAATTAGCTAAAAATACAGTTGAAAATACAGCTAAAAATACAGCTGAAAATACAGTTGTATTTTCCGCTGTTACAAGAGACTCAATATTAACTGGATTTTTACCTAAAAAATAACTGGATTTTTACCTAAAAAATCCAGATAAATATAGCTATATTCCAGCTAAATATAGCTGTATTTTTAGCTGCATTTTTATCTATATTTTTAGCTAATTTTTTTAGCTAAACGTTTTTGACGGGGTAATTATATTGAAATTACCTAATTCATCTACCTTTTTATTCTTTTAAAAAAAAACATTTAATAAAATGTAATAACATTATATAGTCAAATTATTCTTTCTTATTCTATATATACATAAGTATAAACGTCAATATATACAATTATAGCACACTTATCTAAAACGAATCATTTACCTATATAAATACAGTAAGGTGCTTACAGCCAACGAAATACCATCTTAGTATTATTAATAAAAAATTCATTCTAAACACTGTATTAATAAATATTAAGTAAATTTATGCAATATTTTAAGATAATACTAAAATAATACGTAATTTTATAAAATTTGATTATTTATACATTCATGAACATATTGGAATTCCGGCAACGTTGTGAATTTCGGTTTGTTATATTATTATTTGTTACATATGGTTAGACTCATTATAACCTAAGTAAAATGTCACATTTTCGAAAGAAACGAGATGCGTGTTTACATTTTTATTCCACAGCGTTGTCAAGTATTACAGAATCATAATTTAAATTATTTTTTTCAATTTTTTTTTAATATCAATATCTTTTGAGATGATTTGTCAACCTACTACTTTTTTTATATGTTCTAAATCAATGAATTCTACAGAATTCAATAAATGGTTTTTTATTAATATGCGTTCATTTGAAATGATAAAAATATTAAGTTTAAACATGAAATTAAGGGTTAGAATACAAAATTATATCATAAAACACTCAATTTCAAGATCATTATTTTCTATTAGTTCATCGATAACTGAGTCTGAAATTTAATAGGTATAAAAATATAGGTTTTATCTACGACCTCCTAAATTTTGATAATATTTTGTTCATTTATGTCTCATGGAAGAACCACCTTAAATATACTTGAATTGAAAGGAAATATAGATCAAAATATAATTGTAATGATCTTACCTTAATTTCAGTGTAGTAGTTACAGGACGGGTACAGCCATACAATGTAAGGTATAGGTTAATATTTAGTTAGATTAATATTTATTTCTTATTTTGAACAGTATTTATAATCAGTTGAATATAATTATTTTGTATATTTTATAGTGCAATTTAATTTTATAGCGCGATTTAATTAATGTGCTCGAAATCTCTATATAATAATGTCTTGACAAGTGCTTATTTTGAAGTGCTCTTCATATGTGATTTTTCGTCGGTATTTATAGTAATTATTCATATTTATTATTTATAAATAATTGTTTTAGAATTTCTTTAAAGTTGATAAATAAAATTAATTAATAAACATTTTTATGAAGTTTTATAATTTCATTCTTATAACTGATTTTAAGTTTCTTTAACTGTTCTACTTATTTTTTTGTTTAACTTAACACATTCTTTTATCGTTCAATAACTGTTTTAATTAGTTCATGATAAGAAATTTTTAAAGAAAAGATACGTTTGTGACGTAACAGTTTGATACAAAAATATTGTCTTCAACGTAAAAGAATTTAATTTTTTTCTTGGTGTGAAATCAGATGGAGCGGAAAATAGACTAGGGAACGTCATAGAGCATCAATTCAGTATCCTTGTATTCCGTAAAATTTTTTCCCTATATTCACATGAAGCCGAATAGAAGTTCTGTGACGTTAATTAGCAATATTATAATTAAAAAGTTATGTTTTTAATTAAAATATTTGGTTATGAAAACAAATTATATTTTATTTATATAAGAAAAGAATCTCATTCGAATAATGTTGAGTGATTATTTCCAACTTTTTTAACATTTTTGTTGTTAATTTAAAATTCACGGACACAGTAGGCTATTTTGAAAAGTTTTTCAACTTAATTTCGCTCCATGTCAATATATAGGGAAAAAATTTGACGAAATTGACGTTCTGTAACGTTCCGTAGCCTGATTTCCGCTCCATCTGATTTCACCCTAAGGGTGAAATCAAATGGAGCGGAAAATAGGCGACGGAACGTCACAGAACCTCAATTCCGCATCTTTGTATTCCGCCAACTGAGTAAAGACGACGTAATAGACGACATCAATTTTTATTTTGTTTAAAAAAATTATTAGTGCTTCAATAACCTCACGTAATATTTTTAATTTGCTTTCCATAGCTGTAATTTTAATTTCAATCAAACTTTTAAATTCTATTTTGGTTAACTATTTGTTTAAACAATTTCAAAAAGTCTGTGACGCTTCTATTATCCCGTCAAATTTGTTTCCCTATATTCACATGGAGCGGAATAGAAGTTCTGTGACGTTGATTAGCAATTTTATAATTAAAAAATAATGATGTTAATTGAAATATTTGGTTGTAATAACAAACTATATTTTATTTTTATAAAAAAAGAATCTCATTACAATAACAATAGGTGATTATTTCCAACTTTTTTAACATTTTTGTTGTTAATTTAAAATTCGCGGATACATTTGTATGCTATTTTTAACAATTTTTCAGCTACATTCCGCGCCATGTGAATATAGGGAAAAAATTTGACGGAAAACAAGGCGACGGAATGAATGTTTTGTGACGTTCCGTCGTCTATTTTCCGCTCCATCTGATTTCACCCTAAATATGATATTTTTTGTGCATGCACAACTGTAAAGGATATTTCTTACGGATTGTCTCTAACGGTAGCCCATTTCACAAAATTTTCAAAGATAGTTTTTATAATTTATACTTTTTGATAAAACGTTGAAATAGTACTTTAAATCAAAGTGCACCTTGCGGGAAAATATTATAATATTTTAAATCTTTGCGCAAAATTATTACGGGGAAAAGGTCGTTCCGCCAATGAAAATGTGTGTTTGTATTTTTGAGTTAATGGATAGGCGAAAAAAATGGGTGCCATCCCGCGTAAAAATATATCAGATTAATTTCAAATATTTTAGCAATCCTTTTAAATTACAAAGGCTTCGAGGTTAGAATCTCCGTGAATTTAGGCACCCAAATTAATTCTTTAACGTTACAGCACTTAATTGAAAATCTCAGATAATATTTTAACATCTATTCATTGTGTAAGGTATCTGAGGTATTGCAAGAAATCTGCCCATGTTGAAAATAATGACATCTTTATGAGACGTCTTTGAAGACGTCTTTGGTCGTGTCTTGGGTTGGAACAAAAAAGGACGTCATTTTTCCAATTTTTAGAAAATCTATTCAACAAAAGACGTCTTTTCATAATTTTAAAGAGGTATTTTTTTTTTTAATTTGTAGGAAAAGACGTCATTTTTATAAAAAAATACGTCTTTGAAATAATAAAAAGACGTCATTTGTTAAATAGTTTTTCTAAACATTGGAAAAATGAGGTCTTTTTTGTTTCAATCTAAGACACGTTCAAAGACGTCATTATTTTCAATAGGGTGCTGACATATTAAAAAAAAATATAAAAATTTCAATTCAAATAAATAGTTTTAAAAAATGCAGAATAAGTAAAATTTGCTTTCATATATTTGATACTTGATATTTAAAATATAACTTATATCATAAAAATATATTTCTAATGCGTAAAAGGTCTTATTTCAATCAACGGATTAATGAAGCTACTGGTAAAAATACATTTCAAGACATTTAAATCATTTTATAAATTGAAAAATTAAAAAGTTGCAAGAAAACGACGTTTATCTTTTAAAATTTAAATAGATTCTGAATTTTCAATTTAAATTGATATTTAAAAAAAAATATAAAATACGTAAAATTTGATTTAACAAATTTGATAAAAATAGTGTTTGCATGAAAATAGGGTTTATTCGTGGTTTGCAAATAAGGGTGATCTTTAATATTTTTTTCAGTATTATGTCTGGATTTCTTGCTAAAAAATACATAACAGAACGTTATTCTACCTTTCTTAGAATAGTTGTAATTTTTGGAAGTCCTTTGAGAAAAAAGCTAATAAAATACCAGTTAACGGATTTGACACTTCAATTTTTAAAAATTATTAAAACACCCGGATTATAAAAGGTATACAAAATATTGATTCATGATGACAATGTCTTTAATAAGAGAGCTTAGTATGGTTTTAGCATTAAAAACTTAAAAAAAAAAAGAATATTTAAGGTGTGTAACTAACACGGATAGAATCCCGACTCCACTTCGCAACATTACACATTGTTTTACGGATGCTTTAAACTGAAAATTCTGAAACTTTCAAAATGAAATATTTTTTCTCAGGTATGATTTCAGTGTCTTGAAAATGAACAAAAATGCGATTTTTGCGATTTTTTGAAACTTCAAAGTCCTGTATCTCGGTCAATTTTCAACTAAATTAAACTCACAAAAAAAATGATGTAATTTTTTAGAGAAATCGAACCCATTCTGCAGAATTGCCAAAAGTTGAGAGAAGAAAATGCTACAACCATTTAAAGGTACATAAAATAGCTAAACTTCATTTTGTGTTCAAAGTTATGTAGACTGGCTTCTGATTCATGAAATCTAACTAAGCAATTCAATTTTCAAAGCTCTTGTTATAAGCTAAAAAATGCCGTCTGGTGAATTGGAATATGTCAAAAACTCGAATACTGGCCAAAAGTTTAAAATGAGTAAAAAACAGTCCAAAAACGCCCATTTTTATACCTTAAAAAGGTCATAACTCATCGAAAAAAGGTTTATACGGCTGAAATTTGGCATGGGTTCCTAATTTCAACAGTACAACAACACATTTAAATTTGAAAAAAATCCGTAACCCCCCTGCGCCCACTATTTTAAAAAAGTATTAGAATGACCCAAATATATATAAATATATATATATATATATATATATATATATATATATATATATATATACATATAGCTAATAAAAGATTAATAAAAGAGAAATAAAAAAAAATAAAAAACTTTTATAAATCCGTGATTATGCGGATGTAACATGTTGTGTACAATGATTAAACTTTATAATATTATATTTATTTATTTTTTCAAAATTATTTTTTTGGTAGATAATTTAGGTACTGAGTTGAAAATTATTTTATTCCCTCATCCAATATTATATGAATGTTTAATAAACTTAAATCTCAATTTGCTTCTAATTACTCAAATTTCCACATAAACTGTCCCCCACTTTGATCTATATATACGTGTGTGTATACATATTTACGTGTACGTGTATATATGAATATATATGTGTATTTATGAATATATGTGTGTACAAATATATATATATGAGCCATTCTTCTACTTTTTTTTAAAAAGCTGGGCGCAGGTAGGTCACCGATTTCGCTGCAGCTTGGATATATTAAAGTACTATATAAATTAGGAACTTAGCCAAAATTTCAGCCCTCTAGACCAATTTCAAGCTGTGTTATGCTCTTTGAAAGACCTGAAATTTAGTGATTTTCAGCGGTTTTTTATATAAATTCAAATGCCTGCTAAATCTTCAATTTTAATCCGATTTTGACGTTTGACCTCGCATTTTTTTGTCCTTTTACCATCTTCAAAAATGATAGATAGTGTCTATATTGAAAAATGTATAGTTTCGCAGCTAGTAGTTCAAAAGCAGAGGCATGTTTTTATCATTTTTGCCTGTCTTTAAACATGTGTAGAAATTCTGAATCTTAATGTTTTTCAATTCTACAAAAAGTTATGTCTTTATCTTGAAGAGGACATATAATTTCTTTTTTTAGACGCTCAGAAAGACCAAAAATTGACGGAGATACGACACTTTGAAAATGTCAAAAAACTGGAAAATCAATTTTTTAGCCGTTTTCAAACTCTTATAATTTTTTTCTACCAACTTCGATTTGGACGTTCTTTGTTTTAAAAGTTTCCTTTAGACATATGGAAAACCATCAAATATATTTGCCCGTGTTTTTCGGATCGATACTACTATATGATGACGATTTTGCAACTGAAAATTCTTTAAATTTTCATTGTTTTCAAGTGTAGCTGTGTATTATGCTCTCTTTTCTCTCTCTCTCTCTCTTCTCTCTCCCTCCCTCTCTCTCTCTCTCTGCATATATATATATATATATATATATATATATATACATGTAATCATGGATTATCAGTGTTATAGACCACTATCAGGCTGACAGCACATTCTCGTGATGTGATTGTTTCGTGTCTTTAATAAATGATGAAAAAGAAAAAAATTCATTAATTTATAATATAATATGAATAATTGAACTTTTTTGACAATATACAATTTAAGAAATATGAATTTAAAATATTATTAGATTTTATTAAGTATTTATAGGTTGAAATGACCGTCGAAGAAAGCATTACCGCTCAAGATTAATTTTTTTAATCTTAAAAAAGCAATAGAAACAGTGTTAAAAAATTAATTTTGCTATAGCGTCATGTTTATTTGAATTTTTTATGAATTTTCAAGCCTAATATATCACTTTTTGAAATAATTCGTTAAGACAAATAATTTAATTGTAAATATTGAAATATTATTTAGGCTCGAATTTATGGACGTGTCCTAAATATCGAGTGTAACTTGGAACTTAAGTGTCGTTACTTGAGTATCAATTGTTACTTCAATTAAGTATTACATCTTTTTCAACGAGTATCTGTGTAGTTTGCACTCAATTGATGTAACAGCTGATACTCAAGTAACGATACTTAGGGTGCAGGCACATAAGTAGAATAAAGACTGCGTAATAGAAACAGCCAATCAATTCTATTCCAAAATGTTTCTGCTCCCTACGATCACATGGGCGTCATAGAGACCCTTCGAATAGAATCGAATAGACGAAATGTCTTTCAATAAAGGTTATGCAGTTTTTTAAATGAATGGATATATTCTTAATCATAGAAAAAATATGCAATGATAACTTAATTAGTTATTTAAAGATAATTTCAATAATATACAAATATTTTTTTGTTTTTTTTTTATTGGTAAATTAAATTTTTTTTTCTTCTATTCTACCGCCTATTCTACTGTTTTTTCTCTCCATGTGACCGTAGGGGGCAAGAAATCTGTGGAATGGAAAGAAGATGCTTGGCGAATAGCGCTGATTGGTTGTTTCTATTGCGCAGTCTCTATTCGGCAGTCTCTATTCTACTTATGTGCCTGCACCCTTAAGTTCTAAGTTATACTCAATATTTAAGTCACGTCTATAAATTCTAGCCTTATTAAAATATGCATATGCGCTATAAATCATTACTATTTTGCAAATAATACAGCGCTCGCAGTGACCAGTAAGCAAAATACAAATTTGAGTACGAATATTATAATTACACCGACCACTATGGCCCGAATTTAAAGTCGACACTTGGCACTCAGCACTCAGTTTACATGTAACAAACATTATTCTATCTTACTCTACTTTCATAAGAAAAACAAGGATAGAATGATGTTTTTACACGTAAACTGAGTGCTGAGTGCCAAGTGTCGACTATAAATTCGGGTCTATCTCACTTTCCAGACCTGAGTAAAAGACTATGATTTTAACGCTGTGAACTTTCTAGTAATTTTTTTCTGTTATTATTTTGATTTTTATAAATCAACTAGTGTTGCCATAATGGCGAATTGTTGTATCGAAAATTTATTGACAAGTGAAATCGGTAAATGTCATAGTGAAACATTCACAGAAAATAATTCTATATTAAAATTGCGAGATATAAAAGATGATGATTTACTTCTACTGAGTTATCGTGTACCGGGTTTTCAAAAAAATACTGAAGGTGATATATGTATGCATCATTTTATGAAATATGTATAGTATTATTCAAGTTTATTTAAAAAATGTTGTGATCCTTTTAAAAGGCATGAAAAAAGTATTAAAAAAAACTTGAGAGTAATAAATGTGGAAATGTCAACAAATTTTGAGAAAGCTAGTAATACAACATTAATTCCTGGTTGTAAAGTTTGTACTAACTGTTTTAATAAATTACATTGTGCAGCAACTGAATTTGAAAATAAATGCAATTATTGTTGTAACCCTTTTAACAAACACAGACGACCGATCAATAAAGATCTACAGATGTTAGATAGAACAACAATAGATAAAATTAATAGAGCTTGTAATATTCAGGTGTTATATGGATTTAAAGTATGTTCTTCATGTTTTAATAGGATGAAAACAAAAATTGTTGAATTTGAAACGCTAAATTCTAATGCTTTGAATTTTGACAATCTAGAAACTTTATCAGAAAATAGTAAAACCTGTACTCTTGTAGAATCTAGTCAATCTTCTTTTAAAACTAACAGCCAGAAGATACAAGATGTTCATTCAATGCTTAAATTATTTGGTATTCCACCAATAAAAAAACAAAAAATAAATGATGAAAAATTTACCAAGAGGGTTGTAAATGTACTAGAAAATATTGTGCATGAAGCTTCAACTGCAATCAGTCAAGCTTATGACATTAAATTGCCTAATTTTTCAAATTTAACACAAATTCATCAAGATTCATTAACATTAAAAAATGTTATTGAAAATTTAATATCAAGATACAAACAACTATCAAAGAATAATCAGAAAATTGAAATCTTATCATTAGTCCCTACTCATTGGAAATATTCAGAAGTTCAAAAATACTTCAACTGTTTTCGTTACATTTTTAATGAGGCTCTTAAATTCAGGAAATCTGACAGTAAGTTTTTATATTATTTTAATTAGTCTTATTTTGACTTTTGAGAAATTTTTTAGAATTACTTCTTAAATACTTTTAATTATTTTTTAAATACTTTTTTCAAAATACTGTTGCAATATTTCAGCCATATTGTGAAATTGAATTTAATTTTACTCAAAATGATATTTATGACATATTTGTCTTTTTTGCTTTTTGTACGTTAATACCTTTTTTACGTAAATCATGATATATATTTTTTAAAGCTCTGTTAGAGTAAAATTTTGAATTTAATTTTTTCTCTTGTACAAAATCCATTTATCAATCTTTATTCATCACATATAAATCATGTCAGTCATTCATTTGATATAGAATTTAAAAATAAAGAAAAAAACACTACAAAATATTAATAATAATTGCATTAAAATTAACTATGTTGACTATTTATTAGGAATGTTATTTTGTTTGTAATATTGTGCATTTACATGAATGTAATCGTGCCTTTAACCTTTTAAGGACGAGACTGGTCGATATTTCGACCACTCAAGTATCATAATATTTTTGAGTGTTTTAACATAATATTATCCTCAAAATCATTAAAAAATATTATGATACTTGAGTGGTCGAAATATCGACCAGTCCCGTCCTTAAAAGGTTAAAAGTATATAAATATTTACTTCCTTGTATAGTTTGGAATAACTATATAATTTCTTCCATTGTTTACTAAATAGATTCGTAATAGCTTTTAGATCATATGTAAATCTGTATCAATTTTTAAATGAATTTCTTCGAAAAAGTTAGTGTTCTCGAGAAATAACAGTTTATCTATAGTCATATATAACTTACAATATACAAGCATGTATATCCTTATATATGAATAGCAATATATTGATATATAAACTTATATATTATTGTGTATAAGTTATATATGATTATATATCAACTAATTTTACCCAGGTAAAAAAATCATTTTAATTTAAAAGAATTTCGCTCTGTTCTAAAGATTATATAGCATTATCTGAAAAACTAAAACTTTTTGGGACTTAATACATGTGGGACATTTCATATGAATTGCAATGAAAAAAAAATAGGATTCGTTAAAAATTTGTCAAGAGGTTCCATTTGATACCCAAAATATACAAAAAAATTTTCAAAAGCATAGGTTGATATAACTATGTGAATCGTGTCTTTTTTTTAGAATATTCTGCAAAACATACTTTATAAAAACTGAAAAGATTAACCTGTAAAGATATATAAATTTAAAATCTGGAAATTTTGAAGCCAATTTGTTGAACAGTCATTGTGTTCAATATTACACAGAAACTATTTACAATTTTGTGTAATATTAAAGAATCTGTACGTTAAATTTCTCGTTTTAAAATTTCCAAAAGTTTTTTTCGTATTTTTAATACAAAAATGTTTTATTATTCTAAAATGTAATTTTATGTTAAATTGACAAAAAATTTTTCATTCTGTAGTAACTTTTTTTGTCTGAAATATTGCAAATTTCAAAAATTAATATGTTTTTATGGTATTCTGAAGCATAATTATTATAGGCTTATCTTTGTAAAAATAACCTTGCATGTTTAAACATACGTTGTACAGAAAAGAAAATAACTTTTTGCGAATACACGTATTATTTTTCAGCACTTCAAGCTCATTTGAGAAAAACTTATTGTCATATTTCGGAAGATGTGAAAAAGAAAATTATCGATTTCTATAATGATGATCGCAACAGTAGGCCTTGCAGTGGCATGAGAGAATGCTTTATGAAAAAAGTTTTAAATGCTGAGTCTATTCCAGTGGGAAAGCGCCTTCTTCTGTATGACCTCGAAGATTTATACAATATCTGGTTCCAAGAATCAAATTCTGAAAAAAACCATGTTTCTCATTTTTTGCTAAGCTCAGGCCAAGAGAATGTGTTTTTGCTGGTGACCCTGGTACACACTCAGTTTGCGTGTGTGAAATGCATCAAAATGTGAAATTGAGATTGGCTTCTTGGAATAAAAGTATCAATTACAGGTATATTATTAATGAATCCGTTTGTTCATTAGATAATAAATCATGCATGTTACACACATGTGATTTCTGCCCGGGAAAGCAAGGAATTCGTAAATATCTTGAAATGCACGTGACTGACAATAATTCAAATATCATTTCTTTTAAACAATGGCTGTCTTCTAAAACCCGTATTAATAATGAAGAAACAGTACAGGTTTCTAGGACCACTTTAGATGACTTAAAAGAATCTCGTGAGCGATTCTTAGAAGAACTAGTTACACATATTTACAATTTTCTACCTCATCATTATATAAGTGAATGTCAAAAACTATTTTTGAAAACAAGTAAATCAAATTTAGATCAAGATACTTGTATAGTATTGATGGACTTTGCAGAAAATTATTCTTTCGTGTGCCAAGACTCGACACAAGGTTATTATTATAATAATACGCAAGCAACTTTGCATCCGTTTGTAATTTATTACAAACATCCAGAAAATAATAAACTTGAAGTCCAAGGCATTTGTATAATATTTGATTCGCTTGTGCATATTGCAGTCACCGTGCATACATTTCAAGAAAAAGTTTGTAATTTTTTGAAAGAACAGTATCCATGGATCAAAAACATAATTTATTACTCAGATGGAGCTCCAACTCAATACAAAAACAAGTAACATAGATTTCTCTAAATCATAAATATTAAAATTTGATAAATTATTTTATTCACTCATGACAATATTGTTTTTTTTAGGAATCATTTTATTAATTTATGTTACCATTATGAAGATTTCGGACTGACAGTAAAGTCACACATTTTCTTTGTGACAAGCCACGGTAAAAGCTCTTGTGATGCCATTGGTGCTACTGTTAAACGATTAGTAAGAAAGGCATCACTGCAACGTCCTATAGACAATCAAATACAAACTCCTTGGCAAATGTTTGAATATTGTCGGGATCATATAACTAGTATTAAGTAAAACAAAATAATTTTTATTAAAACAGTCATAATCTACTATATTTATTACATAGTACGTTATTTTTCCAGATTTTATTATATTGAAAAAAAAATAGTAGAAGCAAATAAACAAAAACTCAGTGTACGCTTCAAAATGGGAAAAACTATACCAAGTACCAGGCTAAGACATTATGTTGAACCGATTAGTAGAGAAATATTAAAAGTTAAAAGTTTTTCGGATGACGATGAATTTACGTTAGTTGGAATTATTTAAGAAAATGTTTGAAAATAAATTTTCATTTTTAATGAATCCTATTTGAATAGTTTGCTTCAAATTGTTTTCAATACAATGTATAATTTTATATGTTTGTAGCTATAGAGATATAATAAATTGTTAGAGATTGAAATAGAAAACAATCAATGAAAAATTGAAGTAACATCATATTATTACATTAAATTTTTTTATTATTATACACCTTTTACAGTAATGCGACTTTAAATCGACTAAGGATAATATTCTGGTTTTTACTTACAGCAGATGATGACATAAATATGATTTTCATAATTCAAATAACTAAATACATTCAAAAAACATTTTAACCTGAGCCAACCAATAACAGCGGAAGATTAATCATATCAAGACACAGACATACACACGCGCGCGAGCACGCACACGGAAACCATTTTTTTTTAAGATAAATCAAACCCATGTTCCAAAATTGTCACAAGTTGTGACAATTTTCCAATTGTCACCATTCAAAGGTGCGTAACATGACAAAATTTAATCTTTTAAGTTCAAAGTAATGTAGGCTGGTTCCTAATTGATAAAATTGAATTTAGTAAATTACACCTTGAAGCTCTTTCTATCAGTTAAAACATGTCGTCTGTCAAATTAAAATATGTTGAAACATTCAAATAAACAAAGACGCTATAGCAAAATTAATTTTTTAACACTGTTTCTATTGCTTTTTTAAGATTAAAAAAATTAATCTTGAGCGGTAATGCTTTCTTCGACGGTCATTTCAACCTATAAATACTTAATAAAATCTAATAATATTTTAAATTCATATTTCTTAAATTGTATATTGTCAAAAAAGTTCAATTATTCATATTATATTATAAATTAATGAATTTTTTTCTTTTTTATCATTTATTAAAGACACGAAACAATTACATCACGAGAATGTGCTATCAGCCTGATAGTGGTCTATAACACTGATAATCCATGATTACATGTATATATATAATAATTTTTTGTGTATGGTAAATGGTTTAAATTAGAAACTTTCTTTATTAATATTAGGAAATACATTTACTTTTTACCTCCTAATTTCAAAAAAGATTTTCTTAGCCAATATTTCTCTAAAACTTCTTTGTTTCTGGTTGTGAATGAATGTGCTTAAATTTTAGAGATCTCATTTTAATATATGAGTTTAAAATTATGTCTGAAGGCACTATATTGACTAAAAAATTATTGAATTCTAATATATGAGATCCATTATCCTTTGTTACAGACGGTTAATCATTGTTTATTAAAATATTGAGGTTTTTATAAATTCATTGAGTTTTGAGTCCTAAAAATTTTTTACATGTTTTTGAGCATAAAAGGAAGAGAAAAAATGCAACATCTACTAATTTAGAGAAATGTTTTCTCAATCAATTTTTCTGGTCGAACTTATAAATTTAAAAACTCAGAATGAGGAAATTTATTTCTTAAATATTATCTTATGTACGGATACTTCATAAATATTCAATTATTTTAACTACGTGATTATTTATTTTGCAGGTTGTCTATCATAGGTAACATCAATCAATTGGAAACTCAGAATATTTTGACAGTTTTCATTAGAGAGAGAAATGACGTCTGATCAACAGAATTTACAATTATCCGATATAACAAATAACTTGATTTCTGAATTCGATAACAGATATATGCTATCTAATTTGGTTGTTCTTAAAAGACTACTGTACAAAACTCAAATTGACAAATATAATTAAGCTGATGCTGTTCAGATTATAATCAAGGAAACTTTAGGTATATGAGAAGAATCATCTATAAAAGTAAAAAGAATCGATCATTGCATCGAAAAATTAAAAAACTTATATCTTTCCTATACACAAGAAAATTCCAGAATAAGCTGAGTACGAAAGTCACGGAATTTCTTGAAAAAATGTCTAATGTATTTAATATTTCCCAAGATATTCTAATCAAACTATTGGAATCTGAAAACATTTCAGGTAATGATGCGTTTATAATATATGACAATTGGATTTGTACCAATTCTAGTTGGTTTTTCTATGATTAAATTTAATTACATATAAAGACAATTAAACCCCAGAAAATATTGAGCAATTGCTACAACCTTGATGTTCGAAAATCGTGGATCCAAAAATAGAACTCAGTCAAATAGTCTCAAAGACAGATATTATGACAAGTAAATATATTATTTTACCGTGAAACCTTGATTAATATGTCGAAAATTATTCCTACTTCTACTTTCGTCAAATTCAAGAATGTTTTCATTCATTCTAGTTACACATTAAATCATATTTGTTTTTGGGATCAAAAACTCTGTTATTGCTTGAAAAACAGCAATCGTCTAGTGAAGAAACCTTTTTAAGCTCGCAAGGTTCTAGTATAGTTCATAATGCAAACGGAAGGAGCTATGAAAACAAAAATAAAAGAGGTTCTATTAACGTGATGTCTCCAACAACCGTAGCAGCTTTTGACAAAGCTAAAGTTTTTGACAGAGATGCTGTTTTCATAACCGGTCTTATTGCTAATGCATTGAATATTGATCTTGCCACTTTAATTCTCAATCGTTAATCCATCAATATTACACGAGCTGAAATAAGGAAGCAATAATGTAAAAAAATAAAGCAATTAATTCAAAATACTCGTATAGGTTTCTTAATAGTTAACTGGGGTGGTAAACTTATTCCAGATGATATAACTTGCAAGAAGGTTAATAGATTGTCAATGTTAGTAACCAGTGATCAATTCACTAAACTCATCAATGTGCCAGCATTGCAAGCTCAAAAAGCAAGTACGGTAGCTTTAGCAGTTTATTTATCTTTGAAAGATTAGGGATTAATAGAATTAATAAATACATTCTGCCACGACACAATAAATGTAAATTTAGGATGCAACAGCGGAACCGTGATGCTTTTAAAAGGTTAAAGGAAAAAGATTTTTATCGAAAAAAAATTTTTCGTCCTTTGATTTGACAGAGAATGGGCGATATATATATGGGTCAAAATAACATCTTTTTATAAAAGTGTGCGCATGTGGATCACCGATTTTGCTGATTCTGAGATATGTTTTAGTATTATTAAAGTTAGGAATCTGTGCAAAATTTCAGCTCTCTAAGTGCAAAACTCGCCGAAATATGGCCTTTCAAAGGTCAAAAACTCCGCTTTTTTCGGCTGTTTTTCACTCTTTTTCAAAATTCTGCCAAGACTCGAGTTTTTAACATATTTTAATTCGGCAGGCGGCAATTTCTTCGTTTTTATGTTAATTTTAAATTTTCGTAATTATATTTTTAAAAAATTCTAATCAGGCTTCTGAAAACTCTTAGAATAAAATACTGATTGACATTTTTGACAATTTTTAAACAGCTGTAACTCATTTGAATTTTGATATTTTTAAATTATCAAAATTTTGTTTTATTGGTCAAAAAGAAAGCTTTAATTTGCATTTTTAAATTTTCAAAAAGGTTTAAGATTGACGGAGATACAAAGGTTTAAAGTTTGCAAAATTTCTAAAATATACGTTTTTTACAAAATTTAGATCATTGTAACTCTGGTCGGACAACTTCAAATTCACTAAATCTTACAAGAAAACTTTCTATAAGTCACGTAAAATGAGGCCAAATAGGCCTGGTCAATGGTATCCTACGATTTTACTATTATTTGAACCTCTCATAATTCAGTATTTTGCTTCACAAGTAAATCAATACACCCAGCTGTTGCGTCTTCTACTCATAAATGCGAAAATCTTAAAAGATTCAACAGGCTATAAATTATGAAATGAGCGATAAAAAACTTGATTTTATGCTTGAGTATAGGTCTCTAGGTCGTTTAGAATAAAAGTTATAACAGTTTGAGAATTTTTTATTTCTCAAGGTATCAAATCCGTGAACGCTTACTCTAGCCGATTTTTAGATTGGTCTTAAATTTCCTATAACTTAATTTCTATGATACTTCAGGACTCTTATTGAGGCTCTAATTTAAAATTATTGCTTGTAATTTCAATATCTTTGATGAAGAATAAATGTAAGTCTGCTAACATCTAAAATAAACAACTTTATTTTTTTCTTATAACATCGTTAAGTCCCTATTGAAAATAATGACGTCTTTTAAAGACGTCTTTTAAAGACGTCTTTAAAAGACGTCTTTGGATGTGTCTGGATTTGTAACAAAAAAAGACATCTTTAAAAGACGTCTTTGAAAGACGTCTTTTAATAACGTCATAAGTCACAAGAGAAAATTCAAAAGTAGTTAAACTACAGGATAATAATTATTTTTTTATTTTTCATTAAAACCTACAAAAATACCTCTATTCATTAGTTGAAATAGAGTGTGAGAAAACTATCATTATTTTAGATCAAACGAAACTGTCAGTTTATATGCTGTGAACGGTCTTATTCTTTTCGTGCGCATTCGCTTACCATAAAGAAATCAATCGCTAAAAAGCGCGGTAGCCCTCTAACGAGCAATCATCAGTACTATTATACAAATTGATATGAATGTATATAATAGTACTAATGATTGCTCGTTAGAGGGCTACCGCGTTTTTTAGCGATTGATTTCTTTATGGTAAGCAAATGCGCACGAAAAGAATAAGACAGTTCAGAGCATATAAACTGACAGTTTCGTTTGATCTAAAATAATGATAGTTTTCTCACACTCTATTTCAACTAATGAATAGAGGTATTTTTGTAGGTTTTAATGAAAAATAAAAAAATAATTATTATCCTGTAGTTTAACTAATTTTGAATTTTCTCTTGTGACTTATGACGTTATTAAAAGACGTCTTTTAAAGACGTCTTTTTTTGTTCCAAATCCAGACACGTCCAAAGACGTCATTATTTTCAATAGGGGTATCAGCTATTACTTTAATTGAGTGTGACATCTTTACCGACGACTATCATATCTGTGTGATTTAATATTTCATATAAAAAAATTGAAGTAACAGCTGATACTCAAGTAATGATACTTAAGTTCCAAGTGATACTCAATACTCAAGTCATGACTATAAATTCGAGCCCTACCCTCACCTTGTGAATTTTCATACCTGTTTATACGATCGTGTACTAAATAAAACTAGAATGAACGTCTATGTTACTTTCGATTGTTGTTTTTTTAAAATAGCAATTATTACTTTTACTCATAGTAAATAAATGGGAAAAAATGAACAAGAAGTTTTTTAAATATGGCTTTAAATTGCTATATTGCAAAACTATTAGTACATGAAACTGAAAAATGTATCAGTGATTCTTATACACAAAATAATACTTTAAAAAATATAGATTCTTTTAGCAAAGATGACTCAAAATATTTGAGTTACCGTGTTCCTGGTTTAAAAATTGATTGCAATGATGTAACTTGCACTCACCATGCTGATAAATATTTAAGACATTATTCAATGAAACAAAAAAAATGTTGCGACTCATTCAACAAACATGCAGTGAATGTGAAAATTCATTTGAATGTATTAAGTCTTCAGGATTGTGAAAGTTTTGAAAAAATTCTAAACAGTAGATTAATCCCAGGGCAAAAAATATGTCGTAATTGTTATAGAAAAATAAAGACTGCAATATTAAACTATGGTAAGCAAAATAACTATTGCCGTGATCCCTTTAAAAGACACAGAAATCCAGTGAATAATTTTCTGAAAATAGTAGATGAAAATATATCTGTAAAATTTGCAGTAGCCTGCAGCGATATTGAATTGTTATCAGGTGTCACAGTATGTTCCTCTTGTTATAACAGAATCCAGTCAATAGTATCAGAGTTCGAAACACAACAAAATATAAAATCTGATGTGAAAGCTACTGCGACTCAAAGCAGCGAAAGTAATAGTGAATCATTAGCAAGTTTACAAAACTCTGAGAACTTCATATCTACAAGTCAAAATGCAGAAAATTTAGATTCACTTTATGCAATGTTTAATATTTCACCTATAGATAAAAATAAATTAACGCTTGATAGATTGAAAAATAAAGCATTAGATGCATTACAATGTATTGTTGGCGAAATTACCACTACAATGTGTAAAGTATATGATATTCAATTACCAAATTTTTCAAATTGAAATGAAATTCATCAGGATTCAGTAGCGTTTAAAGCATTTATCAAGAACTCAGTGAATTATTATAATTTAGCATCTAATACTAATGAAAAAATAAAAATTTTAAGCTTGATGCCATATGATTGGAGTTATAAAATGGTTAATCAATATTTTGACTGTTCTCGTTATTTTTATAATGAAGTAGTGAAACTACGAGAAAATGAAGGTAAATATTTGAATATCACATTGATAATAATATAATAATCACTATAATAATATTATAACAGTAATAATAATAATCACATTATTAATGTTAAATAGATTCAGAATTCATAACAAAAATAATAATTGTAAAAATTAAATTTTAATTAATAAATGCAATAATTAAAATATATTTTATCTTGTTCTGTTTCCTTAAAAAATACAAAAATGACTAGTTTATAGTTATCACAGGAAAGTGTTAGTAATCAATGATTGTGATATACTAATAAATAAAAATAAATTATAAATTTAATACTAAAATAATTAATGAATTTTTTCGTTCAAATTTATCTGGAGAATTTTTTATTACAAAAACTTTTTATTAAAACCAATGATCAAATATTGCAGTATAATACACAATATTTCATTTCTACTATTATAAAAAAATTTAATGAACTAATCATAGTAATTAAAATCCATACAATGTTTAAAATGCACATTAGAAGCATTATTTAATCATAATTTTTTAGAAATTGAAAATTTTGTATCTGTGGCATTTCATGTCAACTCACCTGGTCAAAGAATAAAAATCGCTAAAAATCTGAAAATATTTTCTATTTGATACCCAAAATATACAAAAAAAATTTTTAGAGGCTTAGGTCCAAGAGGTCAAGAGCTAAAGGTTATGAAATTTTGGGATTTTTTGAATTTTTTTGTTAAATTATCATCTTTGATATTTTTTTATTCAAAAACTAACGATCTTAGAAAAAAATGTATAAACAAATTTTTGTTGGAAATTATGTGTAGAAACTGTACAAATTTTTCCCAATTCCAGAGTGGCTATCTTCTGATTGGTCCATTATATATTTGCATATAATTTTAAATTACTCGAGTTCGCCCAGATTCATTTTATTCATTTAGCATTAAAAAGTTGCATTATATATTGACCTTTGACTGAAATTTTTCCTCATGTGCGAAAAGTTCTCTGTAAGCAGCTATGGAACTTTCAATTTTTCCAAAAATAATGTTTTCAGTGATATTGAAAATTTTTATTTGAAATTTGCTCTCAACACTCTTCATAATTCTTAATTATTAATATGATAATTATTTTGATATTGTTATTATATTTTAAAATTTTATTATATTTTAACAATTTGAATCTTATTCAATGCAGAATTAAGCTAAATTAATAACTGTACATTCACATAATAAAAATCCACTTATAAGTTTAAAGTCAAAGTACACTGAACAAAGAATTATTAAATTATTTCACAGTTGCATTCCACATTGCTATTTAATTAATATTAAATAGAAAAATTGTGAACTCACAATACACTAAACAATCAAGTTTAAAATACACAACAGAAATCTATAGAAAGAAAGCGAACAAGCTATTCAGCTTGATAACTTTTAAGTTATAAATAAAAATTAATTTTTCTGTTTAAATAAGCTGAGGTTGAAGTGATAATCCCAAAAATATCAGCAGAACCTACTGATTTATCTTACAGATTTATTGATACTGTTCACTGTTAAGTGTGAGGCAGCATCTATAATTGTATACTTAATAAATAGCTGTAAAAGTTATTGATTTTTTTAATTCTCTTGGTGTATTTAGTACAATGTTTGTAAATATGCAGACAAGAGCAAGGTCCTTTGTCTTGTTCAATTTCAGAATAAATTCCAAATTGGTGTGATAAAACTTTATGAAAGACATAGTCTAAGTATCACATACAAGTAGCTTTTTAATGGCAAAATTAAAAATTTATATAATATAATTATAAAATCATTGCATTGTTTGAAATTTTTAATTTAATCAATATTTCTATTTTTATTCTTTGAAATGCTTTATGATATAAATTTAAATTATAAATACGGTTGAAGTTATCAATTTTAAATTCACAAATATATTTATGAAAATATAATTTTATTATCAAAGCAGAAGATTCCAGTCAAATTGAGTCGCAAACAATAATTTTTAATAAAATCTTTCGAATTTGTATAGTGTACTTGAAATAAAAATAAAAAATATGAGATTATATAATGATATAAATAAAATTTATTTACCATAAATTTAATATTAATTCAATAGCAGTTTGGAATGCAACTGTAAAATAATGAAATAATTTTTCGTTCAGTGTGCTTTGACTTTCAACTAAGTGGCCTTTAATCTAATTGAGTGGATTTTGATTATGCGGTTGTGCAGTTATTGATTTAGCTTAATTCTGCACGAATCGAGATTAAAATTGTTAAAATATAATAACATTTCAAAATATAATAATAATATTAAAATAATTATCATATTAATAATTAAGAATTATCAAGAGTGTCGAGGGAAAATTTCCAATAAAAATTTTCAATAACACTGAAAACATTATTTTTGGAAAAATTAAAAGTTTGATAGCTGCTTACAGAGACATTTTCCACATGGGGGAAAATTTCAGTTAAAAGTCTATATATAATGCAACTTTTTAATGCCAAATGAGTAAAATGAACCTGGACGAACTCGAGTAATTTAAAATTATATGCAATTATATAACGGATCAATCAGAAGATAGCAACTCTGGAATTGGGAAAAATTTGAACAGTTTCTACACATAATGTCCAACAAAAAATGTCTCGATACTTTTTTTCAAAGACCCTTAGTTTTTGAATAACAAAATATCAAAGATGATAATTTAACAAAAAAATTCAAAAATCCCAAAATTTCATGATCTCTTGCTCTTGACCTCTTTGACCTAGACCTCTTAAAATTGTTTTGTATACTTTGAGTATCAAATATAACATATTTCCAGATTTTCAGCGATTTTTATTTTTTGACCAGGTGAATTGACATGAAATGCCCCATCTATATAAAATGATGTATATAATAAAATTCTATTTTATCATAGGGCCAATGTCACGTTCCAGAAAGTTATACACTCGCGTTCCTGATGAAGTAAAAAGGAAATCATTGAATACTATAAAAATGATTGCAATAGTCGTCCATGCAGTGGGATGAAGGAATGTGTTATGCAAAAATTTCCTAATGCTAAATCGATTCCAGTACCAAAGAGACTTTTGATGTATGATACTAGAGATCTATACAATAATTGGTTACAGGAGAAAACGTGTGAGAGAAAAACCATGTTTTTCATTCTTTGCATCTTTGCGCCCTAAAGAATGTGTATCAGCTGGAAGCCCTGGAACGCACACAGTTTGTGTATGCGAGTTACATCAAAATGTTAAATTAAGATTATCTGCTTGGAATAGAAAAATAAACTATAGACTGCTTATAGATGAAGCCGTTTGCTCTATTGATAACAAAAATTGCATGCTGCATCAAACATGTACAATGTGTCCTGGGCGCAATGCAATTTTTCAATACTTATCCAATGCGCAAGATAATTTGTCAATACTTTCCACTTGCATCTGTTTTAAAAAATGGGAAACTATCAAGACAAGTGCAGGAAAAGAAGGAGCTCAATTTAGTAAAACAGTTCTCAATGACTTGGAAGAACCTCGTGATGAGTTCTTAAATAAACTTGTAGAGGATATTTATAAATTAATGCCTCACCATTTTGTTAGTGAGAATCAAAAAATATTCCTCAAAGCATGCAAATCAAATTTAGACAAAAACACCTGTCTGATCGTAATGGATTTTTCAGAAAATTTTGCTTTTATCTGTCAAGATTCGACTCAGGGCTATTATTATAATAATAGTCAAGCCACTGTACACCCTTTTGCTGTATATTACAAGGATGAAGCGTCTGAAGAACTGAAGATTTTAAATTTCTGTGTAATATCAGATTGTACAAAACATACAGCGGTTGCAGTTAATATATTACTTATTGATAAATAAAATTATGAAAGTAAATATATATTTATTTTCATAATTTTATTTATCAATAAGTAATAGAATTTTGAAAAAAGTAAAATATTATTTATTTTTCATCCAAGTTCATTAGTTTATAAAAATAAAAAATGTTTTAGGAATCATTTCATCAATTTATGCCATCATGAAGAAGATTTTAGGTTCAAAGTTATATCTCATAATTTTTCAGCAACAAGTCACGGCAAAAATGTATGTGATGGAATTGGTGCCACTGTTAAGAAATTGACAAGAAGAGCTTCATTACAAAGACCTATCAATAATCAAATACAAACTGCAAGGCAAATGTTTGATTATTGTCAAGATAATATTTCAGGAATAAGGTAAAAAAAATTACTAATTCTGTTACTAACAATTTATAATTGTTTTGATATTTATTCTTGTTATAGTAATAAATAATTTATTTGATAGATTTCTTTATGTTAATCAACAAGATGTTGAAGCAAGGGATCGAAAACTTCATTCTCGCTTTCAGGCAGCTCGAAGAATTAGTGACACTAGAATTCATCACTATTTTGAGCCAATCAGCCAATCTCGTATGAAAATTAAAATTTTCTCTGCTGATGATGAATTCGCATTAGTTAATATTGCATAAAGTAAATAGTAATTCCAAAAAATATTTTCCAAAATTCAAAATATAGTTTATTCAAATAGTAGGATAAACTATATTTTTAATTCAGCATAAGCTTTCGTTTTATTCTTTATTCACTTGATTTTTTATCATTTTTAGATAACTATTTATAAGGCTAGCCAACTTTAAGTGTGTTACTATGCTTCATTTGATTATTTAGAAATTTAAATGATTTCCCAATCCAGTGTGAAAATTTTGAAAGTACTAATATCTATTAAAAGTTATGAAAAGATATTAGAGAATATCAGTGTGCATCAAAGAAAGTGGTTTTGAGTGGGGTTTTGCACATTTAAATATACATCAATACCTTCTAATCCTCTTTTAAAATTTGGTATCAAATAAAATGTTTATATTTTTATAACGGACATATTTTAATACATTTTGATACCTTTATACCTACATCGATGTCATTTTATGAATTTAAAAAAACTGCTTTACAAAATATTTCTAAAAAGAATATCCGAAATTATGTAGTACATTATGTTATATTTTAATACCTTTTAAAACTTTTTATACTTGTTACATCTTTTGATTATTCTTATGAGATAAATTTAGTCATGGATCTAATCAAAAACATTGCGGAGTGTAAAATAATTTAGTAAAAAAACTATTTGAATTATTTTAAAATAAGACTAGAAAGAATTCGTCAACCGACTCCTGAGTCTTTTTATAATATAAACCTTTCAAAATTCAGAATATTTCTTCTCAAGCAAGCCAACACTTTCACCTTTTGTGGCGTTTTTTTAAAAAATTTGAGAGCCCTAGGAGATTCTACACGTCATAAATTATTAAAGTAGATAGCAAAAGCTATTATTTAAGCTTTGATGAAAGTCTCTAGGTGGTTTAGAACGAAAGTTAAAACAGTTAACGATTTTTATAAACTGAAGGTAATAAATCCGTGAACGTTCATTTTATCCGACTTTGAAATTGGTCTCAACTTATTTATAACTCCGGCTTTGTATCAGCTAGTAATTCACCAAAAATCAAATTGAACGTCTTCTCTTACAGTTTTATTATCTTGGATAAAACTTTTTTTAGTCAAGTTTAATGTGCCAACAGCATCGCGAAATAATGTTATAAGAAAAAAAGAAAGTTGTTTATTTTAGATGTTAGCAGACTTACATTTATACTTCATCAAAGATATTGAAATTACAAGCAATAATTTTTAATTAGAGCTTCAATAAGAGTCCTGAAGTATCATAGAAATTAAGTTATAGGAAAGTTAAGACCAATCTAAAAATCGGCTAGAGTAAGCGTTCACGGATTTGATACCTTGAGAAATAAAAAATTCTCAAACTGTTATAACTTTTATTCTAAACGACCTAGAGACCTATACTCAAGCATAAAATCAAGTTTTTTATCGCTCATTTCATAATTTATAGCCTGTTGAATCTTTTAAGGTTTTCGCATTTATGAGTAGAAGACGCAACAGCTGGGTGTATTGATTTACTTGTGAAGCAAAATACTGAATTATGAGAGGTTCAAATAATAGTAAAATCGTAGGATACCATTGACCAGGCCTATTTGGCCTCATTTTACGTGACTTATAGAAAGTTTTCTTGTAAGATTTAGTGAATTTGAAGTTGTCCGGCCAGAGTTACAATGATCTAAATTTTGTAAAAAACGTATATTTTAGAAATTTTGCAAACTTTAAACCTTTGTATCTCCGTCAATTTTAAACCTTTTTGAAAATTTAAAAATGCAAATTAAAGCTTCCTCTTTTGACCAATAAAACAAAATTTTGATAATTTAAAAATATCAAAATTCAAATGAGTTACAGCTGTTTAAAAATTGTCAAAAATGTCAAAAATCAGTATTTTATTCTAAGAGTTTTCAGAAGCCTGATTAGAATTTTTTAAAAATATAATTACAAAAATTTAAAATTAACATAAAAACGAAGAAATTGCCGCCTGCCTAATTAAAATATGTTAAAAACTCGAGTCTTGGCAGAATTTTGAAAAAGAGTGAAAAACAGCCGAAAAAAGCGGAGTTTTTGACCTTTGAAAGGCCATATTTCGGCGAGTTTTGCACTTAGAGAGCTGAAATTTTGCACAGATTCCTAACTTTAATAATACTAAAACATATCTCAAAATCAGCAAAATCGGTGATCCACATGCACACTTTTTTATAAAAGATGTTATTTTGACCCATATATATATATATATATATATATATATATATATATATATATATATATATATGCTAAATATGCGTTGAGAAAATATAAAAATATCTCGATTGTACGGGTATTTAGGAAAGAGAATTTAAACATTTCAGATAACCGTAAAGATGCTCGTTTGAATTTTATAAGAACAAAGCGTGAAGATAGATTAAGACAAATGTTGTGTGCGCGTAACGTAAACAAAAATCGCAAAAGTAAAATCAACTAAGATTATAGACTTTGAAAATGATCTTAGTGAATTATGTTTATATTTTGTATGTTAAATAAATTTTAAATATAAGCGCACACATTATTTTTTTACACAGGGCGCGTACAGTGGATACTTTACTCCCTCCCAGCGAAAAGTAAAGTACCCACTGTACGCTGCCCGTGTAAAAAAATCGTATATTCACCACGGGAGTAAATGAAAAATGCCTTAAATCGTATGTTTGTCACCCTCGCCTCCGGCTCGGGTGACAATTTACATACGATTTCAGACGTTTTTCATTTTTACTCCCTAGGTGAATAATATACTATTAATTTAGATTGTAATTTAACTCGTTTCAACTTTGTATCGCTGTACTGAAATCGTGCAATCTTTTTCCATTTTAACTTTATACAATAGGCTCCTTACACCTATTATAACTATCAGTATTAAAGTAAATATTATCAATATTTCTATATTTTGGCTAAGTCACTTTAGTCAATTGTACACGTGTTAATTAATTTCGTTTCTATTCGGAATTTATTCCGATTTCCAAAGGATCCCACCATTAATAATGGTAAAATGCAAATGTCTTTTTTTGAAGTGAAACTTCTTTACCGGTGGTATACACTTCGCATAAGAGAAATATAAAAAAAATTATACGGGAGTGAATTTATTTCATGACGGTACATGTAACGGAACTAATGAAACGGAAGTGTATATATACAGGTAAAGCGTCCGCGCCTCCTATATGCAAATCAAGGTACTAAATACGTGTAAAGAAAAATTCGCGGAACTGACTTGATGTAAAACGTACAGATATAGTATGCATATTATATGTACAATACAAATATCTAAAATTAAATAAATAAAGAAAGCAATAGCGCGAGTTTTCTTTCTTTTTCTTTCTTTCTCTATAATGTTTGATTTTTAAACCCCTTTCTTCCCTGCATTGCTTATACGTGCACGCGCAAGCAAACGTTTTGTATTTACATTATCATAAGCAAATCATTTCAAACATTACTCTTGCTACGAATGCTAGTTTTGATGATTGTGAAGAAAATTAAACTATCATTGCATTTTTGTAAAATAAATATTATTGACGAAAATTTCATACGCTATCTGATATGAAATTTAAACAATTGATTCTTTAAGTAAACTCAATTATTTTAATTAAGTTTTATTTAATTTTAAAATTATTTAAAAATTGAAATTTACTGTAGAATAAGCTCCAACAAGTTTTTTTACCCTATCTCATTTAGTTTCGTTTTTATGAAGAAATTAGTAGGATAAACTTTTAATTGATTTTTTTGTTAATTGTGCTATTTTTAGATTTTTCTCAAATTTTTAGCAAATCTTATTAAAACACTATTAGAACTTATTTTTTTATTGCTTGATTCAATTATTCATAAATCATTAATTAATCTCCAAAAAGTTTTTTTTAAGAGATTTAATTTTGTTTTTATTTATTAAGTCTATAATGATATAATTTTTACAAATTTAAAAAATTTTAATAATTATTTAAAATTAAATTTTTAAAATTTTTATTGATTTTTTTTAGGTTTAATTGAAAAAAAGAGTTTATTTCTTCAATTTTACCAAAATATTTATCTTGATTTAAGTTCTAAAAAGTTTTATATCCATATTTTATTCCGTTTTGATTTTGTAAGGAAACGAGTGGCACATAGTTATTCATGTAATTTTTTATCAATTTGAACTTCGCGCGTTCGCGCTTTCGACTCGTATTATTTCGCTACATGATAGTCAGTCTCAGCTGATTGTATGGTCAGTTTGCAGTAAGTTTGTTTATTTAAAGTGCATTTAAAAATTTATCAGTAGGTTTTGTGGTTTAATTTACATGAAATTGTTAATTTTTAATAAATCACACGTTCGCGAGTTATTTCATATTTTTTTATGTATGCCTGAAATTCTACGTTTATCTAAATAGAAAGTGTATTTAAAGTGTAAGAAGCTTGGATTGACATTAAGAATACGAACCTCAGAAATGTCAAATAATGAAAGAGATACAAGAGGCAGATTTCTTAACTCACATCAAGATAGAAAACGATCTACAGGAAGATCCAAAAAGAGGCCAAAGAAATTTCTTGGTAGGAGTGAAAAAAATTCTCCTCAAGCTAAGAACAGTATACCCTCTACTTCTTTTTCTAAACTGAAAAGAACAGAATTTTCAAGTTTAGGGCAAAAAATAGAAATGTTGATATCAACGTTCAATCTTCTATGTTAGAAAAATTGTGTTGCAATGTGTGCCACCATAAGATAAAATTTATTGATACCTCTTTTCGAGGATAAGGATTCAAAATTAATATGACTTGTGATTTTTGTGATGAGTAAGCAACTGTAAACTCTAACAAGAGCGAAAGTGCTATGGACAATACGTATAAAGTTAACAGATATAACTATATGCTACTCGTGCACTTGGCCAAGGACTTGCAAGTTTGTCTAGTTTTTGTAGTTCAATAGATTTATCAAAGCCAGTTGCCCAGTCAGCGTTTCGTACTATAAATGGTTAAATAACAAAAGTATACGAAAAAGTGGCAGAAGGTTCTACATCGGAAGCTGTTAAAAAATAACTTGAATCGACTTCCCCAAATAGTGCTGATCTTGATATAAATTTCTCAACATGTTGGAGAAATTGAACATCGAACTTAAAAATGTATCTGTTGAGTGAGTCAGTACTTTGAATGATAGAAGATAATTCAATCTAGAGTGATCAAGTTAGTCTTATTCGAAAGAAGCACATACTCTGAAAAGAAAAGTACGAATAGGTGTGATGGATTTCTATACACCGAGTGCATATTAAATTCATGTAAGTGTATGATTCTAATTATTATTACATATTTGGATATAAATTCTATTTATAAATTTTAATATTAATTAAAATATAAATTTTAAATCTAAATTTTATTTCTTAATTTTGAATTTGAATTATAAAATAAAATATTAAATGATTACTCCATATTAAATATTATTTCTTAGTTTCAAGCTGATTCAAGGCTAGTACGAGTAATTTTAACAACCATCAAAGTAACAAATAACTATGTATTTGTTGATTCTTACAACAAATACATAGTTTTATTGGTGAATAAGGGTGAGTACTGACAAAATATCTTATAATAAGAAAGATTATTATTATTGATTATTTTAATAACATGTTTTTTTGCATTTCAACTTTATCTAGTCGATAACAAGGTTCTCTTGTCTGGTATCTCTTTTTTATATTGTTAGCTAATATAAATAAGAAATACCAGGAAAGAATTATTTTATGAAAGATAAGTATCGCATTGATAATTTTAAGATATAATAATCAAAAACTTTAAAGCTATTTTTCTCAAATATTGAATTTTTAAAATTTTAGTTGCTGCACCGTAAGATTTGAGCTGAACCGCTGGATGGATCTGACTTTTTTAAACTGATTGAGCTTCAGTATTAGCATCATTCTCGCGTGAATAAACGGTTTTGAAATCGAATGACTAGAAGTTGTTAAAAAATCCAAAAATAAGGTAAAAAAATAAAAATTTATTTAATAAATTAATATTTTTTGTTGAAAAGTAAAAAATTTTTTGTGTTTCAGGAATTTCCTTATTCACGCGAGAATGATGCGAATACTGAAGTTAAATTAGTTTGGAAAATCAGATCAATCCAGCGGTTCAGCTCAAATCTTACGGGGGAGCCATTATAAGAACAAGAATTCATCGAATGATTATTGGACTACAGCTAAAGCAAAATGAGCTTATAAAAGCTTGCAATAGAGGTATTTTAGTCTACTTTTAAATATTATTTTCATTTACAAAGAATTTAATTAAATCTAATTAATACATATCTTTTTTACTAGCAGGGGGAAAAGGTGTTTTGTGCCCTCAAATAAACATTTATGAGTTCTATAATTTCGGAAAGAAGTGGCACTTCTGTCGGCCAGTCCCAAAGACTGCCACAACAGTTTTTCTAACCTATATAATTATTGAATTTGATCTGATTGAGTAACATTCTGGGTATTTTCAGCTCTCCCTGCCCCCTCCATATTCTTTTAAGTAAATAAAAAACTTTTTTTAGATAGTAAAAATTCTGAAGTACAGTTTTTAACTTTAGAAACAATATTAAATTTTTTCAGATCTTCAGATACTAAGGAACTAACCTAAAAACATAATTAAAAATTTTAAACTGCTCTGAATTTTTCCGCTTGATTGATATAGGTTCTGTCCTACAAATAAATTATTCTTTTTGTTTGTTTTCATATTTCAGACTATCCTAGATCTCTCCGAGTGGTGCGCTGGCCTAAAGATAGGTTAGGAAATTTCATTATTGGTTTTCAGATACTTACTCATTTAATGTAGGTCTAATTCTGAATTAATTTAAAAAAAAAATATTAGAATTTCTACAGATGTTTCCAAGTAGTGACTCTGACCTAAAAATAGGTTAGAATATTTCATTATTAGTTTCATGATATTTACTGAATAGGTGCAGGTCTAACTCTTGATTTGATTGAAAAAATATTGAATAAATGTATCAGAATTTTTATAGATATTTTGGAGTCGTGGCTCTAACCTAAAAATAGATTAGAATATTTCATTAATAGTTTTCTGACTTACTAACTAGGTACAGGTCTAATTCTGGATTTCATTAAGAAAAAACATTGTCGAATTAAGTTTTTTGTTATTTACTCAAGTATTAAACGATGTATTAGCAAGTTAAAGATTAAGCACGATGGAAATTATTATTCTGAATGTTTATTGCGCCACAGATATTTATATTATTATTATAAATATTTATGCATAAGAACAAAGAATTTCACCACATTGTTTTTGAGTCAAGTGAGAAACGAAAAAATATTATTAACGTAGTTTTTTATTTCCGTGTTCCTTACTTTTCTCAAAAAAAATTCGATAGAATTTTTTTTTTTGTGCATAAATATTTATATAAATAATATCTATTGCACTAAACCTTTAATTTGTAGATACATTAATTACTACTTGAGTGGATAACAAAAATTTAAATAAGAAAAGAACAGCAAACCTGGCGTGCTTTCAATAAAATCCAGAATTAGACCTGCACCTAGTCACTAAGCATAAAAAAGCCAATAATGAAATATCCTAACCTACTGTTTGGTTAGACCCACCTCTTGGAAATATCTGTAAGAACTTTGATACATGTATTTCCATGTTCCTTATTAATGAAAACGAGAGTCAGACTTGCACCCAGTGAGTAACTATCAAAAAACTAATAATAAGATATTGTAACCTATTTTTAGGTTACAGCCACCTCACGGAAACTTCTATGAAAATTCTAATACCTGTATTTCAATGTTTTCTCTTAATAAAAACCAGAACCAGACCTGTATCCAGTCAGTAAGTATCAGAAAATAATCAATTAAATATTTGAACCTATTTTTTGGTAAGAGCCATCACTCGGAAATATCTATGAAAATTCTGATACATGTGGCTGAATGTTTTTTCTCAATGAAATCTAAAATAAGACCTGTACCACATCAGTCAGTATCAAAAAATCAATAATGAAATATTCTTACCTATTTTTAAGATAGAGCCACTACTCGGAATCATCTATAAAAACTCTAATACATGCATTTCAATGTTTCCTCTTATTATTATCTAAAATTCGACTAGCATCTTGGTAGAAAGTATAAGAAAACCAAGAATAAAATATTTATACTAATATCTACGTTAGTGCAACCACTTGGAAACATCTGTAAAAGTTCTAATACATGTATTTCAATGTTTTTTAAAATAAAATCCGATACGAGACCTGAACCAGTCAGTAATTGGAAACATCGGTAAACATCCTGATAGATGTTTTTTAATTTTTTTTTAAATAAAATCCAGAATCATATCGGCTTCTAGTCATTGAGTATCAAAAAACAAATGATGAAATATTCTAACCTATTTTTAGGTTAGAGTAACTACTTAAAGAAACTTGGGAATATGCCATTTTATTATAAAATCGCGCAAGATATGCTTAGCCATATGTACCGTAGGTACTGAGAGCAGTCATCCTCGAACTTTTTCACAATAAAGCGCATCCATCTACTTGATCAACGAGTAAGATAATCAGAAAGCAATGTATGTAGCTGAACATGAACAGGTTGATAACATCTTGATGCAGAGCATGCATAGAATGCAAAAGATCTAAGGTTACGAGGGAAAACGAGTTTTTACCCATGAAATCTAATGACTTTGACGCGTGGTTTACCTACGTTCATGTTCACTTGGTAGGTCCGTTGTCACTTAGCGATGGTTGCAAGTATCTCGTGACCATGAAAAATAGGTGTACTAAGTGTCTGGAGACGGTGCCCGTTTACGAGGCATCAGCTCCCACTGCCACACACGCTTTTTGTAATACGTAGGTGTCACGCTTTGGGGCACCTGTCATCATAACAGCGGATCAAGGCAAGCAATTCAAGTCTGGTATGTTTTTAAAGTTTTTACAATTCATAGGCTGTAAAAGAGTGCGTACTACAGCATATCATTCAGCCGTCAATGGTATGGTAGAAAGGTGGCACCGTGATCTCAAGGTGGCACTTATAAGTCACATAGAGGGCCGAGAGTAACAAGAAAACTATGATGCAATTGAACATGTCAACAAAGAAAGAGATAGTGATGACGAGTTACTTAGTAACAATAATGACGATTGCCAAAAAGACATTAGATTAGGAACTAAATTAACACAAAGCGAAATTAATAAAAAAAATAATGAATACGAAAAAATTAAAAAAAAGAGAAATTTATTTCTAATACTTTGAAAAGAAGAAATAATATAAGTAGCTTATTAGCATGTAAAAATGTAGGTGAAGCGAAAAAATCATATGCGAGCGAAAAAAAGTTAGATTTTGTACAATTTCTCACTCTAATTATGTAAATAGATTTAAGAAATTTGTAAAAGCAAAAAAGATGTAAATAATTGTACTAATATATTTTCTGTATGTTAAAAATAGGTGACGCTGATTAGGTAGTTTTCTCGATTTGCGAATCTTATTCGAGATTCATTCAGCCTAACCACGGTGCCATTTCTGAATGATTTGACCATAGGCCTATTAGATAGGATCTAAGAGATCCAGGACTTAATGTTAAAAGCAGACCATCGTTTGGCGAAGATCCACCTGTGAGATATTATTGAGGTGTATTGGGCTAAATGTATTGACAGAAGAAATGCTGTAGACCAGGCGGCAGCTGAAAATATTATGGACAACAGGTAAGAGTTTAAAAATAAGAGGCCCGAGATTTTTCATCATAACATGTCTGTGGAAGACCTCTTTATGTTCATGAATCCAGGTAGAAAGAAGCTAGAGGAGATATTCAAGTCCTGTGGTCAGGATGATTTTATAATTGAAAATATCAAAATAAATGGATGGATGTGCGATTCTTTGATAAAAAAGATTTGGATGAATTTATTTCTTTATTTATAAAAGTTATTATTCATGTCTGGCTTTAATATCAATTACACAGGCCCATAGGAAAAAGTTGTCGATTCTGGGATGGAGACTATACTTTTACTTTGTATTTTCTTCCACTGTATCCGAATCTGGCGTCAAAAGTAGGGGATTGGACGCATATTTCAAAAATAACCTTAAAAAACTGTCAAAACACCGTGTTTTTGTGGGAAAACATGAAAAGAAAAAATGAAAATTGTTTCCAGCACATCAAAAATACTTTATTTTTATGCATTTTGGCCTGCTAAATCGGAAATTGTTATGAAAAAAAAGATTTGACGGACTTATTTTTAAGATAACCTCAAAAAACTTGCACAAGAGCTAAATTAACTTACACTTGCGTATACGCTTGTCTTCGAACGATCTATGCAAAGGATTCCTACGCCTCTTTTTCTTAATAGGTTGTACTTCTCTTTTTAGCATCCAGTAATAATCCGCCGTCATGTTTACACTACATTTTCCTTGCCATCTACGTTCAAATTTCCTTTATATCCTAATGAAATCTTTCACCATGCTCTTCACTGTAGTCACCTAGGATTGGTGGAAATTCATCAATGTGCAAATCGAGAAAGTGGAGTTTTAAAGTCATTAAGCAACCTAATTTTTTAAAATTTTGTACCATAGTTTCTTCTTGCAGTTCTCATCTTTATTGTTATCAAGAAATTTTGCTGCAACATCTTTAAAACTTAACCAGGCTGCCTTCTCGGTATCATTCATACTTTTGACGAATTCTTCATCCCTGAACATTTTGCGAATTTGAGGTCCATCAAAGAAACCTTCCTTCAATGTAACCGGAGTTATATTCGTAAATATGGTTTCTAAGTATTTAAAGCATCGCCCTTCTTTATCGAGAGGTTTAATAAATTATTTCATCAGTCCCAATTTAATATGTAAAGGTGGTAAAAGGATTTTGTTAGGATTGACAAGAGGACGATTGATGACATTGCTGGAACCTGGAGTAAGTAATGGTCTCACTGGCCATACTTTTATATTATAGTGGTTTGCTCTATCTCGACTGTCAAACATGCATAAATAGCATGGGTACTTGGTAAAACTTGATTGGTGACCTAGTATCACGGACAATATTTTTAGGTCTCCGCAAATTAACCATTCATGCTCATTATACTTTATTTTATTTCAAACCTTTTCAATGTTACAGTAATCTTCTTTGAGTACAGTTGAATATGCCAATGGTAACGGAGCATACTCGTTCGTATTATGAAGAAGAACTGCCTTCAAGCTTTGCTCAGATGAATCGATGAATAACCCCCACTCTATTGGTTTTTATAAATTTGGTTTAAACTTATTAATAAGTCCTTGTACATCGGTGCAATGCACTAGATCAGATTCGCTAGTAAAGTATGATCGAAACGCTTCTTCTAGGTTTCGATAAAATGTAACGTTTACGTCCTTTCCTAATACATTGAAAGACTTTAATTGGGAAGCCATGAATTCAGCTGCATCTTTTGCTAATCCAGCATTTCTAAACATATCGTTGAGTTGAGCTGGAGAGATCTTTTTTTGGCTTTTCTCTTTACTAATGAAAACATTCCTCATCTGTCCGAAGACAGTTCTTCATCACTTTCAATGGATTGACTTTCTGCTTTCGTCAACGATTCATTTTCGTCAGTATCGTCGTCTATATGGTCGTTAAGATTTTCTACGTCTTCTTCTGTACCACAATCAACTAGCATACTATCCATTCCTTGTATAAAGCTGTCTCGTGAAGCCTCGTCTATCGAACTTTCGACTATTTGCTTCTGCGGACGAATGGCATCAGAAACTGTCGCGTACAATATTTTATCTGGTTGCACTTTATTAACCCCAGCTACATTTGTCATGCAAGCGTAGCAGTCACTTTTACTCAATAGTTTTTTCTAAACTGCTGGTTTTAGAAACTTTCTCATATTTTTATCTCCAGTTTTATTGAATGTATGTAACATTTTGCAAAAAATATATTCTTGATAATACAATCTATAAAAATAACTCGAAACAACAGTAGGCTGAAGACAAATCTGACAATTGCTATATCTTGAAAAAAAGAAAACTGGGAGTATTCGAACTTCACGTATTTGTAGTGTTATCTCGTGTACATTATTTTCCACACTGAGTAACTTAAACTTCCACTAACTGGATTTTCAACGTAGTCATTTTAATCCTGCTGCCACGGAAGGCACTGGAACGATGACAACTGCCCGAACTGTCCTAGGGGTGATAAGCCTCGTACCTCCCCAGGCCCAAGTACGAGGGCTTTCCGACTTTCACGAGGACAATGTCAACTCGTTGGACACACTACGACATCATTCTCACGTTCTAGCGTTCCCCTGCAAGACAGCGCACCGCGCTGGCTTCGTTACCACGGAAGATTGGAAGCAAATCATTCTACACATCCCTTTCGGGCAGTTGTCATCGTTTCAGTATCTTCCATTGCAGCAGGATTAAAATGACTACATTGAAAATCCAGTTAGTGGAAGTTTAAGTTACTCAGTGTGGAAAATAATGTACACGAGATAACACTACAAATACGTGAAGTTCGAATACTCTCAGTTTTCTTCTTTTCAAGATATAGCAATTGTCAGATTTGTTTTCAGCCTACTGTTGTTTCGAGTTATTTTTATAGATTGTATTATCAAGAATATATTTTTTGCAAAATGTTACATACATTCAATAAAACTGGAGATAAAAATATGATAAAGTTTCTAAAACCAGCAATTTGGAAAAAACTTTTGAGTAAAAGTGACTGCTACGCTTGCATGACAAATTTAACTGGGGTCAATAAAGTGCGACCAGATAAAATATTGTATGCGACAGTTTCTGGTGCCATTCTTCCGCAGAAGCAAATAGTCGAAAGTTTGATAGACGAGGCTTCACGAGACAGCTTTATACAAGGAATGGATAGTATGCTAGTTGATTGTGGTACAGAAGAAGACGTAGAAAATCTTAGCGACCATATAGACGACGATACTGACGAAAATGAATCGTTGACGAAAGCAGAAAGTCAATCCATCGAAAGTGATGAAGAACTGTCTTCGGACAGATGAGGAATATGTTTTCATTCATCCATCATTTATTTAAAATTCATCCATCTATTTATTTACAAACCATCTGTATTTATTTCTACTTATTAAAAATTAATTATGGATCATCAAATTTAGAATTTAATGCAATATATTGCTCATTTATCAGTTATACATTGCCTTGATCTATGTGCAATATTGACACTCATATTGGATATATATTTCCCAAGATATTGACAATATTTTGGATGATGTTCTTTGCCAATGTTTTTCCAAAATATTGGTACTTCATTTACCAAAACAATTCTAATATATTCGCAATATAAGGTGGTAATATATTGCCCATATAGTTTCAATAGAAATTATTTCCACGCGGGCACATTATTTTGCTATGTGATTATATCACACAATAAAACTATCTGATTATTCTTAACATAGCATGCAATGAAAAGTCTATTGTAAATTAGAAACTTTCAATACCTTGAAACATAAGTTTTATAATTTATTGCTACAAAAAGGCTCTCAAGTTGGTATCTAATAATGCTTAGCTTTAAAAAGAAGAGCGTTAACTCGTGCCTAAAAGTTTCAAGTTTAAACGTCCAAAAGATCTATTAAAATGTATAATAGTTTTTTATGCCCAAATATTATTGCTGCAATTGCAAATAAATTATTACTAGAAGTGATCATGCACATAAAAAATGTACGGGAAAGTGAAAAAAAGTTTTAACATTGATACTTTATAATATCACGGATATAGAATATATGATATCTAACTTAAATGGTTATTTTATAAACAATCTCGATGATGTTTTTAAAGAAGATAATATAGTTTTAGCGTTTTCCATCTTTTTTACAAACACCATCCGTTCTAGCAAAAAAAAATTGCAACCCCCGCTAGATATTTATATAATAAGTAAATTTTATGATAATAAGAAAATGTTTTTATCGAGTAGTTTTTGAATAATATGAGACCTACTAACAACCTAGAATATAACCTATCTTTTTTGGTAGATCTCTTATTATTCAAAAACTACGTGGTAAAACAATTAGGTTGTTATTACAAAATTTACTTATTATACTAATATCTAGTGGGGGCTGCTATTTTTTTCTTATTAGAACGGATAGTGTTTATAAAAAAGATGAAAAACGCTATTAGACAAAGACAGATAGTTCGGCCCCCTCTTAATGTATGAATAGAACGTTATAAAAAATAAATCATAAAATCCATTGCTCATATTCGATTGCTGTTTTTGAATGTATGAAACTATTTACAAGTTACTTAGATCTTAGAGAAACACAAAACTAAATTAACCCATTCAGACCTAAACTTTTATTTCATTCTAAAATGTTCTGATAATTTTTTTAGGATAAAAAGTATTTATTTATTAAGCAATTTTCTTAAAGACTTAGGCCCACCCTCAGTTTGAGATCGAAAATAGCCCATCCCAAACTAATCTACCTATTCATTTTAAAAAATTTGAATTAATTTTTGCACAATTCAAAAAAACCAAAAAATATCATTGTCCATTCCAGTGGACACTGGGTCAGAAAGGTTAAGTACTTAGATTTGTTATCGAAAAATACAATAACGTAATTCTATTATTTCAACGTTGAAATTTTTTAATATCATCTTATAAAACAAACGATTTTAATAAAATAAATATCATCATATAGTTATTGTTATTTTAATTATTCAATGTGATAAGAACTTGAGAATAGGAAATCATCAAAAAAAAAATTTTCTACTATAAATCAATTATTATAAGTACCTTGAAATTAGTTATATGTATTAAACATCAAATAACAAACCTTTTAATATCAATAACTGTTTGTTGTTGACGCTCTTTATCAGCTTCCAAACTTTGTCTTATCAACATAGCTACCTCTGAATTTTTAGGGTCACGCTCGCGGCCAATCACAAAACGTACAAGGCCACAGGTATTTCTAAGAACATTTGCAGCATAAGTTTGTGTTACGCCTACAAGCGATTTACCATTAACTTCAACTATTTGATCATTAACCTCTATCCTTCCATCTCGTGCTGCTGCTCCGTTTTCTGTAATAGTTTTAACAAATATACCGAGTTTTTCTAAACCAGCATCAGCTCCAACACCCATACCTATAATACTAAGACCAAGCCCATCCGGTCCTTTCATTAACTCTACAGAAAAAATCTAAATTTCCAATTTTAGAATCAAGTTCATAAAAAAAACATTTATATAATTATTATTTTTATTGCTTACCTCCATTTTCTCTACTCTCTTTTCCAACTCATATTCAGCGCTAGCAGCAACAGGATCTACATCTTCATTACGTCGATCATATTCATTAATAGAGTGAGTGGAATAAATTTTAATTGGTTTTGTATCAAAAGTAACAATTGATGCTTTCTTAACCATTTTAAAATCAAAAGAATTTTCATCTTCATCTTCTGATTCTGGTAAACCTTCAACTTCCATCCAAAAATGTCCATCTTCGAAATAGTGAATTCCGTTTTCAACTAAGACCTAGCAATAAATGTTTTTTATTAGTAATGATCCTATTCTAGTAATTCGATAATTTATTTATTATAATTGCACCAAACTTGCTGTTTTTGTCTAATTGAAATAAATATTGTCGCTGAAAAAATTTGCGTCCTCAATACAATTTTTAGAATAATTTTTTAAAAATCAAAAATACTATTACATTAAAGAAAAAGAACTAGCAAAATTAATTGTAAATAGTATTTATTTTTTATCATGATGATGAATAAGTACTATAAATATAATATTTTATGCCACGCAATGAAGAATAATTACTATCTGTAGATAGCACCAGTTGGTTTCTTTTATAATTATTTTGTTACGAATATCAGTTCCCTAATAATTAATTAATTTACCATCGCATTGTTTTTGAAAAAGCATAAAATGCTGACTACGGAGATTATTTTGATGACTCTAGGATGTGATGTACTTTTTTCAGAAACGATGTAATAGTACATTTCCTTTAATTCTACGAATATTCCTAATAATTATATACAGAGTCTTCAATATTTAACTAACAGTTAAAACAATTAATATTAAAATTTAAAATAAGTTTAAAATTAGAATTAGCTTAGAAAAAGTTGATAGTTTAAAGTAAGAATGAGGATCAATATCCTTGGATCGACGATTGCTGGGAAGAAGGTATCATTTGATTTTTGAGTGTAGAGAGGTGCCATTTTAATTTTGGTTGAAGAAACGTGTAATTTCATTTTGAGTTGAAGAAAGGTGTTATTTCATTTTGGGTTAAAAAATGACTTTCGTTTCATTTCACTTTAAAAAAGGTGTTATGTCAAAAAAAATTTGTTTTTATCTAATTATGTAGTAGACCCCAAATAAAATTAATTTATTACAAAATTATAACTGTTTAAATTAGCAAGGGTTAACTTGAATGAAATAAATGCAATTGATTTGTAATAAATAATTTATTATGAAATAGGCGCAATCTTAATACATCTTAATTGCCTAACAGTCGAACACGGAACGAACAAACGCATCTCGCATTCATCAAAGATGGTCCGCCTTACGGCGGCTCCACACACTACACACGCATAATTGAGCCTATCTATATTTCTAACAACCTCTCCTACGCTCAATGTTATTTATCATATATAAATAATTTTTTATTAGAATACATAAATAAATATATATATAAAAGAATTACAATTTTAAGTTTTTCAATCTTGATTTAATGATGTTTGCCGTTTGCTCTATTGTTTGTTATTCTATTTAGGATTTGTAATACATAAAAAATAAAAAATATTAAAATAGAATTCGAGTAAACAAGTGTAAATATATATGTTTTTAGAATTTTTGTCAGTCTTATCGGTCGTTCAGTATTAACTTTAACAACCGCTGGTGCAGTTCAAATACTAGCGGTTTTACATAGTGTTCCTTTATTTCTGTCATATATATGAACTCTGTTCAACTAACGGATTTTTTTCATCACTTGTAAACAGTCGTTAAGTATAACTAAGTTCAAAGTCTTTTGTTCCTTTTAAGCATCTAAATAAATTTTCAACCATTTGTCAGTCATGTTCAGTGGGATTGATTTGGTGTCTGCTTAGAACATTAACATCATAGGCAATATTTGACCTGCTTGCATTGATTTATTATTTTCTTTACGCTGTCTTCTCTTAATATTGTTCACCTGATTAGTTACGATAGCTGTTCGCGGAGGAGGTGATTGATCAAAATTAAACTTCTTTCGCATTTTGTTTATGTATTCTTCTTGCTTAATCTGTCTCACTTTATTTCTAAGTTTAAGAAACTTTTAGGCTCATTAATTTCTGTCATTTTAAATTCTTTTTTGAAATTTTTTTGTTTTTCTATATTTTTTCAAGCATCTGTACATTATTGCAAACTAGCAGAATATGCAAAGTCCATATTTCTTTACTGCCTCTTTAAATCTATCATTCCAACCGTTTGAATTGACTTTCAAATCGTATAAAACCTTTTCTAGTTTACAAATCTTGTTTTGTTTAATCCTTTCAGAAACAATTCTCCCTTTAGGTATTTCTACGTATTCCTCACTGTTTAAATATCCGTTTAGAAAATCTGTCTTTACGTCCATCTGACATATTTCTAAATTCAGTTTGTTTGCCATTGCTAGTATAGATCTGATTAAAGGTAATCGTGGAACCGGTGCATATGTTTCTTGCATATCATAGTCATTCGTTCTTAAAACTACGAATTACTAATCTGACTTTATATCTTATTTTACTATCTTCTGCCTTTCTTTTAAATACCCATCTTAAATGTATAATGTTTGATCTTCTTTTGTCACTTATTACAATTGATCTGTCAACTAATTTTCATATATTATTCGTATACATAGATTCTAATTCTTCATTGATAGTTTTGGTCTATTTTTTTTATCTTTTGACTTCATGGCTTCTAAGTATGTACTCGGAACATTATTTATTCCAGCTAATAAAACATAAGTTTCTTCATCTATCTTATTTTCTGCACTTGTTCGTTTTTCCATTGATGAATCAATCTGTCGTTTTGTTTTCTCTCCCTCCGATTCTTGCACTTCATATTCAGTATTTTTCTCAACATTTGTCAGTCGTCCTACTGATTTTTTATTTCTCTTCCTCCGGTTTTTGTTCCTTTTTATTGGCACGCTTTCTTTTCCCTCAAACTTAAGATTTGCGCCGCTGTCTTTATTTATACATTGGATTTTGTCCAGTTGTTTAATAAATGTCTTGCACCACTGTCAGCACTCTGTTCATTAGTCTTCTCGTTTCTAGATTTTAATTAGTTAGAACTGCCTCCTTTTTGATATTTTCCTCTGTTGTATTTCACATAATTTACTTGTCTCCTTTCAATGTCAGATTCCGCTCATTTTCGATTGTTATTATTAATTATATTAGTTCCCTTACATTTGAATGCTGTCGGACCTGTACTTTCTTTACTCTTATTATTATAATATTTTGATTCATACCTTTTTCTGTTGTTCTGTCTCGAGTGTCCCTGGCGTTTTGGACATTTTAAGATCACATGGTAATGAGTAAATTTCTGACAGAAGATACACTTTTTTATGCTAGTTTCCTGTCATGGGCAGTCGCTGGCATAGTGCCCATAACCATCGCAATCAAAACATCGCACTTTCTCTATCGCCTCTGACTTGGCCTGGGTCGTCATAGCTGTCGTTGGATGTTTGTCTGTCGCTTGGTGGCTTTCAACCTGCATAATAACTTTAGTTTATCATAAGATAACTCTTTCACCGTTACACTTTTTGTCATAAAATTTATTCCTACAATTTGATGTACTTTGCTTATGATAGCATTATATAAGAAATCTCTTTTGTCTTCTTCCGACAACGATTTGACTTTTGGCATGTTATTATAACTTCTTACTATTTCTTTAAATCTGTTTATAAAATGAACTTTTCTTTCGCTGGATTATACTGTATGTTGTCAAAATTTTTTTTTCTGTATACTAGATGGAGTTACATTCACTTCGCCTAATTTAATTTCTTTGATTCTATTCAACAATATAACTGGGTCTTTAATTTCCATAACTCTAGCATGATAGTCTTTATCTATTCTGTTTATTAAAATATCACAAACTTTATATCTATGTTTTTTTTTAAACTTTCAGATAAACTTTTATTTGCTACAATAGTACTATCTAAAACATACAGTTAGTACAGTAAACTTAATTCAGACATAAAATAATCCAAAAAGTTTTCAAATTTAATTTGAGTCGTTAATTTATAATCGCGTTTTACTGATCCCTCTTTTTCAGTCAGTCCGGTTTTGATGGTTGCCGTCAACTGTTTACAAATATCTAAAATACTGTCGTTTTTTGTAAGGGTTCGTCCAAGACTGTCAAGTTCCTGAAACCTTCTGCGTTAAGTTGATAATTTTTAAAATAATTGTTTACCTTATGTGTCGTTTTGCTGTCTTTGGATTTATCTGTCCTTTTTGCCTTGTTATCTGTAGTCATTTTTCGTTCGAATTTCTCCTTTGTAGTGTCCAGAGTTCGGTTGTTAAAGATTTACATTGCGTTTCTTTCTGTTTGTTTTAAAGTCATCAAATTGTCATCTCTTTTCTGCTCTATCCTACTTCTCTTTTCTTCGTTGTTCTTGCTCTTTGCCATTTGTGCCTTAACTGAATTAAACTTATTCATTACTTTGTCCAATTTGTCATATGGGTCTAAATAAAAATTTTCATTATAATAATCATGCTCAAAAATCTTACTGTTGTCGTCAATTTTTCTTTCATAATTTTCTATTTGTTTTATTGACGAAACATCAAAATGGTTATATATGTTTCAAAAGAGAATCAATCTAATATGCCGAATATAAGCAATGTGAAATGATTAAAATTTGTAATTTATTTATGTATATTTTTATATTTATAATTAAATATATCTGCTATTATTCTTATACATAATATACTGAACACAAGTATTATTATGTATGTAAAAGCAGCAACTATGATCTATCAATATTATTTCAAAACCATAGATATATTTTTAAAATTATTTATATACGTACTATTGTACGTTTAAGCTTGATTAAATAAAATTTTTGTATATGAGCATATCTCCACAACTTTTAACCTACTTACTAGGAAAGTATCAGACCTCCGGATCACAGATTTTGCTCAAATTTTGGGATAAGTTCTCAGGTGTCAAAATATGAAAGGAAACAGAATTTTAGATTCCAACGCTCAATATTTCCCTAGTTACAGGCAATTAAAGAAAATCACTAAAAAATTACTAGATTTTAAAACGCATATAGTTCCTTAGCATTGATATCTAGGAGCTTGAAACTTTTATTAAATGAAAGCTGAGCTTAAATTCTTTCGAAATAGTAGTAATAGCATGTCAAAATATTATTTTTTCTCAAAGTTATAGCGTAATAAACATTAGACCCAATTATAGCTTTTGTTATTAATTAATGTTTTAAAAAGAAAAATCAGGTCCAATATTTAACACACTATAACTTTGGGAAATAATAATATTTTGACATGCTATTACTACTATTTCGAAAGGATTTAAGCTCAGCTTTCATTTAATAAAAGTTTCAAGCTCCCAGCTATCAATGCTAAGGAACTATATGCGTTTGAAAATCTAGTATTTTTTTTACTGATTTTCTCTAATTGCCTGTAACTAGGGAAATATTGAGCGTTGGGATCTAAAATTCTATTTCCTTTCATATTTTGACATCTGAAAACTTATCCCAAAGTTTGAGAAAAATCCGTGATCTGGAGGTCTGATACTCTCCTAGTTAGTGGACGGTAATTTTACAGCTGTTCATAGGTAACGAATGATGCACACTATTGAAACTAGGTTTACACCTTTTGTAAAATCCGGTTATTCTATTTTTTATGTATTTAGTGAATGTGCCACCAACTGTACATTAGATATTTCTATAAAACGTAAAATTTTACATGAACTGTATTTCGGAAATTTTATTGATGTGAAAATTTACGCATTATAGAAATTTCTACTGTACCGTTAGTGGCACATTCACTAAATAAATAAAAAATAGAGTAACTGGATTGCACAAATGGTGTGAGCCTAGTTTAAATAGTGTACATCATTCGGTAATCCACTAACAGCTGTAAAATTACTTTTCAAAAATATCACGAAACGTTTAAAAATTGTGGAGATATGCTCATATAAAATAATTATCATTCAATACTTAATTTGTATTCAATTCCTGTCATAGTTTTGAATACAATGCTGTCTCAGATGACTGTCACATACATCTCATGAGAATTCTTTCTTACAAAATCACTTACCTTCTCTTAAGTTTTGAAAAACAGTAATTAGTCCAGTCAAATTAGATTTTTTCATGTAAAAAAATTTAACAGCAAATTGACTGCACAATTATGTAAAGTAGGTTTGTGGGAGTAAAATATCCAAAATATCCTCAACAGATGTTGTCCGTTTTTGTTTAAACAATGTTTAAACATTGAAAATTGATATTTTTTCTCTTTATCTGCAAATATTTCTGGAGCTATAAAAGTTATCATATTGGTCCAATAAGATAAAATGTAGGTTTTTCGAAGACCTTTAAAATGAATTTTTAACCATTTTGATTGCATTTATAGTTTCCGAGAAAAATGCAAAAAATCACGAAAAAGGGTTAAATTAAAAAAAATTTATAACTTTTTTAATTCAATGATTTAAGAATTGGGCTTGTGTCAATAAATAGTTCTTAATGTGCACAATAAGCATACGCAAGCAGAATCCTGTAGGACTTATAGTTTTTCCATAATAAAACTTATAAGTTATAAACAATTAATTTTCAGTAGGCTACTCTATCTCACACGATTAACTTTTTACAATGTTCAACATCGATTCTGAAAGTTTAGATATCCTTCTACAAAATGTACATTTCAGATTTTTAATTAAGTGATTAGAAAGTCCTTAAAAATTCACTTAAACATTGAATCTTTCGCTTGGGCGCACGAATTAACGTTAGTAGTGGGGAAAACCAAGCAGCTATGTTTTTTTACGTGTGTGTATATTTAGATGTTTGTATTATTATAGACGCTACCTATAAAATTTATGTATTTCTCTGTTTACAATACACATGACGACAATTAAGTGTATCTAAATATATGTTTTTTCAAATAATTGATATTAATAAATAATATTATTGATATTTTTTGTGAATACTTAATACATTGAATTAAATATCAAAAGTTTTCATTAAAAAATTAATTATGATTTTTGCAAATGTTACAATTCCTAGTTTATATATATAGTGGAAGCGTAGCTTCTGTCAGTCAGTCCCACGACCGCCACTTCAGTTTTGATTGAAATCATTCTTTTCTGTCTTTTTCTTTTTAATTAGTCTTCTGCATGCATTGACGTAAATTTTATTCTTGTCCGCTTCGATTTAGTTCGTTTCGCTTCATACATTCTGTCTCTTCCTTGAGCAGTCATTTTTATCGCAACGACACGCTCACGCTTATACATATCACATATGATATATACATACAACCATATGTCAGTCATTATTCATTTTTATTTTTTACATTTTCATTGCCAATCATTCGCACACAAAAATTATTGTAAATAAATAATTAACATAAAAAAAATCCAGACTCAAGTTTAAAGAAAATATTCAAAATTTATTTGTCACGTACATTGACCATATTTTTATTTCTGTCTGTACTGTGATAAATTTGTTCAGACTCTGCGCACACATTTCTTTTAAACATATATGTACATACATGTACATATACACATAAATTTGAATTTTACTTCACTTGGTGCCGTTGTTCATTTAGTTTGTCAATTTTATTTTGCGCGTACACGGTCTTTTTTTTCATCTTTATATATATATATATATATATATATATATATATATATATATATATATAAATACTAGGGGGGGGGGTACCCTCCTGCTCGCTCCGCTCGCCAACCCCCAGCATTTAATTTTATTTACGTCAAGAAAGATTTATTTATGTTAAAATATACGTTACATGGACCACATGGTCCAGAGACACTTTGTTATGATTTGAGAAATAGTGAATTTAAAAAAATTTTTTTGAAAATTTTTTGTAATTTAACTATTTTTGAAGATAATGGTTTCCCAAAATACAAAAGAAAAAAAAGATAGTAAAAAAACTATTATAATAATAAAAAAATTAATGAACAACAAATAAAAGTTAATAACTCAATGTAGGTACCATATAATTCAACATTACTTAAAAAATACAATTGTCATATAAATGTAGAATATTATGCATCAATAATAAGTATAAGATCTCCTTAATGTTTATAGCATTAATAAATTATTTATCTTATACTTAAATCATTAAATCTATAAATTTTTTCATTATAAATATAATTCTATATATTTCTAAATTTTTAAATTCCGAGGTATATATGTAGGCGTGCGACGCGACTAATAATTCTAAAAACTATTCCTTACACTATAATTTTTATAATTTTAATAAATACGATTAAAAATATATGTATTAATAAATATTTTATGAAAATTAACAACTTCTATTAAATTAAACTTTAAATTACTACCCTTACCAGTATGTGGAATCATAAACTTATACCATCGGTACTTAGATATCTCTTGAAATCAAATCGTATTATCATGCCATTCGAAAATATATTAAAATAAGACCCATTTTAATAAAAGCATTTTGTCTTTGTTACTAAAAGGATATGTACTTAATGGAATAATCAATGCAAAATATTACTATTACTACTATTATATTAAAGTAAAGGATTAAGACCTTTTTTCTTACGTGAATATCTTTTGCATTATTATCACATACATACATACACAAACACACATGCACCTTCAACATAAACATACGCACATACACATACATACATACACATACACACACACACACATACACATACACATACATACATACACACATATACACATATTCATTCGCATACGGTTACTCTTATACACATACATACATACACAATATCCGTCACTCCGTCTCAATCTTTTCGTCTCCGTCTCTACGTCTCCATCTCTTCGTTTCCGTCTCTCCGTCTCCGTCTCCATTTGTCTGTCTCTGTCTCTCTATCTCCGTTTCTCCGTCTCCGTTTCCTCGTCTCCGTCTCTCCGTAATTATATTACTACTTATATATATATATATATATATATATATATATATATATATTATTATTTCATTATATTAAAGTAAAGAATTAATTATATTTTTTGCATTATTGTTACATGCGTACATACACATACACATGTACACCTTTAACATACACACATACATACACACATACACATACATACACACATACACATACATACACACATACACATACATACACATACATATACATATACATATACATACATATACACATACACACATATACACATACACAATATCCGTCAATCTGTCTTCGTCATCGTCTCTCCGTCTCTCCAACTCCATGTCTCCGTCTCCGTCTCCGTCTCCGTATCTCCGTCTCTATGTCTCCGTCTTTCCATGTCTGCCTCCATTTTTCTGTCTTCGTTTCTCCGTCTCCGTTTCTTCGTCTCTTCGTCTCCGTCTCTCCGTAATTACATTACTACTTTTATATATATATATATATATATATATATATATATATATATATATATATATATTATTCTTTCATTATATTAAAATGAAGAATCAAGACTTTTTTTTACGTGAATACCTTTTGCATTATTGCCACATACATACATACACATACACACGTGCACCATTAACATAATCATACACTCATATACACATACACATACACACATATACACATATCCATACACATACCCACATATACAAATATCTATACACATACACTTACTCTTATATACATACACACATACACAATATCCGTGACCCCGCATCTGTCTCTCCGTCTCCATCTCCGTTTCTCCATCAATTTTATGGTATAAACGAGATGTACTCCTCTAAAATATTAAATCAATTTTCTTTAATCTAAATCGTAATGAGAAGAAAATTAACTTTTTCATTAAAATCATGTTGCTTCGCAAATCACTGAATATAAAGATTTAAAATTTTAATTTATATAAGTTTTGAAGTTATACGCTCGTAATTAAGAAAAGTAAATATTATTGAAAAATGACGATAAATTTCTTCGACCATCTTATAAAATATAAACAAAAATCGAACGAAATTGCAAGTATTTTAAAATATTAATATTCGGCCGAAAAAAGTCGAAGAGAAAACAAATTTCCAAAGCCGCATGTTTCAACTAAACCAAACATTTATGATCCGAGCGCAAGCATTTAGGTCAAATTCAAAGTTCAAAAATATATTTAATATGAAACATAACTTAATAAATGCAATATTAATCAACAAATAGTTGCATCGAACTTTTTTGTATTAAGTAGCCCACAGATACGTTGAAACGTAGAGATAAAGTTAGTCCTCTATGTGCCTTATACAAGCATGAATCCATGTATTATATTTTCAATTATAAATTAATGACGTTTTTTTCAGATTTAATGATTTCTTTGCATCAATCATTTTTTCATATCTTTTGAGCTCTGATTTTTTACAAGCCAATTTATTTCCATTTCAAATTCAAATTATAACTTATAATTTTACTAAAAAAATTAGTAATAAAACATATGTTGCATGGTCCACATACTGAAAAATCTTCTTGTTATATAGAAAATAAAATCACAAGTAAAAAGTCTTTTCCTAAAACTTTTCAAAACAATAATAAAAGAAAATGGTTATCTTGAATATAAACGATCAAATAATATTTCTGATAATAATACTTATAATTTAAAATATACTAAAAAATTAATTTATGTAGATAATTCAATGGTTGTTCCGTATAACCCATATTTACTAAAAAAATATAGATGTCACATTAATGTTGAATATTGTGCATCTATTCAAAGTATTAAATATATCTATGATTATATACATATAGGTAATGTCAGAGCTTGTTGTAAAATAAAAAGAGATAATACTGATATCAATCAAAATTTCGAAATTTATGACGGAATTACTGAGTATATTGATGGAAGAATTTAAGTCCTATGGAATCAGCTTGGAGATTAGAAGAATTTCCAATATGTGGAAGAAGCCATAGTGTAATTCGATTAACTGTTCATACCGAAAATAATCAAAATATCGTATTTAAAGAAAATTTTGAAAAAAAGCTCTTAAAAAATAGGAAACTACGTTAACAGCATGGTTTAAATTGAACCAAATAGACAAATCTGCGAATAATATAAAAATTCTAATATACCGAAATATTATACTTTTAATTTAAAAAATAAAAAATGGATTAAACGTGTTAAAAATAAAAATAATTACACTATTGGACGATTAAATATTGTTTCACTGAAAGATAGCGAACGATTTTTTTAAAAATTAATATTGAATCGAAAAACCAGAGCCAAATCTTTTGAAGACTTACGAACGTATGATAATATAACATATTTCACTTATAAAGAAACTGCTCTAGCGATGGATTTAATTGAATATGATACCCAAATTAATAATATTCTTGAAGAAGCTTGTAATATGTTTTCCTCTCAATTAAGAAAATTTTTTGCGTGGTTTCTTTTATCAGAAAATATTCAGGGTAATATTATTTGGAATGAATTAAAAAATTATTTTATTGAAGATTTTAGCGATGACAAAGAAAATAGAGCTTCACATTTCATAAATGATATTTTATTATTAGAAGAAATGTCATGTAAAGATTTTGGACTGCCATTACCAATTAAAATTAATAAACATAAAAATAATGATGAAAATAATCGAAATGAAATAAAATATTCTAAAAAATTATTTGATTGCATGTTTAATAAGTTAAATAATGATCAAAAAATTATATTTAAAAGTATAATAAACAACATAAATACAAATAAAATTAATTTTATCGATGGTCCAGGTGGATCAGGTAAAATTTTTTTATATAAAACAATAATATATTATTTCATATCAATTGGTAAAAAAATTTCGTCCATGGCTTGGACAGGAATGGCATTAATTTTATTGCTAAGAGGTATGACAAGTCATAAAACTTTTAAATTACCTTTGGATTAATGCAGAAACAATATTTTTTAAATCAAATGCAAGTAAAAAAAAGTCACATAAAGTTGAATTAATAATTTGGGACGAAGCTTCAATGATTCCTAAAAAAGCATTAGAAATTGTAGATAAAACTTTACAAGATATATGTAATAATGCAAAACCCTTCGGTAATAAATTAATAATTTTAGGTGGTGATTTTAGACAAATTTTACCAGTCATAAAAAATAGTTATAAAAATATGATAATAGAAGAAACAATAAAATATTCGTATCTTTGGCCATTATTTAATTTATTAAAACTAAATAAAAATATACGTTCTAAAGAAGAAAAATTTTCATCGTTTTTATTACAAATTGAAGAAGGAAAAATCAATCCTTTTATTATACCTAATTCTTGGAAAACTAATGATGTATGTTCAAAAATTTATAAAAATGTAGATTACAAAAATATTATAAACAATGTAATATTAACCAGTCATAACGAAGATAATCAAAATTTAAATAATAAAATATTAAAATTATTAAAAGAAGAGTTGATAACATACTATAGTATAGATTATGCAACACATAAAGTAGTAGATCAAACGGATAGTAATATTTATTTAAATTATCCAATTAAAATATTAAATAATATTAGAGAAGGTCTACCACCACATGAATTAAATTTAAAAATAAATGCTATCATTCTGTTAATACGAAATTTAAGTATTTCTGATAGTTTATGTAATGGAACCAGATTAAAAATCATGAAACTATATAAATATAATATCGAGGCCGAAATTATTACAGGTGATAAAATTGGAAATAAAGTTTTCATACCTAAAATAACTTTGCATTCAGGTAAAACATCATCATTGTCTTTTATATTACACAGGAAATGATTTCCTATTGTATTGGCTTTTTCAATAACAATTAATAAATCACAAGGACAAAGTTTTGAAAAAATCGGGTTATTTATTTGAAGAAATTTATTTTCTCGCTGACAATTGTATGTAGTGTTGTCTCGATGTAAAAATTCAAAAAATATATATATATACAAAATGAATGTGAAAATAAAGATAGTATTGATAACATTGTTTGGAAACAAGTATTTGAATAAATTATATTATTAAATTATATTATCTTCGTGTAAGTAATTAACAATCAATAATATATACTTGTAAGATATTTTTACATGAAATACGTATTAGAAATATAAAGTTTAAATTGAAAAATAATTAAATCTAAACTAAAAATACATGCATTTATTAAGTTATTTTATAAATTTTAAAGTTAATCATATTATACATAATCATAAAAATATAAAAAAATACATATAATAATTATAAAAATAAATATTTAAAAATTGTTATGAAAAAGATATAAAAATATTTATTAATATGCATATAAAGTATAAATATTGAAATAAAGATTATAATAATATGTAAGCTTAATTTAAAGTATATTTATAATTTTAACAAAATATTCTATTTTATAATTAAAAAAAATGAATTTGATAATTTTTAAAAAATATTATATACATAAATATATAAAAAAATAATATTTAAAAATAATAAAGGATTGAATATAAGAAAGTAAATATGAAAATATTAATATTAAAAGTGTAATAAAAATAAAGAAATATATGTATTTTTAGGGAATCATAATCAACAAAATTAATATGTTAATGTGGGATGTTAATGAAAATCAATATGTTGAAAATAATGAAAAATTTAAAAAAATTAATAGATTAATAGAAAATTTCGATTTTATAAATTATAATTTATAAAATCAAAATTTTCTATATTATGTAACGAGGATAGCGAATTACGCGTATACTGTGTGATAGTATGCGCATATATCTGTCCTCGTTGTAAGTCGCACAGCACAACGTGAGTTTCTATGCTTCATTTGCGAGTATAGGAGTGAGATAGAGAGAGTCTGTGCTAGCGGCTTGGATGTACGACTGTAGAAGGAAGCGCGCGCAATGCATGACGGGTAGACTTAAGCCAGAGAGGAAAGCGAATGGGTCGGGTAGACAGAGTTAGGCTGCCATCTTTGGTTTTTGGTCGTGCTCGAGCGTCAGCTATTTCTTTGGAATAATAGATATAAAAATCGTCTTTCTGGATTGCACAAATCGTTTATGGAATTAAAGTGACGTTTCACTTGTATTGTGTGCATTTTTGTTTTCTGAGAGACAACCGCGTGGGCGTCATTTGCAGTTTCCCGTATTGGAATTGTCGGTCCGTATAATAAGGAGAGCGAGAAAGACAGCAAGTTGCACCGCGTGTCTACGGTGCCGCTTTATTATAAACTCTGCTACGCGGATCAAGTAAGAGAGAAACGAAAAAAAAAATAGAATTCCTCCAAATTTTGCTAAAATGTTTGTTTTGGTTCCCTGAGTTCTCATGTATTTTTTCAGATCATTCTGAGTCAATGGTCAATGCCTCTGAGATACAGGAGCTCAAAGTTGTCCAAAAAAGTTATTTTCGCAAAAATAGGGCTTTTTCATTCTCAAATAACGCGAAATCTGTACTTCTGAACGAAAGAAGTCATGAACCTTTTTGTTAAGAAATTTTGTTAATTTTTCAAAACAATTTTCATATTGGCCTTCAAACTTTTTTTAAGACCCTTTTCGGCCCTTTTTAGGACAAAAATAGCCCTAAATACAACAACGACCTTTTTTTCGACCTTGTAAATATGAAAATTGAATTTCTCGGTAAAAAATATACACGGAGTCAAGTTTTCAGAGTAGTCAAACAGAAATTGTTACCTCTACAGCCTTAATTCCAGAAAATTCCATAATAGTATGCAGAAACGCAGCTTTTGAAGTTTTTCTGTCATTTTCAAACATCTGCCGTAATTTGGATTCCCAATATAATATGATGTTTGGCCTTGCAACTCAAAGGCTTCTTCAAGACCTTTTAGTTGCAAGATCAAAAGCCTTTGTAGGACGTTTGGAACCAAAGATACAATAATTTAAGGGTTGTCTATTTTTTAAAGTAGACAAATGGAATACATAGTAGATTACGTAGAAGAGCAGTTATTGAGTTTCTATTTGTTTTGGTCACGGAAATAAATTGAACGTCATTTCAGTTTTATGATTATACTATCGGTAGCTCGGTTAGTAAACTGATAGTAAATGGGTATATATATAATCGTTGCGCGTCATTTTAGCTTTATGTTAAGGCGATGTAAAGCGGACACTATACCTGTAGTCATGAATATTAAATATCTTTTACCTAGAATTTATGTGAGGTTTTCAAGCTATACAATTGTACACATTAATGTTGTGCACCGTAAATGATGTACACAAAAAATTATGTACAAAAAATATATATTTTAAATAATAGATTTTTTTAAATCTTGTGTATAATTAAATATGTACTGTGTATCAAATTTTGTTTTTATTTTTCTGTGCATAATGTTAATGTGTACAATTCTTATGTGCATAAACCATACTACCTCATTATTGTTTAATTGTTAATTAATTTTAATATATTATTATTTAAAATGTTTACTTCTTCATTATGTGTACTTGAAATAACATTTTTAGAAAAACAAGAAATTTCATTAATGTTTTTATAAATTTTATTACAAACGTTATTAGTTTTCCATTCTTTTGGAATAATGAATGGATCAACTTTTCCTTCTCCGATGTTTAATAAAAATGAAGAAAAATTGTCGTCATTAGATCTTACGTTTTCTTGCAATTTAAAAATATGAAATAAAGACCAAAGATTTGAATACTTTATAGTCTCTTTAATAATAGTATTTCTTCTTCCATATTTTAATACTGGTAGAATTTGTCTAAAATCTCCACCTAAAATCATTATTTTTCCACCAAAACTTTTATCATACGACAAACATCCTTTAATGTTTTGTCTACAATTTCTAAAGCTTTTTCGGGAATCATTGATGCTTCGTACCATATGATTATACCTGTTTGTCTTAATTTTTTTTTATCTGAATCAAATTTTAAAAATGCACTTTCAATGTTATTTAAATCTAATGGTAATCTGAAAGTTCTATGACTCGTTAAAGCTTTAGGTAATAAAAATGAAGCTATACCTGTCCAAGCCATAGATAAAAAATTTTTTTTTACACCTATATGATAATATATTAATGTTTCGTATAAAAAGGTTTTTCCAGAACCTCCCGGTCCATCTATGAAAAATATTTTTTGTTTGTTATTTATTATTTGTTTAAAAATATTTTTTTGATCATCATTTAATTGTTTATACATTTTATTAAATTTTTTTCTACTAAAATCTATAGTTTCATTATTAATTTCTTCATTTTCTTCAACATACGTTTTACTTAGTTCTGGTAAACCAAAATTTTCACATGACATATCTTCTAAATTTAATATTTCATTAATATGTGATAAAGTTTTATTTTCTTTGTTTCCTTTAAAATCTTCTGTAAAAAATTTTTTATATTTGTCCCAAATACTTTTACCTTGAATATTTTCACATAATAAAAACCATGAAAAAAATTTACGTAATTGTATTGGTAATATAACTTGACATGCTTCTTCAAAAATATAATAGATTTAATTTTCATGTTCAATTAAATTCATTGCTAAAGCTGTTTCTTTGTAAGTATTATAAGTTATATTTTCATGAGTTCGTAAATCGATATAAGGTGTTGCACTTTTTATTCTGTTTAATATTAATTTAAAAAAAACGTTCACTATCTTTTGGAGATACTACATTTAATCTACCAATAGCTATGTTTTTTCTATTATTTGATCGTTTTATCCAAGATTTTGTATTATGATTGAAAATATAATATTGTGGTATATTAACATATTTAATTTTATTAGCAAAATCATCTTTTTTATTTAAATTGAACCATGCAGTTAATGTTGTTTGGTATTTATTTAATGCTGAATGTATATCATTCTCATCTGAAATTATTCTTTGTTGATTTTCTGTGTGAATACTTAATCTTATTACGGAATGACTTCTACCGCATAATGGTATTTCTTGTAATCTCCACACTACTTCCATTGGGTTTAAATATCTACCATCTATATATTGAGTTATTTCATCATAGATATCATCTTTATTATTTTCTTCAATTTTACTTTGCTTTATTTTATAATATGCTTTGTCTACTCCTTTATAAATATAATCATAAATATATTTAATACTTTGTATTGATACACAAAGTTTAGTATTAATATAAGCAGTATATTTTGTTAATAAAAAACTGTTATAAGGAATCACCATTGAATTATTAACTCGTATAATTTTCTTTGTATTTTTCAGATTATAGATATGATTCTTACAAATATTATTTTTTCGTTTATACTGTGGATATTTATTTTCTTCAATTTTGGTATATTCAATAAATACATTAAATAAAATTTGAGTATTAAAAATATAATTTCGTTTTTCATTAGATATACTACATTATATTAATTAATATATAATAATACATAAAAGTTATAAACTGTTGTATCATTATATGAGTGGGAGGTAATGTGGGGGGCGTACGGATAGCTACGGGGGCGTTGGGAAATATGAGGGGCCTGGGGGAAAACGGGGGCGTGCGGGGGGGGGGGTATAAAGGGGGTGGATGTTTATAAAATATCGTACAATTTCAAACGATTTTACGTTATTTTCTGGGGGTCCTTAAAAAAACATTGTAGGAGGGCTGTGGGAGAACCTGGGGGGCGTGGGGGGCTGCTGATGCTGAATTTTTCAATATAACTATATAATATAGGAAGATATATATATATATATATATATATATATATACTAGGGGGGTACCGCCCTGCTCGCTCCGCTCGCCAACCCCCATTATAGGTATCATATCAATATAAAATGTGACATTTATGCATTGTATTATATAAAAAAATTTTTATTATAATATATTTTTATATTATACATAATATTACATAATTGTACATTTTTTATTAAATTTTTATTATTAACATAGAAACATGAAAAAAAATACATCATATTTATTATTTATGTAAAATATCTGAAAAAAATTATTAATAAATTTAATCATTATTCATAACATATAGATTAAGCTGATTTTTATACCACCTTACATTTTAAATCTTTTTGATTTTTATCATTGTGAATTGAATTAAAATTTTTTTAATATGAAATAATTATATATATATATAGAATTAATTTATAAATATTTTCACTTTTTCTTAATTTACATTATTATTATTAATTTTCAATATATAATGAATATTAATGAAAAAGAAAATTTCTAATGAAATATTTTTAAACCATAAATTTTTTAGTAAAATTTATCAATAGTATTATTTGATATATTTAAATGTATACTTAAGATTTTTAAGATTTAGAGGATTATTTTGTTATAATTCCTGTTTGATATCTTTTTTCTTAATTTTACATTTTATAAATATATCAAAATTTTTCGATTATTAATTATCAATAGTTTTATATAATGTTTAATATTTTATGTAAATATTACATTAAATATTAAAAAAAATAATTTCTAATTATTTTATTATATTAATTCAAGATAATGTTTGATATATCTAAATGTATATTTAACATTTAAAGGATTATTTTGTTATAATTCCTGTTCGATATCTTTTTACTTAATTTTACATTTTAGAAATATATCAAAATTTTTTTCATAAAATTTAATCTTAATAAAATATTAAACATTTTATAAAAATATTAAATTTATAATTATACACGCATATATGTTTACTTTTATAAATATAAATCCCAACATTATATTGTTTAAAAATATGACATTTTGTATTTTAGAAAACTCATATTACTAATGCGAAAGAAAAAAAGGTTTAACAGACAAAATAAAAAAGAAATCCTCTGAAACAATCAAAAAATCAGTATTAAACAAAAATCTGTAATGTAATTATTTAATTATTAAATAATTACATTACAGATTTTTGTTTATGTATTTGTTTGTTTGTTTATTTATATGTTTATTTACTTTTAATAAATATCATATTGTTATATTTGTATTATTGCTTTTTCCAAATAATATTACCAAGAGTCATTCAGTTGACGTAATATTCACTGAGAATCTAACTTATAAGAAAACTGCAGCGCTCGACCGCATGCGCTCTACTTGTAAATGTCGTTATATCTTTTTTAATTATTTATCAATCGATTTGAAACTTTCCACAAATCTTCTTAATACAAAAACCAAAAACTTTCTCGCTACAAGTTTCTTGAACTTGAAAGTTCCCTCGATACTTTTTTCTCGAGTACATTATAAACGCATAATTGGTGATTTGTATTAATTAATAAACAATTGCGACTAACAATTTGAGAACTAACATTTTTTATAATCATCATAAGTTTCGCTATGATATTTAGAAAATATATTTCAAATTTCAGCGTAATCGGTTAATATTTACTTGAATATTACAACGATTTAAGTTTAAAAAAGTATTGAAATTTAATGTAAAAAATTTTCTTGTTTTTAATTTTTTTCTTGAAAAATAAAAATTTTATAAAAAAAACTGTTAATATAAAAAAGATGCGGCATGATGAGTTTTACAACGTTAAATTTTTTGATATTTATTTGAAGAAAATGAAATTTTTACTACCAAGTGACTTCAGTTTTGCGTTCTCCGAACGTAAATGCCCTTATTGCATCCGGGCCTTCAATTAGTTTTGCTGAATTGTTTATTTTTTCCACAAAATCAGCAATGCTAAGGCCATTTTCTTCTTCTTCTGCGATGTCTTTCATCGCCGAGCCTAAAGCAGCGAGTGCCGATGTAGCAAGCTGTTGTCTTTCAGTGAAATATTTGTCTCTTTTCACAGATGATTCGAACAGCATGTCAGAAATTTTTGGATTTAACTTAGGAACAGCTAATCCTTCTGATCTAACATATTTTTTAGATAGTTTTTTTTTCATTTTCTTTTATGCCATTGCTGAACTAGTGCTTCCTTCTTTTTGATATTGGTGAATGCAGTTTCACGTTAACTGCTTCTTCTTCTATGGGGTCATCACCTAACGCTTTCAAAATATTCTCATTTAGAGGTTTCTCTTCCTCCTGGGCATTTTCAATTAAATTTTCATCGCCTGAGAGCTCATTTTCCTCTTTTTTAGTAGATGCATTCTCATCATCTGTAATCTCGAGAACGAGGCTGATAAAATATAATGTAAAATTGTAGGTTATCATTCAAATCTTTATTAAACATATTCACTAAAAATTTTACGATAGTAAAATTTTAAAATTCCAAAATCTGAAGTTTAGTCTACCGGCGATCTTACATACATCTATAATAATATGCAAAAATTTAAGTATCATTTCCACATGATTCCTATCCACATGATTACATTCCATAACAAAAAAGTACACCTCGTTACGAGTATGAAAATGCTTTATTTACGAAACGAGAAGTTTAAATTGCTCGAGCAAAAGGCGAGGGTCGTAACGAGTTTCGTAAAAAAGTCTTTTGTTTTGTGATTCTATACCAATCACGAAATTTTATTAGGAAATTCCTTACATATTTCATAATTTTATCACGTAATTACATATGAGTTACGTAATTTGGTATGAGTCTTGTAGCTCTGTTACGTAATTTCGAAACAATAAATTTATTTTACGACAGAACGAAATTACGTAATTTCGTATACATTTGGTAATTTTCTTACGTAATTTATGATGAAAATTACCTATTTTGTGTTAAATATACAGAATTTTCTAATTTTGTGAAATAATTTAAAAATATTAAATCAATGTGGTAATTTTTAGTTTTTTCAAATTGGTAATTATTATTATAAATAACGTAACAAGATTACCTAATTAATGGGAAATAACGTAATTTTCTTATGGAATAAAATTACGTTATCATTTCTAAATTAGGTAATAGAATTACGAAATCACGTAGCTCATATCGAACTATATCACAGAATTACGTAACCTGTACGAAATTTCTCAATAAAATTTCGTAAAAAGTAGGAAATTACAAAAAAAATACATAATTTATACAAATAAACGTTCGAATTTAATATGTAACACAATATATACAAAATACATAATCATTTTAATTATTCACAGGGAAAGATTACATAACGTAACAGAGTTATGTAATCTATACAAAATTACATAACAAAATTATGTAATAGAATTAGAATTGTTACGTAACCTAACATTTAAATTTTCTTCGTAACGAGTTCGTAATTTTGTTGTATAACAAAATCACATAACATAATTTCGTCATCATTTTCAATAGGGAGAATAATATTATTAAATACTTGATTGACAATTGATTTTTTTTTTTGACAATTTTCAAATTCGTTTTTTGGTTTCATAACTTTTTAATTGTTTCCTTCAAAACATGTTTGTGAAACTTATAAAATAATATATTTTATTCATTTGAAATGTACTGAATGCTAGTGTTAATAGATCAAATACAATCAAGTTTTCCATAAATATGCAACATATTATATATTTATCTATTGTTCATTTCTTTCTATTTATCTCATACTTATAAAATAAGATAAATGTGAAACTTATAAAATAATATATCTATTCATTTAAAATATGCTGAATTCTAGTGCTAATAGATCAAATACAATCAAGTTTTCCATGAATATGCAATATATTATATGTTTATCTATTATTCATTTCTTTCTATTTGTCTCATAAAAATCATTGAAATTTTCAAATTTTATGTGTTTTTTCTTCTGGAACCAACCTCATATATAAGTACAAACTAATATAATGATAATGTATTTCTAAAATCCTAGAAATACATTGATTTAGTTCTCCCTTCATCCCAGGAAAAGTTCAACTGTTTTCTAGGATCCCAGAAAAAAGGTACTATATTTCTTCTAGGATCCTAGAAACAAACATAATATACTCCTTCCGATTCAAAAAATATATGTCCTAGGAAAGTACAAAGCACAAATATATATACATATATATATATATATATATATATATATATATATATGTGACATTTCACACCAACTGGAAGAGCAGAGAAATAGAAATCGCTAAAACTCGGATAATATATTCTGTTTGTAACCGAAAATATGTAAAAAAATTTTCAAGGATTTAGATTGGAAGGATCAAGAGCCATAGATCCTTGAAATTAGGAAATTTTTCAAAATTTTTGGAGAAGTACCAACTTTATGATTTTTTTTCTGAAAATCCTGATGTTTTAGAAAGAAGTTCATGAAAATACTTCTTGTTGTAAATGACGAGGAGAGTTAGCATGATTTTTCATAGACCTGAATTTTAAATTTTTCTATTGGTTCTTACACGTATTACATGGTTATTGAAATTACTCATTGTTTGCTACTTCAGAAATTGCTTTTCGAGGGCTTATTTTTTTCTATTTCACATGAACTTTAAAATGAATTTTTGATCATGTAAGTCAGAGCCATCAATAAGGAGTTAAAACAGTTTAAAATATATATTATCATGTATGATTAATTTTTATATTGAAAATAAATTAGACATGAAAATATATATTTTAAACTGTTATAACTCCTTATTGGTGGCTCTTTCTTACACAGTCAAAAATTTATTTTTAAGTTGATAAAAAATAGAAGGAAATAAGCCCTCGAAAAGCAATTTCTGAAATAGCAGACAATTTCAATTACCATGTAATACATGTAAGAACCAATAGAAAACTTCAAAATTTAGGTCTGTAAAAAATCATGCTAACTCTCCTCTTCATTTAAAACAAGAAGTATTTTCATGAACTTCTTTCTAAAACATCAGGATTTTCAGAAAAAAAATCATAAAGTTGATACTTTTCCAAAAATTTGTAAAAATGTCCAAATTTCAAGGATCTATGACTCTTGATCCTTCCAATCTAAATCCTTGAAAATTTTTCTACACATTTTGAGTAACAAACAGAATATGTTCTCAGAGTTTCAGCGATTTCTATTTTTTTGCTCTTCCAGTTGGTGTGAAATGTCCCATAGATATAAATATAAATATATATATATAAATGTATAATTGCCGAAAATAACCATTTTTCATCGTTATATTATTCTTACAAATTTTATTATCATTTATTTATCATATAACAATTAATCCATAACATTTTTCATAATTTCTTTTTCTTTTCAGCTTTTAAAGTAAAAAGGCAGTAAATTAAATTAGTTAATATAAAAGCAATTCTTTTGCGAATATCTTTAAAAAAAGTTCATTAAAAATGAATTAAAATTCTGAAAAGAATTTTAATTTTCAATAATGGCTTTGACTGAGAAAGATAAATTGATTGTTAAAGGACAGGGATTGTATAGTGGAATTACTTTCATGTTAACTGATATTCATATATTAGAATTTAATGATATTTCAAACTGGCACACCTCATTCAACATGTAATTAATTTCACTAATTCAAAGACCACAATATATTAAATCAGTACCGATTGATGGAGAATTTATACAGTTATTATTTTCCGAAAATTTGGAAAAGGGTCACCGGATTTGTGTGTATTATAATAATAAGGTAATTCATATACATGACAGTTTAAATTCTAAATATCTACGAGATGAGCATAAGATTTATAGAAACAGATTATTTCCAAACAAATCAGAATTGAGCATAGTATTTGAAACAGTACAATCACAAACAGATAATTATGATTGTGGCGTTTGCAACGAGTCCGAAATGCATTTGAATAGAAAATTTTTCACAAAATGAAGAGAAAAATTTTAAGTTAAGTTCGGTCGGTAACATAGAACAATCTTAATGTATTTTGCGAAAAAAAAATATATACAGTAGTTAGAAAAATTTATTTCTTTATAAAAAAGCATTGAAAAATTGATAAGGGAATTTTCTATAATAAGATTTTCAATAAAATATTATTTTTTTTTAATTGTAACAGTAATTTAAATTCGAACGAAAAGTCCGCTGTTGCCCGGTCCGCGTGTCCATTCTCATTGGCCGAGGGACCAAGAGAGAAGCGCGGCGCTACTTGTCTCTCACTATTGGTAAGAGATAGAGGCAAAGAGATGCGATACTAACGCGTTGGTACAACATTACACTAAATTATAACATTAATTCAATCAATCTGGGGTTATCAAAAAAGGGTTATTAAAGAAATAATTTAAGTTAAATTTGTTTCTCGTTACTCTATAATTATAAAATTCTAAATCAATGAATATATATAATAATCGTCATAAGAAATATATAATTTAAAATAGGTTTGAATTACTAGTGTAAAGGGGCTTTCGGAGTATCTAACTACTAGCAAAGATTTTAAAACAGAATTAATCGAATCAAATGATAAATTTTAAGAAGGAAATATAGTAATTATATGATGTAATATTTTTTTTATAAGATAATGCACTTTTTCTAAATAAGTTAACATCTTAAGGGAAATTTCATAGTGAAGTAATGGATTTATTATCTGATACAGTATGTAGAGGGGGGTATTCATATACGCTAGGAACAAATACAAAGAGGTCTCTGCGCATATCTACGTGACAGCTTAGATGAAGTAGATTATCTAGATGACCAATTAAGTAAGAGGGGATCAGTGAGCTCGGGCTCATGCAGCGCGAGGATCTCATATTCATTCTCTCTCGCACCGCTTCAGTTGTTAATACTCTTGTACAAGAATTTATTATTTCTCTTTGCTTTTCCGTCGTGTGAAGTAAGAAAGAGACGTGATTCTTTTTTATTTCTTTTCTTCTTAAGTGTTTTTTTATTATTATTTATTTCCTTGCTCTATAAATAAATAGTTTTAAAGCAAGTGCTGAATAATAAAGATTAATAAATAATTTTTGGTTTTTTTCGCGACTGAACTCGAATTTGTATAATTTTTTTTTATACGTAATCCTGCGTATAAGATATCTCTTTGCAGGATTACTTGCAATAATTACTTATAAAAAATAGAGTCAGTGTAATAAGAGTGATTGTGAACTTACACACATAACCAATAAAAATATATTTATTTTTACTAATAAGGGGAAAGACTAGGCCTTCGGCCGAAAAGCCCCGAGTGGTCGTTCTATGTTTTCATAGAACCGCTGCGCAGTGCACAAAAGCCTGATGGTCATGGATGTAAAAGGGTGTTGAAAAGCTGCCCCATCCAGTGGACACCACGTGCATTTTATGCCTGGTGATGCACAGGTTATCGTACACCAGGGATTAAGGCTATCTTGTCTGTTTCAGATTGTGTACGATAAAACAAACTATACACACGACCTATTTGTACTGGAATTAATTGATATAGCCAGTATCTAAAAAAAGCCAAGAAAAATCAAGAGTGGTTCTTCCTTTCTTTTATCTTTTTGCTAAAAAAAATATCTTTTCTTATAAAATTAAATTAAGTTACTCTTATGATTAATTTTTTTAATTAAATTTAGATATCTTTTTTTTGTCTTTGTTCAATTATGATTAAGGAGATGTAAAACGGACACTACACCTGTACTTATAGATGTTAGCTTCCTTTCCATTTCATTGCTGAATTTCCAGAAAAGAAATGCATTAGCTTGTAGTATGTACCATGATGATTATTTAGATAAATTTTCAAATAAATTCATTCATTAGTTTTTAAGATATTTGGATTTCTGTATAAAATTGAAAAATGTTAATAAATAATTTTGGAACTCAAAATTCTCAATAACTAATAAATGAATTTATTTAAAAATTAAACCGAATAATCTTCATGGTACATACTACAAGCTAATGCATTTCTTTATCGAAAATTTTGCAATAAAATGTAAAGATAGTGAATATTTATGAGTACAGGTGTAGTGTCCATTTTACATCTCCTTAAAGTAAATATCCGTTTAAATTAACGATTTTCTAAGAATTTGTTTCCTCATATTTTTTTATTCTTCTTTTTGATTTATGTATCAACCACATTGATAAACGAGAAAGATTTATAAAAGACGTCAGATACCTGACCAACTCAAACAAAAATACAGTGTTATTTATTTCACAAACTACCTTATGTCAATTTCATGTGGGTCGTATATTAAGTGTCATTTTGCATGCTAATATGTTCTGTCTAAAATATAAAATTATTAAAAGAAATTTTATGTAACTTCAAACCACGAACCCAATGGACACTACTGAGTCGTAAAGTCGGCGAGTATAATAACTTTACAAGAAGAAGGCAAGATTGATATCTTTCTTTTGCTGCTTACTCGAAAAATTATTGTTTAAAGAATAATAAATATTTAAATACACATATATATATATTAGACAGGTCGTTATTTCCCGAAACTTACTGAGCATCGCTCCCAACCCTTAGATCGATGTGTTTATACTAAAAATTGAAAAAGCAGCTGGAATGCCTTGTTGGAATAGAGATTTAACCTTGCTGAATCGCAAAAACCGTATTTTTTATTGTTTTTTCTTATTTTTCTTTTTTCTACATTCAGCTATGACTGAAAAAATTTTTCTGAGACCCTTTTTCACACTTTTTCTATTGCCGTGAGTTAAAATAAAATCTTATGGGGTGATTTTAGAGCCAAGAAAAATTTTCTTTCCGAATTATTGCTCTTGAAATATTAAAAAATTTTACTCAAACGGGTTCATTCTCGTGTATTTTGAGGTTAAAAGTACTTTATAATTTTTTTTATCCAAACAACCAACATAACTTTAAAGTAGGCTTAAAGATCTTCAATTTCCTTTATTATAAAAGTTTCTAGGTGCTTCTGATACTGAGATATGGCCATTTGAATTTGATAGGAAATTCGTAGAGTAAAATCTGTAAACATCGTGAGCATGCAATTGACTATCAACTCGCTCTGATCACAAATTCAGTTTTAAAGCACGCAGAAACAATCTAAGTAAAGCAAAATGAAGGTCTTAATTTCAACAAAAAAGTGGCGCTAGGTTTCTTTTGCACAGTCAGAGTTATGAAATTAGTAAATACCTATATAGAAATAATTTTCATAAATATTTGTAAATATCTGTAAATATCTCTAAATAACTGTAAATAATTAATAAAAAGTATTAAGACTGAAACATTAATAAAAGTTATTCACACTTATATATTATTATTTACAATTATTTATAGTTATTTAGTTATTTACGATTACTCAATGATTTTAAAAGTTATTTACTATTATTAACAAACACTTACAGTTACTTACTCTTGATTACTATTATTTACTATTATTTACAATTTTCAAAATTTTTAGGTAAGTAAATAGTTTATTGTTATTTATAATTATTTACGATGATTTACAGTTATTTATAGTTATTTGCTTTCGTTGTCTTAGACAATTTTTTGGAACGCATGTACGCTTACCGTTGAATGATTTTTCCCGAAGGTGTACCTAAAATGACAACGTCGCATATTTAGTCTATGGCGTAAGCGAACTATGAATTATACATCGAGTTTCGAATCATCAATCTTTGCAACTTCTTTTTAATTAATCTGTGGAATTTATAATCATATAAAAAATATAAATTAAAACTAAATATTAATTTGAATTATGCTGTGAAATATATAATTGTATAAGAAAAATGAATTGAAAATAAATTTTAATAATTATAAATAATTATAAAATTAAACAGTGAAGCAAAATTTGTTCTTTATTTAGAACTTCAAATAATATAACATCAAACTTCTATAATTTTTTATTATTAAAACTTTTGAGAAAATTTATGATTTTTTTCAAAATAATTAACTACATTAATTTCAATACAATTTTAATTTATAATTGTAATACATAAACTATGTTTTAATACAATTTTTTATTTATTAAACATATAAATATGCATGTATCTGAAAGAAATATAAGAATTTTACTCTATTTTACTCTGTTGGTAGCTTGCACCTGCTATCTAATCTTAGCAGCTTTAACATTATTTATGATTCCAAAACAATTTATTTTTGAATATTAATTTTTTAATTATTACAAATATTATACTTTTAGACATGATTTATTTAAAAAAAAGACATGATCCACTAGTCATATGCTTTATAACACTTAAGAATGTTTGATTAAATTTGTAATATTTGTGAATAATAATTGTATTAGATGACATAATGTTTGTTTTCTATGAATACTTGTTTACGTAATCAAGACTTTTTATGATCTCATAATTTTATTAACCTATCGTCTCCAATCAAATTTGAAATTAATTTCTTACTTATTGAACTTTTATTTTTATTTATTTATTGTGAATCTATAAAAGCTATTGGTATGACATTCTATACTTACAATTATAAATAAGTCGAGGAGTTGATGAACTGTGAAACAAGGAAACTGCAGCTTCTTCGCTCGCAAACAGTTGAAGCAAGACATGCACCTCATTTCTTTCTACAGGAATGCTTATTAATTAACTACTGAGTAAATGAATGGACTCGTTCCAGTATGCTTTTGTTTAAATATCCTATCTTGCATCCGCAAGGATATAAATTTTTACTGGATACAAATTTGACTAAACAAGGAAGTAATTTACACTTTAAATTTCTTGACGAGTGTTTGTTATTTAAAAATTTGACATTTCTTCAATACAACCAATACTGCAAACTTGAAATGTATTGATTAATATTTTTTTAACATTATATATTTCAGGCACTTCATTTATATTTGATATAACTATAAACACTTTGAAAACTTTATAATAACAAAATTTTTAAATTACTCTTTGAAATATAAAATTATATAAAAATGTTAACTTGGAACTAAGTTTTAATGATTATAAATGACTTTGAAGTTAAAAAATAAAGCAAAATTTCTTATATCATATCTTTATTCAAAATCTTAAATAATAATACATAAAACTTTTATAATTTTAAATCTTATGAACTAGTTTTATGAAATCGCAACAGATGTATTTTGTGCGCTGCTTGCGCATGTGCAGTGTGCAAACAAAGCTTCAAAAAAATTTAAAATCAAAATTTAATAGATTTCTTAATCATTTCTAAAATAAAGTCATCAAAAATCAATAATCAATAAATTCACCTTCATTATCTATCACTTTCTGCAATCTTCGTAGGACAGAATCGCATAAATTATGAAAATATTCTGGATTATCAAATAAGGCAATTCATGCTTCTTGAACATGTTCCACGAGCAGCTTACGATCTCGTGCCATTCCAGGTCTCAATCCTTTCACCATATATGACCAGACATTCTCGATGATGTTGAGATCTGGTGAACGTGGTGGCCAGTCAAATCTCTGAAGCTGGGAATGCGCTGCGTACCAATCACGCACTATATGTGCCCTGGTAACATGGTCAACGCAATTTTGCTGCAATTTTCCTGCAATTTTCTTGAAAATCAAAAACTTGCAGCAGAACATGTGCTGTCTGTTTCCGCATTCCATAGGGTTTTTTATGAAAAGAAATTACAGCAGATAAGTGCAACAGAATTGCACGTTTCTGGCAGAGAGAAAGTGCAATCTACGGAACGGAAAGAATGCGCAGAATCTTGAAGATATTTTGCAGTAAACTTGCGGAAAAAACTTATTACAGACACTAGCAACAAAATAGAGTAAATAATTCCCGACAAAGTTTTGCAACACGATTACGTAAGAATTGCAAATTGTCAAATGCTGTTCTGCGAATCGTAATAAGTACACAAGCATATAACAGAATCGAAACAGTTTTGCATCAGAAACTTGCAGCAGCACTTTACTTCAGATTTACAGAAGAATGACAAAATTTAAGTGCAATTATATAACGAGAATAAACATGCAAACTTACAGCAGAATTAAAGCAGTCTTCCGTAAGAATCTTGCAGCAGCACTTTACCCCATAATTACATAAATATGAGAAAAGTTCAGTGTAATTTAATGATGAGAATTAACACGCAAATGTACAGCAGAATTGAAGCAGTTTTATGTGAGAATCATGCAGCAGATTTGCGCTAAAATTACATCAAAAGAACAAAAGTTAAATGCAATCTTATCATAAGAATAATCACGCGAGCATGCAGCATACTTGAAGCTATCTCGCATAAGAATCTTGCGACAAAACTTTACTACAGAATTACGTATGAATGTAGAACTAAAATATTTATCATCTTTTACTGATAGAAATTCATTTAAAACTTTTCTTAGATATTATAAAAATTTTTTATCCACGCTTTCTATATTTGACAGTTGGCTACAATGGTCTCCTCTCTTCTCCCCAATGTCTACATGTATATAATTTTATACTATAACATCAGCGCCCACCACTTTGTGTATATATGTTAATTGTTTTTTGCCTTTCTTCTTTTTTCTCTTAGCCAATATGTGCCTATAGGTGTAGGTATTGGTAGTAAGAACACGTCAAGTTTAAAGAAATGCGTTAAATGTATCGCAATTATAAATTATTATATTTTCATTAAATTATAAATAATAATTTTTAAATTCAACATTTGCTTTCTTAAAAACTGTCAACAACTCTTATGAACATGTTCTCGTTAGTTGAATGTTAATAATATTCACAATGAAAATTTTTTATTAAAATACAATGTATTATCTTTATTCTATAAAGTGACTTCAAGTTTTGAACTATCAATTGACTTTGGAATTCTATAAACTGTGCTGCTGCAAGTTTCGATTGGCAATCTGTTACAAATCTGACGCACGTTTCAGTCGCAATTAAATTTCAGCATGTATGCATTAAAATGTAGAAACAGACCACGCAAGTTCTGCGCAATCGTGCTTGCAACAGATGGTGTTACCAGGGTGCGGTATGTATAGGACTATTATCTTCCACTATATCAATTGGCACCTCATCGTCTGCGTATCGTTCTCGTAGACTTGGCAGAAGCTCATTTTCAAGAATGTTCACGTATGCTTGAGCATTGAGTCAATACGAAAAATATGACCAGAACCATCACCGTTCACCCACGCTCCGAAAAATTATCTAAGACAACGAAAGTAAATAACTATAAATAACTGTAAATTATCGTAAATAATTATAAATAACAATAAACTATTTACTTACCTAAAAATTTTGAAAATTGTAAATAATAGTAAATAATAGTAATCAAGAGTAAGTAACTGTAAGTGTTTGTAAATAATAGTAAATAACTTTTAAAATCATTGAGTAATCGTAAATAACTAAATAACTATAAATAATTGTAAATAATAATATATAAGTGTGAATAACTTTTATTAATGTTTCAGTCTCAATACTTTTTATTAATTATTTACAGTTATTTAGAGATATTTACAGATATTTACAAATATTTACGAAAATTATTTCTATATAGGTATTTACTAATTTCATAACTCTGACTATGCGAAAGAAACCTAGCGCCACTTTTTTTTTTAAATTAAGACCTTCATTTTGCTTTACTTAGATTGTTTCTGCGTGCTTTGAAACTGAATTTGTGATCAGAGCGAGTTGATAGTCAATTGCATGCTCACGATGTTTACAGACTTTATTCTACGAATTTCCTATCAAATTCAAATGGCCATATCTCAGTATCAGAAGCACCTAGAAACTTTTATAATAAAGGAAATTGAAGATCTTTAAGCCTACTTTAAAGTTATGTTGGTTGTTTGGATAAAAAAAATTATAAAGTACTTTTAACCTCAAAACACACGAGAATAAACCCGTTTGAGTAAAATTTTTTAATATTTCAAGAGCAATAATTCGGAAAGAAAATTTTTCTTGGCTCTAAAATCACCCCATAAGATATTATTTTAACTTACGGCAATAGAAAAAGTGTGAAATAGGGTCTCAGAAAAATTTTTTCAGTCATAGCTGAATGTAGAAAAAAGAAAAATAAGAAAAAACAATAAAAAATACGGTTTTTTGCGATTCAGCAAGGTTAAATCTCTATTACAACAATGTATTCCAGCTGCTTTTTTAATTTTTAGTATAAATACATCGATCTAAGGGTTGGAAGCGATGCTCAGTAAGTTTCGGAAAATAACGACCTGTCTAATATATATATATATATATATATATATATTCTGATAAGAAAGTAATGAGGTAAGATCAATTGATAAAACGAAAATTAAATATAAAATTAAGCATAGCTAATCTTGCTATAAATTCTTAACATTTTGACGTTACACGTTTTTGCAATTGTTTTTGCTATTGTAATACTTTATAATTTAGGTCCATGTTATTCAAGATATGATGTTTCTCAAATGCGATTACGGTTATCAAGGATTTTTAAAACGCAACAAATAAGAATGTTTCCAGTTTTGCTAAACTATAATAATGCAAATATTAATTACGATAATCCACCGGACATGATAAGGAGGAGTTTTTGTCATAAGTAACGTCTAAATCAAATACTATTAAATTTAGATTTCGCCGAACTTGAACTATTAGAAAAAACTCACAAATGCATTTATTGGCAGAACAAAAAAGAACAGGAAATGTATTGTAAACAAAAGAATTTGAATCATGAAACAGTTTTGATGGAAATTGACAATGACATTTCAGATATAAATTTTTAAAAACCAGATAATGATATAATGGAAATCGTTGATATCCACTTAAATTATAACGATAATAAAATTAGCACCGTTGAGATTAAATTAAATGAAGAAAAAAAAGAATCAAAAGAAATAGATGAAAAAGAAGCTTTATTTGTAACAGGACTTAAGAGCATGACAAAGCTGCCCGCCTTCTAATAATAGTTCCAATCCTAACTTATGAATAAACGATGCGTTTAAGCTTCTGACAGCCGGAATGGCGCCATATGGCGTCATCCCATGATCGGCTCATATATACTACTACTTAAGAAACATTTATATGGAAAATTACGAGGAAGTTACACTTTTTTAGTGGAAAAAATGCCGGCTGTCAGAAGGTTAATCGAGTATTTTCGCTATGAAGTAAAAATTTGTAAGATTAAACTCTAGTGTGGACAACTCAAGAAATCCACCAAAATATTATACATATAAAGTTATAATGAAAACTTTTAATGCATCGTATTTTATGGATCGAGTTTGATATCTAATTTCCAATCTAAGCTAATAAAAAAATAACAAGTTCAAATGATTTTTTATTTAAAAAAAAATGCTTGTATTAATATAGCTTTAGTGCGGACAAGTCATTATATTTGTTTAATTTATTAATTTAAAAAAAATTGATATAATAAAAAAAGAAAAACTCAATTGCTGCAGCTCTGACATCCCGTTAATAGGAAAATGGTAACAGAACAATCACATAAATATAAATAAATTTCGGAAAAAGACATTATGAAAATTAAAGAAAAGCAGCCCAATAAATATAAAGAAAACTTGAAAAATACTAAGATAACAAAAATGAAATCAAAGATAAAAAAGGGCACTGATAAAATGGAACGAACACGTAAAAATGAAGCTACACGTAAGAAAAAAGCTTACATAAAAATGAAAGAAGAACAACCAAATAAACATAAAAAAAATTGAAAATGTGAAGATATAAAAAATAAAATCAATTGAAAATAGAGATACTAATAAATTGAAAAAATTGCATGAAAAAAAAATTACGCAAAAAAGAGACTTATAGAACAGTTATTAGTGAACAATATAATGAATATAAGAAAATAGTACATATTAAAAATCAAAAATTGGAAAATGCCGATATTATTAAGTAAATACAAGTAAAAAATGATTGTTACCAATCAAAAGAATCACGCACAAGGTGTAAACAAATAAAAATTGATGACCATGAACATGTTAATAATGATACTACAATAAATAAACCAATAGTTGAAAAAAAGATATTATTATTAAGTGTAAACGATTAAAAATTAAAGACAATAATTATAATGAAAATTACAATCATAATAATTATAATAACAATCATAATATTGTATTGGACAAAATTATTGATAAAAGAATAAAGGGCAAAGTAGTAAAAGAATTAAAGAAATTAAATGCAAAAATAGTAACTAAAAAAATTAATTCGAAACTGATTGGTTGTATAACAAATATATATTTCGATGAATGCTTCAGCATTCGCTAATTTTGGTGCCAATTTTGATACATTGCCGGATAAAGGACCACAAGTTAATAGAATATGTGGAAAAATTTACCATAATGTATATGCGTTACATCCATAGACATAAAAAGAATAGACTGCGTCTGCTATACAAAGTTTTTCAGCTCATTGCGAGAAGCTAACGTCAGTGCTATCTCTCTCTAAATGGCGTGCATGGCTCTGCCCATTTAGAGAGAGAGAGCACTGACATTAGGTTCTTGCAATGAGCTGAAAAACTTTGTATAACAGACGCAGTCTACCCTTTCTATGTCTATGGTTACATCCTTATAAAGATGAAGCACGTAAATATGGACAATTATATATTTCAGATAATAAAATGGCAACGATTGAACGGAATTTGAAAAAGTTTAATATAAATTTAACACTATTAAAACATTTAGATATCTTGATAAGAGACATTAACCTTTATGCTAAAGCCTTTAAAATAATGCATAAAGTAAAAAAAGAAGAACTACAATGATGTGCAAAAATCTATTGCCCTCCAAGAACTGTTACTATGTCCATTGTCTGCGATAATAATTTGAATAAAAATAGATATAATCTACCTACCTGTAATGGAGTTGCAATAGTATATGTTGGAGAAGACGATCTTCCTCCTATTGAACGTGATATTGTCATTTACTCTAAGTGTGATAAACCAATTAGTATACCGACAATTAGCAAACATACAGATCCAATGACATATCCGCTTATTTATCCTAATTGTGGTTTTGGATGGATGCCAAATATGATAAGTAAATTTGGAATATTTTAAATTTTAAATTTCATAATTATAGATTTAGTGTTAGAAATGAATTTAATCCATCCCTTAATTTGGGAAAATAATCTCAACAATCGATTGTTGATGCGTTTGAAAAAGTTAAAACCTCCAGATTATATTTCATACGAAATAACCAAAACTTATTAAGAAGTGATTGTTACAAAGGTGTTATAGATTATTTACATAACAAAAAAAAATTAGATTCTTCAAAAATTGAAAAAATGGTAATATTACCGTCAAACTTTACAGGAAATCCACGATTTTTAAAACGAAATTGCATTGACTCAATGACACTTGTAAATTATCATGATAAACCTGACCTTTTTGTAACTATGACCTGTAACCCACATTGGAATAGACCAGATATTATAACAAAAGTATTTTATCAAAAAGTAGAAGAATTAAAAAATTTAGTAATAAAAAAGGGAATATTAGGAAAATGTATTGCATATAGTTATGTAATTGAATTTCAAAAACGAGAATTACCGCATATGCATATGTTAGTAACAACTTACTTTTGGATAAAAATGATAAATTTTATATTCGCGAAAAAGTTGATGAAATAATAAGTGCAGAAATCCCAAATAGAGATATTTATCCAAAATTATATAGTATTATTAAACAATTTGTGATGCGCGGTGGTATGCAAAATATAAATTGTCCATGTATGGATAAAAATACGAAACAATGTACTGGAAATTTTCCAAGAAAATTTAATAGTACAACATTTAAATCCAATGGATATCCACTATACAAACGTAAAAATGATATCGTCGAAATAATTCTCAAAAATAAATTTACAGAAAGAATTGCAGATAATGGATTTGTTGTTCCTTATAATCCTTACTTATTATTGAAATTTAATGCACACATAAACGTAGAAGTTTGTTACGCTGTACACTGCATTAAATATTTATTCAAATACTGTTATAAAGGTCATGATCATACATTAAAATACATCAAGTAAGTGTGGATTTTCAATTAGAAAATAAAGACACTTTTTAAAATGACAATCGTGGAAATTTTGAATATGAATATGACGAGATCCAACAATACATTAATACACGATATTAATGTCCACCTGAAGCAATGCACAGATTATTAGAATGTCGCTTACATGTTATTTCACATACTATAAAACGTCTAAGTGTTCATGAAGAAAATCAACAAAACGTATTTTTTAAAGAAGGAAAAGAATAAATGATCATGAAAAAATGTGGGAACAACATTAACAGGATATTTTGAATTAAATAGAGAAGATTTTGAAGCACGAAATTACTTGTATTCAGAAATACCAAATTTTTATACATTTTTGAAAAACTGAAAAAGTAGAATAAAAGAAAAAAAAGAAAACCAATACTTAGTAGAATGTACTTAGTAGGTCCGAAATATAGAGAACGTTATTTCATTAGGTCATTACTATTACATGTTAAAGGAGCCACATATTTTGGAGCTTCGTGTACTGTTGATGATGTGATATACAATTCGTTTTATGAGTCAGCTAAGGCAAAACAATTAATTAATGAAGATGAAGGATGGGATAGATGTTAGGGAGAAGCATCTTCAACAGAATTCCTTCATGCTCTTTGTGGATTATTTGCTTTCATTTGCATTTTTCATAATCCTATAAATGCACGAGATTTATATGAAAAATATAAAGATAAGTTATACCATCCTAAATACGAAAAAAATATAGGTGAAAATCTTGCATGGAATGTTATAAAAAATAATTTACAAGTCAATGGATTTTCTTTAAAAGATTTCAATTTACTCAACATAAGCTTATTTATAGAAGAAAATATTAATCAAATAATTTTAAATCATAATAATAATATTCTTAATGAATAAAAAATGAAAATAAATTCTTTAAATGATAAACAAAGGCAAATATTCAACTCCACTATAAAAAGTTTAAACAACTAACGTAAAGAAAAATATATTTTTATAGATGGACCAGGTGTAAGTGGAAAAAGTTATTTACTTAACGTTTTAATTGTTTATTTTAAATATCATACTATACATTATTTATGTTTAGCTTGGATAGCAATAGCAGCGAATTCATTAGTCGATGGAAAAATCGTGCATACAACATTTAAACTAAAAGGCGTTAAGACGTCGCTGGATTAAATTAATTAATTAATAATGAAATTAATTTTGATGCTTTGTTTTCAAAAAAAGTTTGACATACTTACAAAATGATAAGTGAGGCTAGAGAATTAATTTGTTCTCATTAGAAAAAATATTGTTTTTTACTGTTCAAGTTGCGGACAACTATTGATTTCTAGTAATAACTACTAGTTTTTCCAAAAACCTACATTTTTCGATTAGAAAAGGATAGAGAGATACAACGTCCTCTTAAATATAACAGATTGTACAACTTGTAAAGTTAAGCCTAATTCTGCAGAAAGCAAACAAAGGGAACATAAATAATTATTTGGAATAAAATATCCATGACTTTAAATATTGCTTTTGAAGCAGTTGATCGTCTTTTTCAAGATTTATGCGTTGTGAACCAACCCCACATAGCATGAAATAAAACAGTGAAACATTTCAAAATCTTTCAGTGAAAGATTCCTTAGAAATATTTTATAAATATTGTTGAAATATTTCGTAGCAAGATATAACGAACGAATAAAAAATCTTTCAATGAAATCTCTTAGCAATATTACAGTAATATTATATTGAAATATTTCATGAAACCTCGATGAAATATTATAAACAATATTTCATAAATCTTTCAACAATATTTCTCTGCGAGATTATTGGTTTACTTATATTACAATGAAAGATTGCTGAAAGCTTTCAAAGAAAGTTTTCACGAAACCTAATTGAAAGATTTATGAAAGATTTCTCACAGGCGTTCTCCTAGCTGTACCTCGAAAACTTCACGCGATCTTTAATAAATCTTTTATGCAACATTGCAAAGAAATATATTAGCGATCTTACAGCGAAGGCTTCACGGAATATTTCATAAATCTTTAAACAATATTTCACTGCAAGATTTTTGGTTTACTTACACTGCGATGAAAGATTGTTGGCAACTTTCATTGAAATCTTTCAGAAAACATGTTTGAAAGATTTATGCAAGATTTCTCCCATACGTTTTCCCTACTGTACCTCGAAACCTTCACGCAATCTTTTATAAATCTTTAATATAATATTGCAACGAAACGCAGTAGCAATCTCACAAAGAAGGTTTCACGGAATATTTCATGAAATCTTTCAACAATATTTCTCTGCAAGATTTATGGTTTATTTAGACTGCGATGAAAGATTGTTGGAAGCTTTTATCGAAATCTTTCAGGAAACATAATTGAAAGATTTATGAAAGATTGCTCGTGAGCGTTCTCCATGCTGTTCCCGAAAATCTTGACGCAATATTTCATAAATCTTTCATGTAATATTGCGAGGAAATATAGTAGTAATCTCTCAAAGAAAGCTTCATGGAATATTTTATAAAATCTTTCAACAATATTTCTCTGCGAGATTTTTTGTTTACTTCAACTACAACGAAAGATTGTTGGAAGCTTTCATAGAAATTTTTAGGGAAACCTGTTTGAAACATTTATAAAAGATTTTTCTCCAGTGTTTTCCATGCTTCAGCCAAAAACCTTCACACTATCTTTCATAAATCTTACATAAAAGATTTTTAAAACTGTTATAATTTTGCAATGAAAAATTGTAGAAATCTTTTATAAATATTTTCTTGAAATATTACCGTCAATGTTGCTAAAATCTTTCATGAAAGATTTTTGTAACTCTGATAATCTTGCAATGAAAGATTGCAGAAATATTTCATAAATATTTTCTTGAAATATTACTGTAAATATTGCTGAAATTTTTATAAATCTTTCATGAAAGATTTTTAAAACTGTGATAATCTTACAATGAAAGATTGTGGAAATCTTTAATAAATATTTTCTTGAAATGTCACCGTAAATATTGCTGAAATCTTTCATAAATCTTTCATCAAAGATTTTTGTAACTCTAAAAATCTTGCAATGAAAGATTGTAGAAATATTTAATAAATATTTTCTTGAAATATTACTGTTGATATTGCTGAAATCTTTCATAAATCTTTCATGAAAGATTTCTATGATAGTTACAATATTGCAATGAAAGATTTTGGAAATCTTTAATAAATATTTTCTTGAAATGTTACCGTAAATATTGCTGAAATCTTTCATAAATCTTTCATGAAAGATTTTTGTAACTCTGATAATCTTGCAATGAAAGACTGTAGAAATATTTTAGAAATATTTTCACGAAATATTACTGTTGATATTGCTGAAATCTTTCATAAATCTTCCATGAAAGATTTCTATGATAGTTACAATATTGCAATGAAAGATTTATTTGATTGCTTAAATCTGGCCACGATATATTGTGTAAATATTTATTCGAAATGATTTAGAAGTCTTGTTAAAATATTTCAGAAATCTTTCAATGAAATATTTTTAGGATTTATTTTCCTGCTACGATTGAGATTCCTAATGCCGATAGAAGGACGCGCGTTCAATGCGCGTTTTGTTCCCAAGTGGTAAGAGGATAGCTGACTCACTATATAAGGCAAAAGCTCTGATTAGTGCATACGTGCGCAGCGCTTATCTTATCCAATTTAAATGCGACTTTATAAGTGGATGTAAAATTATGTATGCGGATATGTATTTCATGTGGAAGTATAATGAATCAAAATATAATATAGTATCATGTAAATAAAAACTATAATTATTGTGAATATATGTGTGTGTGTGTGTGTATATGTGTATGTGTGTGTGTGTGTGTTTGTTATATCGATATCACCGAAAGATTGTAAAAATGAAAGATTTCTATGACTTTAATAATCTTGCAATGAAAGATTGTAGAAATCTTTCAAAAAGATTCCTTTGAAATGTTACCGTAAAAATTGCTGAAATCTTTCATAAATCTTTCATGAAAGATTTATTTGATTGTTTAAATATTGCTTCGAAATATTGCATAAATATTTCTTAAATTTTTATATGAAATATTTTAGAAAATCTTGTTAAAATCTTTCAAAAAACTTTCATTAAAATATTTTTTTGCAGTCTCTCAGGTGGACATAGCGGGCTTCCAACAACATTTTCGTTTAAAACTTTTCACAAAAGGCTAATGAAAGATTTTATAGATATGTACAGTAAATATATTTCTGAAAGAAAGGAAAAATATTTCATAAATCTTTCATGAAAGATTTCTATACTGGTGATAATCTTACAATGAAATATGGCATCAATCTTTCATAAAGATTTTCTTGAAATATTTTCGTAAATATTGTTGAAATATTTCATAAATCTTTCATGAAAGATTTTTAAAACTGTGATAATCTTGCAGTGAAAGATTGTAGAAATCTTTCATAAATATTTTCTTGAAATGTTATCGTAAATATTGCTGAAATCTTTCATAAATCTTTCATGAAAGATTTTTAAAACTGTGATAATATTAGAATGAAAGATTGTGAAAATCTTTAATAAATATTTTCTTGAAATGTTACCGTAAAAATTGCTGAAATCTTTCATAAATCTTTCATGAAAGATTTATTTGATTGTTTAAATATTGCTTCGAAATATTGCATAAATATTTCTTAAATATTTATTTGAAATATTTTAGAAAATCTTGTAGAAATCTTTCAGAAAACTTTCATTGAAATATTTATTTGCAGTCCCTCAGGCGGACATAGCGGGTTTTCAACAATCTTTCATTCTTTCCTTGCAAATATTTCTGAAAGCTTTCATAAATATTTCATGCTATGTGGGACCTTTCGGTGGCAAAACTGTAATTGCATCAGGAGATTTCAGGCAAACATTACCAATTGTACGACATGGAAGCTGTATGAATATAATTAAAAATTCAGTTGAATTTAGTTCATTATGGCAGAATTTAGAGCCTAAAATATAGAGACCAAAGTAAATATAAGAATCAAAAAAATATTAGGTTAAAAAAAATATAGAGACCACCACATAATGATAACAAAAATATTAAGCACGAAAAAATGTTTTAAAAAAATATTGGGCTCAGAAAAATATAGAGCCGAAAATACATAAGAATCAAAAAAATATAAGATTCAAAGAAATATTGGGCCCAACAAAATATAGAGCTCAGAAAAATATGAGAATCAAAAAAATATAGAGCTTAAGTAGAATAAGAATCAAAAAAATATCGGGATCAAAAAAATTAAAGAATCAGACAAATATTGGGCCCAAAAAATATAGAGACCAAGAAAATATAATAATAAAAAAAATATTGCGCCCAAAAAGATATGAGATTAAAAAAATATAAACCCAAAAAAAAAGTTAAACAATAAGGCTCAAAAAAATAAATGGCCCAAAAAAATTAGAGGCCCAAAAAAAATAGGACTCGAAAAAAAGTAGGTCCAAAAAAATATAATGCTTAGAGAAATATAGGACCAAAAAAGATATGGAAGCCAAGAAATAAGAGGCTGGAAAAAATTAGGCCCAAAGAAAATAAGACTCAAAAAAATGTAGAGCTTAAAAAATATAAGGCCCAGAAAAATATAGAGCTAAATAAAATATAGGACCTAAAAAAAGTATAAAACCCATAAAAATATAAATTTCAAAAATAATCGGGCCCAAAAAAATATAGAGCCAGAGAATATATAGGAATCGAAAAAATATTTGGCCCAAAAAAATTAGAACCTAAGACAATATAAGGCCCAAAGAAAATAGCACTCAAACAAAAGTAGGGCTCGAAAACTATAAAGCCCAGACAAATATAAAGCTAAATAAAATATAGGACCCAAAAAATCATAGAACCCAAGAAAATATAAATTTCAAAAAAATTTTGGGCCCAAAACATAGAGCACAGAAAAATATAAGAATTGAATATATATTAGGCCCAAAAAAATATCGGGCCCAAAGAAAATAGGACTCAAAAAAATGTAGGGCCTGAAAAATATAAGGCCCAGAAAAATAAAGCTTAATAAAATATAGTGCCCAAAAAATTTATGAAACCCAAGAAAATATTAATTTCGAAAAAATATTGGTGTTAAAAAAATATAGAGCTCAATAATATATGAGAATTAAAAAAATATAGGGTCCAAAAAATATAGAGCCTAAGAAAATATAAAGTCGAAAAAAATATAGGGCCCAAAAAAATATAAGGCCCAAAAAATATAGGGCGCAAGAAAATATAAAGCCCAAAAAAATATAGAGACCAAAAAAATATTGGGCCCAAAAAAAATAAGGCGCAAGAAAATATAAGGCCCAAAAAAATATTGAGCTAAAAAAAATATAAGAACCAAAAAAATATGACCCAAAAAGATGCTTATGACTAATGAGCACTAATTATATAAGGCCCAATAAAAAATTGCTAATCTTATTACCAAAAGATTAGACACATTTAACAAATGCGGAGAACCGGAGAACTGGAGAAACGGAAAAAAGTGGTTTCACTTTAATATAACATAGGATAGGATAGGATATTTTCTAGTTTTACAAACCTTTCATGTGTAGGTGACAATGTATCAGACCGTGATGTAGAAGACAAAGTCAAATTTTCCATACTTTTATGTTTATATTTAGCTTTTAGAGCTATAAAACTATTAAAACACTTTTGATGAAATCCATTGAGTGTATCAAGTTTTGATGGTAAATCTACGTCATTAAATTTAAAATTATTCTCTGTACCAATTTGGAGCACATCTTTACACTTTTGTAAAGTATGTTCTGTAAATTTTTTTACACTGTCTTATAGTAACAAGTATAAGGTAGCCATACTTCCTAATACTTGTTACTATAAGATTTAATGATATTATTGATTAGACTTTTTATTAGTCACTATGAGATCTCGATCGAATTTTCAACGTTTCTAATCTCCACCACCTACTGAATCACTTTGGCGATTAATACAAAATAGATATACTCTTTGAAAATATCTGCCTGATAGCAAAATCATATTGAAGAACGCTAATATACGCATTACTCAAAAAATTAGTCTTATTCACACAAATTTACGTAAAAATCAGTATAATAATATTTTATTGTATTATCACGGGCCGGTTAACGAACGTACATCTAGTCATAACAATCCTTACTGACATGTATCACGTGATCAATCTATAGATGGTACTATTTGTACAGCGATAAAGCATTTAGAATTAATTTTTGTTTTATTACATTTATTATTATTATTATTAAGATTATTAATATAATTAGGTATGTTTATAATTTAATTAACTATTTAATTTATATACATTATAATTACTTAATGATATCAAGATGTACATTTTTATTTCTGACTTAGGTGAAAGAATTTTTAATTTTCTCATTTGAGTGGAAATTTTAATAATTTGAAGTTAATTGATAAAATGAAATAAAAACAAAAATAACGCATGATAATTTAATATTTTGATGAATTAAATATTTCATAAAAAAAAATTGAATTCTGTAATAAAGTCTAAAATCTGCAATAAATGAGCACGTGTGTAAATGCTGCAGTTTCAATTTTCAGACTTGCCTACTAAGACCTTATCCCGATTTCTAAACTGGAAGGCAATAATTTTTTTGTTTATTCATAAGATAAACAACTTATATCCAAAATTTCAACTTTGTGACTATGACGTAATTGACAGGCAAATTTTTTCGTGTTATATGTTCATTGAAGTACTTGTAAACAAAATTTTAGCCTAGTGACTATCATGTGACTACACTTGTTTTTTACATCTTTGAACTAACGCCCATGCATAACACCCCCCCGGTTGACCAACAGACAATGCTAATTACTCTCCGTACACCCATCTTAAACGTTATACAAAGTTTCAGCTTTGTGACAATCACGTAAGTAAAATTTGCACGGATTCCTGGACTTAAAAATGACTACAATGTACTTTACCGGACTGTAAATATAATTAGCATAAATAAATATAAATACTAAACATATGATTTATATTATAAAAACTTCATAAAATATAAATTTTTATAAAATTTAACTTTGAAACGACATTTCACTCGTGTCAATGCAAAAAAAAATGATTTATGATGGATTTGACGAGTTGAGAGGCGGTCGTAACCATTCGCCGCTTAGTGACGCTGTGGTCAGATGAGAAAAAATGTTAAATATTTTCTACACAGCGATTTACAATTTACTAAGACCATAATATACTTTTTATGTTGTCAATGACTCTAGCTATATGTATGTAGAATAATTATTGATGATAATCTTGTTTGAAAAGTTTAAGATTGTTATAAAGCGAAAAATGCAGCGCGAGATAAGGCAGGCGTAAGCATACGTATTCATCATTCTTTAGTATTACTTTCTCTATCGCACTAAAGAAAAATACACATGTTTACATCGGCTCTACCATGCGCAGCATTTTTAACTCAATAAAAATATTTTGAACTTATCAAACAAGATTAGCATGAATAGGTATTCTACACACACACATATATATATATATATATATATATATATATATAGCTGGAGTTATTGACAACATTAGAAGTATATTATTGACTTACTAGGAGAGTGTCACACCTCCGGATCACGGATTTTGCTCAAACTTCGGGATAAGTTTTCAGATGATAAAATATGAAAAAGCTAAAGTTATAGTTACAAACACTCAATATTTTCCAAGTTACAGGCAATTAAAGAAAAACACTAAAAAAGTTACTAGATTTTCAAACGCATATAGTTCTTAAGCATTGATAGCTAGAAGCTTGAAACTTTTTTTAACCGACTTCAAAAAGGAGGAGGTTCTCAATTCAACTAAAATTTTTTTTTTTTTTTTTTTTGTCTGTTACCTCATAACTCGGTCATTTCTTAACCGATTCGAAAAAACTTTTTCGTATCTCATAGAGAATGTCTGCAGGAAGGTCCCATACGTGTCCTATAATTATTGGGCCAATTTTCGGTTTGTATGACCCAATTATCAAATTAAGAAAAAAACCGGGTCTTCTGTTTTCTCATTTACCTCCCTTATACTTTGCCTTCTGTCTCTCTCTCTCTCTCTCTCTCTCTCTCTCTCTCTCTCTCTCTCTCTCTCTCTCTCTCTCTCTCTCTCTCTCTCTCTTTCACTAAATTCACTAAAAGATAGAAAATAAAAATTTTTTAACAAAAACAAACAATTTAAAAAATTTTTAATAAATAAAAACTGACTTTAAAAGTATCGAATAAAAACAAAATTTTTTACAAAAAAATAAGATTTTAAAAACATTGCACTAAAAAATGACAAAAAATTTTTAACAAAAAAAAAACCGACTTCAAAAAATGCACTGAAAAGTAACAAATAATTTATTATCTTTAGAAATCATACAAATAATTGGTAAAATACAATTTTAGAAGTCGGCGTCTAATTCTAAATCTGTGGTGCGTAAGCAGAACGACTTAGTCCATTTTTTCAAAAATAACGTTCACATTCATTGTTCAAAAATAACGTTTACATTTATTGTTAAAAAATAACGTTTACATTTATTGAGGAACTAGACGCCGACTTCTAAAATTGTATTTTACCAATTATTTGTATGATTTCTAAAGATAATAAATTATTTTTTACTTTTCGCATCTAGTCAGTAAAAAAAACCCAAAAATATCGTGCTTATAGCTTAAATGGTTACAAATCATGTAGAATTTTTCCACAAAGATTTGATGATGCTATATAACCTAAAAGGATGAAAAAAATACAAACCCTTCCTATTTTTACGGGAAATGCGGTACAGGGCCAATTTTTGCAAAAAACTTGTATTTTGTTTGAAATTACTTGCTTGGATTTTCCCAGATATTTCCTGTTGGTGCGCCATAGTTAAAAATGCAAAAAAACTCATTTTTTCGACGTTTTTGGCTGATTGTAGCTCATTTGCAGATTTTGTATTATTATTTATACTATGAAATTGTATTCTAGAACTTTATTTATGAATTTAATTATGCAGTCAAGTCGGAAAAATAAGATTTACAAATATTCGCATCATATCTTTGCACGAATCCACATTTTAGATTAGGTATTTAAACACTTCTTTCATGATTTTGTTGATATTTTACTACTTTATATGTGATAAAATCTTTTAAATATTATATTGCTTTAATAAAAGAGAATATTTTGATAAATAAGTCATTTCACAGGTACAGCTATATTAAGTACGGTCAAAATATCAACTTGAGATTACATATGAATTTATATTTTGTAAGAAAAACTTATCAATACAAATGTTATCATCATGATTTAATAATATGAACCTTGATTTTGGCATTTTTAACACTATGTAATCTAAATCTGCACTTAAGTCACACTTTTGCGAGAGCTATGTGGTCTATTTTTACACTGTGTAAAAAAATGTGAGCACGCGAGAATTGAAATCTTGTTTACATGTCTCATATTTATATTACAATATTAAATATATTTTTGTTAAAAAGCGCATATTATTCGCAATCATTTTATGACATTTGCAATCGTTTTAAAGATCATAAATAAAGTTTGCACTTATGTCATGTATTGTATTGTATTATCTCCATTGACATAGGTACGAATCCAGTAACGTAACTCAAGTAACAATCATTAGGCTGGAAGTTATAATCTTCACTCAGTTCTCAGATATCTATCTGTGTTTTTACTCTTCTTCCATAAGAAGAACAAGAATAGAATATTTGAGAACTGAGTAGCAACTACAACTTCTAGCCTCAGACTTGAGTTGGGTCTATAAATTCGAGCCATAAAAATACATTTTGGCCCGAATTCATAGTCGTGTCTTGAGTATTAAGTATGACTTAAAACTTAAGTTTCGTTACTTGAGTATCAGCTGTTACTTCAATTGAGTGCTACATGAAGAGGTTATCACAGTTAGTTATGAAACAAGGTCACACAAATTAGATAGTCGTCGGTAAGGATGTAAAACTCAATTGGAGTAACAGCTGATACTCAAGTAACGATACTTAATTTTTCGGGCCTAAGTTCGGGCCAAGGAAAAATAACATGTAAAATATTTTGTATATAGAATAACGAATATTAGTATTGAAACAGTATTACGAATATTATTATAAAAAATAAAATTCTATATTTATTAATTTTATATATTAGGTAAGGATTTATTTCTTACGAAATTGTAGTTTAAGACGATAATATTATTTCATAAGCTATATTACAATATTAGAATAACATTGTATAATAATTGATTCGATATTAAATGGTTTGTTACAATTATTATTGTAGATGTTTAAGAAGATCTTTCGATAAAACATTAGAGCAAAATATTCGAATTATAATTTGTATATGGTTAAGATAATAAATCCAAAACCTTTGATAATATATAGGGCTATTACACGCTAGAAAAAGAACAGGAACAGATATAAGAAATACATTACTTCTATATCTATATATATGAGGAATAGCGAGTTGCTGCTAGATATAGAAGCAATGTATTTCTTAAATCTGTTCCTGTTCTTTTTCTAGCGTGTAATAGCCCTATATATTATCAAAGGTTTTGGATTTATTATCTTAACCATATACAAATTATAATTCGAATATTTTGCCCCAACGTTTTATCGAAAGATCTTCTTAAACATCTACAATAATAATTGTAACAAACCATTTAATATCGTATCAATTATTATACAATGTTATTCTAATATAGTAATATAGCTTATAAAATAATATTATCGTCTTAAACTACAATTTCGTAAGAAATAAATCCTTACCTAGTATATAAAATTAATAAATACAGGATTTTATTTTTTATAATAATATTCGTAATACTGTTTCAATACTAATATTCGTTATTCTATATACAAAATATTTTACATATTACTTTTCTTTGGCCCGAACTTAGGCCCGAATTCATAGTCGTGTCTTGAGTATTAAGTATGACTTAAAAATTAAGTATCGTTACTTGAGTATCAGCTGTTACTCCAATTGAGTTTTACATCCTTACCGACGACTATCTTATTTGTGTGATTTTGTTTCATAACTAACTGTGATAACCTCTTCATGTAGCACTCAATTGAAGTAACAGCTGATACTCAAGTAACGAAACTTAAGTTTTAAGTCATACTTAATACTCAAGACACGACTATGAATTCGGGCCATAATGTATTTTTATGGCTCGAATTTATAGACCCAACTCAAGTCTGAGGCTAGAAGTTGTAGTTGCTACTCAGTTCTCAAATATTCTATTCTTGTTCTTCTTATGGAAGAAGAGTAAAAACACAGATAGATATCTGAGAACTGAGTGAAGATTATAACTTCCAGCCTAATGATTGTTACTTGAGTTACGTTACTGGATTCGTACCTATGTCAATGGAGATAATACAATACAATACATGACATAAGTGCAAACTTTATTTATGATCTTTAAAACGATTGCAAATGTCATAAAATGATTGCGAATAATATGCGCTTTTTAACAAAAATATATTTAATATTGTAATATAAATATGAGACATGTAAACAAGATTTCAATTCTCGCGTGCTCACATTTTTTTACACAGTGTAAAAATAGACCACATAGCTCTCGCAAAAGTGTGACTTAAGTGCAGATTTAGATTACATAGTGTTAAAAATGCCAAAATCAAGGTTCATATTATTAAATCATGACGATAACATTTGTATTGATAAGTTTTTCTTACAAAATATAAATTCATATGTAATCTCAAGTTGATATTTTGACCGTACTTAATATAGCTGTACCTGTGAAATGACTTATTTATCAAAATATTCTCTTTTATTAAAGCAATATAATATTTAAAAGATTTTATCACATATAAAGTAGTAAAATATCAACAAAATCATGAAAGAAGTGTTTAAATACCTAATCTAAAATGTGGATTCGTGCAAAGATATGATGCGAATATTTGTAAATCTTATTTTTCCGACTTGACTGCATAATTAAATTCATAAATAAAGTTCTAGAATACAATTTCATAGTATAAATAATAATACAAAATCTGCAAATGAGCTACAATCAGCCAAAAACGTCGAAAAAATGAGTTTTTTTTGCATTTTTAACTATGGCGCACCAACAGGAAATATCTGGGAAAATCCAAGCAAGTAATTTCAAACAAAATACAAGTTTTTTGCAAAAATTGGCCCTGTACCGCATTTCCCGTAAAAATAGGAAGGGTTTGTATTTTTTTCATCCTTTTAGGTTATATAGCATCATCAAATCTTTGTGAAAAAATTCTACATGATTTGTAACCATTTAAGCTATAAGCACGATATTTTTGGTTTTTTTTTACTTACTAGGTGCGAAGAAAAAAAACAAATAGTGAAAAAGTGATTTTTTCCATGCTGTGGACGGGGGGAGGGGGGTTGCGGTCTTCAAATATGACAAAAACTATTTTTTTTCTATCCAAAACAAAGTTACAAGGTCAAACAAAAATTTCAGGGACAGGGCAAAATTGACTATCTTAACGGGGGATACCCTTTAGTACGAATACTACTTATAACTTAAAACTCAGGCTCAACGACTGCATTGCTCGATGGTAAACTTAAAAGAGTAATAGCAAATAATGCAGCTAATATTCAGTATCTTATTATACGAATTTTCAAGCAAACACATCAAGGAGTGGCCAGTCAGCAAAATTTAAGCGATTAATGCTTATACAAACAGCTGATGCAAGAGTTTTCAATTTTTTTAAACACTTTTAATTATTAAGTAATCGCTTTGTAAACCTAATACACAGTTTCTTGCAATAGGCAAATGTTCTGTTTTTAACCTCAGTTTTCATTTTAAATGATATTTTATTCTGCAACCTAAGCAGTGCCAACTTATACTGAATTCCTAAATCTGATTAGTCTGGTTGAAGTTATGATACTTCCTCTTCTAATATCTGAATGATTCTTTCTCAGTTGTCAGACAGCTTTTCCTTTTTAATAATTTTTTTTGGTAATAGAAAAATTAGATTAGTTAAATCGTCATAAGCAGAGCCTGCGTCGAACAATTCTTTTTGGAAAGCCAAGTTCACTTTGTTAATTTCTGTAAAGATAGGGGTGAGAATTTTTTAATACAAATGTGTTGTAGTATCTTCTAGCCTAGAACTCAAAATTCTCACCGTGGCGCACTTTTTCGGCAGCTTTCGTAGTTGCTATGATGCTGAAACGCGTTCTACCTTCTTAGTAATTATCATCAATTATTTTGACTGCTTTTGTTTGAGCAAGCCACCGCGTATCTGCGAGTTTTACAAATGCATGCATAGTCTTATCGTTTTCGAGTCCTGTATTAGGAGTTTGGCTTAGAAGTTCGTAGTAGTTTATTCATTTCAAACTATTTGCAAACCAGTTATTTGTCTCTCGAATAACGAACTCAACAGATGTCAGAAATTTGTCTGCTGCTGTGGATGCTGCTAAATGCAAACTATGAAACATGCATTTTACCAGCTTCAGGCTATCCGATTTGAGCATAGTATATAAGAAGTGATTTTTCTTTGATATGTTAGAGCCTCCATCTGTACCTTGTCCACTCGAATTCTGTATAAGCAAACCAATTTTAGATAAGTAGTCTGTAACAAGTGTACATAAGGTGTTAGCATCTGCTGAATAAACTTTAAAAAGCCCTAAATGATCTGTGATGATTTTACCATGTTTTATACTATAATATTTAATGCATAAGCATGAATATTCATTTTTGAAACTTGTACAGTACCGCTCAAAAGTTCGTAAAAAATTTTTTTTTTTTTAGCTTAACTTCAAACTGCGATATTTCGAAAACGGCTTGATGAATTTGAAAAATCCGGACGGCGTTTGAAAGATCAGACAAAATACTATTTTTTTGTGTCCTACCAAATATTTTTATCTCTTTTTTTAACTCTATTTTTAATGATAGAAAAATTTTTTATTTTTACGAATTTTTAAATTTTAATCAATCAAATGTAACTTTTTAAGAAATTGATAAAATTAAGAAATTCGAACGCGACTGAAAAGTAGAGTGAATTTCCTAAATCTTTATGTTCGATGGTTTTTTTGTATCTATTTCCTGCGTGTAGCTAAAAATGCGCAAAAATGGGAAGTACAAGAAAATCAGTTTTAGATATGATAATATTTTCCAATGTCGCGAGTCAATTTTGGTTTACATTAGCAACAAAAAGATAGTATTTTGTCTAATCTTTTAAACGTCGTCCAGATTTTTGAAATTTATCGAGTTATTTCCAAAACATCGCAGTTTGAAGTTGAGTTTCTAAAAAAAAATTTTTTTTACGAACTAATGAACGGTATTGTATACTTTTAACAAAATTATCACAAATTTTATCACAATTATTATAAATGATAGTGTCCTTTTTTTGATTGAATTAAAGTTATTTCCAAATTTGATTCTTTGTATGTACATACGAACTACATATTTGAACATATGCTGAAATGTAAACAAAAATAGACCCGCGATATTGGAAAATATTATCATATAAAATTGATTTTATTGTACATTCCATTTTTGCGTATTTTAGCTACACGCAGAAAATAGATACAAAAAAACCATTAAACATAAAGATTTAGGAAATTCACTTTACTTTTCAGTCGCGTTCGAATTTTTTAATTTTATCAATTTCCTAAAAAGTTACATTCGATTGATGAAAATTTAAAAATTCTTAAAAATAAAAAATTTTTCTATCATTAGAAATAGAGTTAAAAAAAGAGATAAAAATATTTGGCTGGACACAAAAAAATAGTATTTTGTCTGATCTTTCAAACGCCGTCCGGATTTTTCAAATTCATCGAGCAGTTTCCGAAATATCGCAGTTTGAAGTTAAGTTAAAAAAAAAAAATTTTTTTACGAACTTTAGAGCGGTACTGTAGATTCGTCGACAATCAGTAAGTAGCACATTTTCCCAACATCATCTATCAAGTCACGTAGCATATTAGGTGCTAATATTCGTTTTAGTATAATACTGCATTTTTCTCTATGTAGCTTTAAATTTTTCATTCCTAAATTTTTTAAAATTTCGCATAAATGATCGATGTTCAAAATGCTACCATGGCATCATGCGTACGTAGCAAGAATCATATCTCGAATTTTCTGTCTTTCTTTGAAAGAAATCAGAAAAAATTTGCGTGACTTTTTTGGCTTAACATTCACAATTTGCATTTTAGACACGTGAGTAGAAAGAACAGCATGTCCCTTCAAATCGGCGACGTGAACCCGATAGTCTTTACCACACACTAAAAAGTGTGCATGTTTTCCAGATCTTTACTTTTCATAAGCCAGCCTAAAAAAATAATTTTTATTTGAGTATGAATTCTGGCATAAACCAAATACTCAAAAATTTTCTATTAAAAATTGGTTATTAATATATTATTCCATTTATTTTGTTGCTTACTTCCTGATTTCAATTCACAACATAAATTAAAATTTAGTAAATATTCAGTATGAAGAAAAATAGAATTATTGTGCTTACCTTGAGCTCAATTTTCCTTTTTCCAAGAAAAATTATTTTGATAAACTCTAGGCATTGGCAGTTTCATGTATGGTTTCGTAGAGTCTTTCGTCGTATTTTTTTATTTTGACTTGGACATCTTCATGAATCCATGTCTAATTTAAAAAGTAAATTTTTATAATCTCGTTGTTAATCTTATTATTAACCTTAAGAGGACCGGAAAACCACTTTAGTGGCGTGACCCCTGATCGACCTTTACCCCAAAGTCAATTAGTGATATCAGATACCTTTTTGGACCACTTTCTTAGAGCGATCACAAATCTCAAATACCGGTCCTCTAAAGGTTAAGAGGCGATCATAACTATTCACCATTCGATATAGAGTGGCGCTGCGGTCCGGTGAGCGAAATATGTGCGGATTAGGATAAGAGTGACATAATTCACATACTTTTAGTTTCAAGATTTTCGATGAAGGAGGTCGAGTATATCTGTCCTTTTTTAATCAAAGAATTGATTTTTTTACAAAAACTAATAATTTTAGCAAAAAATAAAGAGAAAGCCGCATCTTGTATAAAAAAGGAATATTGTTATTAATAAGAAATACTTTATTTTACTGCTTTGTTTACAAGAAAACTTTGAAAAACTTAAAACATAAGGGTTAGGGTAAACAATTTAGTTTTTCAAGGTTTTCTTGAATGTGAAGCAATAAAATTAATTTTTTCTTATCAAAGAAAATTTTGCTTTTTTGATACAAGATGCGGCTTTCTCTTTATTTTTTGCTCAACTTATTAGTTTTTGCAAAAATTAATTCTTTGATTAGAAAAGGACAGAGGTACGTGACCTCCACTTACAGTTATAAGTCAATAAAAAAATTAGGATTAAGTTTTTAAAATTATAGTGCATTAGATTAATAGACTATAACGTTTATAATTCACCCGAAAATTGAAACATTGTTTGCATTTTGTTTACTATAATAAAAAACATTTCACCATTTGTGACTTATGCCATTTTAAATCTTCGTTTCGAAAACAGTTATAAGATTATTCAAATAGAAAATTCGTAAAAGTTATAAATAAAGCCCCAGCTTAAAAAAACACTCTCTTATTAAAAGCGTTATAAAAAATATTGCAATTCGATTTTCTTATTTGCTCTTAACGAAATATGAAAATTTGAACCTTTATGGAGAATTTAAGCCCTTGTTACGTCATAAAACATACCCTTCCGTTGGCACTTATTAAAAAATACAGTTCCTGATTAATTTTTAGATTTCAATCGTAATATTGTAAATGTTCAATGATTGACCTATCTTTTGTTTTTCGATTGCCTATCCTTCTGATATGTAATCTCCTGAGCACCGAGGTGTTACATCATAAACCTATCTTTTTTATTAACATTGGTAAATCAAAATTCCTCAGTTATTGAACATTCACATTATTTCATTATTAAGCGAAATTAAGTAGATCATATAAGAAAAGAATCGAAACGTATGTTTCGAAATTTCGAAATGAATCCTGAAAACCATTACAAAACATCAAAATCCAAGAAAATTTATAAATAAAAATTAATGTAAAAGATACTAAATCTTATAAACAAATATGTTATAAGATCTTATAATTATAATTCTTTACCTATTTATATATAAAGTGCATAAAAATATATTCAAGGGACTTATAATAAATATAGTGTTCAAAAGTGTATTAACCCGATCGGAAAGATATCGTGGCTAGCCAAGATGGCATACAAGGCCCTCTATAGGCCGCCAGGCGTGGCCCACGCTGATTTTGTAACGGGAGTAACACACGGCGCAAGCAGGGCCCAGCCTTTTTACGTTGATATGCGCATGCGTCGACACAAACTATACATTGCTTTTTTCCTAACCAAAATTTAACTTTGTATAGTTTATGCTATATATAGATATAGATTTACTGCAGAGAAGACGTTGCCTTTCAAGGGCCTCGCTAGCACCCCGTTACACAGCGCCATCCTTCACTACGGTTTGCCTAGAGAGGGCCCTGTTAGGCTTTCTTGGCAACTAGTTGGGGCCAAGCCGGCGCCCTGTTATCATTTCCGATCGGGAATAAACCGCCAAGTGCGTCAAATAAAATATCATATATTAAAGGCACTAATCAAATAAATATACATCAAATTATTAGACGCAAAGTGCAATATTAAAAGCGAATAGCGTCATTGAAAATAAAAATATTATACGCGAAGTGTAATATCAAATACGAATAGCGTCATTGGAAATAAAAATATTAAACGCGAAGTATATTATCAAATACGAATAGCGTCATTGATAATAAAATATTAAACGCAAAGTGTATTATCAAATATGAATAGTGTTATTAAAAATAAAATATTAAACGCGAAGTGTATCATTGAATACGAATAGTGTTCTTAAAAAATAAAAATATTATACATATAAAATTAATATATTATACGTAAAGTGCGTAATTAAAATAATTTTTATATACGCGAAATTGCGCGATTAAAAATCATATATCAAATAAATAATGCAATTCACATAAAAAAAAATTGTCAATAAAAATAAATGTAAAATCACTTAATTAATTAATAAATTAATCTATACATCAATTACACAGGCCCACAAAATGAAAAAAAATGTCTGGACTTTTGACCGGACATACATATTCCCATGTATTTTTCGACGCTGAATCCGAATCTGTAATAAAAATATAGGGTTTTCCTACCTTTTCTCAGAGTTTTATTGAAAAAACCTCATTTTTTACGGTTTTTTTGCGGTTTTTCGAGTCTAGAAAAAACAAATCATGAGATACGGTTAATTGGACTTCAAAATCGAATTCTACGGGAAAAAATATACGGGAAACCATACCTTCAAATTTTTTTAACGCGATTCTAGTCCTCTGTATGGGGCTGAAAAGATGAGGAAATCGGTAAAAGTCGAAATTTTGCCTAAAATGGATTTAAACAATATTAAAATTTAATCATGCGTCTTTTGAAGAGTCGATAAACATTGGAAATACTATCCTGGGGGTTTTTCAGATTGCTGATCATGAATTTGAAGTCAGATTGTGTATAAACTACTTCTAGAGGGCGGTGACAAGAACTGTATATGGTAAATTTATCGATTTTTTAAAAATTTTACGTCTGAAATACTAATTTTAGAGTCTTTCACAGCATTGACTGTAAATTCAAGATATTAACTTAGCCTATTGTGTACGTTAAACTTAACATTTTGTCTATGTTTGTCTCTCTCTCTCTCTCTCTCTCTCTTCCGATGTTTTTTTAAATTGGCTTACGCTTACGTACACGTTTCTCTTCGAATGACCGATGTAGTGGATTTCTGACACGCTTTTGTCCTTTTTCGCAGCTGTTTCTCTTTTTATCAACCAGCAGTAATCTGCTAACATGTTGATACCCCAGTTTCCTTGAAATCTACGTTCAAACTCCTTTAAATCTTGGTGAAATCGTTCACCATGCTCTTCACTAAAGTCTCCGTTATTTTCAGGAAACTGATCAACGTGTGAATCAAGAAAATGAAGTTTTAAGTTCATTAGACAACCCAATTTTTCAAAATTACGTACCATTCTTTTCACAATAGCTTTATAATTCGTGTCTTTGGCATTACCCAAAAATTTCGTCGATACCTCTTTAAAACTTAACCATGCTGCCTTTTCAACATCAGTCATGCTTTGTTCAAAGTTTTCGTCTCTAAATAAAGTTCGGATTTCAGGACCATCAAAAATACCTTCATTTAATTTAGCATCAGATTTATGGGGAAATACTTTGCTTATATATTGGAAGCATTGACCGTCCTTGTCCAAAGCTTTAACTAATTGCTTTATCAATCCAAGCTTTATATGCAGAGGCGGTATCAAAATTTTCGAAGGATTAACGAGTGGATCTTTTATAACATTCTGTTTTCCAGGTTCAAACGATTCTCTTGATGGCCAAATTTTCTTTTTATAGTGTTTTTCTCTATCTCTGCTATCAAACATGCATAAATAACATGGGTACTTCGTAAATCCAGATTGTTGTCCAAGTATCATAGATAAAATCTTTAAATCGCCACATATTTGCCATTTATGTTCTCTATATTTTATTTTCGTTAAAAGTAGTTCAAGATTGGAATACTCTTCTTTAAGTACTGTTGAATGTGCTAATGGTATAGGAGCATATTTATTTGTGATATTGAGGAGTACTGCTTTAAGGCTGCGCTTTGATGAATCAATGAATAGTCGCCAATTTTCAGGTTTGTATATGTTGGGTTTCAATTCATCAATAAGACCTTTCACGTCCGTGCAATAAACCATATTAGAATCATTCTTGAAATAATTTCTAAAGCGCTCTTCTCGATTACGATATGCACATACTTTAGTACCCTTTGTCAACATATTTCGTCTCTTAAACTCTGAAGCCATAAACTCTGATTGTTCCTTAGATAAACCACTCTTTCTAAATAAATCGTTCAGACTTTTTTGATCAAACTTTTCAACAGTTCGTTCTTCACCCTTAGGAATATACTCTTCATCACTATCCAGAGAATGTTCTTCAGGTGAACTTAGATCTTCTTCATTTGGTGTGTTTGTGTCAGAGACAATTTGATCTGTCAATTTTTTATTTATACTTATTCTGTTGTAAAACTGGGTACTGTTGTTTAGAAATGAATTCGGTTTTATTTTAAAGCTCCGTTCAGTTAATCACTGTTGTACACTGTCATTGATCTTAAAGCATTGTTTATAAACGAATGGGACTTATGATCTTTTTCCAAAGCTATATATATATATATATATATATATATATATATATATATATATATATATATCTATATATATATCAGTACTCTATAAGGGTACCTAAAAAAAAACCTGCTGCTGCGAAGTATTGGTCACGATGACAACTGCCCTGAAAATGGGATGTGTAGAATGATTCGGTGTACTCAATAATTTGCAGTAACGAACCCAGCGAAGGCACGCTGTCCTGCAGGGGAGCACTAGGATGTGAGAATGATGCCGTAGTGTGTCCGACGACGAGTTGACATTGTCCTCGTCAAAGTCGGAAAGCTCTCATACTTAGGCCTGGGGAGGTATGAGAGTTATCACCCCTAGGACGGCGGACTCACCTGCGATCGGAACAGGATTCCTAGTGTGTGGGGTTTAATTCAACAATATGGCTAATTCAAATTTTCAACCTTTTTTAAACTGCGCTGGTACATCCAATAACAGTTTTAACCATACGTGTAATGGATCTCAAGATAATTTCTGTTATGTATGTTCAGAATATATTGGACAACGAAACAAAAGAAAAATCACAGATAATATTAATTTTATCTATCAAAAATGTTTTGATATTGAGATTTCTCAACAGGATAAAATTTGGGTTCCTCATTATATATGTGCTTCATGTTATGCCATGATGAATCGATACAACACCAGTCAGGCTAGGTCCAAATTAAAATTTACTATACCTACAAAGTGGAAGGAACCAAAAGATGAAAATGATTGCTATTTTTGTTTAACAAAGATACAAGGTTTAGACAAGATACAGAAAAAAGGAATAGTATATCCTAATACTTCTTGTATAGAATTTCCATCCAAGAATTTTATAGATATTTTTGAAAATAAAGATTCGAGAGATAGTTTTACAACAGGCTTAGGGAATCTAAATGTAGATGAAAACTCGACAGACGAAACAACTGAAAATCTGATTGCCGCAGACGGAAGCTCATCAAATGAAGAAGATCTAAGTTCACCTGAAGAACATTCTCTGGATAGTGATGAAGAGTATATTCCTAAGGGTGAAGAACGAACTGTTGAAAAGTTTGATCAAAAAAGTCTGAACGATTTATTTAGAAAGAGTGGTTTATCTAAGGAACAATCAGAGTTTATGGCTTCAGAGTTTAAGAGACGAAATATGTTGACAAAGGGTACTAAAGTATGTGCATATCGTAATCGAGAAGAGCGCTTTAGAAATTATTTCAAGAATGATTCTAATATGGTTTATTGCACGGACGTGAAAGGTCTTATTGATGAATTGAAACCCAACATATACAAACCTGAAAATTGGCGACTATTCATTGATTCATCAAAGCGCAGCCTTAAAGCAGTACTCCTCAATATCACAAATAAATATGCTCCTATACCATTAGCACATTCAACAGTACTTAAAGAAGAGTATTCCAATCTTGAACTACTTTTAACGAAAATAAAATATAGAGAAACATAAATGGCAAATATGTGGCGATTTAAAGATTTTATCTATGATACTTGGACAACAATCTGGATTTACGAAGTACCCATGTTATTTATGCATGTTTGATAGCAGAGATAGAGAAAAACACTATAAAAAGAAAATTTGGCCATCAAGAGAATCGTTTGAACCTGGAAAACAGAATGTTATAAAAGATCCACTCGTTAATCCTTCGAAAATTTTGATACCGCCTCTGCATATAAAGCTTGGATTGATAAAGCAATTAGTTAAAGCTTTGGACAAGGACGGTCAATGCTTCCAATATATAAGCAAAGTATTTCCCCATAAATCTGATGCTAAATTAAATGAAGGTATTTTTGATGGTCCTGAAATCCGAACTTTATTTAGAGACGAAAACTTTGAACAAAGCATGACTGATGTTGAAAAGGCAGCATGGTTAAGTTTTAAAGAGGTATCGACGAAATTTTTGGGTAATGCCAAAGACACGAATTATAAAGCTATTGTGAAAAGAATGGTACGTAATTTTGAAAAATTGGGTTGTCTAATGAACTTAAAACTTCATTTTCTTGATTCACACGTTGATCAGTTTCCTGAAAATAACGGAGACTTTAGTGAAGAGCATGGTGAACGATTTCACCAAGATTTAAAGGAGTTTGAACGTAGATTTCAAGGAAACTGGGGTATCAACATGTTAGCAGATTACTGCTGGTTGATAAAAAGAGAAACAGCTGCGAAAAAAGGACAAAAGCGTGTCAGAAATCCACTACATCGGTCATTCGAAGAGAAACGTGTACGTAAGCGTAAGCCAATTTAAAAAAAACATCGGAAGAGAGAGAGAGAGAGAGAGAGAGACAAACATAGACAAAATGTTAAGTTTAACGTACACAATAGGCTAAGTTAATATCTTGAATTTACAGTCAATGCTGTGAAAGACTCTAAAATTAGTATTTCAGACGTAAAATTTTTAAAAAATCGATAAATTTACCATATACAGTTCTTGTCACCGCCCTCTAGAAGTAGTTTTTACACAATCTGACTTCAAATTCATGATCAGCAATCTGAAAAACCCCCAGGATAGTATTTCCAATGTTTATCGACTCTTCAAAAGACGCATGATTAAATTTTAATATTGTTTAAATCCATTTTAGGCAAAATTTCGACTTTTACCGATTTCCTCATCTTTTCAGCCCCATACAGAGGACTAGAATTGCGTTAAAAAAATTTGAAGGTATGGTTTCCCGTATATTTTTTCCCGTAGAATTCGATTTTGAAGTCCAATTAACCGTATCTCATGATTTGTTTTTTCTAGACTCGAAAAACCGCAAAAAAACCGTAAAAAATGAGGTTTTTTCAATAAAACTCTGAGAAAAGGTAGGAAAACCCTATATTTTTATTACAGATTCGGATTCAGCGTCGAAAAATACATGGGAATATGTATGTCCGGTCAAAAGTTCAGACATTTTTTTTCATTTTGTGGGCCTGTGTTATTTTAGCAAGAATAATTATAAATAAGAAATCAAATAAAAATTACAAATTCTTTATAAACTGATTTTAAATAATATCATTTATCTGGTGCATTGAGAAATTACAACATATATCAATAATTTTCGCACAATTATATTATTTGAAAAGTGAAATAAGTTTCAAGTTCACGATTAATAAAAGAAATAAAAAGAAAAGTTGACTAAACAGTAAAAATTCAATATCATTTAAAATATTGAGTTATATTAAATAATACTAAGAACATATAAATTTTTATGAAAAGAATATAAAATTAAATTTAAAGATACCAAAATAAAGTAAACAGACTGCATAAAAAAAAAATAGGCAGTTGTCATCAAAACATTGCAAGTGTATTGAACTTCGAAAATACAAGCTCAGCAAAATTTTTTTTACCATTCGCTCTCGTGTAGGTATAACAGCAGTGAGTTAATATCAAGTTTCGAAACATAGATCGGCAAAATTCTTTACTTTTATGTAAGAATAGTAGGTCAGTGTCAAAGAATTGTTAATAACGTATGTAATATTCTTTGTTTACAAACGGCATTTAAAAAAAAAAAGAGAAACACAATCAGCAGTATTTATAATTTTTAAACTCACAATTTCAAACTTTATTACTAATTACAAAATTTAATATTTTAAATAAATAAAATTCTTCATTTCTAAGTAAATAATGAAGATTTCAAATGAGTAATAGTACATTACGTAACGGGTATGAAAAAGCTTTATTTACGAAAAGAGAAGTTTACGGCCTGAGCCGAAGGTGAGGGTCGTAACGAGTTTCGCAAAAAAGCCTTTCCATACTAGTTGCGTATTTTTTTTTTTTTTGCCATGAGAGCCAAAAGAGAGCAACGAAGTTGCGATTTTAGGGTTAGAATGGCGAAAAATAAATTTTAATCAGATAACAAATTATATAAAATGAAGGAAAAACACAGTGGATACTATCACACTCTAAGTTAGAATTATCTGAAATTTGTCGAAAATTTAAAATACATACTAAAGAAGACGAAAATATTAATGTTATTCGTGAAAGAATCAGAAAACATATTAAATAAGCAGTTTTAAAAGAGCAAGAAAAAACAGAAAAACATATCTAGGAAAATATTAATCCATTTCGCAAAAGCACTAAAATTACTCGCTCTTCGACTAAAAGTTTAGATCAAACAATTGAAAGTAATAATCTAAATAAAACCTTAGAAGAAACAGTTGATAGTAATGCTTCAAATACAACTTTAGAAGAAACATCTAAAAATAATATCTCAAATATAATTACGGACGTTCAATCAAATATTAATACAGATAATTCAAGTGAACAAAATACAATATTGAATAAATATACAGGCACAATTCCAAAAACATTTTCACAAATTACTAAGACGAAGCAAAGACATACTAAAAATAAAGAAGACAGTTTTACACAAAAATACACTCTAGCGACAAACGTGACCAATTTATCAGACAATAATACAACTATTAATAAAACATTTAACGATACTCAGGAATTCTCATCCAAACAGACAGGATATCAAGAAATAAAAAGTATTGAAAATACAATAGACAAAAACGTGACAACTTCATCACAAAATAATACAACTATTGACGAAACAATTAACGACTTAGAGGAATTTTCTATTAAACAAGAGAGTTATTACGAAATAGAGGGTATTGAAAAACTAGAAAATATAAATTTTAATAATAATAATAAAAATAATAATACAGTAAACAATATACATAAATCTAATAATACAAACATGGCAAATACTTCAGGATATTCTTTGAAGAAGTGTCAAGATTAGTACCTGAGTTTACGGGTAAAAATATACCTTTGTAAAAATACATAGATTCGTTAGAAATTGCAAAAGATATGCTGACTGCGGATGAACAAAAGAAATTTATGAATTATATAAGATTTAAAGTATCAGAAACGATCCGTACTGCTATAAAAGGTAGTAACATTGAAAGTACTGCAAATTTTATTAAAACAATGAAAAAATATATCCTGAAATCGATAATTTACATTCGTTGTGTGCACAATTGGAACAAATACAACAAGGGGAAAATGAATCAGTGGCTGAATATGTAGAAGGAATAACAAAGTTAACATTAAAAATTAAAGATAAGAAACAAAATGAAGCGGGTATATTAGAAGATGCTTATCAACGTTTTACAAATGATTTAACAAAAGATACATTAAAATATTTTAAACAAGGATTAGAAAATAAAATCAGATATGAATTGGGAGAGGTAGCAGATTGTTCAAGTGCAACCATTAAAGCAATAAAAATTGAAAAACAACAGGAGAAACAGAAGGATATTAGGGTAAAGACAAATTCGTCTAGACAGAAAATCATGTATAGTGAAATTTTTTAAGATAAACCTGAAAAAATTTAATGCTGTCAAATATGTAAAGACATAGGCCATGAGGCATTGTGTTGCAACAATGCAGACTGCATATATTGCAAACAGCCAACTCATCCATCATTTAAATGCACAAATGCAAAGGATAAAATTATACTAATATGCAAGTTCTGTAATCAAGTAGGACATTCAAGAAGCATGTGTAAATATTTAGAAGACAATGAATATTATTGCCAATATTGCCAGGAAAATAATCATCAAATAGGCCACTGTCCAATCATACGAAAATATGAATTATGCTTGAAATATAAGAACGGACATAATACTAACTTTTGTAATCAAATTACAGAAAAAAGTAATACACCTACGCAAATATGCAATCTGTGTAACAGTGAACACAATAGTATTGATTGTAGAAAATTTAAGATATTTATAAATCAGGCCAAACCCGATAATCAAATACGATGTCAATTATGTGACAACTGGGGTCACTCAGGTAAAGAATGCAGAAATAATAACATTGGTCAAAATAATTTTAATCAAAATAAAATTTTCATAGGAAATAATAGAAATAATAATTCATATGGACAACGAATTCAAATGAAATTTTATAAATATTGCAAAAATAGAGGGCATAATATAGAGGAATATAAGAAAATACAATACAAAAACCTCAAAACGCAAATCAAAATGTACAATGCCCATATTGTAAAAAATTAGGACATTTAATCGATACATGCTTTACATTAAAGAATATAGAAAGTAAACTAAGTAATTTTTGCACATTTTGCGAAAGCATAAATCACACAGAGAAAGAATGTCAAGCTAAATTAAACACATCAGTCCATATACCAAGGAAACGCATAAGCTCGACTTGGAAAGAGCGCACAAGACGAGTTTCACAACAAAAGTTGTTCAAAAGTTATGTTGATATTCAATTTTTCGCAAGAACACATGAAATGAATTTTGATTTCGAAGTATGTGATGAGTTTAATGGAAATGAAACTAATAACGAGTACGTCGAATTCATTAAACAAAAAGAAACATTACATAATGCAGTGGAATTTAAACCAGAAATAAAAAATAATTCAACAACAGTAAAACTTCATAATCAAAAAAAAATATAATGAACAATGAATTGGAGAAAATTATACAATTTAAAACGAAAAACATTAATGATAATAATAATATACCAATTTATATATTAAAACTAGGTGACACATTACAATTTATCGAGATACGAAATCCATATACAAATGATTTATGTAAATTATAAATAGATATGGGTGCCCAACTTAACATCATAAAAGAAAAATTAGTACCACAAGATTCTATTAATAATAATATTAAAATATATTTGTCAGGAATCACTGATATTCCGGTTAAGGCATGTGGTTTAATTACCTTTCCTATCAATAATTCGTATACAAATTTTCACGTAGCATCTGAAAAATTTTCAATACCTTATGATGGTATTTTAGGCATAGATGTATTGAGAAAAAATAAGTTGAGATTAGACAAGGGATATCTAGAAATAAATAGTAAAAATTTCTTTATTCAAACAGATTATCAAAACGATAAAAATTCATTGATAAATTTATGTACAGAAAACATCGAAATCAATGACACAGCAGTTCATAACGCTTTCATTATATCATGCTAATGCAAGACAATAAACACATATTTTCGATTACACAATTTCTACAGAATAAAAATGAAAATATTGAAAATTTTATGAAAGAAATCAACTGTGTTTTAGGAAAAGATGAATGTAAAAACAACAATAATATAGAATATGAACAATTTCTATTAAAACTTGAAGAAAACACAAATTTTAATATTAATAATAAAGACAAACAATTTCTTACATATTTTATGGAAAATTATATTTTAACAAATTTTATATTAGATAATCATGAAGAAGAATTTTATAAATTTGAAGAAAACTTTATGCATAAAAATATAAGTTATATTTGTGAAGAAAAATAGATCGTAAAAAGGAATTATTAAGTAAAATAAGTTTAAATTATTTGAGTGAAGAGAAAAAAAAAATATAAAGAATTTAATTTTAGAAAATGATGACATATTTTGTTTAGAAGGAGAAAATATTGGAAAATGCAATTTAGAACAACATAAGATAAATTTAACAGATAACAGACCAGTATATGTTAAACAATTTCCATTGCCACATAAATTAGGAGAAATCGCTATTACAGAAACTCAAAAATTAATTGATAATAATATAGTAAGGCCATCTAAAAACGCATATAACGCTCCAGCATTTGTAGTTAAGAAGAAACCAGGTCCTGATGGAAAAGAAAAATGACGATTAGTTATAGATTATAATAAATTAAACGAGAAAACTATATCAAATCCTTATTTAATACCATCTATAACTGAAATTTTTGATGATTTAGACGGAAATAAATATTTTACTACTGTAGACATGGTTTCAGCTTTTCACTGGGTACCAATGAAAGAATCAGACATACATAAAATAGCTTTTAGTGTACACCCTTTAGGAAGATTTGAATTTACGGTATTACCTTTTGGCTTAACTAATTCACCACGAACGTTTATGAGGGTAGCAAATACAGCTCTTGGTGAGTTAATAAATAAAAAAATATGTCATGTTTATATAGATGACATAATTATAGCTGCAAAATCAGAAAAAATAATATAATATTAAATTTAATCTAGTAGCTACAAAATTAAGGGAAACCGGATTAAAACTAGAAACGAGAAAATGCGATTTAATGAAAAATGAAGCAACATTTTTAGGTCATATTATAAGTAAAGAGGGTATCAAAGCAGATCCAAAAAAAATTGATGCAGTAAAATTATTTCCAACACCAAAGACAGTTAAAATCATTAGAGAATTTTTGGGTTTAGCAGGTTATTAGAGAAAATTTATTAACGACTTTGCTAATATAACAAAACCTTTGACGTTATTATTACAAAAAGACGTAAAATTTACTTGGAATACAGAGAAACAAGAGGCTTTTGATAAATTGAAAAACACACTATGCTCTGTACCTTTATTGCAATTTCCACAGTTAGATAAACCATTTATAATCACTACAGATGCATCAGGATATGCTTTAGGCGCTATATTATCACAAGGTGAAATCGGGAAAGATGAACCCATATCATACGCTTCTACACGGAAAAAAGTGTGCAGGCTCGTATACGCTGCTTTCTAAAACGTACATCGTCAGATGGCGCACGTGCAGCGTTATTCCAGATGACGCATTACTATATTCCGTGCTTATACGCACGGCAATTCTCGGGACTAGTTTGCACCTCATTTTGCAGTGCATGTATGGTGTCACGCGATGTGTGCACCTCTGATCAGGCGTGATGGCTCAGCGCGCACGCATTAAACACTTTTTCTTGATTTATTAAACGTTTTTACTACGTAAATTTTATCATTAAAATTTTTGTAGCAAAGTAAAATACTATTTATTAAACTTTGTTATTTATATATATATATTAAATAGATATTTGATTAAAAATACAAAAATAATTGATACACTGAAAAAAAAATTTACTGAAATCAAATAAACGCTTACTTGAATAGTGCCAAGTAAATAATTTTTTGATTGAAATAAATATTTATTAAAACCAAGTAAATATTTTTTAAAACCAAATGAATTTTTGTTAAGAGACTTATTTCAAACAAATATTTATTTGGTTTAAATAAATATTTATTTTAATCAAATAATTATTTACTTGGCACTATTCAAGTAAGCGTTTATTTGATTTCAGTAAATTTTTTTTTCAGTGTATTAAACTTTAAGGTTTTAATGAAATAAATGAATTACAAAATGTTACACATGTTACTTTATTAAAAAACAAAGTTTATAGTGCACTATATTTAATGTTCTAAACATCAACTGTGTACTAACACCGCAAGTCACAATGAATGCACCGTAAATCGAGGTGCAAATTAACATCGAGAATCGCCGTGCGTAAAAGCATTGACTATAACGATTCGTCACTTAGAAATACTCTGCACGCACGCCACCTAACGATGCTAAGTAGCACGGTTTGTGACTCTGTCAAATAGCAGGGCCTGCCAGCCTGCACACTTTTTTCAGTGTAGAGTATTAAAAGGTCCTGAACTAAAATATCAAACTTATGAAAAAGAAGCATTAGACATATTATTTGGAATAGAAACATTTAGAAATTACGTGTATGGAAATAAATTTACAATAGTAACAGATCACAAGCCCTTATTATTATTTGGCTGATAAAAATAACAGAGTTCAAAGATGGAGACTTAAACTTGCAGAATTTTATTTTAATATAATTTATAAAAAAGGGAAAATGAATGTAAACAGCTATGCATTATAAAGAAACCCAATAGATATTATAGAAATTAATGTTATAACTAGAGCACAGAAAGCAAAAGAAAATGAAGCAAATGTCGAATTAACAAACATACCAACAAATGAAGTGAAAATTCAAAAATCAAATGAGGAACGTATGCGTACTAAAAAAAACGTAGTCGACCAAAAGAAATTAAAACAATACCAAATGAGGAAATTACAACTGTCGACAATCAAGAAGAAATACAAGAAAATATATACTTAAATAAATCTAATACTATCATATATTCTAAAAATTCTATACAAAGTAGAAAAGATAATATATTACATTTAATTTCGAATAAAAAGATATCTTTGGATGAGATTCAAGATGAATATTTTACACACAAAATATTAATATAAATAACGATTTAAAAGATAATGAGATTAAAATAATAAATTATAAAAAGAGAAAAATTTTTATGATGTGCTTAAATATAAAAGAATCATCAATATTAATAAAAGAAAAATTAATAAATAATTTGAATACGTTAAAAGATGTTAAAAGATTTATTAATTGAAAATAATTGCACTATATTTAGTGTATCAAAAAATATAAAAATTTTAAATATAAATTGGAATGAAACTGAAGAATTATTATACAATACTTTTAAAAATACAAGTATAAAAGTTATAATTTGCTTAAATAATACAGAATATGTTGAAAAGGAAAGAAGAAATAAAATTTTTGAACTATATCATTCTTCAAGTTTAGGAGGTCATTCTGGAGTTAATAGAACATATAATCAAATTAAAAATAAATGTTTCTGGGAAAATCTTAAAATCGATATACAAAATCGTATTAAAAATTGTGAAATATGCCAGAGAAATAAATTAAAAAGAAACAAAACAAAACAACCTGTGATAATAACAGATACTCCAGAGAAAACATTCGATAGAATCTCATTAGACATAGTAGGACCTTTTAATATAACTAAAAATGATAATAAATATATATTAACTATTTAAAATCATTTATCAAAATTTTTAATAGCTGTCGCGCTGAAAGATCAAACAGTAGAGACTATAGCTGACGCATTTATAAAAAAATTTATTTGCATTTTTAGTTCACCAAAACTAGTACTTACAGATAAAGGTGCAAATTTTACAGGCAGATTAATAAAAGCTATTTTAAAAAGATTTAAATTTAAAAGAATCGAAACTACTGCCTTTTATCCACAACGCATTTATGAAAAAATTAATTTGCATTTTTAGTTCACCAAAACTAGTACTTACAGATAAAGGTGCAAATTTTACAGGCAAATTAATAAAAGCTATTTTAAAAAGATTTAAATTTAAAAGAATCGAAACTACTGCCTTTTATCCACAACGCATTTATGAAAAAATTAATTTGCATTTTTAGTTCACCAAAACTAGTACTTACATATAAAGGTGCAAATTTTACAGTCAAATTATAAAAGCTATTTCAAAAAGATTGAAATTTAAAAAAATCGAAACTACTGCTTTTCATCCACAATCTAATGGTTCATTAGAAAGGGCTCATCATCCTTTAGGTGAATATTTAAAAAATGATTTAAGGATGATTGGCTTGAACTTGCACAATTTAACTATAATACTAGTGTTTATTCAAGTCATAAATTTACACCACATGAACTAGTTTTTTCCTACCCAGCTAGATTAACATCTAGTAAACCTTTAAAATCATCAGAAAAATTACAAACCTTTAATGACTATATAGAAAAATTATTAATAAATATGAAAGATATTGCAAAAATAGCTCGTGAAAATTTAATACTATCAAAAGAAAAGTCTAAATTATACCACGATAGATTCATAAACCCTGTAGAATTTAAAATAGGTGATAAAGTATGGCTTATAAAAGAGCCAAAATCAGGTAAATTAGAAAAAAATCAAAACCTGGGACCTTTTGAAGTATTAAAAGTTCATGAAAATAGCAATATCTCTATAGATTTTAAGGGTGGCTCAAAATTAGTTCATGCAAATAAATTAATTTTACATGAACAAAAAATTAATATTATTTTATGTTTCAGAAAGTAAAAGGGAAAGAGAAAGAAAAAAAATGCTGTTCAGTCACCTTGAATCCACTGCTCATGCTTTGTAAGAATATCTGTACGAAATTAGCTATGAAAAATGCAAATTTATTCAAGATACAGGAATATTTAAATTTGACAATATTCATACTATAGCTGATCTTAAAATAAATTTTACAAAATCAATAGGAATAGATATCGCAGGCTCAGTGAAAAATAAAACATGCACAGGAGCATCGTACGCAGACAACTTCGGATCCTGGAACAACGTATTGGTGCAGGGACTTATAAAAATAACATTATTAGAAGAATATGCTCAAGTAAGTCTAAAAAACAATAAGATTAGATTAAATTCGGGAACAGTAATTAAATTTTTGGATCAACATTGCATTGATTCACAAGCAGGCTATACTTTTTGGGCACACTTACCTACAGAAGAGGGTTTTAAAATAGAATATGAGACTTTATACAGAGGCCCTGCAACTATAATTAATTCACCTAATCAAAATCCCATATATACTGTAAACACAGAATCAATAACATTCTCTTTGTTCACTTTGAACAATGTAAAAATTTGCGATAGAATATTAACAATAACGGAACACCCTAAACTATTTATTTTAGATATAGCTTGTAATAAAATATTTTTCGATGATGATACGATAAGAAAAGATGTAACAAACTTAGATTTATTTACATATATAAACTTAAAATTTTTATATATTGAAAAACATTTTAGGGCTGATCTCACAGATTTATATTTTAACATTTTAAAAGAAAAATGCGAACTTGAAAAAAAATTATACGTGAATCTCTATCCCTTGCATCCATAGCTCCCGACAAATTTGCCTTTAATATCATGCAAAAACCAGAATATTTAGCTAAACTTGCCGGCGAAGCAGTACATGTAATAAAATGTACGCCAGTAGAAGTCCAGCTATTTCATACAAATAAATGTTACATACAATTGCCTGTATCAACAAAAAATGAAACATGGTTTTTAACACCGAGAACACATATATTACTGAAAACAGGATCAGAAATAAATTATAGTTCAATAATCCCGCAATATTACAAAATCGGAGAAGATTGGATAAATCTTCTACCAAAACCAAGACCAACAAAAATATAGTAAAAGCTTTAAAACCAGATACAAAGAGATCATGGACTCCAGAAAAATAGTAACGTTGGCAACAAGCGGAATATATTCACAAGATGATTTACAAGAATTACAACAACATATCATGTTTCCTTTTGAAAAAGCAGCTCTACTTAATGCCATAGCGAGAGGAATACAGGGAGAACAAAACACACAAGTAGATCTATTAAATAATCTACTTACAGAAAATACATTATCTTATATCGCAGAAAATACTTGGAATAAATTCATAAATAAATTAACAACATTTGGATCCATAAGCTCAGCCATCATAATGATATCAATTATTATTCAAATAATTAAGTTTACTATGGACACAATCATAAGGGGCTATACTCTACACACTATTCATGGCTGGTCTATTGATCTATTGGGAGCAATTTTCAGCTCTATTACTCATTTAATGATTACATTAAAGAATGATCAAATAAAAAGAGAAACCAAGTATGAAGAAATTGAATTACAAGGAGTAAAAATTGAGAAACAAGATATATCACAACTTATTTTTCAGCATCCTCTACCTAAACGAAACCCTACACCATTACCTAAACCAATCCCCCCACCTTTACCAGAGAAGTCACCATGTATAACTCCCACAAATAAATCCTCAGACCCAAAGCCACGAGAAAAAAAAGAGATTCTAGTATTTAATATTATTTGAGACTAATTAAAATAATTAACTATACAAATTTTGTATTTTCATACATTTTAAATAAGCCGATTAATGTCATTCAATTTTATTTAAAAAATATATATATCTCTCTATATTATATAGTTGTAAGGAAAATTTCTACGACCAGGGTTCTCCCCTTCTCTTTTTTTCCTCGTTCTCTTACCTAATATTGATCATCTTTTTTTCCTTTTTTTTTACGTTATTTTACGTTATTTGTTTCTCTTCCTTTTCCCTTCCTCCCCTCTTCTTTTTCTTTTCTTTTGAGTTTCCTCATGCCTTCATTTTCTCTTCCCTCTCTCTTCCTCAAAAAATCCATCACTTTTTTCCGTTATTTTTACGTTATTTTAGGTCATTTTTACTCCTCCTCAGGTAAATCCTCAAATTTTACCTTTTTTTTGTGTTATTTTACGTTATTTTACGTTTTTGTTGCTCTTCCTCAGCTGCTCCTTAGCTCATCCTCTTTGATCCTCAATTTCATTCAAATTCCATCATTTAAAAATGCTTCTTGCTAATTTTTATTGTTTGCACCTACTACTTTTACTTTAAATATATAGAACAAACATATTAAGTTAATAATTTTTATAAAATGTACAATTATTGTTCAAAAGAATAAATGACATCAAACATGGTAAATGGAAATTCTGCAAGCCCCGTGCGCGCAAGCGCGCCAACCTCCACTACTAAGTAAAACTGTAAAACATATTAATACATTGAAATTATTTATTCAAAATGTTCTTTTAACATTATAATTTTTATATTTTAAATTAGATCAATGTTTTTTAATATTTTGATTATTACTTTGAATTATTTCATAATGGGTATCTAATGAATCAAGTGTACCACTTGTAACGAGGATAAAAAATTACTCGTATACTATGATATAGTATACGCATATATCCATATTCGTTGTGAGTCACACAGAAAATGCATTTTTAGAATCACACGAAAATGGATTTTTAGAATTACAATCAGATAAAAAAAAATTAAGAGAAGCTGATATAATAATATGGGATGAAGCTTCAATGGTTCCAAAAAAGCATTAGAAATAGTTAATAATACATTAAAAGATGTTTGTGATAGTAATTTTCTTTTTGGTGGAAAATTAATTATTTTAGGTGGTGATTTTCGATAAATTTTACCAGTTGTTAAACATGGAAATAGGAATTTAATTAAAGAAGAAACAATAAAAAGTTCATATTTATGGCAATTTTTTAGTATATTAAAATTAACAAAAAATATTCGATCTAAAAATAAAAAATTTGCATCATTTCTATTACAAATTGGTGATGGCAAAATAAACCCTTTCATAATTCCAAACAAATTACAAACTAACGATATTTGTTCTAAAATTTATTCAAATATTAATAAAAATTGTTGCAAAGAATAAATTATATTAGCTCCTCATAATGAAGATATTAATAATTTAAATAAAAAAGTATTAAATTTATTAAATGGAAAAACAGAAACATATTATGGTATTGATTACGCTACGCATAAAGGTGTTGATCAAACTGATGATAACATTTATTTGAATTACCCAATAGAATTTTTAAATAAAATTAAAGAAGGTTTACCACCTCATAAATTAATTTAAAAGTTAATGCTATAGTGATGTTGTTAACAAATTCAAGTATATCGAAAGGATTATGTAATGGTACACGATTGAAAATTATAAATTTATATAAACATAATATTGAAAAATAAAAATTTATCAATGCTATGGACATTTATAAGATATTAGTATTTACTAAAATTGGTTTTATATTTTTTATATAATTTATATTTTATATAAATTTTTAATAAATAATTTATTTAAATTTTTACCATTTTTATTAATTTATTTCATTTAATTTTAACGATTAATTGATTTTTAAATTTCATTTTGTTGTGTAAATTTGATTCACTTAAAGGGTATTTTATTTTTATTTTACTAAAATTAAAGATTTTCTTCTTTTGTAAAACTTATTTTAAATTAAATTGAAAGCTAAAACAGTTTCTGCATAGCTGTCAGAAAGTAATTAGCCAAAAATATCGGAGTGGTAGCTGTTTCGTGAGCCACGCCACTCATGATGCGATTTTTGTCGACAAAAGCTAACAAATTTTTCACTGTGAAGATAAGTGCGTGCGTAGGGCAAGCGATCAGCAAAAGCCACTTGAGTGTCGGGTAGGCAGCTAAGTAAAGGATAAGTAGACTCTTTCTCTTTCTCTCTCTTTCATATAAGAAAATTGCAACCAATGAAAATGTCAAATATAGCAAAGGTGGACCCCTAAAAAGTCATTGATGTAAATTATTAAATGTGTTATGCTTATTATATTTTTTTTTTTTTAATATAATAGAAACAGAATAAAATTAAACTTAAATAAAATTATAAATCCCCGTGTATAAAATATAATTAAAATGTTTCCCAAGTTTTTTATAAAATTATTATTTAATAAAAATTAATATTTTATAGGGTTTTAATATTAATAGGGAAAATGGATGTATTTCAATGCCCGTTTTGAAAAAATTCTTATTCTACATCTGAATTTTTAAAAATACATATAAATAGAATTCATATTGAAACTATAAGTTGTGGAGCATGTGGCTTATATATTAAAATTAAAAATATTAGAAGACATGAAAGAACTCACGAACAAGAAAAGGAATTATGTATTTATTGTAAGAAAAATTTTAGTACGGAATCTAATTTAATAAGACATATATTAGCTAAGCATAGGAAACAAAAATTTACATGCTTTATTTGTAATAAAAAATTTTCAAGGAATGATCATTTAAAAAGGCATATAAAAAATCACGTAAATAATATTTTACTTGAAAATTCATAATTATAAAATTATTTTTTATAACAATGAAATATTTATTTGCAGTAAAAAAGAATTTGGTTCATAAATTGAAAATTATGATCAGTTTATATAATATAAAAACATTAAAAAAGGTATTATATTTTTTATAATATAAATTTATATTAAAAAATTTTTTTTCATTATATTTTTAAAAATTTAAATTTAATATTTTCAATTTTTAAATGTTATACACTGTTACGTTTTTACGTATATGTATATTTATATTTAATTATAAGATGGTGGGTATCTTTTGTATCACGACTAATCTTGACAAACCCAAGCAGTCAGTTTGCGTGAAGAATTAAATAAATACTCAGTAATTATGATGTGAATATAAGTTTTTTAATACTTTCGTCGAGAGAGATATGTCCTATTATTAATTCGTCGCCTAATACGTTCCTTGCTGCTTGCTTCAATCGGGCGTACTCCCGTCGTTCGTAGCTAAAGGTTGGTTGCTTACTCTCTCTACATCTCTCTATTGATGGTCTACTGACTGCCTCCTCGTGGGATGTCCGGCTGTATTTATACTCGCCAAATTTTATGAATTTAAAAAATTTTTGAATTTCTAAATACTGTTTAGTAGTAAGTATAAGTAATATTTTTTTGTATATTTAAATATATTAAATTTAATATACATATTATTTTTAATATTTTATATTTCAGCGAACATATTTAAAAGATGTTATTTTTTATTTTTAATATATAAATAAAAAAATTATTTTTTTTATTTATTTATATAAAAAAAAATATGTTTTAAAAATGTGAGTGGAAATAGGCCTCCTGGGGAAACCACTAAAAAAAACGCGCCTATATATATACCTCGATATTTAAAAATACTAGGAGGTGTGGAAAATATAGATATATATTTATAATACAAACTTTATAAATTTAATAATTTAGGTAAAAAAACAAAAATTTATCAATGCTTTGGACATTCATAAGATATTAGTATTTACGAAAATTGGTTTTATATAAACAATAAAAACTTTTATTATATAACATCAAATAAATAAGGAAAACAAAAATGGGTTTGTAATAAATATTTAAATATATTTTTGAGAATAACTTAATATATTTTAATAATTATATTTTTTACAGTTGATAAAAATAAAAAAATAAAGATAATGTAACTTAAATAACAAATAGAGGGTTGGCGAGCGGAGCGTGAGCAGGGGGCACCCCTAGTATATATATATATATATATATATATATATATATATATATATATATATATATACATTGACATATATAGTCGATAAGGCAGATACATATATATAAGTCTTTAAAAATTAAAGCAGGTTTTTAAGTTATTTATTTAGACTTATAACAACTTATTTGCGTAAAAATAGATTATAAATTGATTAAATTATATAATAATTATAAAAAAAAAACAGAAATAAGCAAAACAAAAAATATTATCTGTGTTGAAAGTTTTACGTCAGTATTTTGTAATATATCTTTTCTTAAATCGCGTGCGATTTAACTTCGGCACGGAGAGAGGTAAATGACACTAAGCGAATATGTCATTCACCTATATAATGTGTTAACATTATTGACCAAAATATTCTAATTTAAAAAAAAATTTTATGGAAAGAATTTGTAATCATGATAAAACAGTTTTGATTAGTTGAAATAAAACAAATAAAAAGGTAGCATCGAAAAAAATTTTTATATATACAATAATATTTTTATAAAGGAATAAATATTGAAATATTTAATATTAATAGAATTTAATTATTATACCTAATTAATAATAAATATGGAAAGGAAGAAAATAAAAAAAACAAAAGGTTATGGTAAAAATAGATATATTATGAAATTATATTGTACAATTACATTATTCTTTCATAATACAAAAGATATTCTTTTTCTATATGCAAAAAAAAGGGAAACCAATCCCATCGCTCTTCATGATCAAAAACCATCGCAATCTATTGGGACCCACCCAGGGTGCACCATTACAGGAAGTTGTGAGACCAACTCGCCTCTTGTTATAAACAGATCGCCAATGTATAGGAAGAAATCGTTCTGGACCACCTGCAAGCGCATCTGGTAACCTCTGACGATCACATTGCGCTCTTCATTTCTAAACAGGGCACAAAGATCCCAAACTTTGAAATCACGTCAAGATCCAGACCACCATTCATCATTTTGATGACGGTTTATTAGCCGGAACAAACGTCTCAGCTGCCAATCTGCAAACTGAAAACACAAGAAATTTTTTGCTATTTTTTAAGACGACTTTGACTGCTTGTACAAGATCTGAAAACTAATGTATTTGCAAAAACCCAAAGCAATTTGAAATAAAATTGCAAAAACTTTAAAATAAGACCTCGAACGTTATCTAAAAATGATTTTTCACGACGTTATAGCTGTTTTTACGAAAAAATGCCATTTTTGGAAAATGTATTATGCTTCGAATATTATGCATTCTGCGAAAAAATGACAGAGATAAAAAAGTTGCCTTTTTGAATAGAGAATCAATTTAGAATACTTTTAATGCGAAAAAATGAATCTTATTTTTTTCGAACTAAAAAAATTTTGTTTTAATAAATAATTTACGTATGTTTGCATGGAAAAATGTATACAAAAAAATAGAAAATTTTTTTTTGCTTTAAAAGTATTCTAATATGATTCTCTATCCAAAAAGGCAACTTTTTTTCCTCTGTTATTTTTTCGTAGAATGCATAATATTCAAAGCATAATACATTTTCCAAAAATGGCATTTTTTCGTAAAAACATCTATAATGTAGTGAAAAATCATTTTTAGATAACGTTTGAGGTCTCGTTTTAAAGTTTTTGCAATTTTCTTTCAAATCGCTTTGGGTTTTTGCAAATACGTTAATTTTCTGATCTTGTACAAGCAGTTAAAGTGATCTTAAAAAATTTTTTTAATTTAAAGATTTTAAATATGCGCAGAAGAGATTTTACGTATCGTAAGAAAAATGTGTGCATAACATTTTGAAAGTGCACCACAAGAGCTTTCAAATGAGGTGTATAAGAGTCTTTTATGACATATAGTTCCTGAAATATAAAACTTTAAAAATTTTAATTTTTTTTCTAAGGTGAGCTTAAATTTTTGAGCGCCAGTATATATAAATCCATAAAAATAAGACTATAATATTGTAATCGTAATATTAAGATAATAATAGAGATACTTACACAAACTCGGGTATACTGCTTCCTTGAATATATGATGATGATTGTTAAAAAACAAATAAAAACAAGCTCTTAAATACCCGGAAAGAACAACGAAACTAATGATAAAAAAAAAAATTATTGACATGTCAGCAGCATACATTTTTTTTTCTCTTTGACTTTGCTAAATTGTTATTACAATCTTATTAATCTATGTTTTACAAACTAACAACCCGAATAATTGTATAAAACTTTAATCTATGTAAATTGTAAATAGATTTTTAAGATTTATTAATCAGTAACTGTTTTCAGGTTTTTATGTTGCTTTTGCTTCAATAAGCAACATCTTTGAGCCCCAAGGTGTTACGTCATAAAACGTACCCTTCCGTTGGCACTTATTAAAAAATACAGTTCCTGATTAATTTTTAGATTTTAATCGTAATATTGAAAATGTTCAATGATTGACTTATCTTTTGTTTTTCGATTGCCTATCCTTCTGATATGCAATCTCCTGAGCACCGAGGTGTTACGTCATAAACCTATCTTTTTTATTAACATTGGTAAATCAAAATTCCTCAGTTATTGAACAGTCGCATTATTTCATTATCAAGCAAAATTAAGTAGATCATAAGAAAAGAATCGAAACGTATGTTTCGAAATTTCAAAATGAATCCTAAAAACCATTACGAAACATATTATCAAAATTGACGAAAATTTATAAATAAAAATTAATGTAAAAGATAATAAATCTTAAAAACAAATATGAGTATAAAAACCAAATTGAAACCATTGAAAAACGGACATTACCCCAGGTTTCTTATTGGTAACAAGTTTACACTGCCCGTAAATTCTATATTTGAAAGCAATTGCTAATACTACATATTCATACATCGATTATTAAAATATATGCGCGTATAAAAATCTATTGTGTTAAAAGTGTTAAAAAGATATTAATAAACCTCGAGGATCTATATATATTAACATATCGTGTCTATTCATTTGTCTGCCCGTACCCAGCACCAATCTACTTAAGAAGTACTACAAGGTAAGAATACATAATTATTTAATAATCTCTTTATTGCAAAGTATTGAATTTAACCTTTTAGTAATTTTCAATAATGAGAGCGATTTCGTTCAATCAAATATTGGTGGAGCTTCTCCACCACTAGAATTCATACATCTTTATCTTAATGACTACATTTTTATAATTAAGTCGAATATTTCAAAAGAACAAAATTCATATATAAATTTATATAAATTAAATAAATAATATATTCACTTTTATGTAGTCGTGGTGCAAGCCAGGACTAAACACCCTTATGCAACTCAATATGTTAAGCCAAAAAAAAATTATAGCATTATGTTTATACATTATGCGTGTTGGGATAAATAATAGGGAATATCTGAGCAACAAATTAACCAATTTGCAGTTACAACCTCTCTTTTCGTTTGTATTTATAAAGGCTTCCTTTCAAAAGTTTTAAAATATTCAAAAAATTATTTTTCAATAAATAATTGATATCCAAGAAATGGCCATTTTTGATGGTTTTTTGGCTTTTTTGCAATAATTAATTGATGAAAATGATCGCGGCAGTATTCAAATTGTAGGTTTTTTTATTCTTTAATGCTTTTATTAATTTCTTTTTTTGCTAAAATACATAGGTCGCTTCAGAGAATTAAAAAAGCTGTTTTGGCCAACTTTGCAGCCTCCTGGAGCATTTTCTACCATTTTTTATGATTACATTTTATATAGGGTATGTTTTTTCATCGCCCTCAACAACTCTATATGGGTTTCATTAAGCCCCTAATTAATGTCCTTAAAATGTCTATTGATTGGACTATAATAAAATGAAAACATTATTGAAGATTAAAAAGTTCAATTTATTATTATAGAATATGTATGTGTGTAGGCGTATATGTGTGTGTATTTGTATGCATGTGTATGTATATATCGTCGGTGGCTACGAAAACAATCACAGCTGTGTAATTGACTACGAAAAGAAACACATTCCTAAAAGTGTGGCAAAAAAAAACGAATCTCCAAAAGTGCAGCCAAAATTTTTTTTTTTTTTAAAAAAAGATTAATATATAAAGGATATTGTCCTTTATATGATTAACCTTTTTCCATGGTGAAGTCGGGAGAGTCCCCGCTTGGTACCGTTTAACACATTACATCAGGCTATACTGTCAGACCCACCATACCGAAAACTTTGACTACCGATGGATAATCAGCCACTTTTGTGACCAACAATCAACCGATACCCAATGAGGTCGGATTTTTAAGAGTCGCGATATAAATGGTACATACACTAATTTTCTTTCGAAAAAAAGTTTAGAGGAATCTGGCCAGGATTCGAACCCATGCTCTCCGCGTTGAAGGCAAGAGCTCTATCCATTACGTCACCGCGCTCTGCACGGAACCTGGCCAGGATTCGAACCCATGCTCTCCGCGTTGAAGGCAAGAGCTCTACCCATTACGCCACCGTGCTCTTCACAAAGTGCGGCCAAAATAATAAATCTACAAAAGGGCAGCCAAAAAAACTCATCCACAAATGTGCGACAAAAAAATCACATCTTCAAAAGCGCAGCGAAAAAAAACACATCTTCAAAAGTGCGGCAAAAAAAACACATCTTCAAAAGTGCGGCAAAGAAAAGCACCACTTGAAAACACGATGAAAATTTTGAAGGGCTGTTTTTTTTTGTCGCACTCTTAAAGATGTGTTTTTTTTCGTAGTCAATTACACAGCTGTGATTGTTTTCGTAGCCACCATCGATATATACATGCACATGTTTACAAATACACACACATACACGCCTACATACACACACATTCTCTCATAAGAGCTTCTTAATTTTGAATAATGTTTTTATATTATTAACACTCCTTTAAGAGTAAGCCGGATTCGCTGTCCTTATCTAATTGAGATTTTTATTATTTACTCAAGTATTAATCGGTGTATCTATAAATTAAAAGTTAGGCGCAAAAGATATTATTATTACAAATATTTATGCACAAGAATAGAGAATTTACTGATTTGTTTTTGAGAAAAGTAAGGAGCGCGAAAATATTATAAACAAACTTTCACTTCGGCGTTCCTTACTATTTTCAAAAACAAAACGGTAGAATTTTTTTTTCTTGTGCATAGATGTTCATAATAATATCTATTGCGCTCAACCTTTTATTTAAAGATACACCGATTAATACTTGAGTAAATGACAAAAAACACAATTGTTACTCGGTCGGTATCAGATTCTACTCCGGCCTGGTCTTAATAATTTCGATGAAGAATTTTCAATTTATTTCAAAGATATTTTTAAATTAATTCTTTAATCGTAGACAATTGAATCATGCTCTAAATATTTTTGATTCTGTATTTAAACATCGTTTAAATTATGTAAAATAAAATTAAAAATAAAATATTTATAATTTATTTTATATTATATTTTTGGAAAAGTTGCGTCACTTTTGGCTTGATAAAGCGACACGAAAAGTGATATAAAAAGTGATGCAAAAAGTGACTCAAAAAGTGACGCAAAATATTGCATCATAAATTCCGTGATCATTTTCAGGAGGAAAAAGAAGAAGATAAAACGAGCGAGATTCGACAATAAAGAAAGATGCATAAATATCAATATAGCTGAAAATAAATAAAGACAAAAATACAAATCTTGAATCGGAGGGAGAAGAAAGTGTAAATAGTAATACAACTGAAAAAAAATTATAATATTAGATAAAGTTATTGGTAAAGAAAATCTGATTTGAACGAGACTAAAATTAGTAAAGAATGTCATTGTGATTCTAAAATTCCTAAAACATCAAATAATAAGGAGAAATAATTGTGCTATATTGTGGTACGTCTGAATAGACTTCGCGTCAGTTGAATATTTAAAGAAATGGCAGTTGAAAATTGGTGAAAATTAGAACGCCATGAAAATAGAGATGCAAGATTTAACAAAAATCAGTCAACAAAGACGGTTATAAAAGAACAAATAGAAGACTAGAAAATTTTGAAGGGAGAAATATAGACAGACACATGCTTTGCATATTTTAATAAGGAGGTCAAGAAAATTGACTCAGAAATACAAAGAACGGAGGGAGAGAAAATAAAATGACCAGTAGGACAACTGAGAACAGAACCTAAACAAAATTTGAAAAATCCACGAGAAATAAAAGGACAGAAAATAAAAAGACTAGCTAGACGACCGCGAAAAAGTCAAAACTAATGCAATAAATCAGAAAAATACAGAAATTTATACATTTTCTACAGAAATAAATGATTATCAAAACAAATATATGTATGCCATGAAAAGGAAAACAGCAATAGACTGAAACAATTAATGAAATGTTAGAATCTACGAATAAAATCAATGTTTGAAGACTGATAGTTAGATTTAACCTCAGTTGAAATAGAAAAGGATCTACTAAGATTAAATGCAAACAGATATTTAAAAGAAAGACAGAAGCTAACATTAGAGAAAGATACAAAGACAGAAATATTTGCAATTTACCAGAAATCTGTGCACTTGTGTCACCACTACCTTTGAAGTCGATATTAGCGACGGTAAACAAATTGTATTTGAAAATACGTCATATGGACATTAAGACAGCTTTATTGAATAGTTACTCAAATAGTGAGGTATACATATAAATACATAAAAGAAAGAAATTAAGAAAATAAAAAAAAAATTTCCAGCAGGAAAAAGCTTTATACAGCTTAAGGGTAAGCACGATGTTTTAAAACGAAAGATGTGAAACGGCAGTAGAAAAGTATGGGCTGCAACAATTTAAAATGAATCATGTTTATTTATTAAGTATTACCAAGACAGTCTCCTGATTCTGATTATTTATGTAGATAATATCGTATTAGTATGCAACAGCATATAAATGTTAGAAAATAATGAGATCTAGCCTAAAACAGAAATTTTAAATGACTGATATGGAGAGCCCAAAAATATTTTTAGGCTTAGAAATTAAAAGAGATAGACAGAAGGGACTACTAAGTCTAGAGCAAGAAAATTATATAAACAAAATGCTGACAAAATTTCACTATGATCAAGTATATTCTCAAGGAAGACCTATGGTAACAAACCACGTGGCTAAACGAAAGAGAAGACAGCAAAACGGACTAAAGAAATAAACGAGAGATCAATGACAGAAAATCAATGTTATTGACTATTATAGAGAAGTAGTGGACATGTATTTTGAAAAAGCAAGCAGGGCAGACGTCAGTTATGCTGTAAATGTCTTGAGCACACATTAAACAAAAATAAATGTCATGAAAAGACATTAAATATATCTGTCTGGTAAATGGTTGAATGTGTTTTCACATAATTAAAAGGAACCGAACATCTTGAAGGTGAGTTCAAGGGATAAAATGACAGCTTATAGGGACTGATATCATTGCATTTAATGTTAAAAGAATTATTGCAACGAGAGCTGTTACCAATGATATTTTGGTACAATAGTAATGCAGCTGAATTAAATGTAACGATAGGTTGTGAAAATTAGCCGAGACATATGACAGAAATCAAAGAACTTGAGATAAAAGAATCTGTAAAACGAGGATTAATGAATGTCAGCTAAATTTTCTCTAAAATGCAAATAGCCTATATACTTGAGAAACTATTGTTGTTCAAATTTCAAGAACAACTGTGAAAATTATCACTGAACGACTGATAAGACTGACTATATTTTTATTGCACTTATATTTTTGCTAATCATTTAAATTTGCGTGTATTTTAGATTTTAAGGAAAACAATATCAAAAGGATGGCACGATCTATCAAAGAATAAAGCTGATCCAATATTAATCAATGTATTTGTTTAAACGATTTGAGCATGGAAGGGAGTGTTAAATATATGCACGCTCAACTTGGTATATTCAGTAAGATAGCGCCACCTATCACAGCGTGATAAGGCTGACGACTCTCCGAGGTCAGTCCATGGATATCGCTTGACGAGAGAGGAGCGTTTTTATATAAAATTAAACTTTTTACTTAGTCAATAAAGTATTTATTATAATTACATTAAATTAAAGTGTACGCTGTAATTATTTATTTATTACATATTTAAAAATAAGTATTTTTCTAAATTTTGGTTACCGTTAATTGAAATAACTGAACAGTATATTATTTTTACGAAATGTAATTAATACTCACATTTACATTTAGCAAAAATAACGATTATTTACATGTATCTTCATGTATTCAAAACAGAGTTCTGCTACTATGATGTTTCGAATTTCACCAACATAGGCTCTGATGTCTGATTAGCACAACGCGAATACATCTTCTTTACCCATTACTGCACCATATAATGATTTAAAGTTAATTAAATCGTTAGTGGATTATGAAGATATAGATAGCAATACGTATCTGACGTATCATCTATGGTATCAGTCACCTGAACTGTGTGTTTTCACTGTTTAATATAGACGTTGCAGATAGTGTAAAACGCAAAATGATTAAAATGTTAAGTAATGAAGATATGTATCTTAAGGAGGAAATCCTTAAAAGATTTGATGCATCTGATATGGGCATCAGGGTGCTACGGGAAAAAAGCCTTGATTATTTTACAAATAATCGAAGTTCGAACTTCTTTAAAAAGTTTCAACTCAATGAAGAATTCATAAATCATGATTGTAGTACGTGAAAAAATCAACAATCCTACTTAGAATTTCGAGAAAAACTGAAGAAATTGATAGTTGTAAATGATTGCGCAGGGGCAAAAGCTGATCATTTGATTCAAGAGTATGTAAATACAGCAACAAAAAATTAAGATAAAAAACAATACATGCTTCAGTTTTCGGATAGACACAAAAAAAAATTATTGGCAAGTGCTGATTAAAAAATTCTTAAAAAAATTATAAATTTATTAGTAGACAATTATATTTTATTGATTGATGAAATGTAATCTTATAAACTTTCAAGATGGGATGAATTTTTGTCATATTTTACTTTTGAAATATTTTTCATAGGAGAATAATTAAAAATTCATTTACTATAAATCAAGATTCACCCATGATTCAAAATATGATTTCTAAAATTCATTGAAATTCACTTAATCATTAATTTATTTAATAATTATCATCTCCAATTTTCAAAACAGAAAAGTTTGTGTTCTTCTTTGCTTGAATCTCGCAGATATAGAAATATTGAAATTACTAGAAATTAATATAAATAAAATAAAAATCTAAAATTCAGTCACTCCATGAAGTTACAGAAGAGTATGGTTACTTGAATACGTCTTGAATCTAATTAATGATGAAAATCTGAATTTGCTATTCAAAGATTTCTTAGTTTGGATTCCTTACCAACTTCAAATGACCATAACTCTGGTTCTGAGTCACCTGGAAACTTTTTAAAAGAAGCGAAATTACATCCAGAGTGTTTCACCTTCGAGTCACCGATTTAGCTCAAATTTTGGAAATGTTTTATGGATGCAGAAATATGAAGATAGCCAAAATTTTAGAGGCCAACGCTCAATATTTCCCTAGTAACAGGCCATTGAAGAAAATCACTAAAAAAGTTACTAGATTTTTAAACTTATAGTTCCTCAGCATTAGTAGTTAGAAGCTTGAAACTTTTTTAAATGAAAGCTGAGCTAAAATCCTTTCGGAATAGTAGTTATAGTGTATCGAAATATTATTTTTTCCCAAAGTTATAGCGTAATAAAGATTGAACCCAATTTCAGCTTTTATTATTAATTAATGATTTGAACAAAAAATTCAGGTCCAATCTTTATTGCGCTATAACTTTAGGAAAAAATAATATTTTGAGATGCTACAGGTGCTATTTCAAAAGGATTTGAGCTCAGCTTTCATTTAAAAAAAGGTATAAGCTTCTAGCAATTAATGATAAGATATTATAAGCGTTTAAGAATCTAGTGACATTTTTACTGATTTTCTTCAATGGCCTGTAACTAAGAAAATATCCTAAAATTTTGGCCTCTAAAATTTTGGATTTCTTCATGTTTCTGTATCCAGAAAACATTACCAATATTTGAGCAAAATTGATGACCCGAAGGTGAAACACTCCCCTTTTCAGTGAATAATGAACCGTTTTCGATGTTTTTTTTTAATCTGGGGTATGTTGAAAAATTATTAATATTGGTGTAAACTGTTTTTTAAAATAAGGTATATTTAAATCAAAACAAGTGTACCTATTACGGACACCCTAAACGCCACTCGTTGCTATGGCTCACTAAATCAATTTTTTTAGACATGCAACATCTCATTTCAAAGCTAAAAGAAAGAACTTTAAAATGAGATGTTATGAGTTTGATTACAATTAAACTTTTCGAAATTCACGCGGATTTACGAAAATGTAAATAAACTTACCTTATTGTTCCTGGTAATTATAACATTTTACCACACAGACAAGTTTATTGAAATTTTAATTAATTATATATTGTGACTGATTTTTATAATTTATTTATAGTTTTAATAAAAAAAGATAGTTATTAATAATTGCAAATACTCGTAAAGTAATAATAAAAATTGTTATCTCGATTTTTTTTTACATTTCTTCGTTTTTCATGTGAAAAAATTTTAATTATTAAATATATTTTTATTTTCTTTCTAACAATAAACTACTAAGATTTTTATGTAAGGAATATTTTAAAAATAAGACAGAAAAAATCGATAAACAATGGGTAATCAGTAAACATAAATTTTTATTTGAATAAACATTGAATTTCAGCAATAGCTTCTCATATATTAAATAGATCAAAGTTATTATTTCTAGCAATTATTCGATTTCAAATCTGTGGACATGTTTAATTTCTATTGTAAGTAATTATAAATACTTTTTTTTTATTTTATCAAAAAAACTTTTTGTCACCAATAATGACAAACATTTTGCAAATAATAAGAATAGTTTTTAAATCTTTAAATTTTTTTCTTTTTCATGCGGAAGCATTGTTTTATTATTGAACTTATCGAATATAAAGAAAACACGTTAATTTTTATGAAAATAAATATTTACTAGATGCAATGACTTTATAAAAATAAAATATATATCACTTTTTACTTATGTAATTGTAAGTTCGCAATTGGTAAACAAGAATTCCGAACAATATTTTTTATGATACTGTGGGGTTGGGGACTCTAACCAGAACCCAGCAGAGTAGAGAATGGAGATAGAGGTAAGATATTGAGGTTATGAGAGAATGAATACACGAGAGATATGGTTAAGCTTATATTTGCTAAAACCAGGTATACAGTCGGTAATCGAGTAAGAGAGTGAACGTTCGCATGCTAACACTTTAACTCGTCTCTAGGTGGTAGGGTAGTCTGTATGGTACATGATTGGTTACTTATACTACTTCACACATACACATCCCCACAAAACTCCCCCATTTTTTTATTCACAATTGCACTTACTTATCATTGCCAACCATAAAAAAAACTACATAACATATATTTGTACGTCATACATTACTGACGTTAGTCACACTCATACTTGCACTCTCACACACATACACACTATCACTGCACTGAGTTTTTCTGTCTTTGTTCATCTGTGTTCAAGATGCTGTAGTCAGTTTGACTTCTCTCGTGCCAAAGATTTCGAGCGTTGACTTCCTAGTATGCTTAGGAAGGTTGTAGGCAAAAAGCTCTTTAAGTGGCTGGTCATCAACGAACAACGTAGGTAAGCGATACTCTACTTTTTCATTCGCTGTTATCATATTACGTTGTGCTGCCCTTCGTCTCACGTTCTCGCCATGAGTAAAGTACCCTTGAAACTGCTCTACAAACTTCTTGAAGGCAATCTCTGCCAGCCTTAACTGATATTCGTATGCTATATCAGTTGTTGCCAGGATACGGCGTGAGAGGTCGTCCTTGATTCTAATGACTCCTTGCATCGTTGTAAAACACAGATACACTAGAATTAAGAAAGGGAGAACACTAAAGTTTTTCAGAAACAGGGTCACAGTGGGTGTTCCTAGAAAGAGGAACACAGTCCAATAGGAACACACCAAGGCTACCTGGACAAGAAAAAAATATATTAGTACATGATCAAAATACATTCATAAATGAATTGATATAATACTATTAGTGTTTCGCCCTCGCTCATACATTAATCATTCTTTACTTTTCTACGATACTTAAACCTATTTATAAAATCGGGTGGAGCATGGTTCCCTACATTAACGCTAAAATCGAACTTTCAATGTTCCTGCCTTCATTACTCTGTACAATATTGGCACTGTCTGGCTGACTGACCATTGTCGGTTCATCTAAGTGACGATTTTGCTGGCCTACTTCCGCCAGGGTCGCCTCGCCTACTGGATCGATTCCGTCCAAGACTTCATCTGACTGCTCTTCAACTGCGCTTTGCACATCTGCACTACGGTGGACTTCTACCTCGCCCAGCGTTTGTTATTATTGTGTCAAGTTTTGCGAGGCGTTATTATTGTACGATGGTGATGTAAGCGGATGCTCCCAATCTGGTGCATTCTCTTGCACTGGCTGTTTGACCGCAGTCAACTGTGCTTCACTTCATAAAAAGAAGGCTGGTTTTAACCTATCAATCGAAACAACTACGTTTCTACCGATTTTCTTTATTGTATGATTCCTACCACCATCGTGCCTCAATATGACCTTGTAAGGTCTCGTGTATGGATGCGTGAGAGGTAGTTTAACCGCTTTTATTCTTTTGAAAACGTGGGTACAGTGCACCAACTCCTTAAATACGAATGGCTTGATTGCACAATGGTGTGCAGCGGGTGCTGGCTTAACTTGCCTCATGTATTCCTTAAATTCCACCAGAAATTCGCCAGAATCATGTGCACTGATCTCACAGAACTCGCAAAGATCGTCTCGTACTGTTAATGTTGTACCATGTAAAAATTCGGCTGGGCTTGCCCCCGTGTCTAATCTTAGGTGAGTGCGCAGGCCAAAAATTACAGTAGGCAAAACTCTGGTCCACTCTGCAATGTCTGTGTGGCACATAATTGCAGCCTTAAGATCTCGGTGCCATCTCTCGACGATACTATTGGAAGCTGGGTGGTATGGTGTTGTCCTAACTTCCTTACACCTAATATAATTTAATAGTTGTTTAGAAAACTGCGCCTCGAATTGCCTTCCTTGATCACTCGTTATGATTACGGGTGCGCCAAACCTCGCCATATAATTATCATAAAAAGCGCGTGCAACTGTAGGAGCGGATACATCTTGCAGCAGAACTACCTCAGACCACCTTGAAAATCTGTCTATCATTGATAGAATATACCTGTATCCTTCACATGATGGTAGTGGGCCCACGAGATCCACATGAACATGAGGAAAATGAGCGTCTGGCTCGGTGAACTTAGAAAACAAAAATTCATTTTTGCATAAGATTTTTGATTTTTGGCAATTAATGCATGACTTTCACGATGCTACGATCTCCTGGTTCATTTTGGGCCATACGTATTGCTATCTAATTAGCTTAGCTGTTACTTTGTCCGAAGGATGCGAATTGTGAAAAAGATAAATGACATTCTGTCTTAATTCTTTGGGCGAGTAAGGGCGAAAAACTTGATCCACCAACCCGACGTATAAAAAGGTCTTTCCAGCTCCGCACTGCAGCCTAATTAGCTTCAGGGGGTGATTAGGATTTTTTATAATCATTTTAAGGATACCGTCTACCCAAAAAATCGATCAAAAATTTTGAAATTTTCAGTTTTGAGATTATTAAGGATTTTTATTCTGTAGGCAAATACCTACAAGAAAAATCATATTATATGTGCTAAGAATTATTTTTACAGTCACTATTCTACGAAAACAAAAAAATCTATATTTTATTGACATTGTTATTTCGCGGCAATATTGTTGCAAACGAAAATAATTTTTAATAATTTTTACTTTTATGTAATATGTAATATTTAACTTCGTACACGTGGAAAGTATTTGCAAATATATATATATATATATATATATATATATATATATATATATATATATATATATATATATATATATATTGATTGCGCTAATTGTTTATAATTTATGCAATCAATTTTCATACACCTGCATACTGTTGACTAACTTATTTGGCTAATTTAGTTCAATCAATCATAAGAAAATACAAAAAAACAGAACGCTTTATGTAATTAGCTATAGAACGTCTGTAACGTCACGCAATGAGACTTGATCAAAATAAATATTATAGTGCATATGAGCAGATGTAAACATAACCAAAGAATATAAACGTTTATAGAAGAGCAGACACGTACAAAATTTTGAGGCAAGTTATCTCCCCAGCTTTTAGATTGTTAGTATATCTATATATTAGTACTGTATAGATATACAGTCTGTGTATTCGCTCTGCGCTTCCATGCATATGTCTGTATTTGTTGACATAACACTGTAACAGAATATTTAGCTACAAATTTGTTTTCATGTCCATTTCATGTTTTTAAATAATAAATCGATCATCTAACAATGAATCGCATCAAAAATTTAAAATACAAAAAGAGGAGGAGAGCAAAATCGAGGGAGATGAAGGGAAAACATAAAACTTTAAATGATAAAAAAGAAAAAACTACAAGTGAGAAAAAACTTCAAAGTTTTATTAAAAGCTGGACCGAAGATCAAAATGATGATGAAAGTTTTGAATATGTGTTAGTGCACAAAAAACAATTGGATAATTGTTTCTGAAGTGTTATGTGCAATGTGTAAACAAACTTCTCTTAGTATTAGAGTTTTGAAGTCGAATGGACTTGCAACAAAACTAAATATTACATGCGGTGAATGTGAAGAAATTATAAAAGAATTTCATTCATGCCCACGTGTTGATGAGAAAAGAACATTTCATGTGAACAAAAAAATTATTGAAAGTGTGATCATGATGGGATTAGGTTACGCTGGTTTACAAAAATTTTGTATGGGTATGTGCATGAATGTTATGTCTAAAAAAACTTTTTATAAAATATTGCAAAGTGTGATGAATGACTATAACAGACTCGAGCAAGAAATGTTATCAGAATCAAGAAAGAAGGTACGTGAACATTATTTAGCTTTAGATAAAAGTCTTGATGATGATAGCATTATTCACTGTACATGTACGTATGATGGTACTTGGCAGAAACGAGGATTCAGCTCATTATATGGTATAGGATTTGTCATTAAATTATACACCGATTTAGTGCTAGATTATGAGATTCTGTCAAAATACTGCAGCGTTGGGGTTCGATTATTTTTTTGTACCACTATGCTATGTTCAGAGTGTACCAGATCAAGAAGTCGATGATATAGCTAAGTTCGAAAAGCGCAGTTTTTGAATTGGAAAATACTAGATCAAAACTAGTGATGAATTGCGAGGTAACCTGTAAACTCGCACGTGGATTTAAATGTAAACAAAAAATAAGATTCCGAAAAAGCAAGAATCATCTAAAGTTAATTGGTATGTTAAGTATAAAAAAGTTAAATTTAAGTTAAGTTTATTTTAGAAATATTAAAATAAAATATAATTATATTAATTATAGAGAAAAATATTCTAAATTAAGAGCAACACTTGGATGAGTAAGGTAACAGTAAATAATAATAATAGTAATAATAAATAGTAAATAATAATAATTAATAATAATAATTAATAGTAATGATAAACGATAGCCTTAAAAAAAAGAGCTTTTGAATTTATGAAATTAAACTTTCAAAAATTAAAAAATCTACTTTATTATGATTCTAGTGCTATCATCTGAAAACCTGGAAGATACTTGAAATGCAGTAGCACAATTGATTTTTGATTTCTCTGAGAAAAAGAAGAAGCTAACTTTGATTATAAATTAATTGAAGCAGGTATATTATTATATCATAATCTCTTTATTTCTCCTTAACCTAATTTACATTTGTTGTTGTATAAACGTGACTAAAGTACATAGAAAATACATACAAAATACTTTAAAATATCAACAAAATAAAACTTTTTTTTTCTTTTTGATCCTAAATGACAAAACTTGACTTTTTATTAATATCTTTTTCACACTGATACAATGTCTAAAATAACTTGTTTTTTTAAATATTAATCACTGAATTTTAACTGAACGATTGGTAATACTTTTATTAAGATAATAATAAACTTACATACGTGAACTGAAGCTAGTATATTTTATTCAGATTTAGTTTTTAAAACATCTAATTTAATAGCTATGCGAATATTAAAAAATAATTTTTGTCTCTAGGTAACAAAGACGCTATTGTTTTTCTTGTTTGCCTTAAATTCTAGGACTACTATTACGTAAAAGAGAGGATGCAAATCACATTTATGGCTCTTCACCTTAAGACATACAGATTTATGTAATTTTAATGTACAGGTATTGTTTGTTTTAAAATTAATTTCCTTTGCCACGGAAATTTCCATTAACATTAGAATTATTTGAATTTTATTTTGAAAACTTTAACTTTTCGTTTATGTATCTTAAGGGCACGTTCCGTAAGTGAAATTCAGTTAGAGAATGGCAACACCGCTAATGGGCGGCTGCTTCAAAAGTAAAAAATATAACAGCTGATTTCAAATTTTGAAAATTTGTAAACACGTTTCATGAGTAATTATTGATTGAAGTCATTCAAATATATATTAATATATATTAATAAATATATATATATATATATATAAATATATATATATATATATATATTTATTAATTTTAATTAAATTTATAGTTTATAAAGTTTAGTTTAATCGTGATGAACGCAAATGCTGTAATTGGTAGGATTTATTTTTAATTCATCATTTTACAATTATGAATAATTTTTATATTTATAATATGAAAAGATATTAATTTAATTTATTAATAATTATGTAAAAAAATCTTGTTATACTTACTTCGTCCATATTTAACTTAATAAACTTTAAGTTATTTGACCGGCACGTTTTCTTAAATTTCAAATTCTGCTATATTTTTTACTTATGAAACAGCCGCACATTAGCGGTGTTGCCATTCTCTAACTGAATTTTACTTACGGAATGTGCCCTAAGGGTAATTTTTTTCAGTCAGTCAGCATAAGATAAACTTACACTAGTAGAATTTCCGTAACTCAATAAAATCTGAATCATTATATTCATTAATACAAAATAATGCTAATTAATACTAAAACTAAAATTAATTCTTATACTATAGGAAAAATGAATTTAGAGAAATAGCTGAGCAGCCAAAATTATAATAAATTAATAATGAATTGATAATAATAATAATTAATAATAATAATAATTAATGAATTTATATTGTATATTTGTTGAAAATCAAGTTATACCATTTTAGAAATTACATTTTGCATGTATAAAAATTTCAATAACATTGTTTTCTAATAAAATTAAAAAAAACTGTTATAAAAAGTCTTATTTATCTCTTTAATAGAAGAGATTTTTATATGAATAAATACATCAAGATATTTTATTGGTCTATGACACTGGGACTTTTTTTTAAAAGTTCCAGTGCAGTCTTAGATGAGCACACTACTCAGTCCTTCAATAGATTACATATAGCCTCAAGTAACTGAAAATTAATTTAAAATGAGCAGTAATAAAGAAGAAATTTCACTATTCAATCATGTAATTTTGCATTTCTATACACTTAACACACCACAATTTAAATTAAATATTTTTGCAATGCTTTCTCATAGAACTTATTGAGTTAAAGTAATTTGATTTTATTATTTAAAATATGATTTCAATGTAAAAAACAATTTCTATTAAAAAAAAAATTGAGAATGGAAAAAGTGATAGTGAGTGTGGAAGGACAGAGAGGAAGTGAGAAAGTAAGAAAAGAGTTAGTGAGAGCGTTAAATCAGAAATCAGAATTAATTAATTAATAATGACATAGATTTAAGGAGATATAAAACGGACACTACACCTATACTCATAAATATTAACTTTCTTCAAATTTTATTGATGAATTTCCAGAAAAGAAATGCATTAATTTGTAGTATATGCCATGATGATTATTTAGTCAAATTCTCAAATAAATTAATTTATTAGTTTTCAAGATATTTGGATTTCTGGTACAAAATGATCGAAAAATTTTAATAAATCATATTGGAATCCAAAATTCTCAATAACTAAAGAATGAATTTATTTGAAAATGTAACTGAATTATCTTCATGGTACATACTATAAGTTAAAGCATTTCTTTACTGAAAATTTTGAATAAAATGAAAGGATAGCCAATATTTATGATTACAAGCCATTTTACATCTCCTAAAAAAAATATTTACATACATACAGCGCTTTAATGCTGTCAAATTTTTTCGAAAAGATTACGCTAGTATCTGGAATTGATGTATTTTCACATTAGCTGAATAATGAGCTTCACAAAATAAATTTGAGCAAATAATAATATTTATTTATAATAATTAAATCAAAGTTCCCAATCTAAGTTATTCCAATGATTTTTAAACCGTAAAACTTTAATTTATTTGCGATTTATAAAAATGTCTAAATATCTAATTATTATTTTTAATTAATAAAGCATTTTTATTAGAAAGCTTGTATTCTTTATTAGATATTCATTGAAAATTAAACATCAGCAATTGACAAGCATATTTTTTTTCATTACCTACAAATCACTTACAGTGACATTTTAATATTGACATTTTATTTTCTCTATCTTTTCGATAAGATATTTCTTAAAGCATATTGCATGCAAAAAACTGCAAAAGTCAATTTATAGCTAACTTTCGATTAAACATACTTAGGTGCTTTTTGGAGTGTATGCAAAAAAAATAAAATAGTAATGTGTAATATAATTTGCTATTGCAAATACTGATGAAGGAGCTTATTCTAAAAGAATTTTACTCTTAACTATTAATTTTAAATAAAATTTAACATATCCGTTTTTATTTTAACATTCTTCAACAATAGTTTTTACATAAATTATAATATTACATAATATAGATGTAAATGACTTTTTTACGAGTCTACACTATGTATTTATAATTAAAAAAAATTGTTTATAATTTGATATCATTCAAAAATTAAATTGCACTGCAAATTAATTTAATTGATTTATTTACTCTTGAAGATACGGAATTTATACTATACAGCACCTTGGTATAAATCTCACAAAAATAACGCGCCATTCAATATATTTAAAGCTATTAAATACATAATCCACTTATTTTTTTAATTTGATGTATGTATTATTACAGTTTTCTAGTTATTGTTGCTTTTTCCTTATTTTAATTTTGGCTGCTCAGCTATTTCTCTAAATTCATTTTTCCTATAATATAAGAATTAATTTTAGTTTTAGTATTAATTAGCATTATTTAGTATTAAGAGCAGGCCGGATTCGCTGTCCTTGTCTAATTGTCATTTTTGTTATTTACTCAAGTATTAATCGGTGTATCTGCAAATTGAAGGTTAAGCGCAATAGATATTATTATTACAAATATTTATGCACAAGAAAAAAAAAAATCTATCGCTTTGTTTTTAAGAAAAGTAAGGAACGCGAAAATATTATAAACATAATCTTTTACTTCGGCGTTCCTTACTTTTCTCAAAAACAAAACGGTAGATTTTTTTTTCTTGTGCATAGATATTCATAATAATAATATCTATTGCGATCAACCTTTATTTTGAAGATACACCGATTAATACTTGAGTAAATAACAAACAACTCAATTGTTACTCGGTCGGTATCAGGTTCTACTCCGGCCTGCTGTTAATGAATATAATGATTAAGATTTTATTGAGTTACGGAAATTCTACTAGTGTAAGTTTATCTTATGCTGACTGACTGAAAAAAATTACCCTTAGGGCACATTCCGTAAGTAAAATTCAGTTAGAGAATGGCAACACCGCTAATGTGCGGCTGTTTCATAAGTAAAAAATATAGCAGAATTTGAAATTTAAGAAAACGTGCCGGTCAAATAACTTAAAGTTTATTAAGTTAAATATGGACGAAGTAAGTATAACGAGATTTTTTTACATAATTATTAATAAATTAAATTAATATCTTTTCATATTATAAATATAAAAATTATTCATAATTGTAAAATGATGAATTAAAAATAAATCCTACCAATTACAGCATTTGCGTTCATCACGATTAAACTAAACTTTATAAACTATAAATTTAATTAGAATTAATATATATATATATATATATATATATATATATATATATATATATATATATATATTTATTAATATATATTAATATATATTTGAATGACTTCAATCAATAATTACTCATGAAACGTGTTTACAAATTTTCAAAATTTGAAATCAGCTGTTATATTTTTTACTTTTGAAACAGCCGCCCATTAGCGGTGTTGCCATTCTCTAACTGAATTTCACTTACGGAACGTGCCCTTAAGATACATAAACGAAAAGTTAAAGTTTTCAAAATAAAATTCAAATAATTCTAATGTTAATGGAAATTTCCGTGGCAAAGGAAATTAATTTTAAAACAAACAATACCTGTACATTAAAATTACATAAATCTGTATGTCTTAAGGTGAAGAGCCATAAATGTGATTTGCATCCTCTCTTTTACGAAATAGTAGTCCTAGAATTTAAGGCAAACAAGAAAAACAATAGCGTCTTTGTTACCTAGAGACAAAAATTATTTTTTAATATTCGCATAGCTATTAAATTAGATGTTTTAAAAACTAAATCTGAATAAAATATACTAGCTTCAGTTCACGTATGTAAGTTTATTATTATCTTAATAAAAGTATTACCAATCGTTTAGTTAAAATTCAGTGATTAATATTTAAAAAACAAGTTATTTTAGACATTGTATCAGTGTGAAAAAGATATTAAGAAAAAGTTAAGTTTTGTTATTTAGGATCAAAAAGAAAAAAAAAAGGTTTTATTTTGTTGATATTTTTAAGTATTTTGTATGTATTTTCTATATACTTTAGTCACGTTCATACAACAACAAATGTAAATTAGGTTAAGGAGAAATGAAGAGATTATAATATAATAATATAGATTTTTTAATTTTTAAAAGTTTAATTTCATAAATTCAAAAGCTCTTCTTTTTAAGGTTATTGTTTATTATTACTATTAATTATTATTATTAATTATTATTATTTACTATTTATTATTACTATTATTATTATTTATTGTTACCTTACTCATCTAAGTGTTGCTCTTAATTCAGAATATTTTTTCTATAATTAATATAATTATATTTTATTTTAATATTTCTAAAATAAACTTAACTTAAATTTAACTTTTTTATACTTAACATACCAATTAACTTTAGATGATTCTTGCTTTTTCGGAATCTTATTTTTTGTTTACATTTAAATCCACGTGCGATTTTACAGGTTACCTCGCAATTTATCACTAGTTTTGATCTAGTAATTTCCAATTCAAAAATTGCGCTTTTCGAACTTAGCTATATCATCGACTTCTTGATCTGGTACACTCTGAACATAGAATAGTGGTACAAAAAAATAATCGAACCCTAATGCTGAAATATTGTTACATTTGTGAAAATAAAAATAAGACATTGCAACCTGAAAGCAAAGAATTCAAAGAGTGGTTAAAAATACATAAAAGCAGTGGTACGTGTCAACAAAACTTTGATGGTTTATCTGGTGCTATGGAAGCCTATGCTGCTGAAATAATTTGGAAATGCTGTGTTAAAAATTGTAGAGCAAGATACATAAATGTCTCAGCTAATGGTGATGCTAAAACTTTTTTACATTTAAATAGTTTGAAAATTTATGGACCAGAAGTGTGCTTAGTGAGAGAACAATGTCTTAATCATGTCTCAAAAAGTTTGGTGACTGCGTTGAAAAATGTAGTAAAAGAGTGCAGAATTAAAAAGATTACTCTTTGTGGTAAGCAAGCTGGGGCACTTCCAAGACAATATCTGATTTAGATGGTTATTATAGGAAGGCAATAGTAAATAATATTCCTGAACTTTATTTGATGCAGAAAGCTATTTTAGCTACTTTGGATCACTACGAGTCTACTGATGAAGAGCCAAAACATGATATGTGTCTTACAGATCCTAACACATGGTGCTGGTATAATAGAGCTGTTTCACAAGGACAAGAGCCACCCAGTCACACTAGTACAAGAACAAAAGTAAATTATCTATTTATCAAGTACATCAGACCTGTATATGAAAAATTTAGCAATGTAGAGTTCTTCGAAGATGTATAAGGGATGGCACGCAGAATGCTAATGAAAGTCTTCATCACATGATTTGGTCAAAGTGCAGCAAGGATACTTTTGAATCAAAGAATAAATTAGAAATTGCTGTAATTATGGCTGTTAGAGAATTCAATATGAGTTGTGAAAATACAGTAAGATTAAAAAATTTTACAGTAAGATTAAAACTAATCATTTAATATTACAACTTTTGATTATTATAATTTTTTTAGACCTCAGGACCAATCTGAAAGAGTTAAAAAAGTAAAGAAGATTAGAAAATGTACAAGTAAAAAAGAAAAATGATGTGTTCAGTATTGAAATAAATAAATTTAACATTTAAATTGTGTTCTGGAAGCTGTTGCATAAAATGTTGTTTTTCTCAAAATTAATTATTTAATTTATTTTCTTCATTCATTCAAAATAGTTCTGGCGATGAAATATTGTTCCAATCAAGTTTAAATTTTTATATTTTTCTTTGATCGTATATTAGCAACAAAATTGTGGTGCAGATTTATAATCTGACAAGGTCGAATATACTTTTTTGAAACTTTGCTAGATAAAACATGTGATAATATAATTTTATTAAATAAATAATTGTTATAATTGTTATAATGGATTATAAATTCTCTTATTTTTGACTTCGAACAATTGTGCACCACAATTATCTTTATTTTGTATATTTGAATATATATCTCTATCCGCATGTCTGAAAATTGAAAAGTTCATCGCCAGAAGTCATTTAAAGAAAGTCTAATTTTCATTGAATTTTTACACATATTTCTCAATTAATAGAATAAAATTCTCTATTTGAAACTATGTAGAGCGATTTCTTGATATTTTTAATGTATATTTCAATATAAAAAAGGAGACTAATCAAATTACATAATAAAAGAAATAGTTTTCAAGGTGGACGGTATCCTTAAATTCTTGATTCTCTAGCTTCTTTGCTAATTCTTCTCAAAAAAGCGTGGGAAACCTTACATTATCAATTCTTGATAAGGGATCTGCTACCGCATTATCTTGACTAGGCAAATTGTATATCTACGTGCTAAATTCTGCTATATACGATAGCCTCCTACTACGAATTGCAGGGCGATCCTCTAAATTTTATGCGAGCACATATTTTAGCGGCTTGTTATCGGTATAGATTTTAAACTCACGACCCTTCAGATAATACTTAAAATATTTGAGCGCCTAATTAATGCATTTAACCCTTTCAGTCATGCAATTCAATTCACTTTTTTTCATATGTATTTGTTTATAATAATAATTAACAGTTATAAATTTATAAAATATCATCAGCATTATAAATAGTAAGGCTATGTGTATCTGAAAATACAAAAAATCCAAGAATCAAGCATGATATTGCAAAAATATTGAGGGAAAAAAAAAGAAAATTAAGTAGCCGATATATCGGCTCCTGTGACTGTAAGGGTTAAATGACGCTGCGTTTCGGCTGCACGCTGTAAACATTTTCTATAAAAATTAATCATGCCTAAATACCTTCGCTTGCCATCTTTAGTCTCTGGCTTCGAAAATCCTACTGTAGCTTCAACCTTACTTGGGTCCGAGCGGAACCCTTCTTCGCTCACCTGATGTGCAAGGAATATTAACTCCAATACGCCAAACTTGCATTTATCTACTTTAAGACGTAAATGAAACTTGGCGAGCCTTTCAAATACCGTCTTCAGATGTTCCTCGTGCTTCTCTGCCGATAAAGATGCAACGAAAATATCATCCACGAACGCAAATGCAAAGTCTAAATCTCCCAGGGCAAGATTGACGTACCTCTGGAAGGTTAGAGAGGCATTCCTGAACCCGAACGTCATCACAAGATACTGAAAAAGGCCAAAAGGCGTAACGACTGCAGTTTTAGGCAGGTCTTCCGGAAAGATTGATATTTGCAAAAGCGCTTGCTCGAGGTCCAGCGCGGAGAATATACTTTTGTTATACAAATTACTTGTAAAGTCGTATAAATGCGACAAGAGATACCTATTAGCAACCATAACCTTATTTAATTTACGATAATCGCCGCAAATTTGCCAGCTATCATACTTCTTGGGTACCATATGGATGGGTGTAGACCAAGGACTTTTAGGTCTACAAATTTCCTCCTTAACCCATTTTCCAAATGCCTTCTTCGTAGCCTTTAGTTTCTCTGGTAGAAATCTTCGTAGCCTTCGTGTAACGAGAGGACCCGTTGTCTTAATATAGTGGTATACGCTCTTGTGTTTTGCCGGTAAGGGATCTTCTATACCAACTATTGAAGGATACTGGCTTAATAATTTAGCGTGTTCATTGCCCGGGTCCACAATCGATACTTGAACTAATGTGGTTCTGTTGAATTCCTTCACGGACTCTTGCGTCTCACCATCCACCAGTCTTCTTCTCATAAGATCTGGCAGTGAATGATACTGTTTGAGCAGATTACCGCCTAAAATCGCATATGGTACGTCTGCCACGATGAATTTCCAATCGAATCGTTTATCATCAACCCATATTCACTTAAGTATAGCTATATTTAAATTCTTGAACTGAAATGAGCTGACTTTCGTAAATTTTATATTAATCGCTCTATTAATCGATAGTTATTTTGTCTGATCTTCAAGAAAATATTTTCTCTAATCAAGTAAATTTTATAAAAAAAAGATTTTACAAAAATCAAATAAATTTTATTTTGTTACAAATAAACCTTACTTAAACCACTATCTACTCTATACTTACATAAAAATATACATATTCAGAGCAATGTATACGTAAACAACGTGCATCTGACTTTACTCGCTTTTTTATTCAGAAAATGATAGGAAAAATAAACAATGTCGAGAAACTCTGATTCTGTTTGTTGTTCTTGAGTGCTATTTTTGCCGGGTATATAGTATCAAATGATCTTATATAATAAAGTTAAAATTTTTGCCGGGTACATAGTATCAAATGATTTTATATAATAAACTTAAAATTTTATTATTATTAAATATTAAATTCTTATATCATTTAAATTTCATAACTTATTTCCATATCTTCTAAGGTGTTATTTGATTCTTTATAATTATACCACAAATTATATAATAAAAGTACTAAACGAAAATAAGAAGAACAGACAAATCAATATAACTGTCACTAAAATGGGCAGACAAATTTTTTTGATTGTCGCTATAATAAGGAGACAGATTTTGTAAACTGTCGCTAAAAACAGGAGACTAATTTTCGTAATAGTCGCTGCTGGAAGATAAATTTTATTTACTGTTGCTGAAAAATGCAAACTAATGATTTAAACTGTAGATTAAGAAAACAGACAATTTTCCCAAGTATTGCTGAAAAGATCAGATAGATATTTTAAACTGTCGATAACGAGAACAGACAGATATTTATAAATCTGAATAAGAGCAGATAAATTATTCTAAATGTGGCTATAATCAACAGACCTATTTTTTTATTGCAGCTAAAGTGAACGGAAAGATTTTTAAAACTGTTGCTGGAAAGAGCAAGTTAATTTTAATGATTGTCGCTAATAAGGTCAGACGAATTTTAGAAATTTTCGCTAAAAAGAGCTAACAAATTTTCGATACAGGTGCTGCTAGCAGATCGATTATAGTTATTGTTGCTATAAAGTGCAATCTCATTATTTCTATTGTCACTAAAGAAAACCGAAATGTTGTCTGACTATCGTTAAAAAGAGCGTATAGATATTTTAAAGAGCCGCTTACTAATTGCAATAGTTTTGACACTTATTGCAATTAACTTTCTCAGACCAAAAGCTCTTGGGTTTGAGACTGGCATAAAAATATATGGCGGCATTGAATTTTTTTTTTAATATATTTTTTTAAATCGCTAGAAAAAAAGCAGTCAAATTTTAGTTATTGTCGTTCTAACGAGTAGACAAATTTTAATAATTATCGCTAAAAAGATAAGACACATTTTCCAATTGTCGCTGACAGGAGACTAATTTTTTTAACGGTAGCTAAAGAGATCAGACAAATTTAAATGATTGTCACTCAGAAGATTAGACTAATTTTAGTAAATGTCGCTAAAAAGAACAGACGAATTTTTGTGACGGTCCCTTTTAGCAGACTGGGCTATTTTTCAATCTAAAAAGCGCCATCTTTGATATTTTGATCTTTGAGTCCAGTCATTGGAGGCAAAAATAGGGTATAACCTGGAAATTCTTTCGATTAGCACCGATTTTCATAAAACTTTAGGATTAAGCTTATATTACCCTACAGATCAAAAGTTATACATAGGCGAGGTGCGTTTTTTGCTTTAAAGGGGTAAAAACTACCCTTAAAGTTAAAAAATAGTAAAAATGCCGATTTACGCTTATAAATAATAAAAATAATCTTGAAATGTCTAAAATAAGTATTGTTTAATATTGTGGAACATAATTAATGAAATTGAGCATTTTTACAACCCTTAAAAACCACTCCTTTGACTTAATAAAAAGAGCATATATAAATTTTAACATTAAGAGCAGGTCGGATTCGCTGTCCTTGTCTAATTGGCATTTTTGTTATTTACTCAAGTATTAATCGGTGTATCTTCGAAATAATGATCGCAATAGATATTAATATTATGAATATCTATGCACAAGAAAAAAAAATCTATCGCTTTGTTTTTGAGAAAAGTAAGGAACGCGAAAATATTATAAACATAATCTTTTACTTCGGCGTTCCTTACTTTTCTCAAAAACAAATCGGTAGATTTTTTTTTCTTGTGCATAGATATTCATAATAATAATATCTATTGCGATCAACCTTTATTCTGAAGATACATCGATTAATACTTGAGTAAATAACAAACAACTCAATTGTTACTCGGTCGGTATCAGGTTCTACTCCGGCCTGCTGTTAAAAAATATTTTTATGATACAATTATGGAAAAATATTAACGTTTTAGGTTTATGATATAATTTTTAATTCATTACATTATTTCAACCCTTAAAAACTACCCCTTATGATGAAAAATAGAAAAAAATAATTTTGAACATGTAAATTATTTTGTAATGACATATTTATATTAAATTAGACATTTTTTCACAGTTTGTAATGATTTTTATTTTATTGTAACATTTCAACTCTTAAAAACAACCCTTGATGATAAAATGCCAAAAAAACGAGTCTTTAGTACTTATAATAATTTAATAACTTTTATTCTATTAATAATATATTTTTTATGTCTTATTATAGAATTTAGAATATATTTAAGTATTTTACATTTAAAAATGACTATTTATGGTTAAAATTATAAGACTATCATAACTTAAAAATTATTATTATTATTATTATTATTATTATTATTATTATTATTATTATTATTATTATTATAAGAACAAAATAAAAAAATATAAATATTCCACTTAGGGCATAGCAGGATAACAATGTTAAATCGGCCTCAGTGGCAAACCATCCTCTAAAAAAAGGTTTTTTTTGGCATTAAAAAAAACGAGGATCTGGAAAGTTTCAGCTCAAAATAATGATTTTTAAGCTCAGAATTGGATAAAACGTCAAAAACCGTTTTTCGGTGATAACTTTCTCAATTTTCAACCAAAATGGACGTTTTTTTTTTAAATTAAAGGTTTTTTTATATTCTACAAGACTTATTCTTACAAAAATCAGAATTGCCAAAGAATTGAAATAGTTATGAGCATTTGAAATTTTTAAACGTCCATAAAAAGAAAAAAAAAAATAGTATCCTCGAAAAAAATATATATGATGTATTATTAGCAAAAATATGTTCAAGAATTTTTTTCAGATATTTTTAAGTGGGACCAGGTGGTTAAAAATAGAAAAAAACCGGTTTTTCGCCGATTTTTTGATCTTTATAAACTTATATCAGGTCTGTAGTATATTTTATCTCACCAGGAATTTTGTTTTTACTTTATAAAATCAAAAAGTAATGAGAACCATATTTTTCAAATATTTACAGAGACTTTCAGTCACGTGGCAGCAATATTTATTACTCTAAAATATTCAAAAATCAATTTTTTTCGTCTTTATTCAGCTCATTTTTCACCAGAATCACATTTTATTCTATCAACCTATTTTGTTACTCTGTAATTATTATTTTTTTAGCCAAAAAATGTACAGTCTAGTATATTTTTAGCAATGATGAAGTTCTTTTACTAATTTTTTAAACCTCTGAGCGCAAAATGCATATTTTTGGCTCACTTTTGCGTGCGCGAAATAGTACATTCTGGACCACTTTTTCGTGGGCGAGAATATATTTTTAGATTACTCGTAGTGGGCCAGAATATATTTCGCGCCCACTCGTAAAAATTTTTCGCACATATTTATTTTATTAAAAAAACGTACGAGTGCCCTCTGCTATTCTTCCAGGCTTGGGACTGGCGTCAAAAGACGGCTGCATTACACTTACTCCACCATGCATTCATTAATTTTTTTCATTCATACTCACAGGCACACTATTATTAATTTTTTTAAATGTTGGATGAAGAACCTTACTTCAATCTTCATCGCTATCCTCTTCAATTACTGCTTGGATTCCATCTTTTTCAAAATATTTTGTAAGTTCATGCTCAGGTCTTATTATTTTTGATTGATATCGACCATAGGACAGGTAGTAAATAACTGCGGCAACATGTGAGCAGCATTCAATTGTCCTCATCCCATTGGCACATTGACAGCAATAACGTAATATTCCGTTATAACCAATACTGTTTGGACTATAATGAATATAACAATTATGAGTCTTCCTTGAAATGTGCCGAGACCTTACTTCTAGTTTAATTATTTCTGGCGTTTCTTTTAAGTAATGAAGTTGAAGATTGTCACTTTCACCCATCATCTCAGCTAAATATGATATGGCTTGTTGAAGTTGATAAGTGCCTGTAAAAAATACTTTTAAATCTTTTTCAGTTAGCTCTGGAAAATCCAAGATCTCGCTCGATGTTAATCGTTGGAATGGAATTTTTCTTCGATTTAGTTTTTTTGTTTCAACTTCAACTGCCAGTGAATTTTCCTTTAAACTCTGTTTTCTAATTTGTGATAAAACGTCTTCATCAGTAGATAATTCCGAAACACATCGTTTGCCGTACTGGTTGACTAAAAATTCAGCGATTCTAGAATACGTTTGAGCATTATGAAGCAACTTATTATCGAATTGGTAATGAAACAATTTATATTTCATACCAATAATTCCGTAAATTGATTCAACTACCCAGCGAACTAGTGTTACTTTTCGCGATTCATTTGACTCTTCTGCATTCAGTTGATTCCTTTTTCCTTTCAACGCAGGCATAAAAACTCTATATTGACGTTCTTCCAAATCTTTCCGGACATCACGAAATCCTCTATCAACAAAGAATGGGTCATTTTCTTTCAGCAAAACTGATAATCCAGTTGCATCTGAAATTATTTCTTTCATGATATGAGCATCATTGATATTAGCAGTGTAAGGACCCATAATATCTACAATAAAGCCGTTAGTGGTACAAATAGTAAAGGGCTTTATCAGAGGAACTTTCTTTTGGCCAGAGTATGATTTTCTTGTCAATCATTGTTTCTACTTTTCTGATGACGAAGATAAGTCCCATCGCAAACTAAAGAGAGTTCATCGTTTTTAATTCCATGAAGTTCTTTAACTATAGGTGCAGTATTTTCAATTAATAGCTGCCTGGTACATGCTTTAATACCAAATCTTGAAGGTACATCAAGCTCGAATGATTTCAATATAAAATCTGAAAATTCGGAAACTTGTTGGGGGCGTTCTAATCCTAGCGCAGAAGATATCAATACATTTGAAGATCCAGATCTGATTCTGAATAAAAATACTACTAAAGCTTGAATTACTGAACGATTTTCAGTGTTTCTCAATGAAGTCATCATGCTCTTTAATTCAATAATTTGCTCCCATGTTAATCTTGTTAATGCTTTCAAACGCTCTTCTGATAAAGTAAATTCACCTACTTTATCCGTCAGCTCACTATCAGCAGAAACGCTCAAACATTGTAAGAGCTTTGAAACTTCATCTACACTGATATCACTTGTAGATGAATATATAAATATTGAAAAATTACTAATTTCTTCTTCATAGAAACGTTTCTTTATTAAATGTTTTGAGCAGCAACGATTACCGTTTGGTATTAAAATTCTAGTCTTGATAAAAACTTGCTTCCTTGCTTCAAATGGAACGACAACTAAACCAGAAAGTTGTCCACATATAAAACATTTTCTATGAGTAGCTATCGTTCTTTGGAATTGTAATGAAACATATTCAGCTTCTTTTTTTTCAATGATATACTTAACTACTGAGCCTGAAGATTGTTGTGAAGAAGAAGATGGAGACTCTGAAAATTCTTGGCTAATTTTCGCTTCTTGACTTTCACCTTTCACCTCTGAACTCGATTTTGAAATTTCAAACGAATATTTCGTTAAACACTTTCTGCATACATAACTACCTGTAGTACACTCTACATGAAAAAAGCAGAAAATTCTGCAGCTTCGGATGCAGAATCAACTATCTTTTTAGTTTCAGAAACTTTATTAGATCCTATACCGCAACTCACACACTTATTTACTCTTCTCGTAGAGGACATTTCTAATCTGCAATAAAATATTTTTACGTATCATATGCACTGGAAATGTAGTATTGTAATAAAAAAAATATAAAGTTAAGCTTTATTTATAAAATAATATTGCAAGGTTTTAAGGACGTTTCCTCGCTTTGAGTTGTACACAACTTACTATAATCCTCTTCTATAAAGTCAACCTTCGATGCTGCCGCAATATGTTGAGTAGCTAAATCTTGCTGAATATGACATTTTTCTGTATCACACCAGGTTCGATCAAACTCATACTTCACAATATTAACTGTTTCACTGCATATAAACATACGCTATGTTTGATATAATAATATTGATTACTTTGTTATACACTATGCATAAGATTTATTGATTAAATGCTCAAATTAATTATTGGAGCAAAATTCATTTTAAAGAAAATTAAACCGTATCAGTCTTAATTCTTTAGACTTCACTTTCACTACAAAATAATTGTCTCAAAAATTTTAAAATTATAAGTTATATTTAATTTTACACAATAACAATTATCAAACACAAAATTAGTCCAGAGAGAAAAGATTTAGTGCACAAATCCTATATGATATACAAACTGCAATACACTTCTCACAATACTGCACCTTCTGAAATGATGTAAAATACTAAACAAATAATAATAAAACTTTAGAAAGGTTTTTAGAGTTTTCAATAGAAAATAAACTACTTCTTTATCAGACAAAATAGAAGTTTACTTTCTATTATTCTAAAAACATTTTTAACAAATAGCTAACTTACGGAGCCCTTATTATTGATTATTGCACTAAATCTTTTCTCTCTAGACTAATTTTGTGTTTGATAATTGTTATTGTGTGAAATTAAATATAACTTATAATTTTACAATTTTTGAGACAGTTATTTTAAAATGGAAGTGAAGTCTAAAGAATAAAGACAGATATGGTTGAATTTCCTTTAAGATAAATGCTCCAATAATTAATTCGAGCATTGAATCAATAAATCTTATGTATAGTGTATAAAAAAGTGATCAATATTATTGTGGAGAACATAGTGTCTGTTTATATGCAGTGAAACCATTCATATTTTCAAGTATGAGTTTGATTGAACCAATATTCAGCAAAGATTTAGTTATTTTTTATGCATCAACAAGCTCGAAAGCACATGATCAGTATGAATATATATTAATATACTTACATGTTTGTATAAAAAAAGAATATCATATGTATTTTTAGTGTAAGCGAAGTGAATCAGAAAGTGTTTCCGAATGTTTTATTTGTTGTAATGTGAAATTATTGAAAAAAAGCTGGATTTGACAGCTTTAGGTATATCAAAAAAGGTGATAGAGTGCTCGTTGTGATAGAGTCTGTTAAACCCTTAGAATTTAAAATCTAGGATCCGAAGCTGATTGTGTCCTCTTGTGAGTCTCATTAGAAAGAAGAACATACTCTGAAGAGACGAGTACCAATGGGTGTGGTAGATTTCTATGCACCAGATGCATATTAAATTCATGTAATTGTATGATTCTATTTATTTTTACATGTTAAGATGTAAATTCTATGTATAAATTTTAATATTAATTAAAATATAAATTTTGAATCTTTTTATTTCTTAATTTTAAAGAATTATAAAATATAAAATGATTACTTTGTATTAAATATTATTTTTTAATTCCCAGATGATTCAAGATCAGTACGAGTAATTATAACAAACATCCGTATAACAGATAACTATGTATTTGTTGACTCTTAAAACAAATATATGATTTCATTGATGGAAAATGATGAATACTAACAGAATCTCTTATAATAAGATAAATTATTATTATTGCTTATTTTAATAACATATTTTTGTATTTTAGCTTTATTGAGTCAATAACAAGGTTCTCTTATCTTGTATCTCTTTTTTATATTGTTAGCTAATATAAAAAAGATATACCAGGTGAAAATGATTTTATAAAATATAAGTTTATCATTAATAATTTGAACAATGACTAAAAACTTTAAATCTATTTTTCTGAAATATTTAATTTTTAAAATTTTAAGTGCTCTCCTGTAAGATTTAAGTTGAACTGCTGGATGGATCTGACTTTTCAAAAAAGATTTAGACCTTGTATACATAATAATAATGCTTAGAATATTTGAAGTGTATAATCTTTGTCATTAACAATTTCAAACTTTTTTGAAAAAATAAATATTACATTAAATACTGATATTAAATCTATTAAAATATTTTAAAGTGAGCTAATGCTATTATCCTCTATTTGCAAATAAATTAATTACTAACCTTAATAATAATCTAAAGACTGCTTATGAAAAACCGATCGACTCAATTTTTTTAATTTACTAAGTTAATGTCTATTATACTTTGCTTATATCAAATGTAAAAATTATCAATAAGGAAAGAATATATACAGTAGCTGACTTTTATATTTAATATAACAAGCAGAAGAAAAACAATGATCGAACATCGAAAAGTGTTCAAAAGTTAAGGCCGTTACACTCAAAAAGATACAAGTTACAGTTACAGTGACAGATAGAAAATTATGTTGGTTAGTATATCTATATATAAAAAATACAAAAGACAACGCATGAAAAACAAATGCCTTGTTTCTTGTATTTTTTATGTATAGATATACTAACCAATATAATTTGATATCTATCACTGTATGTGTAACTTGTATCTTTTTGAGTGTAATGGCCCTTAAGGTATTAGGGTGAAATGACAGAACTTCTTGTGTTTCGTCTCATACCTGCTTTGTACCCGTTCCGTCCCATTCCGATTCTCCAGTTCAGTGTCCCATCTAGACTACCACGTGTTTTCTGAAAAGTATAAATATTAAAAATGTACAATCGATGAAAACATATTCGTGAGTAATTATTTTTCTGATATTCCTACAAAATGAGCAGAGTAATGGAATGTAAGGTCATGTTATTTTAAAATCAAATACTTATGAATATGTTTCCGTCAAAGGTACGTTTAGTATCGAACTTCTCAGGTAACACGAGACGGGTATGGCTCGAATTTATAGTCGATACTCAACACTCAGTACTCAGATCTCAAAGTTTCATTGTTTTATGTTCCCTCTAAAGCACATCTACGTTTATAGGGAACACGGAACAATGAAACTTTGAGATCTGAGGGTTAGAACCTGAGTGGTGAGTGTTTAGTGTTGACTATAAATTCGAGCCTTGGTACATGGTCACCGTGAAGACAGACCCTTACACGCTAAAGAGACGATGGCATGGCGCATATAAACCTAAGATCTAAAGGGCTTTAGTATGTAGATTCATGTGTGTCTACAATGTGTTAAAGTCCGACTTTACGTTTAATATAATTAAAACCTCATCAAGTACTCTCATTATTTGGATCTATTGAATATGTAAATACAAAGGAAAGAAAAATGAAATGAACCGAAAACAAATATTAAATTGACAAGTAAAACTCTATTGTATCATGACAAATGCTCCTAATGTGATCGCTTAAACCTACATTTTATATATTTTCTCCCTCAGCCCGACATCGCATATACGTTCTTTTCTTGAACTATAATATCGATATAAAACTCAAAACTATATATCTTAACTATGAGGTACCGAAATTACTTTAGGTGCATTTGCTAAAAAAGTAAGTAAGCTTTGAATTCCAAAACGTTACTCAAGTTAGAATTTGAAGAAGGACAAAAAATGACTTTTGATTATTAAGACATGAGAACGTTGTAAAAGAACTTTATCACCACTAGAAATATACTAGACTGTACATTTTTTGGCTAAAAAAATAATAATTACAGAGTAACAAAATAGGTTAATAGAATAAAATGTGATTCTGGTGAAAAATGAGCTGAATAAAGACGAAAAAAATTGATTTTTGAATATTTTAGAGTAATAAATATTGCTGCCACGTGACTGAAAGTCTTTGTAAATATTTGAAAAATATGGTTCTCATTACTTTTTGATTTTATAAAGTAAAAACAAAATTCCTAGTGAGATGAAATATACTACAGACCTGATATAAGTTTATGAAGATAAAAAAATCGGCAAAAAACCGGTTTTTTCTATTTTTCACCACCTGGTCCCACTTAAAAATATCTGAAAAAATTCTTGAACATATTTTTGCTAATAATACATCATATATATTTTTTTCGAGGATACTACTTTTTTTGTTTTTTTTTTATGGACGTTTAAAAATTTGATATGCTCATCGCTATTTCAATTCTTTGGCAATTCTGATTTTTGTAGGAATAAGTCTTGTAGAATATAAAAAAACCTTTAATTTAAAAAAAAAACGTCCATTTTGGTTGAAAATTAAGAAAGTTATGACCGAAAAACGGTTTTTGACGTTTTATCCAATTCTGAGCTTAAAAATCATTATTTTGAGGTGAAACTTTCCAGATCCTCGTTTTTTTTAATTTTGAAAAAAAGCCTAATTTTAGGGGACGGTTTGCCACTGGGGCCGATTTAACATTGTTATCCTGCTATGCCCTTTCAAACAAATTTTTTTAAATTCTATTCATGATCAATTTCGACTTCTTCTTCTTCTCCTGGATCTGTAATCGGAGGACAGTTTAGACAATTGTCACCGGAGCATGTTTCACATGTCGAGTTACAAACTAATCCTAATTTTCTGCAACTGCAATTAGCACCGCAAGTAGTCTTACAGTTGCAAAAAATCATTCTTAACAGCTACTCTGGTGCAGGATGGTTTAGCATTCTTGTAGGCTATAAAAAACCATCTTTATGGATTCATCCCATCTTGTCGGAACCAATTTGTCGGAAGAATATTTTTATTTCCCAACCATATTTGCGTTTGCAAATATACTCTTTTAAAATGTAAAAACAATCAATGTCAAAAAATTATCTGTTACATTTTGAATGCACTAACACTTTTAAAAAAATCAGAAACATTACAATATTGACTATTTTATTAATATTATCAAAACAGAATGTGTTTACACTTTCAATTTTAAAAAGATACTGACGCTCGGCAAAATAGATTTACGTTACATGTACAATACATTCAAATATAAAAAAATACATACACACCACACACACACACACACACACACACACACACACACACACGCGCGCGCGCGCGCGCACGCATACGCACACGCACACGGCAGCTGTTTCAAATCGGCAAGCTACATAGTCTCATTTCTTTTCTTCTACCTGAATTTATACTTATATGATAGGAACTGAAAAGTATAAAAGCTATCTACCGTACAGACTCAAAGAAGCTGTAAAATATTTATATGTATGTATCTAAAATACTCGAAAATAAACGAATTTATGCGCTCCAAAAATTTTACCGAATAAGTACAATTGGTTTTTTTATGATAACTCCGCTAATTTTTAAGCTTTTTAATTGCTCCAAAATGGATTTTGTAGGTAATTGTATCATCTTTAAGTCATGTAAATATCAATTTTTAAAAAGTTTTATTTTTTGAGATTTTTTAGTTTGAAGGGCCAAAAATAGGTGGTACTTGGCTCTGATTACAGAATCCTAACACTAATATCTCAGTTGATTTTTATCGGACAAAAATAAAAAAAAAGCAAAATATTCATGAAAAAAAGCTATATTTTTTAACTTCAGTACTTTTTACGTACATCTGTTAATTATTGAGATATTTTAAAAAAAAGAGGAATTTTTGAAAAATGAAAAAAAATTTTTTTTTATATAAACTTGATTTTTTAAAAAGATAAGCATCCTAAATTGCTGAAACTTCTAGAACACATAGTTGGTACCTAAATAAGATAAACCCTAAAAGGATTTCTTTATATTTCAAAACCTGTCTTAATGACAGTGGTTTTAATATTGAAATTTTATTGTCAAACTATATAAAATAATTTCATTTTCCTTGTAACTCCTTTAATTTCTATACTATTGACTTGAAACAAAATTAATTTAAAAGGTGATCTCAATACCTTCAAAAAAGATTCTATACATTTTCCTCAAAAAGTATGCCATTTTTCTGTTATTTAACGTTGAATATTGCTCTTAAAGTTTCAAGCGTAACAGTATTAATATTCATTAATTTATAATTCGTTATGTATTGTATATCAAATAATGATTAAAAATGGAATCGTTTTGTTTTTTTACAAGCTTTATTTTTGTTTCCTATGAGTTTTTTGATAAAATTAAAACTTTTTAAGTTATTTCATGAAAAATCGTCAGAAAAAATGCTTTTTCACACTAAAAATCTATGTTTTCAATCACCTATAACTCGAAAAGTATTCATTCAACAAAAAAACTCATGAAAAACTTTTTGCTTTAAATTGATTTTTACATCGAATTATATGGTTTTTTTTTGTCACCGCCCCGAGAAGGGGCGGCTCCCGCCCCCTGGGCAAAAGCGCACATCGGCATTATATAACTTTTGTTTTTTGGACTATTCTTTACCTACTGATGAATTTTCATATTAATCCATCCTAACCGACAAAATTTCAAGCTGAAATGCTTCAATGACTGGACTATGAACGATGCTACCAATTTTAGACAAATCGAACAAATAATTCTGATTACGGGATCTGAAAATTTAGGTATTTTTAAGCCATTCCTTTTTTTGGAACACATCGTTTCGAGCATTAGGTGCAGAACTACGAGCAAATTAAAATAGCGCATTTTTTTGGTCTTTTGGTGAGATTTTTAGGCTTATGATTTTAAAAAAACCAATATAAAGTCAAATAAAAAATCAACCTTCAGAAAATTAGAATGAATTATTGTTTACATTTTCAGAATCGCTTAATTTGAATCCAAGATCTGGTTGACCTCATCACGCCTGATTCTTCGACTTTAAAGTTAAACGCAGAAATGACCTTCAAAAATAGGTACAAATTAATTATTACGTTTTTTAAGTTGCTATGAAATTTTTGGATATTTGCAAAAAAGGTTTTTTAGATTTCATTCGTAGACGTTAATTGCATGTTGGCTGGCACAAACATTGTATCCATGATTTTCGAAAAGTAGTAATATGTCCCACAGCCAGGTTAACATAGCTTTGATTTCGCTTTCAGCAAATCATTATCGAGTTTGCCGTCGATATTGGCGTTACCCGATGTGCACCACGGCGACGTTGTTCCATACGACTTTGCAAATATGTTGGCCCTGAAAAGGGTCGCTTATGTATGTGTTTAAATTATTTTAATTTTCTGAAGGTTGATTCTTTATTTGACCTTATGTTGGTTTTTGTTTTAAACGTAAGCCTAGAATTTTACCAAAAATCCAAAAGATAATAAAACATTTGCTCATAGTTCTGCACCTAATGCTCGAAACAATATGCTCTAGAAGAAAAAATCGCTTATAAAAACCTAAATTTTAAGATCCTGTAATCAGAATTATTCGTTTAAACTATTCAAAGTTGGTAGCATTGCTCTGACATAGCGCTTTTTGAATTGAAAAATAACTCCCTACTTCTTTTGACTTAGCGCATACGCAAAAAGATATTATCAAATATTTCTAACGGGGATTAAAAAAAATGCCAAACCCTTCATTTTTCACTTTGGATCACTTTGATTAGCCCATTTTTTGCAGAGATATGACCATTTGAAAATCGTCTTTTTTTAGACCAAAAAAAGTAGCGCGTTTGTTTTTTTTTTTTTGTCGAGTATAAAATAGAAATAACTGTTTTAAATACGGAGGAATAGTACATTACTCTACAAATGAGTTAAATAGATCATTCCCTAACGAGCCATTTTATCATTCTAGCGTAGCGAGAGTGACAAAAAAGACGAGCCGGTGACCTATTTTGTTAAGAGTGGAGTATAGAATTTTTTCCAACAATGTGAGCGAAATCCACTTTTAGGTGCCTGTTTTGAGTGAGCAAAATACAACATTCTCTTACTAATGGAAGAATGTAGTATTTTGCTCACTCAAAACAGGCGCCAAAAATCGGTTTTTGCTCACCTCGTTGGAAAAAATAATTTAGGCGGAGGGACGTACGTTTGCCGTTCCTTCATACTAGAGAGAAAAGAACTTTCAACTACAGCTGAAACAACGCATAAGCATACTGTCAACCTAGCTCTAACTGTTGCTTAAAGACGCAGGCTTGTATTTATAAATTCAGCGATCATTAATCAAATCTCATTATGTCTTTGTCTCTCTCATAACAAGAAAAAAAGACAGACGATACTATGTGTCATGTTTATAAATTCTAACAAGTTGTATAATATGCTTATTTCGTATTAATAGAGTTTTTATAATATAAAAACATAAAAAGATCTAGCTGTAAAAACTTTAATATCTTACGTAGTTATAATAAATTTGCATACTTTATTTCTCACTACAACTGTATTTCTCTCGGTCTCTCCCTCTTATTAATAGAAGAGGATTTCGCATGTATTTTCAATTCCTTTCACCGCCAGCCAACATTGTTATTGACGCCGTCAACATTAGTTAGCAACTCTAGCCTAACTTATGTATGCCAAACCTTTCTTCAAAACAAAGCATCAAAATTAATTTGTCTTCATCAGGAAAAATATTGTTTTTTACTGTTCAAGTTGCGGATAACTCTTAATTTTTACCAATAATCACTAGTTTTTTCAAAAACCTACATTTTTTAAATAAAAAAGAATAGAAAGATTCAGTGTTTGTTCATTAATCGTACCTTTAAAACCTGCGTCAACCCCACTCCAAAACCAGTAAATACATCGACATTATTGTTGATAAAAGAGGATGCTGACGAAACAATGGAGTTGAGCATCACCCCAGTGCGGATAATAGGACAAATAAGCAGTCTCATAGGTAGTCTACTAGATGATCTGACCATTGTATGGATATTTGCATGACAAAATTTTGCTGCTAAATATGCCGGATTTTGATAGGAAACAATAGAGTGAGCGAATACCGTTTTAGAGTAAAGTCGCCTATTCTTGACTGATACCCATCCCAGATCAAGACGAAAAGGAGTGACTCTGTCCTGCCACCAAATATTGCCAAACACGAATCTAACACATGCATTAAGAGCACGATGTAGTTTGAGATTCAATGTTTGAGGCAGATCATCATAAACTACACAACAATAATCAAGAGTAGGAAAGATTAATGCCTTAACCAGCTTCTTCCTAATCTTTCTGGACAACGCATGTCTGTGAAACTTAAGCGACTGAAGAGTACTGAAAATTCGACCAAGAACCGAATCGACCAGCTTATTCCAATTTAATGTGCTATTAATTTAGACTCCCAGACTACCGTGCAATAATGAACTGTTAACTCGGAATCTCTGTATGGCTTATTACACGTATTTACTTCTTTTCCATAAAATACTCAACCAATAAAAAATATCAGATGATTATTTTATATCTGTGGCGTTAAGGAAAAAGGGCATAAGTCACTTCAGAAAGTTTTCGAGATATTGTGATTTGAACATATGTCTTTATGTAAATTTATGATCTGAAAATGGACATATGCCCTTTTTTAAATATATTTTTTCACTAGAAAAAATAATTATAAGTAATCAAATCGTTTTCAAACTGTTAGAATAACGTCTAAAGAATATCAAAATAATGTTATCTTGATTTCCGGAAAAATGTGACTTATGCGTTTTTTCATTAATGTTACAGATATAGTATGGTTGGTACAGAAATAAACATAAACCACGATTCAGCATACTGGAGCAAATTTTACCTCTATCAATCGATCACAGGTGAAATTTTAAGTTACCAAACTTCCATGCTACTGTGAATACAGCGTAAAGCATTCCACACGATTTCTACCTCCAAAAACTTGCAAAGCTTAGATCAATGGTTTCCCAGAGCTGTTCTCAGGTGGATCAACTCTCATATTTTAGAAAAAAATAACGTCATTGCTTAAGCATCCACTCATTACTAGATTTGCCAGTATTAATATTCTTGTCTAAAATTATATTATCAGAACTGCATATTTTGTCTATATCATTTTCAGAAAAAATACTCTCTCCCCTTTTTACCGTCTTATCAGAAATCTACCATATCTGTGCCATACAAAATTAATACCTCTGTCCTTTGCATATTTCTTAAGTTTTCGTATTTATATTTTTGGAGATAATCATGGTATATGCTATGCATAAGTATTTTTGACACCTGAATTGTAATGTGTACTTTGAAGTCATTAGTATTGATAGCATCCTTCTCTCATCACTGTTGATTGCATAAACAACTTTTATGTTAGATAAACACTGTGTATTACATGACATAATTTACGCGATAAATTATTATTTTTAATCCTTTAATAACTTTTATATAAAATAACTAAAAAAAGTGTTTGATTTTAAAGAACAGTAAAAGTGTAAATAAAAATATAAAAAACAAATTGTTTCTTAATTACAATAAAGTGCAAATAATTTTTATAATCCTTTGGATAGTCAGCAAGTATTGAAAAATTTTTACTTAATTTGCACTATTGGTTAGATTCTATATCTCTATTAAAAAAATATAGATAATATAAATAAGCATCTTTTTTTTATTTTTTTTTATTTTATACTTTTCCAATAATTACACGTGTCATTGAAAAAAATGTTTGATTTATTTATTTCTTCAGATTGTTGAATTCTTCAGAGATAAGTCATATTATCCTCGGAAAGGGGATCTCATCGTAAAACAGGTCGCAAGAATCTTAAACGCAAGCTGCAAGGTATATAACGTTCTGAACATAACAGCGCCACCTAATAAACGATGTACGAGAGGTGCTGAACCACGTGTGCATTAGTCCAGGATTCCTCTTATGTGCCCGTGACCGATCGAAGTCTACAGATCTACCCAATTTAATTCTATGTATTTTGACCTACTGAACATGAAAAACAAGAGTGGATCACTTGAAACGTTGACAATTTTTCGATATCAACAAATTTTTGCAACAAATACAAAAATTCAATTTTTCGCTTCAAAATATTTTTTTACATCTTTTAGTTAATTTTGAATAAAATGTTTTATATAGAGCCCTTACCTAAACTGCTTAGGTTTAGAGATAAAAATTAAGGAAGTTTGAAAAATTGCGATTTTTCGAAATTTTGATTTAGCATAATGGGGACATTTCTAATTCTTTTATTACCTATCATGATTTCAACTGTTCTTTCAAACGTATATTTTAAGATAAACAAAGATTTACGAGCCTGCTACTATTTGTAGTTGTTCTGTAAATAAAAAACGAATGCATGTTTTTAGTACTCATGCGTAACAACGATGTTAGTCTGAGCGCTTTGGAGTTTACTACTTACAAAGAGAACACCACAGCTTTGGAAAGAGGATTCGACTGAAACAGTAGGGTATGATTTTTGGATGAAAAAAAATGAGCCCATGTTTTTTCTTTTCATCAAATAGCACCTTTAGATAAAAATATGGATATTTTCACGAAAATATTGCAAAAAGAAGTGTTTATAAGAACTTGAATGACGAAGCAATTAAAACTTCTACAAAAAAGTACATAAAAGATAAAATGAAGTACAGGTTTAATACTTTAATTTAAGCTTTGTTTCATTAAATAAGCTTTTGTGGTACAAAAGTTGCGCCAAATTAAAAATTATTCTGTATTTGCTCATATTTTGAGGATGTAATATATATTGAATTTTTTACGCTATTTAATTAGCATGTTTTAATCACCTATAACTTTTGAACCAGATGAGATATTTTAATAGAATAAAGCTTAATTTGAAGTATTTAACTTTTACTTTTTTTTACCATTCGTACATTTTTTGTCAGAATCTTAGTTGTTTAGTTATTAAAATTCTTATGAATACTTTTTTTTGCTACATTTTTGAAAAAATGTTTCAGTTAGGCGCAACTTTTGAACCACAAAAGCTTTTTTAAGAAGGTTGTCAGGTATTTAATTATGGTGTCAAATATACACGCTATAGCGTGTATATTTTATATCATGATTTTCGAGCGAGCGGCCGAACATTTCCTTTATGCCGTTAACTTCTATTTTCGCAGCTGATACGTCGTGATTGTTTTGGCAATTATAATAAGTTAAGGCGACTTCGGAGGTTAGGCTAAATTTCCATTTCGTAGTTTACAAATTACGCTCTCAGTTTATAAATTTTTTTTTGTTTTTCAAGTTTTTTGCCATTTTGTGGGTTTCAAAGAATGGTGGAAAATCAAAAGATCTAAAGAATCTCATGTATTAAAAGCGTGATTTGTAAACTTTTTGTAAAAAGTGAAACCTAACCTAAATTCCGAGGTCGCCTTAAAAGCCATTCTTCATATGCTTCTTCATCTTCCTCTTTTTTTATCCAGTACTCACACGCTTTACAATAAGTCGATTTCACTGACGTATCGATGATATTATTACTATATTTCCTTGCGTGAGTCGTCACACCATATCGCGAAGTATGTCCACGTTTTTTCCACGTACCATCTCCGGAAACTGTTAAACCATCCTCAGAAACGTCCAACGTTTTTTCTTTTTTTTTCACAACACTTTTAATGGAAGATTCATACACCGCCTGTACAGCTGTCCGAACATTTTCAAAACACCCTTCGAAGGTATTCGCATGAAAATTTTTTGCTATGTCCATCAAGCCCCAAAAAAGACTCGAAAGAGAAGGTCTTATTCCTAAAAGCCGCATCATAAGCACTATACGTCGATCAATTTCATAGGCTTTTCAACTCTTCGGACCAGATTCTATGTAAAAAACTCCATACTGACACGAGACAGCAATTTTAAAACCTAATCCTACCGGACTCGCTTCATTAAACTTCATACTTGTTTTGCAATTCATGCAAATTACTATGCTGCTAATTGCAGTAAAGACGGAGCAAAATTTGATCATACGATAGCCGTGAGTATTTTCAATAATAATCTGGTCGTCCTCGTTACGCGCCAATTTTTTGGCAGTAGCACTTGTATACTCCGTTGACTGATCCAGCGTGTGTCGATTCCCGTAAAACTTCTCTTCCTACTCGGAGATCTGCACACTGGGGTTTCCTTCGTGCCTTTCTGATGGTCGTAAGGAGTTTTCTCACTCATTTTCACTTATTGTAGCTACAATGTGCTCCAGACCTCTGCTCAAAGTGAACTGAAGCGAAATCTTTGCGTGCACCGGCTTTTGTATGATTTATCTACCTGCAACTCGTTGTAACGGTTTTGAACAAAACTATAGCTTATATAATTGTTTGGGGGCTTCCCCAAATAGATACCCGGCCCCCTTTAGAACGTCTATTTGGTTTATGATGCTTTCGGTGTACAACAATGAGCACATCTTCTTGGCGCGCCGCCCAGTCGCCAAGCATCGAGGGTCAGCTCCAACTAATAACGTTGTCATTTCAAAAGTATTTACAACACGGCTATACAACTTTAGGAAATTATTCTTAGAATAGTATACTATCAAAATATACAAAAAAAAAATCGATTTTTCGAAAGTAAGAAACTAGTCTAGCACCTTAATACTAACTTAATTTTAATGTTTTTATATACACACTTATCACTATTATCTACACTATTTATACTATTGTTCTTAACGTAATTTGTTAGTCATCATTCTTTTAATTGATTAATTTTTTACTTTTTCAAAAAATAGAAACAAAGATTTTTTAAACTTATGAACTGTTATGTAGAATCACTAGATGCTCACCTTCCAGTGGTCATTTTTCCTCTGATTAACTCTTAATTTTAATTTCTGGTTAAATTTTAGTCCATGTTTGTGCATGTGTATAACATGTTCTAGTGTACCTCGAACACTGTTTACGTTTATGCGTATGTACTTCGTTTAAATTCAGTTGGCCCTGAAAAGGGTCGCTTATGTATGTGTTTAAATTATTTTAATTTTCTGAAGGTTGATTCTTTATTTGATCTTATGTTGGTTTTTGTTTTAAACGTAAGCCTAGAATTTTACCAAAAATCCAGAAAATAATAGAAACATTTGCTCATAGTTCTGCACCTAATGCTCGAAACAATATGCTCTAGAAAAAAAAATCGCTTAAAAAACCTAAATTTTAAGATCCTGAAATCAGAATTATTCGTTTGAACTATTTAAAGTTGGTAGCATTGCTCTGACATAGCGCTTTTTGAATTGAAAAATAACTCCCTACTTCTTTTGACTTAGCGCATACGCAAAAAGATATTATCAAATATTTCTAACGGGGATTGAAAAAAATGCCAAACCCTTCATTTTTCACTTTGGATCACTTTGATTAGCCCAATTTTTGCGGAGATATGACCATTTGAAAATTGTCATTTTTTAAACCAAAAAAAGTAGCGCGTTTGTTTTTTTTTTTTTGTCGAGTATAAAATAGAAATAACTATTTTAAATACGGAGGAATAGTACATTACTCTACAAATGAGTTAAATAGGTCATTCCCTCACGAGCCATTTTATCATTCTAGCGTAGCGAGAGTGACAAAAAAGACGAGCCGGTGACCTATTTTGTTAAGAGTGGAGTATAGAATTTTTTCCAACAATGTGAGCGAAATCCACTTTTAGGTGCCTGTTTTGAGTGAGCAAAATACAACATTCTCTTACTAATGGAAGAATGTAGTATTTTGCTCACTCAAAACAGGCGCCAAAAATCGGTTTTTGCTCACCTCGTTGGAAAAAATAATTTAGGCGGAGGGACGTACGTTTGCCGTTCCTTCATACTAGAGAGAAAAGAACTTTCAACTACAGCTGAAACAACGCATAAGCATACTGTCAACCTAGCTCTAACTGTTGCTTAAAGACGCAGGCTTGTATTTATAAATTCAGCGATCATTAATCAAATCTCATTATGTCTTTGTCTCTCTCATAACAAGAAAAAAAGACAGACGATACTATGTGTCATGTTTATAAATTCTAACAAGTTGTATAATATAATTATTTCGTATTAATAGAGTTTTTATAATATAAAAACATAAAAAGATCTAGCTGTAAAAACTTTAATATCTTACGTAGTTATAATAAATTTGCATACTTTATTTCTCACTACAACTGTATTTCTCTCGGTCTCTCCCTCTTATTAATAGAAGAGGATTTCGCATGTATTTTCAATTCCTTTCACCGCCAGCCAACATTGTTATTGACGCCGTCAACATTAGTTAGCAACTCTAGCCTAACTTATGTATGCCAAACCTTTCTTCAAAACAAAGCATCAAAATTAATTTGTCTTCATCAGGAAAAATATTGTTTTTTACTGTTCAAGTTGCGGATAACTCTTAATTTTTACCAATAATCACTAGTTTTTTCAAAAACCTACATTTTTTAAATAAAAAAGAATAGAAAGATTCAGTGTTCGTTCATTAATCGTACCTTTAAAACCTGCGTCAACCCCACTCCAAAACCAGTAAATACATCGACATTATTGTTGATAAAAGAGGATGCTGACGAAACAATGGAGTTGAGCATCACCCCAGTGCGGATAATAGGACAAATAAGCAGTCTCATAGGTAGTCTACTAGATGATCTGACCATTGTATGGATATTTGCATGACAAAATTTTGCTGCTAAATATGCCGGATTTTGATAGGAAACAATAGAGTGAGCGAATACCGTTTTAGAGTAAAGTCGCCTATTCTTGACTGATACCCATCCCAGATCAAGACGAAAAGGAGTGACTCTGTCCTGCCACCAAATATTGCCAAACACGAATCTAACACATGCATTAAGAGCACGATGTAGTTTGAGATTCAATGTTTGAGGCAGATCATCATAAACTACACAGCAATAATCAAGAGTAGGAAAGATTAATGCCTTAACCAGCTTCTTCCTAATCTTTCTGGACAACGCATGTCTGTGAAACTTGAGCGACTGAAGAGTATTGAAAATTCGACCAAGAACCGAATCGACCAGCTTATTCCAATTTAATGTGCTATTAATTCAGACTCCCAAGTTCTTAACAACATCTGTATAAGAAATAGGCACATTATTTACCAGGATGCGAGAACATGAAAAAAGATCAATTCTCGATATAAATTGCTCAATACCCAGAAAAATAGCCTGCACCTTATTTGGGTTTAAAGTAAGCTCATTTTCATCTGCCCACTTGACAACTGCAGCTACCTCGTGATTCATAAAATTAATCTTTTTCTCTTATTTTGTAGGAAGAAAAGAATGATATAATTGGAGATTATCAGCAAAAAGAATATGCTGAGCTTTGATCAAGATTGAAGGAAGACCGTTTATATATATTGAGAAAAGCAAAAGACCCAGGACACTACCCTGAGGTACACCTGTCATACATGAGAACCATTCACTTACTCGATTATCAAGATTAGGAACAGCATAATATCTATTTCTTAAATAGGACGCAAACCAGTGTATAACTGTGTCAGAACAGTTGAAAGATCAAGGCTCTTGTAGTAAACGTGTATGAGGCACTGTATCGAAGGCCTCCAAAAAATCAAACAGAAGGCAACGATACGTTAACTATGGAAGTCAGGTATGGAGCTAAATAATCCTATGTGATCTTCAACATGCCTGTTGAAAGATCATCAGGCCCTTCTGCTTCTGAGGAAGCCAGACATAGAAATGTCTCAGTAAACAGAACAGTCGACCTGAGTAAATTCAAAGATCGGAAAATCACTGCGTAGTGAAACAGCAAGCACCTTATTAATCTCACTATCAGATAGAGCAGAAGATTTTGATGAGATAGAAGGATAGTGAGTTCTTAGAGCTTTAGATGAAAAATATTGCAGTGGTAAGGGTAAAATCTTGTTAAAAAGCTATGTAAAGTTGTCCACCGATTTGTTGAATTCGACGACGTAGACAAACGATTTGATATAAATTCGTTTTCAACCGTATCAAGAGCATTTGAGCCTCACCGTGAAGTCTTCGATAGCGAGCTATAGATAGGATACAGCCTGAACGAGCAGCTGAGCGATATGCTCTATCACGCTCCTTCATTTAAGTACAAATATCTGAAGTAACTCAGGGATTTTTCTTCATCGTTAGATTGCGAGATTTAAGAAGTGAACATTTATCAAATGACGAAACAAGGACAGAAGGCATACCATTCACCAGACCATTAATAAGTTCATTACTCGAACTAGAACTTGCATGGCTCACTTGCGATTTTATTTAGAGATTACGTAAAATGGTTTCATTTAAACTAACACGATTTAAATTAGAAAAGTTTCTATAGAAGATTTTTCTCGTTGTATTTGGTAGCTTGTATTCTATAAATGTGATTGTAATAAGATCATGACCTGCAATAAAAGGTGCTGTTGATTTATTATATGATGACAGAGAGCTGTCATCATTAATAATGAATAAGTAAATCCATGAATGAGAAAAATATTCAGAAGTGAGAGTGTGATGTGTAGGTTAAGATAGAACCACATAAAGAGCTATTTAATCAATAACTGAATGGAAATGTCAGCAGAGTAGCCACTAGATATTGAATTTATATTAAAATCACCGGTAATAATAACATTTTCATAAGAAGGTAAATATGTAGAAAATAAGTTAAAAAATTCATCAGGAAAAATTGCCTTTGGACACAAGTATACCACTGAAAAAATAAGTTTTTCAGTACCAAATGAAATTTAAGCTATTATATATTCTGCAGTTTTGTCAAAGACAGGGTCTGATTAAGCCAAGATATTGACCTTGAGAAAGTCACGAGCATTAGACCCTTAGAGCATATACTACTGGAGGCAGCTCTGAATGCACCGTGCATGTGGTTAGGTTGGGAAAGAGAAAAATACACTAAGATTGATAACTATCTCTATCTCTCCGTCATGTGATAAAGGAGTAGGAAACAAAACAAACCAATCACGTGTCGGAGAAAAAGAGATATCTGTCAACCTCAATATACCTTTCTCTTTCTCAACTTAACCACGCGCACGGCGCATTCAAAGCTGCCTCCAGTAGTATATGCTCTAAGATTAAACCCGACTCCACCACCTGCTTTGTCCATTGTATCTAATCTAAAGAAGTTATAGTGCTCTAAAGAGATTATTGGGCTATCATATAGGTCTGTTAAGAATGTTTCTGTGACTGAAAAAATATCTATTTTACACAACGTAATGTAGTTTTTAATACATTTATAAGAGAGAAATGTGTATTTAATTCTGTTGACATTAGCATGGGAAATAACAAGGTTTTGAGAAAGATCAGAATTGTATTGAATTGAAGAATTAAGATTATTATTACAATTTAAAAAAGAATTTTAACTTGATTTGAAACACACGCCATTCACCCACTTAATTATCTAAATCAGGAACAAAATAATATCTATTCCTTAAGTAGGATGCAAACCAGCGTATAACAAAGTCTGATCAGTAGAAAGAACGGAGCTTACAAATAAGACGTGAATGAGGGACTGTGTCTTACGTCTTCGATAAATCAAACAGGAGCAACACAGTTATGATTCTCTTATCAATCGCGAGACGCGCATCTTCTAAGGACTTGAGAAGTGCTGTCTGTGTACTGTTTAACCTTCGTAAGCCTGTCTGCAAACAATCAAGCAGGGCGTTGGCCTCAATACGAGAATATAATGACGTATGTACCACCCTTTCCAAGACCTTTGAAAATTCACAGAGCTTGGCAATAGGTCGTGTTTGAGAAGGAGAATCAAGTTTGATTGACTTTGCCAATGGTAGAAGAAAAGCCCTCTTCTACGCATCAAGAAAAATTCCAGAAGACAAAGATAAGTTTACTATGTAAGCTAGGTGTGGTGCTAAGGAATCCTGTGTAATCTTCAACATGTCTGTCGAAAGATCCATCAGTGAGTGAGTGAAAAAGAGGGGAGAAGAGAGAATAAGTGAGTAAGTGAGTGAGAGAAAGAGAAAGAGAGAGAGTAAAAGAGTTTGAGAAAGAGTGAGAGAGAAGGACGAAGGAAAGTGTACATGTTATAAATGTATGAGTTTGATGAATAATAATGATAATGTTTTTTCATTTTCATAATTTTATTGTTTAAATAATATAACAATTCTTCATCTTATAAGAAATGTTTACAATCATCAGCTCATCTTTGTCCGTACCTTCAATGGAATTAAGTATCAAGAAGTAATTGTATTTATAAATTTTGAGAAGCAAAGCCAGCCATTGCCGGATTTGATACAATGTTAAATAATATTGTATGCAAATAAAGATAATATTTAAATATAACAATGTATAAATGATATTTTTTAAACCTCTCTAAATTTAATAAAATTAACCTTTAGACGTGAAATTTCACTCTAATAAGTGTTTTAAAATGAAAGAATATAAAATTAATTAAATTGAATTAAACAGAAAAATTTGAGTCCTTTTTACTTAGAGTGATTATTGCAACCGCTTTTGAGTCAAATATATTCATGTCGACGATTTTTAATTTCACTCAAGCTTTGAGTACTTGAACCTCTGAGCTTAGTGTATTATTTCACTAGAAACATAAAAGATGAATTCCTTCCTTCATTTAAATTGAAAATTAACTGACTTCGAGTGACAATTCACTCGAAGAATTTTAGAATGTATGTGTGTATGTGTGTGTATTTATGTCTTCAGTTAGCCAATTAAATCTCGAAAACTACTTAATCGATTTGTTTCAAATTTAACATACAATTTTTTTTGTCGAGCTACGAGAAAGCTATTAAAAATTGGTTTTCTTACAAGGAGAGCGTTTGACCTCCGGGAAACGGATCTGGCTGGAACTGTAGAATATGATTTTTTTATGAAAAAAAATTAACCCGTGTTTTTTTTTATCCAATAGGCCCCCTAGACAAGGATATAGACATTTTTTTCGATAATATAATAAATAAGAGCCTTTATAAGAGCTTAAATAACCAAAGAACTAAGACTCTTACAAAAAATACATGGAGAATAAAATGAAGCATGAGCTGAATACTTCAATTTATTGCATTAAGAAAGGTTTTGTTGTTTAAAAGTTATTCTTAATTAAATATTACTACATATTTACTTAATATTTTTATATAAAATATGATCATTTTTTTACGCAATTTTATTAACATATTTTAATTGCCTGTAACTTTCGAACAACAGTAGCTTTTTTAATACAACAAAGCTTGAATCAAAGCATTCGATTTGTGCTATATTTTATTTTTTATACATTTATTTTGTAACAGTCTTAGTTCTTTGGTTATTCAAGCGTTAATAAAGGCTCTCATTCACGATATTTTCGAAAAAATGTCTATATTCTTGTCTAGGAAGCCTATTGGACAAAAGGAAAAAACGCGGCTTTATTTTTTTTATCAAAAAATCATATCCTACACATTAGGCCGAATCCGTTTCACAGAAATTAAACACTCTCCTTGTTAGTGTAGTTTTAATTTTAGAGTACTCTGAAAAAAAATTTTTTGATTTTTTCTTTTTTTTAATTTTACGTAAACTACTCAATGAATTTGCTTTGGAATTTGTATACAAGTTATTCGCTACTCAGAGAAGAAAAGCATTGAAAAAGTGATTTTTTAGCATAGTTTTAATTTCACAGCATTAAAAAAATTTTTTTAAAAATTTACTTCCCATTTTTCTTCTACTTTACTGAAACTATTCAATAGATTTACTCCAAAATTCAAATACGAGTTATTTGCTCCTGTCGGAATAACTCTGCCAAGTTCTTTGGCGCAATGCTTTCTCATAGAACTCATCGAGTTAGAGTAATTTAATTTAATTTTTTTAAATGTGATTTCAATGTAAAAAACATAATTTCTGTTCAAGAAAAATAAGTGAGTGTAATAGAATGATTAGGAAATAGGAAGAGAGAGTCAGGGATGGATAAAAATAGGATAAAAATGAGGATCAATCTAAGATAGAAAGATAGAGAGGAAGTGAGAAAGTAAGAAAAGAGTTAGTAAAAGCGTTGAATCAGAAATCAAAAGAAGTGATCAAAGAACTACACTAAGAAAGGATGTTAATAATTCTCATGCGAATTTCAAAGCAAATTCATCAAGTAACACACGTAAAATAAAAGAAAAAAATGAAAAAAGCAAAATTAAATTAAAATTTTTTCAAATGGCTTTAAAATAAAACCACGCTAAGAAAATCAAAATTTCGAAAATTTCTCTTCTCTTGGGAATCGCAAATAATCTCCCTGCAAATTTTAGAACAAATCTATCGAGTAATTTACGTAAAATAAAAAAAAAATAAAAAAAGTAAAATCGAAATTTTTTCTTTAATCTTTAAAATTTTCCAAAATTGTAACCACTAAAAAAATCAGTTTTTAAAAGTTTATTTTCTTCAGACATTAGCGAATTAATTGTAAAAAAATTTTGGAGAAAACTTATCGTATGGTTTACACAAAATAAAAGATAAATGAAAAATGAAAATTTTTTTGAAAATATTCAAAATGCTCTGAAATTAAAAGTGCGCTAAGAACATCAGTTTTAAAAAGTTTTTTTCCTTTTGGCAGCCGAGAATAATTTCCATACAAATTTTCAAGCAAATTCTTCGAGTAGTTTATGTAAAGTACAAAAAAAAGTAGAAAATCAAAATTTTTTAAAAATTCTTAAAATAACTCCAGAAAAAACTGCACTAAGAAAACTAATTTTCGATTGCTTCCCGCCTATAAGCGGATCTCACTATAGTGAGATAAAAATATAAATTGTATTCAAAATTTGAAGCAAACTCATCAAGTAGTTTTTAAGATCTAACCAGCGAACAAAATTTTGTTAAACTCAAAAAAATGTAAAAAATAGAAAAAAAATTATTTTGTTATAGTAACTTTGTTTTTTAGAATTATTTATTAATTATCAAATTTTGAAAACTATTTATTTTAATACTTTTTTTTTACCCATTTTTGAATTTCCCTCTCTGACTCTGCCACTTTCGGCATCGCTGGATCTAACTGACGTACTGAATTCACACACGCACACGCACGCACGCGCGCACGCACGCACGCACGCACGCACTCACACACACACACACACACACACACCCACACCCACTCCCACTCCCACTCCCCCTCCCACACCCACACCCACACCCACACTTACACCCACACCCACACACACACACACACACGCAGCGCGCAATAATAAAAACAAATTATTAAAAAAATAGAAAAATTCTTTTTTTGCTAATACAATACTTTCTCTATGAGAAAGCAAAAAGTCACATTTTAAAAAATAAATTAAAATTACTAACTTTGCTTAGACTGATCTTTGATTGCAAATGTTGCAATATAATTTCTTCCAATGTACTAGGAACCTACACTATTTATTTTTATTCTTTTCATTTTACAGTCATTTATTTTTTATATTAAGGTACTTTTTTACTGAGAAAAACGTTTCAAACTTCTGTAATTGAAAAAAAAAATTGTATATTAATATATAGCAATATTGAGGCCTGTTCGTAACGTTAATAAGGGTCAAAAAATTAACTTTGACTTATTATCTTTGATGTCATTCAAATACTCATTATATTAAGCTTTTGGCTGACGATTGTTGCTTTCAAATTTTATTGATTTTTCTAAATCTATAGTGATTATATAAATTAATAAAGTTTTAAAGAATTTCCATTTTTCTTAAAATTATTTTTTCACACTCAGGGCCATAAATTCAATTTTTATTACCTAATTTTAGAGACAAAAATAGCTCTTTTTTAACCAAGGAAAAAAAGCAGTTTTAAATAGTACATAACGCAATTAGGAAACAAAGTCGTATATTTCTCCCGAGCGTGGATTTGCGACCTTAGTGAGCGAGGCGAAGCGAGAAGAGCAAATACCTGAAGGAGAAATAGACTTTGCTCCCGAGTTGTTTAAGGTGCTTTATTCCTATTTCAACCGTGACCACTTCATTCACTTAAAAAAGCGGGCTTAATTGGAAAAAATTAAAATAAAATTTTTTTCTAAAAATTTTCAATAAATTATTAGAATTTATAAATTTTTTATTTTGCGGGAGAAATAAAATTTAGCGGGAAAAAAGAACTTATTTTCCGCGAAATTTGCGCTAGAAAAGTACTTACCTCCCTTTAAATTTGGAAGAAATGAATTTTGCATGAGGAAAGCTCTTATCTCCAGCCAAATTTTAGACGTAAGATTTGTCTTTCTTTCGGCCCGCTTATAGATTTAACAAAGTGACCATTTCTGTTGAGGTGGAAATAAACTGTTTTTTCTTCCTCAAAAAAGTATTTTTTTCACAAAAGAATAGATAGGCCGATGGGTTAATGAATTGATAAGTTAATTGGTCGATGAATTGATGGATGGATTGGTCGATAGATTTATGGGTAAATCGATTGATGTGTTGATTAATCCATGTGTCGATGCATTGACAGGTCGACGGGTCGTTTGGTTTTATGAGTTAATAAGTCGATGAGCTAATGGATTAATGTATAATTTCAATAATTTCGTCCTTTTTTGAATAAAATGATTGCTTTATGGTATCCCCAAAGTTTAACTTTACGGACTATTTTTAGATGGCAAAGTTCTACTTTATGGACGCTTGTAGGTAAAATTTAAAAACATTCAATATACTCAATTTCAGATGTTTCAAAACAATTTAAAAAGACGCTGTTATGAGTTTCGCTTGTTGAAACTTTGTTTTCTTTTTTTCAATATTATTTCTTTTGTAATATAGTTTCGTTTAATTTCGTTTTTAATTTTGCTTTTATATTTTATGAATTTTCAATAATTCTTTTACAGGCAAGGGGGGGAGGGAGCTTACACCCCAACTAGAGCTTTGCCCTTGGACCTCGTCTTCCCTTGGTCCCAGCTGTTCCCTGCCCAGATAAATTCAACAGTCTTATTTTAACATTTTTTTGGTGTCATATATTAATGTCCTTACTTTTATGTTCAGCTTGAATTGGACGCCTTTGGTGTATGAAAAAGTTATATGTTAATGAAAAAAAGTGAATTTTCCCACGTTTTCATTGTTGCACTCGCTTCGCTCGGATGTCAAACTCGACTCGGGAAAAAATCATTTATTTTACTCCCTTGGTTAACAATGTACTATTTTCTTACGTACTGATTACTTTTACTTGAAATACAATTAAAAGTAACTAATTTATGACTTTTTTCTATTTTTATAATTCTATTATTATAATTAAAAATTGAAATGAATATTTACTATTTTTCTTGATGTGGGTATGCTTTCTACTGGTAGCTCAGTTTCCGTCTCGTGATTGATTTCATTTGAGCTGCTTACAGGGACCAAGAGTCCATTTTCACTTCGATGAATGGAACCACTTTGACTTCCGGTTAATATATCCTGTGTTATATAGCTGCGTGATCTATAAGACAAGCTACATATACTATTATGATTATACATAAATATAAAAAACATTGATTTATTCCAATAACTAACTACCAAAATAATGACATGAATATACTGTTATTTTTATAATTTTTTTATGAAAAAGATCTGTTAGTGATTTCATTGAGACCAGAGCATAATAAACACTAACTATGTGCTAAAGAACTGTTCACAAATTATGTAACGTACTTTTTTACAAAAATAAACTTCCTTCGCCTACGTCACACAATTATTTTGACCAACCCCTTGAATAGTGATTATATAACATAAATATTCAAAACGTAGATTAGAATTTTATAATTTATAGCATGATTTATTAAATTTTTTATAATTAAAACAATTAATATGATAATAATATTTATAGTCATTATAAATAAGATTTGAATATTATTAAATGCAAATACGTAATAGATAAATTTTGAGATTAATATAATAATTATGAATAGCGGATAAAACATTAATAATATCAAATAAATAACGCCTTCACTGCATAAATATAAATCGAAAGAAAAGATATCTTGAAGTATACAGGATGAACTTGGTTCTCGTAAAAATAATCCTATTTTGATATAATATTTTGATTGGAGCAACTATCTGTTAGAAAATACTAACGAATTTCTTTTAAGAAGGGGCCGAACTATCTGTCTTTGTCTAATAGCGTTTTTCATCATTAATGTAAACACTATCCGGTATAACAAGAAAAAAATAGCAGCCCCCGCTAGATATTAGTATAATAAGTAAATTTTGTAATAACAACCAAATTTTTTCACTGCGTAGTTTTTGAATAATTAGAGACCTACCAAAAAAAGATAGGTTATATTCTAGATTGCTAGTAGGTCTCTAATTAGTCAAAAACTATGCGGTAAAAAATTTGATTTTTATTAAAAAATTTACTTATTATACTAATATCTAGCGGGGGCTGCTATTTTTTTCTTTTTATACCGGATAGTGTTTATATAAATGATGAAAAACGCTATTAGACAAAGACAGATAGTTCGGCCCCTTCTTAAGTGGAATCTAAAATATACTATAAAGAAAATAAGAATATAAAATATAATATAACTTTTAAAAGAAGAGTATCCTGGATTTTCAATCAATAATAAATCCACTGGCACCAAGTGGATTCAATACGAATAAAGGCATTTTGATGTTTGAAGCAAGGACCTCACGATATCGATTTAAATATTTAACTGTTTTCATCTAAGAAATCCAACTTTTCATCAAAACGATCACATCACATTAGAGTTTTTCCACTTTTTACTTCAAGAAATCTTTTTTCTTGGTGTACCTATTCGTAAACAATTTGAAAATTTTATTTCTTGATAACTCAAAACTTAATTCCCCTGTTGAAAATAATGGCTTCTATCCAGTACGTCTTTGAAAGTAGTCTTTGAAGACGTCTTTAGTCGTGTCTCAAATTGGAACAAAAAAAGACGTCATTTTTCCAATGTTTAGAAAAGTTATTTAACAAATGACGTCTTTTTATTATTTCAAAAATATTTTTTTCATAAAAATGATGTCTTTTCTTACGAATTTTTAATAAAAAAATACGTCTTTGAATTTATAAAAAGATGTCATTTGTTAAATAGCTTTTCTGAACATTGGAAAAATGACGTCTTTTTTGTTCCAATCTAAGACACGACCAAAGACGTCTTCAAAGACATCTTAGAAAGACGTCATTATTTTCAACAGGGTTTTCTAAACATTGGAAAAATGTCGTTTTTTTTTGTTCTACTCTAAGGCACGACTAAAAACGTCTTTCAAAGACGTAATTTTCTCCAAATTTAGGAAAAAAACGTCATTTTTCATAAATTATGTCATTGAAAAATGACTTTACAAGAAACGAATAATTTAAGCCCTTATTGAAGTGTGTGCCACTCCAAAAACTTGTATTATAGACTTTTTAATTGTTGTCAGGTCGACATCTCAAAATTAAAAAGTTTCAGAGATATCCCCATATCTGCGTCTTTGAAATTTGTATAAGGGATCGCAAAACTTAAAAATTGCCACCTAGTGACTTATAGTCGAATTAATGGTTGATTGCGTCAATTTAATTTTAACTCCTCAGGTAGCGATTTTTAAGTTTTGCGGTCCCTTATACAAATTTCAAAGACGCAAATATAAAAGGCCAGAATGATCGCAGCTTAATCGCAAATGCTCTTCGTTTTTCGAAGAGTTTAAGCTACGAGGTTTACCTCGTTTTTGATTTTTCCTATAAATGGAAAATGATTATGATAATCATTGGTGACATTACATGATGACTTTACATGATGTAAAGTCATTTTTCAATGACATAATTCATGAAAAATGACATTTTTTTTCTTAAATTTGGAGAAAATGACGTATTTAAATGAGGTTTTTAGTCGTGTCTTAGAGTGAAACAAAAAAAACGTCATTTTCCAATGTTTAGAAAACCCTGTTGAAAATAATGACGTATTTCTAAGACGTCTTCAAAGACGTCATTCAAAGATATCTTTCGAAGATGTCTTAGACAGACGTCATTATTTTTAACAGGGAAGACGTCATTCGTTTTAAAAAAAGAATTTTTTTTCGAAAATTTACGTCTTTTACTATGAGTATTTTTTGGAAAAATACGTCTTAGAAATTATTTTACTTATAAAAAAGACGTATTTTGGTTATTATTTTTTCTGAATATTAAAAAAATTACGTCTAATTTTTTTACAACCTAAGACACGACCAAAGACGTCTTCAAAGTCGTCTTTCAAAGACCTACTGGTAAGACGTCATTATTTTCAACAGGGTCTATATGATATACGGTGAGCAAAAAAGAGTGTGCTAATTTATTATAACCAGGTAAGATATTTAAGTTTTTGCAGCTATATCTTTTTACGCTTTTATATTATAAATATTCTATTTATACGAAATAATTATAATATACAACTTGTTAGAATTTATAAACATGATTCACATAGTATCACCTGTCTTTTTTTCTTGTCATAAGAGAGACAAAGACATAATGAGGTTTGAGTAACGATCGTTGAATTTATAAATACGAGCCTCCGTCTTTGAGCAACAGTTAGAGCTAGGTCATGCGCCGACAGTATGCACGTGCGTCGTTTCACGTAGCTTTAGCTGAAAGTTCTTCTCTCTCTTGTATGAAGGAACGGCAAACGTACGTCCCTCCGCCCAAGGGACGAAGATTGTAAGTATGTGGTAAGGATTCTGCTTACCTTGTTGGGAAAAATTCTATATAAATTTTTTTTGATGTTTCGTAACATGCATCTATTATTTCCCTATAACTCAGCATAACATTTGTAAACCCTTCTTCCCTTCTCCCACCTCATAGTGTTATGTAATTAATGAACGACCCCATATAAGAAATTTTTTTATTCACCTACAAATGATAAGTCTCTAAGACTTATCATTTGTAGGTAAATAAAAACATTTTTCATATCTTGATTTTTAAATTTAACAGCTTATGTTTGAAATGTTACCACATTTGCATATCTTAATATCTTCACAATTTTCAAATTGACTTCTTTTTTATACTGTGTGTCCAAAAATTACCGAGACAGTCTACTTTCTCAGAATCGAGACTAGACATGCAAAATGATCAACAGAAAAGTTATTAGATATGACAATAAGAATAAAATAGCGACTTTGATTAGGACCTCCACCATAACCGCCGAGGTGATTTCAAGATCAACTTATAATTTCTAAATGGAAATCTATATTTTTGACTTTGGGTTCTTGGAGGGCAACATTTTACGTTTGACGGTGGTTATGGTGATTTGGATCTTCGCCATAACCATCAAGGTGATTTCAAGATCAACTTAGAATTTATAATTAAGAACCTTTATTTTAGACTTAGGATTCTTAAAAAGCGCAAAATTTTACGTTTAGAGATCTATCTATATCCTAGGTCCGTAGAAATATTAATAATTTAAAAATTTCAAGTTGTGTAATTGTAACTTGAAAATTGCCTAGTCTTGCAACAAAATAAAATTTTCAAATTATTAGTTCTATTTAGATTAAATGTAAGATAGGTGGCGCTACTTATAATCTTCTTTAACTTGTATAAGAAAAGCGTTAGGGAACAGACTACTGCTAGCGCTGACCATGTTCACCTCGTTTTTTGTGCGCTCTCACTGATATCTACTAACAATATTTTATAAGTTAATAAATTGGTTTTGTATCAAGAAAAAATGAAAACTATTATTTTTCCTATCAACTACTAAACATTTTTGGTCCTTCGAGCCGGATATTTCAAGAGGATGATTGTGCTTCGCGAAGATTACGAAAGATTAAAATGCAGTGAGAAAGCCATGTGCTCGAGAGTGTTAACAAGGAGCCATTCTAACTGTGTGCAACGAGAGTGTTAAGGGCACAGGGGAAAATATAAATTATACTTAATCAACAGCAAACGTGCTTAAATAGCAATTGAAGTGATTATTTATATAAATTACTAATGTTAAATGCACGCTTTCAACAGGAATTGGAATTCTAACCTCAAAGGGTGAGAGTGGCTACGTAGCATCTGGTATTGGTTTTCGTCATTGGGAAATGGATTAAGCAGTTTTAATTAAGTGCACGTGTCTACCGATAACTGCTGCCGCATGCACTTGGTGGATTTTTCGCTAGTTGCAACAGGATAGGAGTGCTACGTGAAACCTCGTGTTAAGCAGCATGGAGAGCTCAGCAATCTACATTTAACAACTAAATGCATAAGTCTTTTCAATCCTAAATATTTTTGTTTCACTTAAAATAATATATTATGGTTTAAAGGTTTGGATTGAAAAAAAAAACAAACTATAATAAAATTAGTTAATTTTTCATTATTATAAACACTATATTTAAAAGGTAGTTGAAAAGAGTAATTTGAAAAAAAAACAACAATAAAATGGATGTTTCGCATGAGATCCAAATGAATTTACAAAGGAAAATTGCTAATTCCTATGTTAATTTCGAAAAGAGGTTCGCCTCAACTAAAACACGTGGTCAAGCAGAATCTAGATTATCTGCCTTAGAGGAAAACTATAAGATATTTTGTGCTAATCATGATAAGATTATTTCACAGGTTAACCTAGATAAAAAACATGACTATTTTACTTCTCAGTTACAGGAATACACAGATGATGCTTACTATGAGGCAAAGGGAGGATTTCTAGATTTCTTGGATGAATTGAATAGGAGTGAGCGTGAAGCTGAGTTGGAACGCAATCCTCCGCCTCCTTCTACCGTGATACCACATCTACAGGCTATGGATGCGAGTGTAACTCGTTCTCTTCCAAAAATACAGTTGCCTACATTTACTGGCAAGTTCTCAGAGTGGGCACACTTTCGTGATGTCTTCAGATCTTTGGTTCACCGACGTGAGGATATTCCAGCTGTAATCAAATTTTACTATTTGAATACACAACTGTCGGGTGAGGCCTTAGCAAGAATTAAAGGTTTGGAAGTCATGGCCGAGAACTATACGGCAGCATGGACATTACTTCTCGACTATTATGAGAATAAACGAAGGTTGATTGATTCCTATGTTTCAGAGATTTTTGCGCTAAAAGCAGTGAAGTTTGAAACCTCAAGCGAACTCAAAAGGCTGTATAATGGCACCTTCAACTCACTCTCTGCTCTAAAAGCTTTAGACAGGCCTATCGAACAATGGTATGATCTTATCGTCTACTTAACCATAAGTAGAATGGACCTGCAACACTAGAAAGGACTGGGAAAAGTCCTTGGGCAATTCGCATGATCCACCTACTTTAAGTCAGTTAAAGGGTTTTTTGGAAGCGCAAATAGGTACAATGGAGTCAATCGAAAATGGCAATAAGTTGCAGGTTCCTACTAAGGTTCAAAATACAAAGGTCAATAATGCATTGAAAGAATATCCTCCAGCAGGATCTTCACATTCATTTTAAAGCAACGCATCTTCATCAGCAGCTAAGGATGGAGCAGCAAAATGCGCTTTATGCGGAGAAACCCATTACGTTGCAAATTGCTCTTTATACAAGGTTAAGAGTCCAACTGATAGAAAGATGATTGTGGCTGAAAAAGGATTATGCTTTAACTGCCTAGGTCAACATGGGGTTAAATTTTGTCATTCTAAATTTAGATGTAGCCATTGCAAAGGTAAGCATCATACGTTCATTCATGTGAGCAAACATGACGGTACAGTAGTTAAAGGATCAGATCAAGTAACTAAAGATCCAGCATCTGAAACTACTACCGAATCTGCAGCTGTTGTTACTTGCCTTTTAAGATCTTCTGACAAAATAGGAAGGGATGTTTTACTAGCTACAGCTAATGTTTATGTTCAGAACGGTCAAGGAATCAGCATACTTGCCAAAGCCTTGATTGCTCAAGGTTCACAATCCTCATTCATATCAGAAGACATATGTCAAAGGTTAAAATTAAGAAGAAGGAAAACCAGGATAACCGTAAGCGGCGTAGGTGATAACACGTCATTGCGCTGCTCAGGAAAAACTCAATTCACAATTAAACCTAGATTTGAATCAACTTTCAGTTGTGTTGTAGATGCTTTGATTCTGCCTAAAATATCATTCTATGCCCCCAAGGCTATTATTAAGGAAAAGGAATGGGAACACACAAAGAGTATTGTTTTGGCAGATCCATATTATGCCTCGGAAAGTCCAATTGAATTATTATTAGGTGCACAGGTTCATGCCGAAATAGTTGAGAATCAAATTTTAAGAGGACAAATTTATGAACCTATTGCTACTCAATCCAAATTGGGATAGTTGTTATCTGGAAATGTCGCTCCTTCTATGTCAGAAACCCTACATCATACTTCTGTCTTTCATTGTATTGACAATGAGGAGTTGCACGACCAACTAACAAGATTTTGGGAACAGGAAGAAATTGTTGCCGAAAAAAGGCTCACCCCCGAGGAACAAGAATGTGAGAATTATTACGTATCTACAGTATCCAGAACAAAGGATGGCCGATATATGGTTAGGCTACCATTAAAAGGATCATTCAAAGGAAAACACTTAAATCTAACTGATTCATTTCAAGAAGCAGCAAAAACCTTGTTATCTATGGAAAGGAAATTCGAAAGGAATCCTAACTTTAAAAGGGCTTATCTTGCTTTCATGCAAGATTATGAAAGCTTAGGACATATGACTCAGTTTAATAATTCACTTGATCAACCGGACACGTTTTTTCTCCCTCATCATGGCATTTTAAAGGAATCTAGTCTAACAACTAAGCTGCGAACTGTGTTTAATGGAGCTGCTAAGGCAAACTCTATCTCATTGAATGACTTATTTCATACAGGTCCCAATCTTCTACAAGATTTATCTCAATTGATACTAAGATGGCGCATTTGGAGGTGTGTCTTTGCTACGGATATAGAGAAGATGTATCGACAGATCCTGGTAGATCCTAGAGATCGTCATTTTCAATCCATATTATGGAGATACGATGTTGATCGTCCTATACAGAAATATCATTTGAATACTGTTACCTATGGGCTCAATTGTTCTGTTTATTTAGCCAATAGAAACTCTGCGCTAATTAGCTTCGGATTATAAAACTCAATACCCATTAGCTTCGAAGATTCTTGAGCACGAGACATATATGGATGATTCAGCCTCAGGAGGACATTCCATTTTAGAAACAGTAGAAAAGGAAAAGGAGCTCACTAAATTGCTCAAGGTGGGCGGTTTCCCCGTGGGAAAATGGGTTGCCAACGAATCGAAACTGCTTGATTGGCTTGAAGCTGAAACTGATCTAAATAAAGGACCCTCCTTCCTTGATCTACAAAGCTCTACAGCGCTATTAGGTGTTGCTTGGTTACCAGCTGAAGATCATTTTCATTTTATAATAAAATAAAACAAGGTTCCTTTGATTGCAACTAAGAGAGTCATCCTCTCTCACATAGCCAAGATATTTGATCATTTGGGTTGGCTGGCACCGGTGATTGTCCAGTTCCCGTAGAACAAGTCCAAATTTGGAAGAAATGGTGTGATAACTTGGAAGCATTAAGGACTATAAAAATACAACGATGGATCAGATTCGTCCCTGAAGCGCTGAGTATAGAAACGCATGGATTCGCAGATGCTTTATCCAAAGCCTATGCAGCAGTTGTATATGTAAGAATATTGACTGATACTGGAGTTTATGTTACATTGCAAACAGCGAAAACCAAAGTAGCGCCAATTAAGGTTGTATCAATACCCCGATTGGAATTGTGTGCCGCTCACTTACTCGCCAAATCAGTCCAAACCTTTCTAAAAACTATGCCTTTTAACGACACAAAGATACAACTATGGACAGATTCACGCTTGGTACATTGCGCGTACAATATTGGATCTTAAAGGGGCGACAATCTGTAAAATCGATAGTTCATAAATGCAATGTCTGCATAAGATATGGTCGCTACTTTAAACCGCCAATCATGGGAGATTTACCAAATCATCGGGTAATACCTAACCCTCCATTCACATACTCAGGCTTGGATTACGCTGGACTAATGAAATTAAGATTAACAAAGACTCGTGGAAAGGGTACTTTAAAGGCTTACATCGCTATTTTTGTATGTTTAAGTACGAGAGCCGTGCACTTAGAGCCAGTGGAGGACTACTCTACTGATGCATTTATAGCAGCCTTTAAACGCTTCACAAGCCGGAGAGGTCATTGCAAGGTATTATATAGTGATAGAGGCACTAATTTCATTGGTGCTGATGCTGAGTTGAAACGTATGTTTACTGAAGCTTCCTCAGAAATTAGGCAGATAACCTGCACGCTGGCTCAAAATGGAACTACTTGGCATTTTAATCCGCCTGCTGCACCTCATTTTGGAGGAATCTGGGAGGCTGCAGTTAAGTCTACAAAGCATCATCTTCGGAGAGTCATTGGTGATCATGTACTTACATTCTCCGAAATTAACACACTTTTATGCCAAGTCGAGGCTTGTCTTAACTCACGTCCTCTTGTACCTCTCTCTGACGACCCAACAGATTTGCAACCTCTAACACCAGCTCATTTTCTCATTCAAAGATCCTCATTCATAGTGCCTGAGTCGAATATTACTGATGCTAAAGTACCTGCAGGCAAACGCTGGTTGATGCTGTCTCAAATGCTACAAATGTTCTGGTCAAGATGGCACAGAGAATACCTGTCAACATTACAAGAACGGAAGCGCTGGTTTCAGGCTTCGCGAAATATTGCAGTAGGAGATATGGTTTTGATTCGCGATGAATTATCTCCACCTTCAAAATGGCCACTTGGTGGAATAGCAGCTGTGCATCCTGGAGCTGATGGAATAATTAGAGTTGCTACTGTCAAGACTGCAATTACCACTTTAAAACGACCTTTAGTCAAATTAATTCTGCTAGAAACTAGTTTTAATTGATTTAATTTCATTTGTTTATTGCATTTAGGATTTATCTTGATTTGAAATATTATAACTTTCTTTGTTAAATATTATTTTTAATTGTTAATTACTTGTATTAAAGGTTAGACTACGATAATCTTACTGAAAGGAAAGATCTTGTTGTACAATTAATTGCGAGAAAAAGGGGGTATATATCTTAATTTTCGTACAATGAAATTCCAATTGATTATTATTATCAAACAAGAAAAATTGTAATTGTTCGAGCGTTTCTTTTCTTTATTTAATTTAATTACATGCAATGGGTTTATTTATCGTTATGATTAACGAGGTGGGCGGAAAATGTGTAATTGTAACTTGAAAATTGCCTAGTCTTGCAACAAAATAAAATGTTCAAATTATTAGTTCTATTTAGATTAAATGTAAGATAGGTGGCGCTACTTATAATCTTCTTTAGCTTATATAAGAAAAGCGTTAGGGAACAGACTACTGCTAGCGCTGACCATATTCACCTCGTTTTTTGTGCGCTCTCACTGATATCTACTAATAATATTTTATAAGTTAATAAATTGGTTTTGTATTAAGAAAAAATGAAAACTATTAAACTAATAAACACAAGTTGACCTTAAAAATTACCTTGAAAGTCAGGGTAAAGATCAACATCTAAGTCACTATTGTATTCGTATTTTTAAATAAAAAACTTTTGTATTGATCATTTTTCATTCCTGGTCTCGGCATTGAAGAAATTGGCCGTCGTGGTACTTTTTAGACACCCTGTATATTGCTTACAGTCTTAATAAATCAAGATAAGTAGTTATTAGGCGCTATTACCAGTTGAAACAAATCCCCGCTGCACTACGCTACTGACCAGAGATCAATAACTTTTAAGAAGGTGAGGCGATAGGATTGTAATGACGATCGATAGTGTCCAAGTAATAGGATCAAATAGCACACACATACACACAGATGTATATAGGACGTTTTACGGTTACTTGCATCGTCAAAAAATTTTTTACCAAAAAACAAAACTAACTTAAAAAATGATTTTTTTAAAATGTTTTTGAAGTCAGTTTTTTTGTTAAAAAATTTTTATTTTCTATTTTTTAGTGAATCCCCTTACTAAGAGCGCAAATATAGGTATACCTACTAATTACACCTAACTTTCATTATTAATTCATAACGCATGCATTAGTACACTATACCAAGCAATGTATAGGGAGAAAGAGAGGAAGCTCAACGGCACAGTGTCGTTGTGTGTGCATGTATACATATTCAAGCTTAGGTAAGAGAGGGAGAGAGAGAGAGAGAGAATGAGAGAAAGAGAGATAGAGAATGAGAGAGAGAGAGAGAGAGAGAGAGAGAGAGAGAGAGATAACCAAATTTATTATATGTACATTATGTTGTACAATTAATTACAGTAATACATTAGAATAATAAAATTAATATAAAGCAAATAATAATAATAATAAACAGTAAAAAAGAAAACAGAAATCAAGAAAATATATAAGTAAAATAAACTTTACAGCAATAAAATCAATACAACATAAAACAGTTTTATAAATTAGCATGAAGCAGAGGTCCACTCTCCAAGGCAAGGTAGTGTGCAAATAAAGATGTCTTGAATGTCATGAGCAAGGATGAGTTGCGTAATGTCGCAGGAAGATCATTCCATAGCCGCGAGGAAGTGACCAGGAACGATCGTAGGCGATACTCAGTGAATGAAAAAGGAATGGTCAAAGGTTTCACATGGAGAAGAGACCTTGTTGATTTTGGTAATCAATGAGATCTTCCAACATGAGGGAAACACACACTCACGAAACGAATCATTGAAAATACGACATAGCAAGGGCCCAATAACTGGAAAAGCCCCATGAACAATGGACTGAGGGACTGCATCAAACCCCCTAGCCTGAGAAGTAGAATGACATATTGCCATCCTGACCTCCTCCAAAGTAACCTCATTAAACCTGAATAAAGGCTTATAAGGCTCATCTACATTAACAGTATTCACATAATCAGAAACAGAAGGGGCAAGTGGATCAAACGCAATCCCACCAAAGTATCGATTAAGCTCATTTATAGGAAATGAGTGTCACGAGTTATTATCAGTAGAACATATACCAAGGTTCCTGAGCTCTCTCCAGATCTGTTGCGAGTCCGTAACTCCCGATAGTCTGTCATAGTAATATAACAGCTTAGCTGATTCAATGCACTCATGTGCCTTGTCCCAAGCAGTCCTATAGCATAGTAAGTCAGTATACAGTCGAGTACGTTTGTAGTGTCTATAAAGTCGATCTCTCTCATTGATCAAGCGACGATGTTTAGAGGTGATCCACGGACGATGAGCCCTACCCTGCCTGACTTTCCTGACAGGCACGAATTGTACAATTGCCTCATTGAGATGGTTGTAAGGACATTCAAGGCGAGCAGTAAGAGAGGAATCACCATCACATGTAGCGCACCTTAAGGAGCGAAAATACTGAAGGAGTGCAACATTATCAACAGACTTATAATCCAGAAAGGTAAAGTATTTAAGCATAGGTTTAGAAAGAGAGGACTTAACAGTCGCAGCTATGAAATCGTGGCCGTCAATGAATGAAATATCAGTCTTCCAAAAGTCGAGTACAATGTCGTTGGCATCGACAAGACACAAATCAAGCCAGGTGTCAGAAGAATAAGTATGATGAGTTGTGCCATAAGAAACCAAGAAAAGTGCATTCTCAGTAATCACACCTCTAAGAAACTTAGAGTCATCAGAATCAACGCACAAGTTAGTATTAAAATTACCGAGGATGATCTTCGAGCTATAATTATGCATATACGATGTTAAATCAGGTATGAAATCTGTGTTAGCCAAGAAGGGAGCATGTGGTGGCCTGTAGACTACACCAAAAAAATAGGTGAAGCCAAGTCCAGAGAATTAACCTCACAAAACAAATATTCAGGAAGACCAGGCTTACCACTCCATTTACCAGAAGAAGAACGAAGGCGCCGCGAAGTAATAGAGTTGTGAATATATAAAGCAACACCACCGCCTCTAGTGTTACGATCCTGCCTGTGAAGCACGTAGTCATCAAGATCTATCAGAGAGTCACCAACAATCTGGTCCAGCTTGGTCTCAGTTACAGCTATAACATGAAAGTAGGGGCGAGTAGCCAGAAAGAGTCTAATCATCTCAATGTGTGCTCTAATATAGTTAGCATTGAAATAACAAACTCTGAGACCATCCTTTGCAGTGAAATGATTATTAATGAGTGATGAAACGGGATTATTAGTAGAGAGTGGTGTATTAGAGAGGAGTGGAGGAGAGAGTGGACTTACCCCAGTACTAGAAGCTACGGTGCTGGACTGACGCTGAGCTGGCCAGCTTCGCCTTGGCTAAAAAGGCATCCAGGTCCTCAACAGAAGTAACTTGGGTAGAAGCATCCTTATTCTTCCTTCTCACAAAAATTCTTCCATATTTCACGAATGAAAGAAAATTTAGTTTCTTGTCTTTCGATTTTGTAAGCACTTTCATCTTCAGCTGATGCAGTGAGGGAGGAAGGAATTTATTGATGTTGATTAACGAAGGCGAAAGAGCAGTGACGCATTTGGCACCAGAAAGAAGATTCTCATCAATCTGAGAAGCATGAAGTCTCCTAGTCTTAATCTTAGCAGCTATGATCCCACGTGCAAGTGCAGGACTCTTCATTGTTACAAGCAGTGGCACAGTTGAGAAGCGGCGATCACGCTGCCGTGTAAATGGGGACATCACTTCAGATAATGTACCAGCATGAATAACAGTAGTAGTAGAAGAAGTTGAGGTGAAAGAGTCAGAAACCGAACGTCTTAGTGGCCGAACAGATTCTATATCCTCAATTGAGAAACTAGCATCCAAAGTAGAAAAGACAGCAGATACACCTGCCTTAAGATTAGAAAATTTCGATGGCACAAGACCACCCAGTACCAAGTCAGAAGCCCTTTCAATACGAAGTTGCTGTGCTTTCAAAGCATCACATCGCTGTGATAGAGTTCTAAGATGATCCATATTAATAGCAGAGTCCGTTCCAGATATTGTTGTATTGGTAGTAGTAGCAAGCACACTCTCAACTCTCGCCTTCAGATCTTCTTGTTCACGACAGACCTGGTCAAGTTTGGCTTCATTCTCAGTAATTCGTTTGTCAAATGCAGTAGAAAGTGCACTAACTCTTGACTCAAGAACAGAAAATTTATTAGCTAGCACAGTAAGCAGACTGCTCACCTTAGAAACAGAGGATTCAATTGAGTCCAATTTATCCAGCTTACTCATCTTCTCAAGTATCGTAGTAAGAATATCATTAAATTGCTGCATATCCATTTAAATAAATAGAATGAATTATCAAAATTCAAGAAATCCAGTAAAACAAAATTGTAGCACTCGAAGAAACAGCAGTGGTGTAGTATTAAATATGCTAGTGGAGTAGCAGCATAACATGTATACTATAAAGTTGTTGATCCGTCAATAACTTAGTGAATAATTTCCAGAAGGTGGAGAAACAGCATAATAATACAGATTTGAATTACACGTAGTAAATAACTTATAATAATGACAAGTGGAAAAGCACCTTAAATATGAGACTCCACAGTCATTTACCAATCAAGTTACAAATCTAGTACTCAAGGCAACCAAGAGATGGAGCCACTGATATCAAAATTGTGCATGTATTGAGCGAAGCAAGCCGGCACCAAGTAATTTGTAGGTTAGGATGCAATAAACACAAACAATTGCATTTAATGCAATTGAAACACTATGCCCACACAGAGACACTAACCACACTCCACAGAGCTCCAAGCCAAGCAGCAAATCCCAATCAAAAAGATTGAACAGCAACAGCAGCAAATAAAAAATAGTAGAGTGACTATCTATGCTTCAGAATCAGAAAGATCGCCCAGAGTCCAAGAAATGCAGTTGCAATTTGCAAGAAAAATATATCCAAGGCTTCAGGACTCCTATGGGTCGACTTTCTGAAAAAAATTTTCACTCAGCAGAGTGATAAAAAGGAAAAAAAGCAAGAGCAGAAAAAAGCGTGTGCGTCGCTACTTACGCAGAGAGAGAGAGAGAGAGAGACAGACAGAGAGAGTATAGCAGGCGAAGTATAAGGGAGGTAAATGAGAAAACGGAACACCCGGTTTTTCTCAATTTGATAATTTGCTTATACAAACTGAATATTGGCCCAATAACTATAGGACTAGTATGGAACCTTTCTGCAGACATCCTCTATCAAATAAAAAAAAGTTTTTTCGAATCGGTTTGGAAATGACGGAGTTATGAGGTAACAGACAAAAAAAAATTCAATGAAATTAAGAACCTTTTCTTTTTTGAAGTCGGTTAAAAATAAAAATTGCATTCTCAAAATCTTGATCTCTAATACATTTTTAAAGTTCAAGGTCTAAAGTTCCAAAAGTTTGAAGTTATGGAATGATTCAAATTTTTCAAATTGTTTATTTTATAAAATTCTCAATCAATTTTTTACTTGAAAATAATCAATTTTTTATTAAAATTCTATAAAATACTTTTAGTTAAAAATAAAATATAAAATGTACCCAAATTTTTACAAGGTACAATATATAGATATTTGAGATTAGTTGACTGGCAGAAATATACTATTTCTACTCAAAAACTGCTCTGATTTAATTGTTTTTCAAAGGCTTAAATTTTTAGCTTTTTTTTGTAAAGAACGAGATAATTTTAGTGCCACCGAAGAAAATTTCTAAAAATTTTTTAGTTTGTACAAAGTCTTGTAAAATAGTCATTTTTACTTCTTCATTGAATTCATGATCTCTTTGCTCAAAAAGTATTGAGTTTTGGAAATAATGTATAAAGTCGTTTTTCATTGAAAATTATGTGTGGAGAATATTCTAATTTTTAAATATAATAGTTTGAGACATTGTATAGCATAATCATACAAAACTTAACGAAAAAGAAATTTGAATTTTTGAAAATCTCATTTTTAATTCATGAGATGTAATTCATAATGATGTCTCAAAATTTAAGTGCGTCTAACACAAAATTTTCAATATAGAACATGTTTATAATTTTTTTTTAAATTCATTACTTTAAAAAAAAATAAATCATTAATTTAATTACATCTCTGGAAATATTTTGATCACAATTTTTTTTTAGTTTTAACAATTTTAATGGAATATGAGAATTGTCTGTACATTAAAACATACATAATATGAATATACACAAATAGAATTATTTTTTTCCATATATATATACTGCGTGACCGTGCAAGAGTGGTCACTAATTTTTTAGTATGATAAACTATTAATTTATTATCAAGCACAATAGTTTTATAGGTTTTTGAGGTCAAGGAATCCATTGGTAAGGTCATTTTCATCGTGAAATTAATATTTCGAAAAATAAAAAATTTATTTTTTGAAAAAACTGATGAATCTTGGTTTGAATTAAGAATTCTGAAAGTTTATTAAATTTCACGATCATAAGACCTTTATTCCATTGTATTTAATATTTTTAAGTATTTTTAAATAATTACACAGGCCCACAAAATGAAAAAAAATGTCTGAACTTTTGACCGGACATACATATTCCCATGTATTTTTCGACGCTGAATCCGAATCTGTAATAAAAATATAGGGTTTTCTTACCTTTTCTCAGAGTTTTATTGAAAAAACCTCATTTTTTACGGTTTTTTTGCGGTTTTTCGAGTCTAGAAAAAACAAATCATGAGATACGGTTAATTGGACTTCAAAATCGAATTCTACGGGAAAAAATATACGGGAAACCATACCTTCAAATTTTTTTAACGCGATTCTAGTCCTCTGTATGGGGCTGAAAAGATGAGGAAATCGGTAAAAGTCGAAATTTTGCCTAAAATGGATTTAAACAATATTAAAATTTAATCATGCGTCTTTTGAAGAGTCGATAAACATTGGAAATACTATCCTGGGGGTTTTTCAGATTGCTGATCATGAATTTGAAGTCAGATTGTGTAAAAATTACTTCTAGAGGGCGGTGACAAGAACTGTATATGGTAAATTTATCGATTTTTTAAAAATTTTACGTCTGAAATACTAATTTTAGAGTCTTTCACAGCATTGACTGTAAATTCAAGATATTAACTTAGCCTATTGTGTACGTTAAACTTAACATTTTGTCTATGTTTGTCTCTCTCTCTCTCTCTCTCTCTCTCTTCCGATGTTTTTTTAAATTGGCTTACGCTTACGTACACGTTTCTCTTCGAATGACCGATGTAGTGGATTTCTGACACGTTTTTGTCCTTTTTCGCAGCTGTTTCTCTTTTTATCATCCAGCAGTAATCTGCTAACATGTTGATACCCCAGTTTCCTTGAAATCTACGTTCAAACTCCTTTAAATCTTGGTGAAATCGTTCACCATGCTCTTCACTAAAGTCTCCGTTATTTTCAGGAAACTGATCAACGTGTGAATCAAGAAAATGAAGTTTTAAGTTCATTAGACAACCCAATTTTTCAGAATTACGTACCATTCTTTTCACAATAGCTTTATAATTCGTGTCTTTGGCATTACCCAAAAATTTCGTCGATACCTCTTTAAAACTTAACCATGCTGCCTTTTCAACGTCAGTCATGCTTTGTTCAAAGTTTTCGTCTCTAAATAAAGTTCGGATTTCAGGACCATCAAAAATACCTTCATTTAATTTAGCATCAGATTTATGGGGAAATACTTTGCTTATATATTGGAAGCATTGACCGTCCTTGTCCAAAGCTTTAACTAATTGCTTTATCAATCCAAGCTTTATATGCAGAGGCGGTATCAAAATTTTCGAAGGATTAACGAGTGGATCTTTTATAACATTCTGTTTTCCAGGTTCAAACGATTCTCTTGATGGCCAAATTTTCTTTTTATAGTGTTTTCTCTATCTCTGCTATCAAACATGCATAAATAACATGGGTACTTCGTAAATCCAGATTGTTGTCCAAGTATCATAGATAAAATCTTTAAATCGCCACATATTTGCCATTTATGTTCTGTATATTTTATTTTCGTTAAAAGTAGTTCAAGATTGGAATACTCTTCTTTAAGTACTGTTGAATGTGCTAATGGTATAGGAGCATATTTATTTGTGATATTGAGGAGTACTGCTTTAAGGCTGCGCTTTGATGAATCAATGAATAGTCGCCAATTTTCAGGTTTGTATATGTTGGGTTTCAATTTATCAATAAGACCTTTCACGTCCGTGCAATAAACCATATTAGAATCATTCTTGAAATAATTTCTAAAGCGCTCTTCTCGATTACGATATGCACATACTTTAGTACCCTTTGTCAACATATTTCGTCTCTTAAACTCTGAAGCCATAAACTCTGATTGTTCCTTAGATAAACCACTCTTTCTAAATAAATCGTTCAGACTTTTTTGATCAAACTTTTCAACAGTTCGTTCTTCACCCTTAGGAATATACTCTTCATCACTATCCAGAGAATGTTCTTCAGGTGAACTTAGATCTTCTTCATTTGGTGTGTTTGTGTCAGAGACAATTTGATCTGTCAATTTTTTATTTATACTTATTCTGTTGTAAAACTGGGTACTGTTGTTTAGAAATGAATTCGGTTTCATTTTAAAGCTCCGTTCAGTTAATGACTGTTGTACACTGTCATTGATCTTAAAGCATTGTTTATAAACGAATGGGACTTATGATCTTTTTCCAAAGCTATATATATATATATATATATATATATATATATATATATATATATATATATATATATATATATATAGTACTCTATAAGGGTACCTAAAAAAAACCTGCTGCTGCGAAGTATTGATCACGATGACAACTGCCCTGAAAATGGGGTTTGTAGAATGATTCGGTGTACTCAATACTTTGCAGTAACGAACCCAGCGAAAGCGCGCTGTCCTGCAGGGGAGCACAAGGATGTGAGAATGATGCCGTAGTGTGTCCGACGACGAGTTGACATTGTCCTCGTCAAAGTCGGAAAGCTCTCATACTTAGGCCTGGGGAGGTATGAGAGTTATCACCCCTAGGACGGCGGACTCACCTGCGATCGGAACAGGATTCCTAGTGTGTGGGGTTTAATTCAACAATATGGCTAATTCAAATTTTCAACCTTTTTTAAACTGCGCTGGTACATCCAATAACAGTTTTAACCATACGTGTAATGGATCTCAAGATAATTTCTGTTATGTATGTTCAGAATATATTGGACAACGAAACAAAAGAAAAATCACAGATAATATTAATTTTATCTATCAAAAATGTTTTGATATTGAGATTTCTCAACAGGATAAAATTTGGGTTCCTCATTATATATGTGCTTCATGTTATGCCATGATGAATCGATACAACACCAGTCAGGCTAGGTCCAAATTAAAATTTACTATACCTACAAAGTGGAAGGAACCAAAAGATGAAAATGATTGCTATTTTTGTTTAACAAAGATACAAGGTTTAGACAAGATACAGAAAAAAGGAATAGTATATCCTAATACTTCTTGTATAGAATTTCCATCCAAGAATTTTATAGATATTTTTAAAAATAAAGATTCGAGAGATAGTTTTACAACAGGCTTAGGGAATCTAAATGTAGATGAAAACTCGACAGATGAAACAACTGAAAATCTGATTGCCGCAGACGGAAGCTCATCAAATGAAGAAGATCTAAGTTCACCTGAAGAACATTCTCTGGATAGTGATGAAGAGTATATTCCTAAGGGTGAAGAACGAACTGTTGAAAAGTTTGATCAAAAAAGTCTGAACGATTTATTTAGAAAGAGTGGTTTATCTAAGGAACAATCAGAGTTTATGGCTTCAGAGTTTAAGAGACGAAATATGTTGACAAAGGGTACTAAAGTATGTGCATATCGTAATCGAGAAGAGCGCTTTAGAAATTATTTCAAGAATGATTCTAATATGGTTTATTGCACGGACGTGAAAGGTCTTATTGATGAATTGAAACCCAACATATACAAACCTGAAAATTGGCGACTATTCATTGATTCATCAAAGCGCAGCCTTAAAGCAGTACTCCTCAATATCACAAATAAATATGCTCCTATACCATCAGCACATTCAACAGTACTTAAAGAAGAGTATTCCAATCTTGAACTACTTTTAACGAAAATAAAATATAGAGAACATAAATGGCAAATATGTGGCGATTTAAAGATTTTATCTATGATACTTGGACAACAATCTGGATTTACGAAGTACCCATGTTATTTATGCATGTATGATAGCAGAGATAGAGAAAAACACTATAAAAAGAAAATTTGGCCATCAAGAGAATCGTTTGAACCTGGAAAACAGAATGTTATAAAAGATCCACTCGTTAATCCTTCGAAAATTTTGATACCGCCTCTGCATATAAAGCTTGGATTGATAAAGCAATTAGTTAAAGCTTTGGACAAGGACGGTCAATGCTTCCAATATATAAGCAAAGTATTTCCCCATAAATCTGATGCTAAATTAAATGAAGGTATTTTTGATGGTCCTGAAATCCGAACTTTATTTAGAGACAAAAACTTTGAACAAAGCATGACTGACGTTGAAAAGGCAGCATGGTTAAGTTTTAAAGAGGTATCGACGAAATTTTTGGGTAATGCCAAAGACACGAATTATAAAGCTATTGTGAAAAGAATGGTACGTAATTTTGAAAAATTGGGTTGTCTAATGAACTTAAAACTTCATTTTCTTCATTCACACGTTGATCAGTTTCCTGAAAATAACGGAGACTTTAGTGAAGAGCATGGTGAACGATTTCACCAAGATTTAAAGGAGTTTGAACGTAGATTTCAAGGAAACTGGGGTATCAACATGTTAGCAGATTACTGCTGGATGATAAAAAGAGAAACAGCTGCGAAAAAAGGACAAAAACGTGTCAGAAATCCACTACATCGGTCATTCGAAGAGAAACGTGTACGTAAGCGTAAGCCAATTTAAAAAAAACATCGGAAGAGAGAGAGAGAGAGAGAGAGAGAGACAAACATAGACAAAATGTTATGTTTAACGTACACAATAGGCTAAGTTAATATCTTGAATTTACAGTCAATGCTGTGAAAGACTCTAAAATTAGTATTTCAGACGTAAAATTTTTAAAAAATCGATAAATTTACCATATACAGTTCTTGTCACCGCCCTCTAGAAGTAATTTTTACACAATCTGACTTCAAATTCATGATCAGCAATCTGAAAAACCCCCAGGATAGTATTTCCAATGTTTATCGACTCTTCAAAAGACGCATGATTAAATTTTAATATTGTTTAAATCCATTTTAGGCAAAATTTCGACTTTTACCGATTTCCTCATCTTTTCAGCCCCATACAGAGGACTAGAATCGCGTTAAAAAAATTTGGAGGTATGGTTTCCCGTGTATTTTTTCCCGTAGAATTCGATTTTGAAGTCCAATTAACCGTATCTCATGATTTGTTTTTTCTAGACTCGAAAAACCGCAAAAAAACCGTAAAAAATGAGGTTTTTTCAATAAAACTCTGAGAAAAGGTAGGAAAACCCTATATTTTTATTACAGATTCGGATTCAGCGTCGAAAAATACATGGGAATATGTATGTCCGGTCAAAAGTTCAGACATTTTTTTTCATTTTGTGGGCCTGTGTTATTGAATATTAGTGTTTTGAGAATTATTGACGTTCCGTGAAAAAAATACGGAATAGAATGTTTCAAACTAAGCAGTAACTTCGTAGTGAATTACATTTGACATTTAAATTTATTGCTTGAGAAGCGGGATGTGTTTGTTTATTTCTATTTTAATGTTTACAAATGCCAGTTTCTAGTTTTAAATAATAGATGGCGGTATTAGTTTTGTTATCACTATTATCGATTAATATTTATTTACTGCAGTAAAAGAAATAAATATCAATAATATGTAATTATAAAATAGAATTAACCAAAATTCTTTAATTAATTTAAACGACATATTTGATTTTATAAAAATATGTTATTTAATCTCTATTAATGAATATATTTGTTGCGTTTCAATAAGTTTATTCAATGAAAATGATGTGACAATCATAAATTTTGAAAATAATTTATAAATACCATCATTTTTATTATTTTAACAGAATAAGAAAATAGTTTATGATTATTGTTAATATATATAATAAATCTACGGAGGTATTTGAAATAATATTTTTTTTACTAAGGATGTGTCTGTAGTTTTTTCATTGTATTTGATTATAATTTTTTTATGAAGTATTATAATGTGAATCCACTCAATTATTATTTTTACAAAAATATTATAGTTCTTTACTACATATTATAATCGCATAATTATAGTTGATTATGATTCTTCTTATAATACTCTGTTTTCAATATTGATTACAATCATTAATGTAGTATTGTAATGGTAAATAAAGTTTATATAAATTATAATAATAATGCTATATTCTTTTTATACTTTTGATTACCCTGTTAAAAAAAACCACATGGTTTTACAACGTGGTTTAACTATGTGGTCATTCATGACTAAATGCTCTTTTTTTAACACATGGCTTTTCTTATGATATTTAATAATTATAAATAAGAATAATAATAAATTAGGATAAGAATCCTCTTCAAGTAATTAGGCGGGAAAAAAGTTCTTTACTCCAAAATAAAAAAGTTCAAAATAAAAACTTCTTCTTCTCTCAAAATAAGCAGGCAAAAAGTACTTTCCTCTCACAAATTCAGAGAGCAAAAAGTTCTTTACTTCCGCCACATTTGATTTCTCTAAAAAATAAGCGGGCGAAAAGTACTTATTCCTCGCAAATTGAATTTCTCTTAAATAAAGCGGGAAAAAAGTAATTTTTTTTCTCAAATTCAGAGGGCGAAAAGTTCTTTACTCACGTCAAATTTAATTTCTTTAAAAATAAGCGTGCAATAAGTACTTTTCTCCCGCAAATAACATTTCTCTAAAATTAAGCGGGCGAAAAGTATTTACCTCTCGCGAATTGAATTTCTCTTAAATTAAGCGGGAAGAAAGTAATTTTTTTGCCCTAGGCCGCAAAATGACCATTTTGCGTCCTACGGAAAAACTTTAAATGTCTCGGCCTCGGGACAAAAAAATAGTATATTAGACCATGGATGCATATTGATCATCCTAGCTCGTGCTACTTTCGGGGCCTCGCTACGCTCGGCCCCAAAAGTTCGCACTCGCCGACAATGATCAATATGCATCCTTGGTCAATAATGTACTATTTTCTCGCTAATTCAGAGGGCGAAAAATTCTTCACTCCCGCCAAATTTAATTTCTCTAAAAATAAGCAAGCGAATAGCACTTTTCTCCCGTAAAATGAATTTCTCTTGAACTAAGCAGAAAACTTCGCAGTGAATTACATTTGACATAATTGCCTGAGAAGCGGGTTATGTTTGTTTATTTCTATTTTAATGTTTACGAATGTCAGTTTCAAGTTTTAAATAATAGATAGCGATATTAGTTTTGTTATAACTATTATCAATGAATATTTTTTTACTGAAATAAAAGAAATAATATCAATAATATGTAATTATAAAATAGAATTAACTAAAATTCTGTATTTAACGATATATTCAATTTTATAAAAATATGTTATTTAATCTCTATTAATAAACATATTTGTTGCGTTTCAATGAGTTTAATTAATGAAAATGATGATAAGACAATTAAAACTTGTAAGAATAACGTATAAATACCCCCATTTTTATAATTTCAACAGAATAAGATAATAAATAATTCATGATAGGTATTTAAAATAATATTTTTTGCCAAAGATGCGTATATGCTTTTAATAATTATTAGTTATTTTAGTTCTAAAATTATAATCACTATAAAAATATAATTGTTTGTTATATTTGATTATAATTATAATTTCATTATTATTGTTGCAAATTATTGTTTGTTATGATTACAATTGAGATATTGTAACTTTTACTATATTCGATAATACACTGTTGAAAATAATCATGTCTAAATAATATTATTATGCAATAAAATCGCATAATGATATTATTTTATCAACCGACATAGCACCAAAGCTTACGAAAAGTTTCCAGGAAGCTTCTGGAAAAATTTCGGAAACTTCTAGGAAGCTTCCGTAAAAGCTTCCTGAAAGCGTCAAATGTTCCGTGCACTTTGGTTTCAGAAAGATTCCATGTAAGATTCTAGAAAGCTTCTATGGAGAAAAATGGGAAGCTTCCATGGAAGCCAGCATGAAAGCCTTTATGAATATTACAAGAAGCTTTCAGAAAAGATTGCAATAGGTTTGAAAAATACTTCATGCAAGCTTCCACGTTAAAGTGTAAGAAGCTTTGATGCGATCTTCTATGAAAGCTTTTGTGGAAGTTTTCTGGAAGCGTTAAATATCCCGTGCACTTTGGTTTCAGGAAAATACAATGAAAGATTGTAGAAAGCTTCCATGGAAAAAAGGGTAAGATTACATAGAAGATTCCGATTTAATCTTTTTGAAACTTTTAATTAGCTCACATGAAACTTACAAGGAATCTTCCACCCTAATTTCTGAAAATTGTTAATGATTCATAGGAACAAAAGATAAAGTAACATAATTTTTAAAAATTTACATAATGTCGTTTATAATGTCGTTAAGTGGTTTTGATACGCGATTCTTTTCAACAAGAAAAACACGTACTTCCTTATCTTAAACATAAAATTTCATTCACTAATATTCTCAAGTAATTTATTTTTTCAGCTGATCTTTTCAAATATTAAATTGGTTAAAAAACCATCTAAAAAAATTCATTTTTAACAGACATGGACTAAAATGTCATAACGATTCCAATAAATAAGGATAAAATTAAATATAGTGTCTAAAAGTCGAACTAAAAAGAAAGAAAAGTTACCCAAACATTATGGAACGTACCTCGCGACTGAACGTGATGAACAAAGTTTTATAATAAAATCATGTAATTTTCAAAACATAACATAAAAAAATGACACAATCAATTATGTAATTAATTATGTGCCGGTATTACATAATATTATTATGTGACGTTGCTACTTGATTTTTTTTGCTGAGTAATTATTAGTACAAAATTATAATCGCATGTTATAGTTTATGATAATTATAACAATACTCTTGATCTTTCATCACCACTCTGAAATATTTTAATATGATGATTGATTATATTTTTAGTTATAATTATACTCGCTAATTACTCTTTATTTCAACTATATTATTAATACTATTGATTTTAATCGTTAATACAGTATTGTAATTTAAAATAAAGCTTATGAGTATGATGATAATGATACTGATAATTAATTATAGTACTGTGGTAATAATGATGATTATGCAGTAATTATTATAACTTATGATAAAACTATAGTAACTACATTTATGTAGTAAATTCTACAAAAGATTATATATTTTTGTAGTAATTACTATCGAAGATTATAATACTATAGTAGTGACTATAGTTATATAGTCATTACTATAGAAAGATTATATTACTATAGAGGTCACTATAGTTATGTAGCAATTACCTCGAAAGATCATATTACTATAGTAGTCACTATGGCTATGTAGTCATTACTATATCTGATTATAATAATGTAGTGATGACTATAGTCATAAAGTTATTACTATGATTAAATATTATACCCAAGTAATGACTATCATAATGTAGTAATTACTATAATGGATTGTATTATTATAGTAATAATTCTAGTAATCATAGTAGTAAGTACTATAATTAATCATAGTACTGTAGTGAAAATGATAATTATGCAGTAATTACGATAACTTATTATGATACTATAGTAATAACCACATCTATGTAGTAATTACTATTGAAGAATATATGTTTTTGTAATAATTACTATTGATAATTATAATACTATAGTAGTAACTATAATTATGTAGCAATTACCTTACAAGATTACATTACTAAAGTAGTCACTATGGTTATGTAGTAATTACTATAACTGATTATAATAATGTAATGATTACTATAGTCATGTAGTTATTACTATGATTAAATATTATATTAAAGTAATAACTATAATTATATAGTAATAACTATAATAGATTGTAATATTATAATAATAATTCTAGAGCTAGGGTGCAACTTATAGTAGTAAGTACTATAATCAATCATAGTACTCTGGTAATAATGATGATTATGTAGTAAATATTACAACTTATAATGATACTATAGTTACTACATTTATGTAGTAATTTCTACAAGTGGTTATATATTTTTGTAGTAATTAGTATTAAATATTATAATACTGTAGTAGTGACAATAGTTATATAATCATAACTATAAAAGGTTATATTACTATAGTAGTAACGACAGTTATGTAGCAATAACCTCAAAAGATCATATTACTATAGTAGTCACTATGATTATGTAGTCATTACTATATCTGATAATAACAATGTAGTGATAACTATAGTCTTGTAGTTATTAGTATAACTGACTATATATCAAAGTAATGACTATTATTATGTAGTAATTACTATAATGGATCGTATTATTATAGTAATAATTCTAGTAATCATGGTAGTAAGTACTACAATTAAGTATAGTACTGTACTAATAATGATAATTATGCAGTAATTACTATAACTTATTATGATACTATAGTAATAACCACATTTATGTAGTAATTACTATTTAAGATTATATATTTTTGTAATAATTACTATTAATGATTATAATACCATAGTAGTAACTATAATTATGTAACAATTACCTTACAAGATTATATTACTATAGTAGTCATTATGCTTCTGTAGTCATTACTATAACTGATTATAATAATGTAGTGATAACTGTCGTCATGTAGTTATTACTATGATTAAATAGTATACTAAAGTAATCACTATAATTATGTAGTAATTACTATTATAGATAATAATATTATAATAATAATTCTAGAACTTATAGTAGTAAGTACTATAAATAATTATAGTACTGTGGCAATAATGATGATTATGCAGTAATTATTATAACTCATAATGATACTATGGTAACTACATTCATGTAGTAATTTTTACAAGTGGTTATATATTTTTGTAGTAATTCCTATCAAATATTATAATACTATAGTAGTGACTATGGTTATATAGTCATTACTATAAAAGATTATATTACTATAGTAGTAACTATAGTTATGTAGCAATTACCTTAGCAAATTATATTACTATGGTAGTCACTATGGTTATGTAGTCATTACTATATCTGATTATAATGATGTAGTGATAACTATAGTCATGTATTTATTACTATGACTGAATATTATACCATATTAATGACTATCATTATGTAGTAATTACAATAATGGATTGTATTATTATAGTAATAATTCGAGTAATCATAGTAGTAAGTAATATAATTAATTATAGTACTGTAGTAATAATAATAATTATGCAGTAGTTACTATAACTTATTATAATAGTAGAGCAATACCCACATTTATGTAGTATTTACTATTGAAGATTATATATTTTTGTAATAATTACTATTAATACAGGGCTGTCGCAAGACGAAAGACGACGGTCTTCTGATGAGGTTGCGATGCAAGACGAAGAACAGACGGCAATTTGAACAGCAGATCAAACAGGCACTGGGAAATGACGGTACAGTACGGGACTTAACGCCGGAGGTGCGGATCGAGATTCTTGATCTTGACTGCATCACAGAGGCACAAGACGTTACTGACGCAATAAGACGGGAGACAGGGACAGTGAGGGATCCCAAGCCGCATATCTTCGGTCCTAATGATCAAAATGTCTGCATGGCCGTCTGTGGTGTAAAGGAGAGTGCCGCTCGAATCCTGCTGCAGAAGGGCTGGATCGAAATAGGGTGGATGAACTGCCGCGTACGGACGACACTAATGGTGCCGAGGTGCTACAGATGCTTTGGCTTCGGACACAAACGACGAGACTGCAAGGGTACTGATAGAAGCAGACTGTGTTGTAGGTACGGACGGACGGGGCATACCAGCAGAGGGTGCAACGAGAAAAACCCGACCTGCTATCTCTGCACGGAGGCGAGGCTCAAAGGATGCGCTCATGTGTCGGGTTCCGGAACATGCGCCGTCTTCCGGGCTGAGCTCGAAAAGCGGAAAAAGCAGACTACGTTATGACGGTGACGCTACGAGTTAATCTAAACAAATGCGAAGCGGCTCAGCTTTTGCTGGACCAAATCGCGACAGAACGGAACGCTGACGTACTTATAATTAGTGAACAATACTGCGACTAACGCCGACAGACATGGCTTACGAACGCGTCAGGCTTGTCAGCCATCTGGGTTAGTGGCGCGCACTCAAGGGGCTCTTTGGTTTCCGGCACGGGAGAGGACTACGTGTGGGCGTGGGTGGGAGATATTACTTATGTTAGTATATATCTCTCACCAAACTGTACGACTGGGAAATTCGAAAATATAATCGCGGCTCTGGAAGACGGCCTCAGAGATTTATCGGGGCATCTTGTGGTTGCCGGTGACCTTAACTCCAGGGCGATCGCGTGGGGCATGACAACTACAGACAGACGTGGACGACTAATGTTGAAGATAGCCGCAAGGCTGGAACTAACAGTAGCAAACAGAGGACAGGTTTTTACGTACGGACGACCGGGTTTTGGATACTCGATACCCGACGTGACGTTGACAACAGAAGACCTGGAGACGCGGATAAGGGGATGGCGGGTGCTCGAGGAATATACGGTCAGTGATCACCGGTGCATCGCCTTTGAAGTGACAGAACGGACAGGTACGTCACGAAACGTTACGGTGGACCCTCGCGGTGGAACCTTAACAAACGGGACAGAGCTTGGAGGATGCTACTGGAAACGGTTGCGCCTTTGGGAAGTATCCCGACGGACCTGACTGACGAACAGAGGACCGAGCTGATTGTGGACGGGACGATGACCGCTATACTTCGCCTCTATGAGGCTACTATGCCACGCATCGTACCCCGACATAATAAACCGGCAGCATACTGGTGGACGGATGAGATAAGTTACCTACGGCGGACGTGCATAAGACACAGACGAGGACTGTACAGGGCACGGAAAAGAGGGCAGGCTTACGTAACAACGCTCACACAGACGTACAAAGACGCCAAGAAGACCCTGACAAACGCCATAAAAAACAGTAAGAGGCTATGCTGGAGACGATTGTGTGAAGAGGTGGACCACGACCCCTGGGGTATGGGCTAAGAGTTAGTTATCCACAAACTGGGTGTACTTGATCCTCCAGAACACAGAGACGGACAGTCTATGGCGACGTTAGTGGACGGGCTGTTTCCAAACCATCCGGTTACGGAGGGGCCGGTCGACTATCAAAGACAAGCAGTTCCAGAGTTCACAGAGGCAGAATTGCTGAGAGCTACCGCCTCTCTGAGACCTGGGAAAGCGCCAGGACCAGACGGCATTCCAGCAGAGATCCTCCGGCAGGTCGCTTTAGGCAGGCCGCGTCTGCTCCTGGACATGTACAACGAATGCCTACGGACGGGGATTTTCAGCGCGCGATGGAAAAAGGCCAGGCTGTTTCTCCTCTATAAAGGAAAGGGAGAGCCAAATACGCCAGATTCCTACAGGCCATGGTACCTCTTAGACACGTCAGGAAAGACTTTAGAATTATTAATGAAAAACAGACTGACGGACGCGGCGGACAGGGCGGGAGGTCTCTCGGACAACCAGTATGGCTTCCGCAAAGGCCGATCGACAGTGGATGCTATACGGGAGGTCCTTGAGTCTTTTAGAAGGACCAACCACAGAAGTAGACCCATTGTACTGCTTGGCACGCTGGACGCAAAGAACGCCTTCAACAGCGCCAGGTTCTCCGATATCCTCGAGGCCTATAGGTCTTTCGCGGGTGCCCGACTACTTGATAAGGGTGTTGGGGGATTACTTGCGTAACAGATGCTTAACGTACGAGACGACGGAAGGACAGATATGCAGACCAATAACTGCGGGGGTTGCACAGGTTTCGATACTGGGACCAGACATTTGAAACGTGGACTACGACAGCTTGCTGAGACTGGAGATGCCCGAGGGCGCGTCGCTTGTCGCTTACGCCGATGACGTGATGATGGTGATCGTCCAAAGGACCACTGAATTAGTACAACTAACACTAAACAGAGTCATGAGGTGGGTCGGTAGGTGGATGACAGAACACGGACTGTCACTGGCACTGAACAAGATAGAACTGATGTTTCTGACAGCAAGACGTATACCGACGCTCATTCCCATGACGGTTGGTACGGAAAGGACGGAGACGGTAGGTTGCCTAAAATACCTAGGAGTCACCCTGGATACCAGGCGCACTTTTTAGCCGCATATTCAGAGGGTGGCCGACAAAGCGACTAAACTGACGTTCTTGCTGGGCCGCCTTACGGCAAACACGTACGGACTGGAACAGAGTAAAAGACTGTTGCTCATGACGACGACACACTCGATCATGTTGTACGGGGTGGAAATATGGGCTGATGCGCTTCGCGTTCGAAAGTACCGAAAGAGAGGCAAGGTGCAGCAAGCGGGCTGTATCTTTTGCAGACACGACAGGGACGACGCTGAGCATACATTCTTCGAATGCTCGCAAAGGGACTCCGACAGACGAACGTTACAGGAACGGACTGAAGACTTAATGGATGAGAATTACAAATACGCAGGGAGACAAATGTCTTTGGGCCTAGCGACCCCACGTACCCGAGCCGAGCAAATGACATGGCGAATGTGTGGATGCAGAAGAGGATGAAAAAACGCAAACACGCAGAGGGACTGCACAGTCCTTGCGCCTAGCGATCCCACGTACCCGAGCTGAGTAAATGGTATACTGAATGTGTGGATGGAAGTGAGCGCGTGAATGTGCAAATACGCAGGGGGGCTGAAAAGTCCTTGGGCCCCGCGACCCCACGTACCCAAGCTGAGTAAATGGCAAAATAAATGAATGGATGACGGCAAGGATAAGAATCTGCAAACACGCAGGGGGACGAAAAAGTCTTTGGGCCCAGCGACTTCACGTACCCGAGCTAAATCTGAACGGAGAAGAGCAAGGTAGGATGACAGGCAAATGTATGCATGTTTGGACGTATCAATGGACACGGCCTAGTGCCTGCACGGACGGACGAGACAAGCGACAATAGACAAGACTGCAGCGTAAAGTAATGCTAACGCAGTCCCACGCTGCGGCTCTGAACGGTGGACGTTATAGATCCCTGCCCGTGTCAGTAAGGCATTTTCTTGCTTCTCTTCCGCGGCCAGGGTAGAAGAGGTTTAGACGGTTTTTGCCTGTGGATGCCTCGAGGGGCAAATGCAAACCTACCAGGTTTCTTTCTCCCTCCAAGCTCACTCAGCGTCAGAATCCCGTCACAGTTGCGCGCGCTGTGGTTGCGGTGATCCAGCTGTAGCCCACGTCGCTGTAGATCTCATAGCAGATTTACCCGTTTTTGACCACCAAAGAGAAAAAAAAAACTAATAATACAATCTATTATAGTAATTACTACATAATGATAGTCATTACTTTGGCATAATATTCAGTCATAGTAATAACAACATTACTATAGTTATCACTACATTATTATAATCAGATATAGTTATGACTACATAACCATAGTGACTACTATAGTAATATAATCTTGTAAGGTAATTGCTACATAACTGTAGTTACTACTATAGTAATATAATCTTGTAAGGTAATTGCTAAATAACTGTAGTTACTACTATAGTTATATAATCTTCTATGGTAATAACTATATAACTATAGTACTACAATAGTATTATAATCTTTGATAGTAATTACTACAAAAATATATAATCTCTTGTATGAATTACAACATAAATGTAGTTACTATAGTATCATTATAAGTTATAATAATTACTGCATAATCATCATTATTTCCACAGTACTATAATTAACTATAGTACTTACTACTATAAATTCTAAAATCATTATTATGATATTACAATCAATTATAGTTATAACTATATAATTATGGTATTTCCTTTAAAATAATATTTAATAATAGTAGTAACTACATAACTATAGTTATCACTACATTATTATAATCAGTTATAGTAATTACTACATAACCATAGTGACTACTATAATAATATAATTTTGTAAGGTAATTGCTACATAACTATAGTTACGACTATAGTATAATAATCATAAATAGTAATTATTACAAAAATATATAATCTTTAATAGTAATTACTACAAAAACGTGGTTACTACTATAGTATAATAATAAGTCATAGTAACTACTGCATAATAATCATTATTACTACAGTACTATAATAAATTATAGTACTTACTACTATGATCACTAGAATTATTACCATAATAATACAATCCATTATAGTAATTACTACATACTGATAGTCATTACTCTGGCATAATATTCAGTCATAGTTATAACTACATTACTATAGTTATCACTACATTATTATAATCAGATATAGTAATGACTACATAACCATAGTGACTACTATAGTAATGTAATCTTGTGAGGCAATTGCTACATAACTGTAGTTACTACTATAGTAATATAATCTTTTATGGTAATAACGATATAACTATAGTCACAACTATAGTATTATAATCTTCAATAGTAATTACTACAAAAATATAAAATCTCTCGTAGAAACTACTCCATAAAAGTAGTTACTATAAAATCATCATAAGTTATAATAATTACGACATAATCATCATTATTACCACAGTACTATAATTAATTATAGTACTTACTACTATAAGTTCTAGAATTATTATTATAATATTACTATCTACTATAGTAATTACTACATGATTATAGTCATTACTTTAGTATAATATTCAGTCATACTAATAACTACAAGACTATAGTTGTCACTACATTATTATAATCAGATATAGTAATGACTACAAAACCATAGTGACTACTATAGTAATATGATCTTTTTAAGTAATTGCTAAATAACTGTAGTTACTACTGTAGTAATATAATACTTTATAGTAATGACTATATAACCATAGTCACTACTATAGTAATATAATATTTGATAGTTATAACTACATAAATATATAACCTCTTGTAGGAATTACTCCATAAATGTAGTAACTATTGTATTATTATAAGTTATAATAATTACTGCATATTCATCATTATTACCACAGAACTATAATTAATTATAGTACTTACCACTATAAGTTCTAGAATTATTATTAAAATATTACTATCTATTATAGTTATTACTACATAATTATAGTCATTACTTTAGTATAATATTCAGTCATACTAATAACTACAAGACTATAGTTATCACTACATTATTATATTCAGATATAGTAATGACTACATAACCATAGTGACTACTATAGTAATATGATCTTTTTAAGTAATTGCTACATAACTGTAGTTACTACTGTAGTAATATAATCCTATATAGTAATGACTATATAACCATAGTCACTACTATAGTAATATAATATTTGATAGTTATTACTACATAAATATATAACCTTTTGTAGGAATTACTGCATAAATGTAGTAACTATTGTATTATTATAAGTTATAATAATTACTGCATATTCATCATTATTACCACAGAACTATAATTATTTATAGTACTTACCACTATAAGTTCTAGAATTATTATTAAAATATTACTATCTATTATAGTTATGACTACATAATCGTAGTAGCTACTATAGTAATATAATCTTTTATGGTAAAGGCTACATAACTATAGTTACTACTATGGTAATATAATCTTTTATAGTGATGACCATATAACTATAGTCACAATTATGGTATTATAATCTTTGATAGTAATTACTACAAAAATATATATCTTCCTGTAGAAATTACTACATAAATGTAGTTACTATAGTATTATTATAAGTTATAATAATTACTGCATAATCATCATTATTACCACAGTACTATAATTAATTATAGTACTTACTACGATAAGTTCTAGAATTATTATTATGATATTACTATCTATTATAGTAATTACTACATAATTATAGTCATTACTTTAGTATAATATTTTATCATAGTAATAACTACATAACTATAGTTATCACTATATGATTATAATCAGTTATAGTAATGACTACATAATCAAAGTCACTACTTTAGTAATATAATCTTGTAAGGTAATTACTACATAACTATAGTTACTATTATAGTATTATAATCATTAATAGTAATTATTACAAAAATATATATTCTTCAATAATAATTACTACATAAATGTGGTTATTACTATAGTATCATAATAAGTTATCGTAATTACTGCATAATTATCATTTTCACTACAGTACTATGATTAATTATAGTACTTACTACTATGATTACTAGAATTATTACTATAATAATACAATCCATTATAGTAATTACTACATTATGATAGTTATTTTTTTGTATATATTCATTTATACTAATAACTACATGACTATAGTTATCACTTCATTATTATAATCAGATATAGTAATGACTACATAATCATGGTGACTACTATGGTAACATGATCTTTTAAGGTAATTGCTACGTAACTGTAGTTACTACTATAGTAATATAATCCTTTATAGTTATGACTATATAACTATAGTCACTACTATAGTATTATAATCTTTGATAGTAATAACTACAAGAATATATGACCTCTTGTAGAAATTACTACATAATAGTAGTAACCATAGTATCATTATAAGTTATAATAATTACTACATAATCATCATTATTGCCACAGTACTATAATTAATAATAGTACTTACTACTATAAGTTATAGAATTATTATTATTTTATTACTATCTATTATAGTAATTACTACATAATTATAGTCATTACTTAAGGGGAATCCTCATACTGACATAGAGTTCTACCTTATCTACATCGAAATCATGAATTTTAATAATAATTTAACTATTTATGACTGAAATTCGTAGGAGAGGCACATTCTTAACATGCCAAAGAATTTATTGCAAAGTTAAAAGACAATATGAGGGTAAAAATGAAGGCGAAAACTGCTTAATACGATTAAATTTTCAATGTGATTATAAATAATCGTATTATGCAGTTTTTGTCTTCATTTTGACTTTTATTCTGTCTTTTGACTTTGCAATATATTCTTTAGAATGTTAAGAATGTGTCTCTTCTATGAATTTTAGTCAAAAATAGTTGAATTTTTATTAAAATGCATAATTCAAATGTAGATAAGGTAGATCTCTGTGCCGGTATGAGGACACCCCTTAAGTATAATATTTTTTTTTTTTTTTTTGGTGGTCAAAAACAGGTAAATCTGCTATCAGACCTACAGCAGCATGGGCTACGGCAGGATCACTTCAATCGCAGTTCTTGCCACTGGTGTGACGGGATTCCGACGCTGCGTCAGCTAGGAGGGAGTAAGAAACCTGGTAGGTTCGCATTCGCCCCCGAAGCATCCAAAGGTGGAGACCGCCTAAACCCCCTTCACCCTGGCCGCGGCAGAGAAGCCTCACTTACACGAACAGGGATCCGTAACGTCCACCGATCAGAGCCACATCGTGGAACTGCGTTAGCATTACTTCACGCTGCGGTCTTGTCCAATGTCGCCTGTTTCGTCCGTCCGTCTAGGCACTAGGCCGTGTCTGTTCATACGTCCACACATGCATACATTTGCCTGTCATCCTTCCTTTCACTCCTCCATTCGCACTTAGCTCGGGTACGTGGGGTCGCTAAGCCAAAGGACTTTTTAGTCCCCCTGCGTATTCACACATTTTTATCCTCTCATTCATCCACACATCCAGTATATCACTCACTCACTCAGCTCGGGCACGTGAGTTCGCTAGGCCCATGGACTGTGCAGTCCCCCTGCGTATTCGTTCATTCTTTCGCACGCTTCCATCAACACATTCAGTATACCATTCACTCACTCGGCTCGGGTACGTGGGTTCGCTAGGCCCAAGGACTGTGCAGTCCCCCTGCGTGTGCAAACATTTCCATCCTCTTCTTTATCCACACACTTAATTCACCATTCACTTAGCTCGGGTACGTGGGGTCGCTGAGCCCAAGGACTTTTCAGTACCCCTGCGTATTCACACATTTTCATCCATACTTTCATCCACACATCCAGTTTATCATTCATTCAGCTCGGGTACGTGGGGTTGCTAGGCCCAAGGACCGGTCAGTCCCCCTGCGTATTCAGATTTTTCTCATCCTCACCAACATTCAATGCACCGTTCACTTAGCTCGGGTACGTGGGTTCACTAGGCCCAAGGACTGTGCAGTCCCCCTCCGTGTGCAAACATCTCTATCATCTCCTTTATCCAGATACTCAATTCACCATTCACTTAGCTCGGGTACGTGGGGTCGCTGAGCCCAAGGACTTTTCAGTACCCCTGCGTATTCACACATTTTCATCCATACTTTCATCCACACATCCAGTTTATCATTCATTCAGCTCGGGTACGTGGGGTTGCTAGGCCCAAGGACCGGTCAGTCCCCCTGCGTATTCAGATTTTTCTCATCCTCACCAACATTCAATGCACCGTTCACTTAGCTCGGGTACGTGGGTTCACTAGGCCCAAGGACTGTGCAGTCCCCCTCCGTGTGCAAACATCTCTATCATCTCCTTTATCCAGATACTCAATTCACCATTCACTTAGCTCGGGTACGTGGGGTCGCTGAGCCCAAGGACTTTTCAGTACCCCTGCGTATTCACACATTTTCATCCATACTTTCATCCACACATCCAGTTTATCATTCATTCAGCTCGGGTACGTGGGGTTGCTAGACCCATGGACTGTGTAGTTCCCCTGCGTATTCGAACATTACCACCCTCACTTTCATCCACACACTCCGTATACCATTCACTCAGCTCGGGGACGTGGGGTCGCTAGGCCCAAGGACCGGTCAGTCCCCCTGCGTATTCAGATTTTTCTCATCCTCACCAACATTCAATGCACCGTTCACTTAGCTCGGGTACTTTGGGTCGCTAGGCCCAAAGACATTTGTCTCCCTGCGTATTTGTATTCTTCATCTATTTACTCATTCATTCATTCACATTAAATATCCATCCTCTCTCTTCGCTTTAAGGACGACTGTGACAAAGGTCACCACCGAAGTCTAGTTTTGGACGTCCTCCAGCATCCAGTCCACAATATTGTCTGGTGTGAGGTCTCCAGTCTGTCTCAGTAGCGTTCGTCTGTCGAAGTCCCAACGTGAGCATTCAAAGAACGTATGCTCAGCGTCGTCCATGTCATGTCCGCAGTAGGTACAGCCCGCATGCTGTACCTTCCCTCTCAGGTGCAGGAACCGTCTGAAGTAGCCGTGACCGGTCAAGAATTGGGTGAGGTAAAAATCCACCTCCCCAGAAGTCCGTTGCGTCTAATGTCTCAGGTCCCTGATCAGACGTCTGGTCCATGCCCCCGTTCCGTCTCTCGTCCAACGTTCACTCCATAGCGTCATTGCCAGGTCTCTTTTCCGAACTGCCGCTTCTGTCCGTCCTGTTTCAGCGCTTCTTTCATAGATCCGCTTGCGCTCCAGCGCAAGGAGATCTATAGGGATTACGCTTGCAACCACCATTACGGCCTCCGCAGAAACCGTCCGGTAGGCGCAAGCTATCTGAAGCGCTCCCCGTCTCTGTACGTTCGTCAGTCGCTTTCAATACATCCGAACGCGAAGCGCGTCGGCCCATATTTTCGCCCCGTACAACATGATCGAGTGGGTCGTCGTCATCAGGAGCAGTCTCTTGCTCTGTCTCGGTCCGTACGTATTTGCCATGAGGCGGCCCAGCGAGGACGTCAGTCTAGTCGCTTTGTCGGCCACCCTCTGGATATGTGGCCAAAAAGTAAGCCTAGTATCCACGGTGACTCCTAGGTATTTGAGGAATCCTACCGTCTCCGTCCTTTCGGTCTCGGTATACGCCTTCCCGTCAGTAACATCAGTTCCATCTTGTTCAGTGCCAGTGACAGTCCGTGTTCTGTCGTCCACCTTTTGACTCGCCTCATGACTCCGTTTAGTGTCAGTTGTGCCAATCCTGTAGTTCTTTGGACGATCACTACCGTCACATCGTCGGCGTCAGCGACGAGTGACGCGCCCTCGGGCATCTCCAGTCTTAGCAAGCTGTCATAGTCCACGTTCCAAGAGTCTGGTCCCAGTATCGAACCCTGCGCGACCCCCGCGGTTATTGGTCTGCGTATCTGTCCTTCCGTCGTCTCGTACGTTATGCATCTGTTACGCAAATAATCCTCCACCATCCTCATCAGGTAATCCGGCACCCCGAAAGACCTACAGGCCTCGAGGATATCGGAGAACCTGGCGCTGTTGAAGGCGTTCCTTGCGTCCAGCGTGCCAAGCAGTACCACCGGTCTTTGTCTGTCGTCCATCAATGCCGTCCTTCTAGAAGGCTCAAGAACTTGCTGCACAGCATCCACCGTCGATCGGCCTTTGTAGAAGCCATACTGGTTGTCCGAGAGTCCTCCTGCCCTGTCCACCGCTTTCGTCAGTCTGTTTTTCAGTAGAAGTTCAAATGTCTTTCCTGCCATGTCTAAGAGGCACAATGAACTGTAGTAATTAGGCGCATTCAGCTCTCCCTTTCCTTTATAGAGGAAAACCAGTCTGGCCTTTTTCCAACACCTGCTGAAAATCTCCGTCCGTAAACATTCATTGTACATGTTCAGGAGAAGACGTGTCCTGCCTGAGGCGATCTGCCGGAGAATCTCTCCTGGAATGCCGTCCGGTCCTGGCGCTTTTCCGGGTCTCAAAGAGGCAGTAGCTTCCAGCAATTCTGCCTCCGTGAACTCCGGAACTGCTTGGCTCCGGTAGTCGACTGGCCCCTCCGTAACCGGATGGTTTGGGAACAGCCCGTCCACTATCGTCGCCATCTACTGTCCGTCTCTATGTGCTGGAGAACCAAGAGCCCCCAGTTTCTAGGTAACCAGCTTGTAGCCCATATCCCAGGGCTCGCGTTCCACCTCTTCACACAACCGACTCCAGCATCGCTTCTTACTGTATTTTATGGCGTTCGTCAGGGACTTTTTAGCGTCTTTGTACGTCTGTGCAAGCCTCGTTGCATCATCCTGTCCTCTTTTACGTGCTTTGTAAAGTACTTGTCTGTGTTTTATGCACGTCCGTCGCAGGGAACTTATTTCGTCCGTCCACCAGTATGCTGCCGGTTTATTATGTCGAGGCACGATGCGTGGCATAGTAGCCTCACAGAGGCGAACTATAGCGGTCATCGTCCTGTCCACAATCAACTCCGTCCTCTGTTCGTCAGTCAGGTCCGTCGGGATGTTTTACAAGGCGCAACCGTTTCCAGCAGCGTCCTCCGAAACAGAGCCCTGTCCTGTTTGTTGAGATTCCACCGTGAGGGTCTAACCGAAACGATTTGTGACGTATCTGTCCGTTCCGTAACTTGAAAGGCGATGCACTGGTGATTGCTGGCCGTAAAGTCCTCGAGCACCCGCCATCCACTTATCCGCGTCTCAAGGTCTTCCGTTGTCAACGTCACGTCAGGTATCGAGTTACCACAACCCGGTCGTCTGTACGTAAAAACCTGTCCTCTGTTTGCTACTGTTAGTTCCAGCCTCGCCGCCATCTCTAACACCGGCCATCCACGTCTATTTGTGGTCGTCATACCCCACTCGATCGCCCTGAAATTAAAATCACCGACAACGACAAGATTCCCCGGTAAATCTCTGAGCCAGTCCTCTAGAGCTGCGATTTTACCTTCGAATTCTCCGGCCATACAGTTTGGTGAGAAATATGTACTAACATAAGTAACATCTCCCACTCTCGCTCACACACAGTCCTCTCCCGCACCGGAAACTAAAGAACCCCTTGAGCGCACGCCTCTTACCCAGATGGCCGACGAGCCTGACGCGTTCGAAAGCCATGTTTGTTTGCGTAAGTCACGGTACTGTTCACTTATTATAAGTACGTCTGCGTTCCGTTCCGTCGCGATTTGGTCCAGCAAAAGCTGAGCCGCTTTGCACCTGTTCAGGTTAACTTGTAGCGTCAAAGTCATGTCGTTGTCTGCCTTTTCCGTATTTCCAGCTCAGCCCGGAAGACGGCGCATGCTCCGGAATCCGGCACATGAGCGCATCCTTTAAGCCTCGCCTTCGTGCAGAGGTAGCAAGTCGGGTTTTTCTCGTTGCACCCTCCGCTGGTATGTCCCGTCCGTCCGCACCTACGACACAGTCTGCTTCTGTCAGTACCTTTGCAGTCTCGTCGTTTGTGTCCGAAGCCGAAGCATCTGTAGCACCTCAGCACCATTAGTCTCGTCCGTACGCGGCGGTTCATCCATCCTATTTCGATCCGGCCCTTCTGCAGCAGGATTCGAGCGGCACTCTCCTCCACGCCACAGACGGCCATGCAGACATTTTGATCATTGGGACCGAAGATATGCGGCTTCGGATCCCTCACTGTCCCTGTCTCCCGTCTTATTGCGTCAGTAACGTCTTGTGCCTCTGTGATGCAGTCAAGATCAAGAATCTCGATCTGCACCTCCGTCATTTCCCAGTGCCTGTTTGATCTGCTGTTCAAATTGCCGTCTGTTCTTCGTCTTGCATCGCAACCTGATCAGGAGTCCGTCGTCTTTCGTCTTGCGACAGCCTTGTACCTGCACCTTGGTCTTGTCAGTCTTGACGTCCTGTTTGAGCCTGCACAAAGCATCAGCGTACGTCATGTTGGCGGGTAGACCAACCTAGACGGCGCCGCAGTCGTTGCATGCACCCTGCTTCCGTCTGGACTGTCCACGACCGGTCTTCTTCTTCCGTTTCGTCGCGTCCTTCTGAGTCCTCTGGTCGTTCAGTTCTATTGTGCCGTCCTTAGGTGCCGTACTTGCGGTCCTGTTCTTGCGTTTGGCTCCAACCTTTTTCTATTCAGAGCCCTCGCCAACCTTCTGAAAGGTCGCCAACTGCTCAGGACTGGCACCGGTCGGCTTCCTCTTCCGCTTCTGGGCCTCAGCAGCAGCCGTCACCGCAGTCGTCCGCTGTGCAGTCATTAGCTCACACTCGGCTATTACCGCCTCACATGCATCCTTGATGACAGGCCATTCATCCGAGATTCCAGTGCTCACCGTCCTAACTTTTGCTTTTACCAATTCCATCTTGGCTACTGACTCCAAGATCCTCTTAATCTGCTCCTTAATGATGTCAGGAGGCACTCGATCCTGCTCTTCCCTTTACTCGCTTGGTTTGGTAAAACACACCCCTGAGGCCAAGTCTGCCGCCTCTGAGGTATGTGGGCCTGGGGTGCCCGGAGCGCTGATGGATGCTGGAAGCTCTAATTCTTTGGTTGACATCAGCATTTTTGGTTTGAATTTTTTCTCCTCCATCTCTTCTCGTATAATATGTGTTTGTGGTCAAGAATCTACTCCCGGTAAGGTCCACCTCGTGCACCGTCTGTCAGCCTCCCCCCTTAAGAATCGCCCCGCCGCCGGTGACCTCGGAGGAGCCCCCATTCCCCATTGTCGGCGCCCAGTCAAAGTGCCACCCGGCATCAGGCAACAGGGAGATCAATTTTTCGCCGGATGATAGGGCAGCCAGTACAAAGTGGCTAGCTCTGACCGGGCCCCTGTACTATCCAGCGGCCCGCAGCATCCACACGGTTTTTCCCCGGTATCCTCCAGCAGTGACACGATTCCCATCCTGAGTCAGCCTACCTACGGCCGTCGCTAGACCCCGAGGCATTTCTGCTTTGTTTGTGTAAGTATCCATTGGCGCATCCACTCTACGATTCACACTGAGAACCCTCAGTCATTCAAGGGAGAGTTACCCGTCTATAGGGCCCCTGTCCTTGAGCTTCCGGGAGATCTTGTTTATAAAGTCCCTGCCATCCATTCGGTAGCCAGGATAAGGCCTACAAACTGCCCCCATCCTGCCTGCTCATTTCCATACATACGCCTTTCACAGCCTCTTTATTCCATGCAACTTGCTGGGCGAAACCCGTTTATAGAGCCCCCAGCAGCAGCATTTACGCACATACGCTCAGTAGGGAGAAACCCGTTAATAGGGCCCCCAATCAACTCACTTTGGCCTTTCGATGTTAGGTGTGTGCCGTGTACAAGTAGAAGTGTATTTGTTTGTGTATTGTGTAAAAAGTGTTTGAGTAGTTGTTGGCATCAACAGTTACTACTATACCTGCTTCATCCGCCAGTCAGTGCTTCCTTTTTGCCGTCTCCGTTAAGGCATTGCTGCTCTGAGCATTGATGCGGCAAAGACGCCCGGGAGCGGGACATGGACCCTGGAAGATGACATTTGCCAAAGGGGGCTCCCTGGGCCAACTCCCTTAGTATAATATTTAATCATAGTAATAACTACATGACTACAGTTATTACTACATTATTATAATCAGTTATAGTAATGACTACAGAACCATAGTGACTACTATAGTAATATAATCTTGTAAGGTAATCACTACATAACTGTAGTGACTACTATAGAAATATAATCTTTTATAGTAATAACTATATAACCATAGTCACTACTATAGTATTATTATATTTGATGGTAATTACTACAAAAATATATAACCATTTGTAGAAATAACTGCATAAATGTAGTAACTATAGTATCATTATAAGTTATAATAATTACTGCATAATCATTATTATTACCACAGTACTATAATTATTTATAGTACTTAATACTATAAACTCTAGAAGTATTATTATAATATGACTACCTATAATAGTAATTACTACATAATTATAGTCATTACTTTAGTATAATATTTAATCATAGTAATAACTACATGACTATAGTTATCACTACATTATTATAATCAGTTATAGTAAAGACTACATAAACATAGTGACTACTATAGTAATATAATCTTGTAAGGTAATTGCTACGGAACTATAGTTACTACTATAGTATTTTAATCATTAATGGTAATTATTGCAAAAATATATAATCTTGTATAGTAGTAAGTACTATAATTAATTATAGTACTTACTACTATAAGTTCTAGAATTATTATTATAATATTACTATCTATTATAGTAATTACTGCATAATTATAGTCATTACTTTAGTATAATATTCAGTCATACTAATAACGACAAATATATAGTTATCTCTTAATTATTATTATCAGTTATAGTAATGACTACATAAACATAGTGACTACTATAGTAATCTAATCTTGTAAGGTAATTTCTACAGAACTATAGTTACTACTATAGTATTTTGATCATTACTAGTAATTATTGCAAAAATATATAATCTTTAACAGTAATTACTACATAAATGTGGTTATTACTATAGTATCATAATAAGTTATAGTAACTACTGCATAATTATCATTATTACTACAGTACTATAATTAATTATAATACTTACTACTATGATTACTGAATTTATGACTATAATAATACAATCCATTATACTAATTACTTTATAATGATAGTCATTACTTTGGTATATATTCAGTTATACTAATAACTACAAGACTATAGGTATCACTACATTATTATAATCAGATAATGACTACATAACCGTAGTGACTACTATAGTAATATGATCTTTTAAGGTAATTGCTACATAACTGTAGTTACTACTAGAGTAATATTATCTTTTAAAGTAATGACTATATAACCATAGTCACTACTATAGTATTATAATATTTGATAGTAATAACTACAAAAATATATAACCTCTTGTAAAAATTACTGCATAAATGTAGTAACTTTAGAATTATTATAAGTTATAATCATCATATTTAAATATTTTACAGTAGTGATAAAAGATCAAGAGTATTGTTATAATTATCATAAACTATAACATGCGATTATAATTTTGTACTAATAATTACTTAGAAAAAAAAATCAAGTAGCAATGTCACATAATAATATTATGTAATACTGTCACATAATTAATTACATAATTGATTGTGTCAATTTATTATGTTATGTTTTGAAAATTATATGATTTTATTATAAAACTTTGTTCGTTACGTTAAGTCGCGAGGTACGTTCCATAATAATTGGGTAACTTTTCTTTCTTTTTAGTTCGACTTTTAGACACTATATTTAATTTTATACGTATTTATTGGCATCAACGTTATGACATTTCAGTACATGCCTTTTAAAAATTGGATTTTTTCTGATGATTTTGTAACCAATTTAATATTTGAAAAGATCAGCTGAAAAAATAAATTACTTGAGAATATTAGTTAATAAAATTCTATGTTAAAGATAAGAAAGTACGTGTTTTTTTTGTTTAAAAAAACCGTGTATCAAAATCACTTAACGACATTATAAACGACATTATGTAACTTTTTAAAAATTATGTTACTTTATCTTTTTTTTCTATGAATCATTAACAATTTTCAGAAATTAGGATGGAAGATTCCTTGTAAGTTTCATGTGAGCTAATTAAAAGTTTCAAAAAGATTAAATCGGAATCTTCTATGTAATCTTACCGTTTTTTCCATGGAAGCTTTCTACAATTTTTCATTGTATCTTTCTGAATCCAAAGTGCACGGGACATTTAACGCTTCCAGGAAACTTCCACAAAAGCTTTCATGGAAGATCGCATCAAAGCTTCTTACACTTTGACGTGGAAGCTTGCATGAAGTATTTTCCGAACCTACTGCAATCTTTCCTGAAAGCTTCTTGTGATATTCATAAAGGCTTTCATGCTGGCTTCCATGGAAGCTTCCCATTTTTCTCCATAGAAGCTTTCTAGAATCTTACATGGAATCTTTCTGAAAGCAAAGTGCACGGAACATTTGACGCTTTCAGAAAGCTTTTACGGAAGCTTCCTAGAAGTTTCCGAAATTTTTCCAAAAGCTTCCTGGAAACTTCTCGTCAGCCTTTGTGCTATGTGGGTTGATAAAAGAATATCATTATGCGATTTTATTGCATAATATTATTTAGACATGATTATTTTCAACAGTGTATTATCGAATAAAGTAAAAGTTACAATATCTCAATTGTAATCATAACAAACAATAATTTGCAACAATAATAATGAAGTTATAATTATAATCAAATATAACAGACAATTATATTATTATTGTGATTATAATTTTAGAACTGAAATAACTAATAATTAGTAAAAGCATATACGCATCTTTGGCAAAAAATCAAAATATTATTTTAAATACCTATCATGAATTATTTATTATCTTATTCTGTTAAAATTATAAAAATGGGGGTATTTATACGTTATTCTTACAAGTTTTAATTGTCTTATCATCATTTTCATCAATTAAATTTATTGAAACGCAACAAATATGTTTATTATTAGAGATTAAATAACATATTTTTATAAAATCAGATATATCGTTAAATACAGAATTTTAGTTAATTCTATTTTATAATTACATATTATTGATATTATTTCTTTTACTTCAGTAAAAAAATATTCATTGATAATAGTTATAACAAAACTTATATCGCCATCTATTATTTAAAACTGGAAACTGACATTCGTAAACATTAAAATAGAAATAAACAAACATAACCCGCTTCTCAGGCAATTATGTCAAATGTAATTCACTGCGAAGTTTTCTGCTTGGTTCAAGAGAAATTTATTTTACGGGAGAAAAGTGCTATTCGCCTGCTTATTTTTAGAGAAATTGAATTTGGCGGGAGTGAAGAACTTTTCGCCCTCTGAATTTGAGAAAAAAAATTACTTTTTTCGCGCTTAATTTAAGAGAAATTCAATTTGCGAGGAATAAGTACTTTTCGCCCGCTTATTTTTAGAGAAATCAAATGTGGCGGAAGTAAAGAACTTTTTGCCCTCTGAATTTGTGAGAGAAAAGTACTTTTTGCCCGCTTATTTTGAGAGAAGAAGAAGTTTTTATTTTGAACTTTTTTATTTTGGAGTAAAGAACTTTTTTTCCACCTAATTACTCGAAGAGGATTCTTATCCTAATTTATTATTATTCTTATTTATAATTATTAAATATCATTAGAAAAGCCATGTGTTAAAAAAAGAGCATTTAGTCATGAATGACCACATAATTAAACCACGTTGTAAAACAATGTGGTTTTTTTCAACAGGGTAATCAGAAGTATAAAAAGAATATAGCACTATTATTATAATTTTTATGAACTTTATTTATTATTACAATACTGCATTAATGATTGTAATCAATATTGAAAACAGAGTATTATAAGAAGAATCATAATCAACTATAATTATGCGATTATAATATGTAGTAAAGAACTATAATATTTTTATAAAAATAATAATTGAGTGAATTCACATTATAATACTTTATAAAAAAATTATAATCAAATACAATGAAAAAACTACAGACACATCCTTAGCAAAAAAAAATAGTATTTCAAATACCTCCGTAGATTTATTATACATATTAACAATAATCATAAACTATTTCCTTATTCTGTTAAAATAATAAAAATGATGGTATTTATAAATTATTTTCAAAAGTTATGATTGTCACATCATTTTCATTGAATAAACTTATTGGAACGCAACAAATATGTTTATTAATAGAGATTAAATAACATATATTTTTATAAAATCAAATATGTCGTTTAAATTAATTAAAGAATTTTGGTTAATTCTATTTTATAATTACATATTATTGATATTTATTTCTTTTACTGCAGTAAATAAATATTAATCGATAATAGTTATAACAAAACTAATATCGCTATCTATTATTTAAAACTAGAAACTGGCATTTGTAAATATTAAAATAGAAATAAACAAACATAACTCGCTTCTCAAGCAATAAATTTAAATGTCAAATGTAATTCACTACGAAATTGTTGCTTAGTTTGAAACATTCTATTTCGTATTTTTTTCACGGAACGTCAATAATTCTCAAAACACCAATATTCAATAATTATTTAAAAATATTTAAAAATATTAAATACAATGGAATAAAGGTCTTATAATCGTGAAATTTAATAAACTTTCAGAATTCTCAATTCAAACCAAGATTCATCAGTTTTTTCAAAACATAAATTTTTTATTTTTCGAAATATTAATTTCACGATGAAAATGACCTTACCAATGGATTCCTTGACCTCAAAAACCTATAAAACTATTGTGCTTGATGATAAATTAATAGTTTATCATACTAAAAAATTAGTGACCACTCTTGCACGGTCACGCGGTATATATATATATATATATATATATATATATATATATATATATATATATATATGCTCATATATATCACTATTGATGGTAGATATATGCATACAAATGTATACAAATTTTGGGCGGAGCATGTGACAATGTTTGAATGTAGATTGCTTAAGACTTCTGAACGTAACAAGAATTTTTCAACAATGATATTTGTGAATTTTTTTCTCGCTCCAAACCAAAAAATACGGGATCAAAAGTGCAGTTGCCCGAGCAATTTTTTATAACACTCCCATCAATAGTAGATTTTCTTACAAGGAGATAAAATGAAACTTCCGCACGTAAGCGTTTATGACGGTCGAGGCGTCAGCCTCGACCGTCATATCACGTACGTGCGGGCGTTTCATTTAATCTCCATGTAAGAAATAATGCTTTTTTCTATCCCTAGGCAAAACCACGTTACATAAATTAATAATTATTTGCTTTTTTTGTTTTAGCGCGTGTATGTGTTGTTTTTTGCTGCCACCCAGCATTTGTCACGCGACTGTAATGAGAACTGGCTGGCTGCGGCAGCAAAGAATAACACATGCACAAGCCTAATTCACGCGAGAAAGAAAGACACATGAAAAACACGGACACAAGAATCCTCTCTTATGAACGAGAAAGAAAGAGAGAGAAACACATAAAAACACACGCACAAGCCTCTTTTATTTTTTTATATAAGTTAAAATGAGAAAAAAGAGTGTGTACACTTTTTATAACACTACACTATTTATGATATAAGATTTTAAAGTTTAGAATCATATTTTATTAGAATACAATTCGTTTTAATTCTTAAATGCAACGTACATATCTTCTGTCTTTTTTTTGTTATGAGAGAGACAAAGGCAGAATACAATCATAAACACGAGCCTACGGCTTTTAGCAACAGTTTTGGTTAGGTTGGGACTATGTTTCTCCTCGAGAGATATTTTAACGTGAGGCACGGAAGTCGCCGACAGGAGACCCGTGAGTCGTTTCAACTGTAGCTAAAAGTGCTACTTTTTCTAGTGTAAACGCTCGACGGAACCGCGTGGTTTCGCCTAAGGGATGGAGAAAAAGATTTTTTGTATAAGTGTGAGGCTACCAACATATAATTCACGAGATTTTTTGAATTATATTGTTTTGAATGTGTATTTTTTAAATTTTTACGTTCGTTTTCTGATGTGATATCTGCTAAATCAAATTAAAAATTTAAGTCAATAAACTTACAATATACACTTACAAGAAGAGTGTTTCACTTTCAAATCACCAATTTTACTCCAATTTTGGAAATGTTTTCTGGATGCAGAAATATGAAGAAAGCCAAAATTTTAAAGGCCAACGCTCAATATTTCCCTAATTACAGGCAATTGAAGAAAATCACTAAAAAAGTTAGAATCTTAAAACTTTTTTTTAAGTAAAAGCTGAGCTAGAATCCTTCCGAAATTGTAGTTATAGCATATCAAAATATTATTTTCTCCCAAAGTAATAGAGATTGGACATAATTTCAGCTTTTATTATTAGGTAATGTTTTAAGCAGAAAATTCATGTCTAATCTTTATTACGCTCTAACTTTAGGAAAAATAATATTTCGGTGTTTTATAACTACAATTTTGAAAGGATTTTAGCTCAGCTTTCATTTTTAAAAAGTTTCAAGCTTCTAACTATCAATGCTAAAGAACTACATCTGCTTAAATATCTAGTAACTTTTTTAGTGATTTTCTTCAATTGTCTGTAACTAAGGAAATCTTGAGCGTTGGCCTCTAAAATTTTGGCTTTCTTTATATTTCTCCATCCAGAAAACATTTCCAAAATTGGAGCAGAGTCGGTGACCCGGAAGTGAAACACTCTCTTTTTTAGTATTTTCGCCTCCATCTGTCCAAGTCTGTCTCTTCGTCTTCCCGTCTCACGTGATGCGATTTCCCATTTGAAAGTACGCTTCTATAAGCGTCTATATTCGTTGGTAACACTATTCAAAACGTCTGGCGAATACTAACGCTATTCGCACCGTCTGACAAAGAGTAACACGACTTGTTTAAGCGCTGGCTCCGAGTGGTGTTACTTTTCGTCAGTGGTTGGTGAGGGATGTTAGTTTTCGCTAGAGCTTAGAAACTGGCGTTTTCCTTCGCTAAGGGATTACGAACCGTGTTACTTTTCGTTAGAAGCTTCCAACGGTGTTAGTTTTCGTCAGAGTCCAAACGGTGTAATATTACATCCGGGGCATCGGTATATACATATATATAAACATATATATATATATATATATATATATATATATATATATATATATCTAGGGGGTCCCCCTGCTCGCGCTGCTCGCCAACCCCCGTTTATATTTACATTATGTCAGCCAGTAATAAAAATTTGTACTGACCAAAAGTATTAGAAAAATTAATATTAATTATATATTTGCTCAGACAGATTTCCACACCACATAAAGAGGTACTGTCAATAATACCTTACAATTAATAATTTATAATATAAATTAAATAATAAATAATGTATGGTATTATGGCGCGTTGGTTTTTTTTTGTTTTATTTTTAATAATTATACAAAATCAATTATAATAATTTTAAGTTATTTTAAGACATGTTAAAATTAATTAAAATTATTCCTTTTTCTTTATAAAATTATTCAAAATAAAACCATGGTTAGCTTCACCGATAGCCCTACACAACCATGAGAGTCTATATTCCTTCCTCCTTATACCATAGACTTTATTTACAATCCATCCTGCACCATCAGTATTACATATTTAAACAAAGTTTTAAAATCATTTTATAATTTGTACAATTTGTTATTATATTATTGTTATAAAACAATTATTCAATTAATATTTATCTCTTTTAAATCTTTGTTTAAGTATGTTTATTAGAATAATTATTATAACTTGATATTTTTCAATTAAATATTATTGTAACATGTCTTACAATAATATAGAACAGAAATTTTTTCTCTTATAATTATTCTAAATTTAAAATTTAATACTTGATTGAATTCTATGTTTTTTAATATTATTATTATTAAAAATTTTCCAATTATTTCTTATATTTGAATATTAATTATTATTACTTTTTTTATAACATTTAGTATCTTTAATTCATATACTCGAAATTAATATATTTCTTTTTTTTTAAATATAAGTTTTATTCAAAGTATATATTTTACAATAAATTTCAATATCATTATGATAATCATAATATTATTAATTAATATATTTCATAAATAAAACGATAAAATTAAATAATATAATTTTTCCTTATTTATTAATTATTTTAATTTTATTTTTAAAATATCTTAATTTCATTTTTGAGTCTTTTGGATGTATAAAATATATATCTATATTGTTTTCTAATATCCTTGACTTTTTTGCTAGTATTAAAAAACATATATTGAAATAATTTTTACAAAATTAATAGAATGTATTTTCATGTTTGTTTTTTTTTTTAAATTATCGATTATGTATTTATTAATAAATAATCTTCAATATTATTTATTAATTAAAAAAATCAATATAATATAATACATAATGATATGAATTTTATTAATTTTTTCTTGTTTCATAAACTTATTTTTTATTTATTCTTTAAACATTTTATTATATTTGAATTCAATTAAAAATGTTTAAGTTATAATAGGATTTTATTTGATTTATTTAACGTTTAATGTCTGTATCATAATTATAATAATATTAATACAATTAATTACTAATCCATGTACGTCATAAATAAAATTATAAAGTGAGTAAATTTTATTTATTTTTTTTAAATATATCTTAATGCAATTAAGTCTTTTAGATGTATGAAATATATTTTAAATTACTGTTTTAATATATTTGATTAATTTTTTGTTATTATAAAAGATATATTTATTATTTTTATGGATTTATTACTTAAATATATTTTATATTATATTTTATAATATAAAAAAAATTATATTAGCAATACGTAATAAATATTTATAATATATTGTATTATGAGTTGTGATATAATATTCCATTATTGGATCACGTATTTCTAACTTATATTGAATAATTTTATTTGTTATATATTTATAATAATATGTTACGTTGTTCCAATTTTTAAAATGAAGTTTTTCATTTTTAATTCCGATATAGTTATTAATTACATAATTTAATCTAGATAAATCTGTATTTTCATTCAAATTTTCCATATATTCTTCGTACTGCTCTTGAAACCGTTCAAATTCGTTTATTTGGTTATTTGAATCATCTAATTCTTCTTGATGTTGTAAGTTTTCTACAACAATGTATTCATTTGAAACTGGATCCCATTCCATTTTATAATGATTCAATTATTATTAGTATTAATTAAATTATATTTTAAATAACTTTGTTATTATTTTTTTTTATAAAATATTCGAAGTTTGTTTTTATTTTCTTTTTTATTATTTTAAATTAATTTTTTTATATAGAAAATTTAAAGTACGTTTTTATTTTTTGTTTTATTACGTTATATCTGAAGAAAACAAATGTTTTATAAGTATGTAAGAAATATAAATATATTTTTAATATTAAAAAAATTAAAGTTTTTTTTTTGTTATTTTTCTAGTACTGCTTTCCATACTATATTGGTTAATGCATTTTTATTTTCTAATTCATTTTGAATATGTATTTTAGAAAGATTTTTACTTCTTGAAAGAGCAACATATAATTGTCCATGTGAAAATAAAGGCCTTTTATGAATATTCCTACGTTTTCAAAACTTTGACCTTATGATTTATTTATAGTTATAACAAAAGCTAATACAATAGGGAATTGTTTTCTATATAAAATAAATGGTAAAGACGATGATTCATTTGTGCTTAATGTAATACGCGGTATAAAAACTTTATTTCCTTTATTTTCGCCAGTAATTACTTCAGCTTCTATATTGTATTTAAATAATCTCGTTATCTTTAATCGTGTTCCATTGCATAATCCATCTTTTATACTTAAATTTCTAATTAGAATTATTATAGCATTTATTTTTAAATTAAGTTTATGTGGAGGTATTCCTTCTCTTATATTATTTAACATTTCTATTGGATAATTTAAATGAATATTATCATCTGTTTGATCAACACCCTTATATGTTGCATAATCAATACTATAATATGTCATTGTTTCATTATTAATTAAATTCAATATTTTATTATTTAAAATATTCACATCTTCATTATGCGTACTTAAAATAACATTTTTCGAAAAACAATAATTATTGTTAATGTTTTGATAAATTTTATTGCAAACATTATTAGTTTTCCATTTTTCTGGTATAATAAATGTATCAACTTTTCCTTCTCCGATATCTAATAAAAATGATGAAAAATTTTCATCATTAGATCTTTTTTTTTTTAATTTAAAAATATAAAACATGGGCCATAGGGTTGAATATTTTATAGTTTGTTCTATAATTGTATTTTTATTTCCATGTTTTAATACAGGTAAAATTTGACGAAAATCTCCACCTAAAATAATAATTTTTCCTTCAAAAATTTCATTATTATGACAGACATCTTTTAATGTTTTGTCAACTATTTCTAAAGTTTTTTTAGGAATCATTGATGCTTCGTCCCATATAATTACATTTGCTTCTCTTAATTTTTTCTTATCTGAATCAAATTTTAAAAATGCACTTTCAATATTGTTTAAGTCTAACGGTAATCTAAAAGTTCAGTGACTGGTTAAACCTTTTGGTACACAGTAAAAAATTTTTTGTAATTCGTCAAATTTTTTTTTGTACAAAAATTTTTGTGTTAAAATTTTACAAACATCTTTGTAAAATCAACATAAAAATTTTTGTAATTTTAGAATTTTTGCGTACTTTTAAAATCAACTCAAAAATTTTTGTAGAATTAACACACGGAGTTTGTTATTTTTACAAACATGTGTGTACTTAGTTATTCAAATAATCATACATTTTTAATAATTATATTAGCATTACAACTCGCGTCTTTTGCTAGCTAAAAAATGGCTGCTCAATGTAGGAAATGTTTGCAGAAACCTATGGAGAATATTAAATTTTAATTGATTATTTAACTTATAATTTTAAAAAATGCAATCGTAAATGACTATAATATGCACATTTGTTAGTTGTACCATTTTAAATCGGATTTTCATCAATCGGATTTTTAATTAGTAAAATAATCAACTAAAACTAAATATTCTCCATAGGTTTCTGCATATTTATCCTATATCAAACGGCCATGTTGTTTACATATATATATATATATATATATATATATATATATATATATATATATATATATATATATATATATAGATATAAACAAATGTATTTTTAGTTAGCAGAAGACGCGAGTTGTAATGCCAATATCAGCATTATTATTATTTTATGCAATAAAAATGCCTTAAATGCAAGATAAATTTTAGTTTGTAAATATTAATTTCTGCTAACAAGGAGTCCATGACATTTGAATCTCGGATTTTCTCCTAACTTTGAAATATTTTTTTTTATATAAAATTATGAAAAAAGCCTTATTGCTAAGGTACAACTCTCGATTTTTGCCAAATTATCAGCAGTTCCCTATTAAAAAAAATGACATGAGATCTCATATGAGAATTCACATGAGATCTCACGTGATAAAATAAAAACCTTCTAAAATAATTTCTTTGAAAAAAGTATAATTATAAAAAGATGTAAGGTTTAAAAATTTAGATAAATCTGCTGATAATTTGGCAAAAATCGAGAGTAGTACCTTAGAAATAAGGCTTTTTTCATAATTTTATATAAGAAAAAATATCTCAAAGTTAAAAGAAAATCTGAGACTCAAATGTCATGGACTCCTTTTGCAACTCCAAAAATTTGAGAATTTTTTTTTCTTCTTTAACGTCGCTAAATTTATGTTATTTGTGATGTTAATCAGCAACAGAGGAGCTCGTTAGTGTGTTTGTGAACAAAGAGCGGGATTCGAACTCAGAACCCCGAGATTACGAATCCAACGCTCTACTGAGTGAGCTACTAACCGTCTTTATTCCTATGATGTACTCATATTAAAAAATGATCGGCTCTTTTCGTAATCATTCATTTACGTTCGCCTTTGAACGATAATGTAATATTATCAAATGAGATTAGTTTGTTTATAATTTTATTGATCCACGCCAACGTCCATCATTTTATCCTTTTCATTATATTCCTTTATCTCTCTCTCTCTTTTTTAAATATATTAACAGAAAGGAATACGAAAAAGTCATTATTTGATATCTAATCATTATTTCAATCATTATATTTTAACACAAATAAATTTGTAAAATTTACAAATTTTATTATTCAAAATTTTGTATTATTCATGAATTTTTATTTTAAAATTTTAACTTCGAAAATTACACGAAAAAAATTTGTAAATTTTAACACAGAAAAATTTGTGTTTTATCTGTAACACTTATGTGTGTTAAAATTACAAATTTTTTTCCGTGTAGTAAAATTGAAGCAATACCTGTTCAAGCCATTGGTAAGAATTTTTTTTTATTGTTATAAAATAATATATTAATGTTTTATATAAAAATGTTTTTCCAGAACCTCCTGGTCCATCTATGAAAAAAATTTTATGATTATTATTTATTATTAGTTCAAAAATATGTTTTCGATCGTTATTCAATTGTTTATACATTTTATCAAATTTTTTTTTACTAAAAATTATAATTTCATCATTAATTTCTTCGTTTTCCTCGATATAGTTTTCATTTGGTTCAGGTAAACCAAAATTTTCACACGACATTTGTTCTGAATTTAATATTTGATTGATATGGGATAAAGCTTTGTTTTCTTTATTTTCTTTAAAATCTTCAATAAAAAATTTTTTATATTTTTCCCAAATAATGTTACCTTAAATATTTTCACATAATAAAAAACATGCGAAAAATTTACGTAATTGTACTGGTAACATAACATGGCATGCTTCTTCAAAAATATAATAAATTTGTTTTTCGTATTCTATCAAATTCATTGCAAGAGCAGTTTCTTTATAAGTATTATAAGTTACATTTTTATAAGTTCGTAAATCTTTAAAATTTTAGATAAGTATATTTTTTTATTATATTATAATCAGTTTATATTAAGTTTATTTTTTAATATTATATTTTAAAATAATATATAATTAAAATTTAAAATACTTATAATTTAATATTTCTTTATAAATTAATTAATTATGATTTATTTTATTTTAGATTGATTTAAATATATATTAAAAACAATAAAATAGGTAAAAAAATCATAATAACTAGAGTTATAATTTTAAAATAAATATATTAAAAATATTTTATAAATTTATATGAAATCGTTTTTTAAAGAATTAAATTTAATTAAATTGTTTATTTAAATATTAAAAAATTAATATCACACTCTTTATATAAAAAATTTATAATTTGTTATATAATTTATATTATAACTGTTTAAGGGGACGCTGTATCTCTCTATCCTTTTCTAATTGAAAAATGTAAATTTTTCGGAAAACTAGTTATTATTGATAGAAATTAAGGGTTGTCCGCAACTTCTATAATGAAAAACAATATTTTGTCTGATGAGAGCAAATTAATTTTGTTGCTTTTTTTCCAAGTAAAGTTTGACATACTTACAGAATCATAAATTAGGCTAGAGAATACGTTATTTAAGAAGGGGCCGACCTATCTGTCTTTGTCTAATAGCGTTTTTCATCATTAATGTAAACACTATCCGGTATAACAAGAAAAAAATAGCAGCCCCCGCTAGATATTAGTATAGTTAGTAAATTTTGTAATAACAACCAAATTTTATACCGCATAGTTTTTGACTAATTAGAGACCTACTAGCAATCTAGAATATGACCTATCTTTTTTTGGTAGGTCTCTAATTATTCAAAAACTACGCAGTGAAAAAATTTGGTTGTTATTACAAAATTTACTTATTATACTAATATCTAGCGGGGGCTGCTATTTTTTTCTTGTTATACCGGATAGTGTTTAAATAAATGATGAAAAACGCTATTAGACAAAGACAGATAATTCGGCCCCTTCTTAAGTATGTCAAACTTTACTTGAAAAAAAGCAGCGGAATTAATTTGCTCTCATCAGACAAAATATTGTTTTTCGCTATAGAAGTTGCGGACAACCCTTAATTTCTATCAATAATAACTAGTTTTCCCAAAAATTTACTTTTTTTAATTAGAAAAGGATAGAGAGATCCAGCATCCTCTTAAATATAAACAAACGAAAAGGATATAAATATATTCCCTAAAATATTGAAAATATTAGAGAAAAATAAAATAAAAATTATATAACTTTATTTATTTGTATAAAGAGTATAAAAGATAAAATTTTAAATTAACAATATAATTTTTATTTTCACTTTTTTATAAATAAATGAATTAATAATTATTATAATTTTTATCTTTTTAATTAATAAAAAACTTACAATAACATTTTTACTTTTGACATTTAAAGAAATGTGAAAAAATTTTTTAAATTATTTTAAAAGTGGTTATGTAGGGCTACTGGCGAAGGGTACCACTTTTATTGTTTAATTTTTCTTTATAAACAAAAAAAAAACCCAACGCGCCATTGACAATACCTCGTTAAACTGATAAAAAAAATAAAAACTTCTACTTAAAACTTTCACAAGATAAACTCAAGACAACAATCAAACAAATTTAAGCTAACCTGAAAGAAGAATGTTTTAGATGTAGGAAATTTTTTAATAAGTTTTTCTGACCAAGACAATCAAGACAAAGTAAAATGTGCTTTACTTTTAGGCAAATACAGCTTGGACCCAAAAAAAAGTAAGCTTAAATGTTGAAAGTAAAAGTTTTTTATTTTTTTTTGTCTCAGTATGGGTGGTGTGGAAAGTTGTCTAACGAACGTAGTTATTATTTGATAGTTAAAAAATAATTATATCAATAATCTATAATATTATTAACTATGTATTAAATATATATTCCATTATATAGCCTTAAGCAAGTATTTCATAAATATAATATTAAAAAACTTTTTTCTTAATAGTTTATATTTCAAATAAATAATTGACGTTTAAAAATAAAATAAAAAATCAATATATTTAAGATAATTAAATACCAATATTTTTTATAACCAAATTTGGTCTCTAAAGTATTGGAGTCATCAAACAAGAAGGTTTTTAAAAAAAATATTGGTAAAATTTAAATATTTAATTAACGATATAAAAATAAACACTAAATGATTATGAATAGTGTATTAGGGACATGAGGGGTAACAAGAGGGGTGACTTGGGTAGTGAGGGGGTGATTTGTGGACTGAGGGGTGGACTTGGGTAGGAGAGGGGTGACTGGGGTAGAGGGGGAAATCTTTTTTTTTTTTTTTTTAAAAGACATTTCAAGAGACATTTTTACGTTATTTTGAGGGGTGACTTTTGATTTTTTTGGAGGAGAAAAAAAAATGAGGGGTAGGAGTGATGGGGTAGTAGTGGAAAGAGTGATAGTAGTGGTATAGAGAATGAGTAACAAATACATTGATAAAATAAGGTAAATTTAGCTAAATTATCTGAGGGGGGTGAGTGACGTACGAGGGGTAGCAAGAGGGGTGACTTGGGTAGTAGAGGGGTGTCTTTTTTTTTTCTCAAAAAAGATCATTTCTAGACAGATTTTTACGTTATTTTGAGGGGTGGATTGTGATGTTTTAAGCATACAAAAGAGGGGGAGGAAAAATGAGGGGTGGATGAGGTTTTTTTTTATATAACTATATAATATAGGGAGATATATGGGTAAATCTTTCATAATGTTAAAATTTCACCTGCAACAAATTAAAAAAAAAAAAATACAGGCACACGTATAAAACTAATTTTCTCTGAATGTTGACGTATTATAATTAAAAAAAAAATCGTGTTACTCACTTTTAAGGGTAGTCTTTTTAACAAACATCAAAAGACAGATTTTCGAGTAAATTTTTCATAGTGTTAAAATTTACTTTCAATAAATTAAAAAAAATTGAAGACACACGTATCAAATTTATTTTTTTTAAATGTTGATATATTAAAATGATAATAAAAGAAAAAATCGCATTACTCACTTTTGAAGATAGCTTTTTTTAATATAAGACATTTAAATATATTCATTATTATCACACCCAGGTATAATATTTTACATATCTCAGATCAGTTTTTTAAGTATTTTGGGCTATAATAGATCATTTTCCATTGAGCTTTTTCATTTTCACATGTTTAATATGTTACAGAAAATATTTAAATACGCAATTTACATTAATAATTACAAAATTTTTTGTAATAAATAAAATATGCCAGAAATGCCAATTTTTTTGGAAAATTCATTTTTGGCGATTCGGGTATTAAAATTGAGTGATATTAGTTACCCAATGACTTTTGGGATTCCTGATTACAAATCATAAGTGAGTGGAATATCAATTTATTTTTGCTAAAATTGTCAATCTTAGGGTATGAAATTTGACATGGATTTGTGTAGTTTATGTTTTCGAATAAAAATACTTATATTCCTTTTAACCAAATATTTTAGTTTATTTAATAAACATTAAATCTAAAAATTTTAAATTTAAAATCTAGAAACTTCAGTGATGATTCAACTCAACGTTCTAGGTGTAAGCTATTAAATACATACTAAAACTGAGCTTTTTAAAGTTTAAACTCTTTAGAATTAAAACATTGATAGAAACTAGGTAGTCGATGTAAATTTGGAAAATTTAATAGCCGGGAAAAATTCAATGATTTCCAGAATACTCGAAATAATACTTCAAAAGCAACTTAAAGATTACATTGAGTATTATAAAATAGTAAATTACAAAGTTCACAACAGAGAAAAGGTGAATCAAAGCTTAGGTTTTCATATTAGTGGATAAAAACCTATTTTCAAAAGTGAGTCACGTTTTTTAAGTATAATTTCAAACGAACAAAGAACTTTATCTACACTAGGCACACGTTCCTAATAAAAAAATTTCTCTTTGTGATTCTAAATATTACCTTTTGATGTAGTTTCAAATATCACCGCTGAATAGTCTTTTTTACAGCATCGTATTTTCCAGAAAAAAGTAAAATATATAAATTTTTGGTAACATTTTAATAACCTTTCAGAAAGTACTTTTGTTAACAGGCACACACCCATGCTCTTGATTTTCCAAAAGTATGTGTATAGATAAAGCTTTGGTGTGAATTTCAAATCAAAAAAGCAGTAGTCATTTTTTTTATAGCGGTAATTTATCATTTTACATGGCCTGGTAACATTTAAATTTCAAAAAAAAACCTCTTTTCCCCATCCGCCATAAAATGACACGTCTGATTATCATTAAAAATATAACAAAATTAGTTTCTAATAACTCAATAAATCAGTGAACATTTGCTAACAAGATGTGCTATCTCATATTTAGGAGAAATAACGCAGTAACATGATTTTTAAAAGTATGAAAGAATTACGCATATATACGTTTATATATATATATATATATAGTTGAATCACTTTAGTTAAAATGCTTAAAAGCTATGGATTCACGACTATGCAATGAAAGCCAGATTTTTTTCTCTATGTAGATCATTAGCAATAACACACACACACACACACACACACACACACACACACACACACACACACACACACACACACACACACACACACACACACACACACACACGCACGCACGCACGCACGCACACACACACACTCACACGCACACGCACACGCACACGCACATGCACACGCACACGCACACGCACACGCACACACGCACACGCACACACACATAAATATATAGATATTGTGACAACCTTGGGGATCAGGAGGTTTCACTAAATTTGAAATAAGATAAGTTACAGAGTTCGATTAATTGAATAAAAAAGGAAGCTTTATTTTAATATTTATACACTTGCTCAAAATGGACGCCAGTCGCATATAGCCTACGCGACGCTGTACTAATTACGTTACTATTGGCACGATAAAAAGCAGATTGTATAAAAACCAAGAAGCTAAAAGGTGCACGAGCAATAGACACACAAAAATAAGGAAATAGAATAGCACTAAATAAATATTCGCAATAGAACGCGCACGCGATCGCCCGGCACACACGTCACGAAAAAGAAAGAAATTATATTATTCTAACTAACAATAGTGCACTGCTCTCGCAACAAAACAAGGCTTTGCTAAGCACAAGAAAATGAATTACAGAATATTGAAAATATATTCTCACTCACTCAACCTTACGATATTCGTAACTCATAAAATAATCATATATGTAATATCGAAGTCGCACGTAAGTCGTAACGGCTCTATACTACACGCTGACGACAGAAGTAATGACGCTATGGTTATTCTTTCTTGTCTACTTCATTTCTCTTGCTGTACGCTGCGCGCGCCGAAAGAGAGAGACAAACAATCCTTAATGGACTTAAGCTCAGCTACTCAAGTCAAGCCGCTTGCTATCTATATGAGTGCACAATATACGTGCTTTAGATATTCCAGCATGTGTACCACGATCTAGGATTTATACTTTTAGATATTTGACTCGCGTGGTCTGCTTTCCGTTGTGCTATTAGTTAGATGCTCCCTTCTGTCGTCTATATGCATTACAAATATATATACAAGTAATATGGCCAATTTGTCATGTTACGATTCCCCCTCACCACACGGAAGTATACGGTGGAACCGGATACTTTCGTCAAACGAAAAAAAAGGCATAAGCCAAACAAAAAAAAAAATGTATGTATAGAAAAGAAAGTATTAGAGCTTAGACTAAGATAACTGGTGTTATCTGCAGCGGTGTGAAGTGCATTTCTGAAATTCTTTTTTTTGCTGTATCTGCTGACTTATGTATTTTAGCTGAAAAAAATGTAAGTGTTTCACGCTGTATATGAGGGTGATTAATTTTAAACGACGCGACTAGCTTATCCATTTAGTATTTACCAGAATTACAAATCATAAAACTAGTTATCTTAAAGCTAAAGAAAATAACATTCATAGCCCATTCCTACATGTATTTCATTCATACACACACCAAAAAAATTTGAAGTTACATTTTGTATAAAAAAAAATTTGAAATTGAAAATAAAAATGTAAATTCAAGTGTTTACTCACTGAAAGGTGACGCTCTGATGGTATGTGTCGATGCATACTATTATTTTATAAGAATAATTATTTTATAATTAATATTTTGCAGCAATTTTCTAAATAGATACAAAAAAATATTATATTTATAGATTTTACTCTTAAATACGTAATAGTAATGCCTAAAAATAAAATTTAGCACTGGCTCATGTGTCAGTGCAAAAGTGAAAATAACTAGCAATGCTTGTATGATGTGTATGAGGAATAATTAAATAGCAAAAAAAGGGTAATAAACACACAAAATTACTTAATGAGTGGATTAGCTGAATGGGTCGTGAGTTTGGTTGATAAAGATTTCAAATAGCTAGATATGATGCTGGAGGGTTAATATTGGCATATTAATCATAGTTTAAAAGGGTTTTGCTGAATCGAGGGCTCGGGTCGATGGGTCGCTTTTTTGCTCACTGTAGCAGAGATATACTCCGCATATCTAAAATTTGGGAGATCGTAGTTGTGCTCTGCTCGCTCGCTCTGTCGATGCTCTGCTTGCTCACCCTTGTTTTGCTCTGCTAGCTCGCTCTTGCCGTGCTCTGGTCGCATGCGTTGGTTTGGATTTGCTCGTTTGATCTTGCTCTGCTCTGCTCGCTCGCTTTCGCTCTGTTCTGCTCACTTGCTCTGTTTTGGCTCTGCTTGCTTGCTTCTATTTTGCTCGCTCTTGCTTTGCTTTGCTCGCTCGCTCTGGTTTGGCTCTGCTCGCTTGCTTTTATTTTGCTCTGCTCCCTCGCTCTTGCTCTGCTCATCTCGCTCGCTCTGGCTTGGCTCTGCTTGCTCGCTCTTGCTCTGCTCTGCTCGCTCTGTTCGCACTGGGTGCAGTCGCTGATGCGGACGTTGATCTGTCCACAGTCATAGCACTTCATAGGCTGAGAACATTCTCGCAGGCAGTGTCCTAAGTTACTACATTTGAAGCATGGCTCTACCTGCTTTCGTCAAAAGTTTTTTCTAATTAGCGGTAGGTTCTGCTTCGAGAGTGCTTGCTTAGAAGTGTGGCTTGTTTCTCCGATTAGAGTGTCGGAACTACTATAATTGTCGACACTATGCACTTTTCGAGTTCTTGCTTTATTTACTCAGCTTTCTCTTCGAGTTTTACTCTTGGCTTTTGGTTTAGGGCGACGATTTTCCTTCTGTACGCGCTTGCTCTTGATTGGAGTGTTAACTGAAAGGGTTACAGGGTGATTGCTAGTAATTGATGCTAACACTGGTATTGGGTGTTGATGCATTGGAGCATTTTCAAAGTTAAGGGGAGAAATCAAAACTGTCTCGCTCAGTTTAGACAACTTTATACCAGTGCAAGCTGTAGTGGGGGATAAGGACTCTCGACTACACAGCAATTGTCCAAGCGCAACAGGGCGACTACGAGCTTAAACAGCTATTTACTGCCAAAACATCGGTCCAGCTCGAGGAAGTGGAAATTCCAGGTGCAGGCGTTTGTGTCTATTGCGATACATATACGGTAGTTTCTCGTCCTTATCTTTCAGCAACTTTTAAGCAAACAGCTTTCGAGTCTGTGCACCATCTTTAACATCCTGGCAATAGAGCAACTGTCTAGGCTACTATCAAGCAATTCATCTGGCCTTCCATCCGTGCAGACGTTCGTACTTGGGCACGAGCTTGCACTCGATGTCAGCATTCCAAGATTACAAGGCACATGCATTTACCCTTAGGGAGCTTCTCACCAACCTCATCGCGCTTCGAGCATGTGCATATAGACATAATAGTTATGCCAGGCTCAGTAGGTAACAGGTACTGTTTGACATGCGTAAATTCTCTCGCTGGCCTTAAGTCTGTCCAATGCCTGATCAGGAAGCAGAGACGGTTGCTCGTGCGTGTACAACGTATGTATATGCCGCTTTGGCACGCCGTTTCGAGTGATAACCAATCAAAGAAGTAGCTATACGAAGCCACGAGAACGCAAAATGGACGCAAGTGCTACTAACAGTTCTCCTGGGTATCCGCGCGGCGTGGCGCTAAGATTGGCAGCCACCGCAGCAGAGATCGTCTGTGGCCAACCTCTACACCTTCCAGGAGAACCATTAACACCTTCGGATCTCAACGACGAGGATCCAGCATCCTTCACAACCGGGTCATTATAAGTACTAAACTAAATATTTTTATAGGAAAGTAAGGGCAAAGCCCAATAGATTTAAGGACAAGCAGACGATTCTCACGGTTCGCCTAAAGGAAGTTTAAATGAAAATGTTTTGTTGCCTCAAAATTCATTTTGATTATGATTTTAAGATATCTTAAACATATTTTGACATACTTTTTAAAATCAATTTACGTGGCCGATTCATAAAAAGTTAAGTTTAAATGAACAAATATTGTTTTATTAGGCAACATTATTATAAATATATAAATAGAAATAACAAATAAGTAAATAACTATCCCCCATTTATTTTATATCACCTGTATGTTAAAAACATTTATTTACGGTATTAATATGCATTAAATCTATAATTATAAAACGACTGATATATATAATTACTTAAGAAATGAAAAATAATATATACAAAGCTAGAAAATTTTACTACTTATTATTTATAATATAAAGATCATATGTAAATACAATTTGTGGAATTTAAAGTGATATATAATCTTAAAGAAAATTTAGTATAGCATTTGACTTCGCACAGCAACGTTCGTTCAATTTATTTAATTTCATTCAATTTAAAAATAGTGATTGTCAATTATGAACTTGCAAAGTAATTCGGCCAGAACTCACGAACAAAATCGGCATAATATGTGTTTGATGTGTAAAAGGAAGCCGAAAAAAGCATTATAAAACTACAGGTAAAATAGGAACTCAAATCAAATTGTTATTTCCTGATTTTAATGAGATGGATTCGCGTTTACCTGCTGTAGTTTGTGGTGCTTGTAGGCTTAAAATTACAAGAGCTAATATGAATACAAGTTTAAAAAGTTCACTTCAGATGCCAGACTACTCAAAATATCATTTAAAAATAGAAACGCGCAGTACATCAAAGTCAGAAAAAGAGTGTGGCTGTACTTTATGTAATGAAATTAGATTCAGACAAAGAAGTTTTGAAATTGTTAATACTAAAAAAAAGGAATCTCGCAAACCACTGAAGAAGACTAGTAGACGATGTTCGAATTGTTTAACTTTAATAGCTAAAGGTATAAGTCATAAATGTACTTCAACAACATTCCTAAAAAATGTTCAAGAAGGCATCAAAACTCCAAAGCAAAGTGAACATTTGATTTCTAAATTATTAGTCAAAAGGAAAGTTGAAAATAAATTAAATGACAAAGCAGGAAGGACGAATGTTGCACTATCTCTATCGCAACAGCGTGGTAAACCATTAAATATTATCGTAAATGCAAAAGAAAAAAATAAATACACCAAATATCGTCTAATAATTTATGTGATTTGCAGAATGATTCAAATTTAGCTGATCGTCAGAAACGTGATTTTTCTAAATTTATAAGAAAAAAAACATGTTCACGAAATATTATTGAGCTTTATACCCGAGAAAAAAATTTTCAAAAGTCTCATAGTTTGGATAAATTTTTTGAAGTGCATTCATTGGATTTCGAAATTGTAAAAAATGAGGTTGTTACGAAAATTCCAAGCTCTGCTGTTATTTGCACCGATTTGATTTTGTTTATACAACATATTATTCATAATAGAAATATTTTTTATTTTCACTTGAATTTTGGTATTGACGGTGGCGGAGGTTCTTTAAAATTCACCTTATCTATTCAATCTAAAAATGAAGATAATAACATTGAAAAAAATACTTCAAAGAATTCTAAAAAATGGAAGGACACTGGAGTGAAGAAGATATTTATTATTGCTCTTGCTCCAGATACACAAGAAAATTATAACAATGTAAAACTTCTGTGGTCAAACCTAAAAATTAATAATTGTTTGATTGAATATCCAGGAACAATAATAACTGACTTGAAACTTTCAAACATAATTACAGGTTTAACGAATGACGCAAGTTATTGTCCACGTATTTGGTGTGATGTCACGAAAACTAATTTAGGTTTGTGTGGTACTTTGAGGACAACAACTAGCTGTATGTCTAATTATAATAACTGGTGTGATCATGGAAAGGTAAAAAAAAAGTTAAGTATTTCAAAAATTGTATCAATCCACCTTTGTTTTATTCAGATGATGATAAACTAATTTTAGATGTAATTCCTCCTCCAGAATTACATCTTCTATTAGGCTGTGTTAACACACTTTATAGTAATATGTTTAAGTTATATCCCGATATTGCTACAAAATGGGCGCATCAAAGTAACGTAGAAAGAAGTTACGGTAATGGTGATAACTTTTCGTTTGCAGGAAATGCATGTAACGTATTACTGAATAATGTTGATAAACTTTAACAGATATGTGAAGTTAACATTGGAGGTCTAGCAGGTTCCATGGCATATGTAGATACTTTTAGAAAATTTAAAATAGTCGTTGACGACTGCTTTTCTCTAAATTTGAAGCTAGATTTTGAACAAAATATTGAAGAATTCAATAAAAGTTACGAAGTCTTAGGAATCTCAATAACACCAAAAGTGCATACAATTTTTAATCACGTAGCACAATTTTGTTCAAAACACCAGATGGGCTTAGGATTTTTCGAAGAGCCAGCTACAGAATCAGTGCATTATGATTTTAATAAAAAGTGGATGGATTATAAAGTATCAAAACAGAATGAAAATTATACTACAAAATTACTTCGAGCTGTACGTAGCTACAATAGTGCACATATATAGATTTGTATAAACTTATTTAAAGTTTAATAATTAATGTATATGAAAATGAAATTGAACATTTTTATGTTTTTTTGTTAAAAAATGTATTTTTTTAACAAAAAAACATTCATTTAAACCCAAGTTTCTATAAATCTGCCACGTAAAGTAATTTTAAAAAGTATGTTAAAATATGTTTAAGATGTATAAAGATCATAATCAAAATGAATTTTGAGGCAACAACACATTTTTATTTAAACTTCCTTCAGGTGAACCGTGTTCTATTCTATGAAAAAATAAAAAATTTTCAATAGTTTTTGAATAAAATTTGAAACGAAAAGAGAATTAAACACTCAAATCAAATTTAACACTTTTTCCGTTTCAAACTTCACTTGAAAACTAATGAAAATTTCACATATTTTCATAAGATAGAATCATTCGCTCGTACTTAAATCTATTGGGTTCTTTCCTTTTGTATAAATATATATAATTTAATAATAATAACGAAAATTTAGATTAGACAAGGACAGGATTATACGGCCTTCTCTTAATTGCTTTCTCCTTGATATACTTATGTACGCACGAGATTCTCGTACGATTACACACGTTTATACATATTTTCAGACCTAGAGTGATAATAGCACACGCTTGCACACTCTCATACACGAACATTCATATATGCACGCAAACAAATGGTTGATGATATCACTTTTCAGAATTAAGTTAATTAATTCTATACCATTAAGAAAGTTATAAAGAGGAAGGTGACTGATGTGTTTATGATGATGTTGTTGACAATTACAATTTTCAAATTGAAGTGAAAATTAAATAAACAAAATTACCTGGAATCGATCATAAAAAAGTCATATTTGAGTTAAACGAAGTGACTCGAAATTCTGATATTTGGTCCGAACAATCCAACGTAAATAACGTTCCTGATTTAAAATTTATTATTCTGCTTTTATTGACTATACGTGCCCTTACAGTGATACTACAAAATTAAAATATTGTAAGTTTAATATAAAAAAACAAATAAATAAATTCATTTAAATTTTGAAGTAATACGTTGTCTTCATTTATTTTGTTAACCCTAAAATGATTTTGATGTTTTAAAACATTGTATAAACTTTATTTAAACTCAAACTTACTTCAAATTTTATTTTAACTTACTTTAATATTAACTTTTTTAATTCCTGGTATGTCTTGAATGAAATATTTTATTTTTCTGATTCAATTTTTTACAAACTTGGTGTGCGCGTTCGTTTTGGCATGTTGTATGATATGCGCACATGCAAATACTTAGACTTTGAGTCTAAAGGAATTTTTATTGAGAAAATAAACAGATAATAGAAAGTAAATAAAAGTTTTATTTTAGAAAATTTTCATTATTTAATACAAAGATGAAACGTTTAATATTATGAGCATCCAACTTCATAATTTTTCCAAATAGATTTAAAATGTATCTTAGCAGTCTCTTAAAAGCGTAACGTAGTTTTTATTTTAGAGCCATTTTAAGAATTTTTAAAAAATTTCGATATTTAATTTTTATTGTATTTTACGTAAACTACTCAAAGAATTTGCTTGAAAATTTGTATGGAATTTATTTTTGATCGCTACAAGAAGAAAAATGATTGAAAACTGATTTTGCAGCGCACTTTTAATTTTAGAGCGTTTAAAAAATTTTTTTTCATTTTTTATTTTTCATTTTTTTTTCTATTTTACGAAAACCATTTGATAGATTTTCTCCAAAATTTGTATGTAAGTTATTCACTACTGTCTGAAGAAAACAAGCTTTGGAAAACTAATTTTCTTAATGCAGTTTTAATTTTATAGCATTTTAAAAAGAATTTTTATTTTTCATTTACTTTCTATTTTGGGTAAACCATACTTATAATTCTTCATCTATATACATATCTATGTGAAGTGCATGAAAATATAAGGGACTAATAATAAAGTGTTTCAAAAGGCATTAATCAAACGCAAAGTGCGTCAAAATGAAAATATTATATATAAAACGGCACAAATCAAATAAAAATTTTACGCAAAATAGCGTTCATTAAATAGATTATTTATATGCAAAGTGCAATATTTAAAGCGAATAGCGTCATTAAAAATAAACACGAAGTGTGTTATTAAATATTAATACTGTTATCTAAAATAAAAAAATATATACGCGAAGTGCATTATTAGCGAATTGCGTCAATTAATAAAAATATATATATTATGTACAAAAATTTAAACACATATATCATACACATAGTGCGTAATCAAAATATACAATCTTGAAGTGCGCGATTAAAAATTATATTTAATTAAAATAATTGAATAAATAAGTTCATACATCAATTATTCTTAGTAATTGTAAAACTTTTTTTTATTTTTATCAATTATAATTAAAAGTTTCTTGCATTGATATTATAATATCAATAATCTGATACATTAACGATTCATTAAAATCGTGAAAATAACATAATTTTCAATACATAATTTTAAAATTTAAATACGTTTCGGTAAATAAAAGAAAACCTGACTTAACATTAAGTATTGGAAGTCAGAACAAAACGGCATTTAAAAAATTAGACACTGGTCATCAAATAACTGTTAAGAGAATCGAACTCATAAAAATATTGACTCAGCCAAATTATCGTGTGACATACTCCCGGATATTTTCAACAACAATAGGTCAAAGAAAGTAAAGAATTGAAACAAAAGTTAGCATTTTTATCTATTTTTACAGTAGGTCAATGTCAAAGAAATTTTAAATGCATTATTTTTGGTTTACAAACAATATTTAAAAATATAATCATTATTCCTTTTTTTCATGTTATTTGATCTTTATTGGAAAGTAAATAATAAATATTACAAATGAGTAAAATAAATTTTAACGAGATATCGGATTATTTAAAAGAAGGGAAAACACAGTGGATATTATCATACTCTAAATTAGAATTAATCGAAAGTTGTAGAAGATTTAAAATACCTACTAAAGAAAGCGAAAATATTAATGCTATTCGCGAAAGAATAAGAAAACATATTAAACAAGCGGTCTTAAGAGAGCAAGAAAAAGAGGGAAAACATGTCTACGAAAATATCAATCCATTTCGCAAAAATACAAAAGTTTCACGTTCTTCAAATAAAACTTTAGACACAATAATTGAAAATAATACCTTAAATTAAATATAGATAAAAATATACCAATTTACGTATTTAAACTAGGGGATACACTACAATTTATTGAAATAAAAAATCCATTTACAGACAAAGTATGTAAATTATTAATCGATACAGATGCTCAACCTAATATAATAAAAGAAAAAGTAGTACCACCTAATTCTATTAATGATAATATTAAAATATATTTATCAGGAATCTCTAAACATATGGTATAGTTAATTTTCCTATAAACAAATCACAAACTAATTTTCATGTAGCGTAAAAAAATTTGTCGATACCCTATGATGGAATTTTAGGTATAAATGTTTTAAAGGAAAATAATTTAAGACTAGATAAAGGATATTTAGAATTAAATGGAAACAAATATTACATTCAAACAGACTAGAAAGATGAAAAAAATTCAAGTTTAAATTTATGTATACAAAACAACGAAAGAAATGACGCAGCAGTTACTAATACATTTCAATTATTGAATTGTATCACGCTTATGCAAGATACTATACACATATCTTCGATTACTCAATTTTTACAAAATAAAAATGAAAACATAAAAAATCTTATGAAAGATATTAATTGTATTTTAGAAAAAAATCAATTTAAAGATAAACAAGATATGGATTATTATAAATTCCGTTTAAAACTACAAGATAATACAAATTTTAATATTGAAAATAAAGATAAACAATTTCTTACTTATTTTATTGAAGAAGATATTGCAACATTAAATATGCAGGAAAAAGAACCTGAAGAAACTATAACACATGAAAACATAAATCATATGTATAAAGAAAATATCGATCGTAAAGAAAAATTATTAAATTATTTAAACGAAGAAAATAAACAAAGTATAAATGATCTAATTATAAAAAATAAAGATATATTTTGGCTTGAAGGAAAAAAAATGGGAAAATGTAATGTAGAATATCATGAAATAAATTTAACAGATTATAGACCAATATACGTTAAATAATTTCCATTACTATACAAATCAAAAGAAATTGCCATGGAAGAAACACAGAAATTAATCGACAATGTTTTAATAAGACTTTCTAAAAGTGCTTATAATGCACCAGAATTCGTAGTAAAAAAAAAACCTGGTAATGATGGAAAACCAAGATAACGTTTAGTCATAGATTATAGAAAATTAAATGAAAAAACCATACCCGATCCATACTTAATACCATCTATAACAGCAATTTTCGATGATTTAGGTAAAAATAAATATTTTACAACTGTATATATGGTTTCGGCCTTTCATTAGGTACCAATGAGAGAATCTAATATTCATAAAACAGCTTTTAGCGTACATCCCTTAGGAAAATTTGAATTTAAAGTTTTACCCTTTGGTTTAACTAATTCTCCACGAACATTTATGATAGTAGCCAATACTGCTCTTGGGGAATTTATATGTAAAAGAATATGTCATGTATACATTGATGACATAATAATAGCTGCTAAATAAAAAAAAAGAACATAATATCAAATTTAATTTAGTTTATAATAAAATTAAGAGAAGCAAGACTAAAGTTGGAACCTAAAAAGTATGAATTTATGAAAGAAGAAGTCACATTTTTGGGACATATAATAAGCGAAAATGGCATAAAAGCCGATCCTAAGAAAGTTGAAGCGGTAAAATTATTCCCAATTCCAAAAACAGTTAAGAATATAAGAGAATTCTTGGGATTGGCAGGATATTATAGGAGATTTATCACTGCTTTTGCAAAAATCACAAAACCATTAACACAGTTATTACAAAAAGAAGTAAAATTTATATGGGATCCTGGAAAGCAAGAAGCTTTTGATAAACTTAAAAAAACACTATGCTCTGCCTCATTATTACAATTTCCTCAACTAGATAAACCTTTTATAATAACTGATGCATTGGGATATGCATTAGGGGCTATATTATCACAGGGAGTAGTTGAAGAAGATAAGCCGATAGCATGTGCTTCAAAGGTCTTAAAAGGACCAGAATTAAAATATCATACATATGAAAATAGTAACGGACCATAAACCATTACTTTCATTTAAATCAGTAGATAAAAATAATAGAGTTCAAAGATGGCGACTTAAATTAGCAGAATATGATTTTAACATAATATATAAAAAAGGAAAAATGAATGTAAATAGTGATGCTTTATCAAGAAATCCTATAGATACTGTAGAAATAAACGTTATAATAGAATTAAAAATAAATGCTTTTGGGAAAATTTAAAAACTGATATACAAAACCGAATAAGAAGTTGCGAAACATGTCAAAAAAATAAATTAAAAAGAATTAAAACTAAACAACCAATGATCATAACAGATACCCCAGAAAAAACATCTGATAAGATTTCTTTAGATATAGTAGGACCTTTAAACATAACTAAAAATAATAATAAATATACATTAACAATGTAAGATCATTTATCGAAATTTGTAATAGCTGTTGCACTCAAAGATCAAACAGCAGAGTCTATAGCTGAAGCATTCATAAAAAAATTCATTTGCATTTTCGGTTCACCAAAAGTAATTATTACCGACAAGGGTGCAAATTTTACAGGTAAATTAATAAAAGCGATTTCAAAAAGATTTAAATTTAAAAAAATCGAGACAACCGCATTTCACCCACATAGGCGAGAGGGAAACCCCCAAAAAAGCGCTTAGTTTTCGAGAAGGTGACCGCTACCGTCCTACAAGCTAATTTTTTTTTAAAGAAAGCTTATGACCCATAGATTACGAATACAAACTTTTTTTTCAATTCCGAGTCCGGGAACATAAAGAAAATGGCGAAAATGGCGGTTTAATACGTAAAAATTCTATATGCACTATAAGTAACCATGTTCCCGGACTCGGAACTAAAAAAAAAGTTTGTATTCGTAATCTGTAGGTCAGAAGCTTTCTTTTAAAAAAAAATTAGCTTGTAGGACGGTAGCGGTCACCTTCTCGAAAACTAAGAAAACTAAACACTTTTTTGGGGGTGTCCCTCTCGCCTAACAATCTAACGGCTCGTTAGAAAGGGCTCATCATCCCTTATGCGAATATTTGAAAAATTTAGCAGATAAAAAAATCAAATGGGATAATTGGCTCGAACTTGCACAATTTAACTATAATACGAGTGTTCGTTCAAGTCATAAATTCACACCATATGAATTAGTTTTCGCTTATCCAGCTAGATTTCCATCTAGCAAACCCTTGAAGCAACCAGAAAAATTACCAACTTTTAATGATTATATAGAAAAGTTATTAACAATCATGAAAGATATTGCGAAAATAGCTCGGGAAAATTTAATATCATCAAAGGGAAAATCTAAATTATACTATGACAGATCTATAAATCCTGTAAATTTTAATATTGGCGATAAAGTCTGGTTTATAAAAGAACCAAAGCCAGGAAAATTAGAAAAAAATCATAATTTGGGACCCTTTAAGGTATTAAAAATCCACGAAAATAGCAATATCACTACAAATTACACGGGTGGTCCAAAACTAGTTCACGCTAATAAATTAATTATGCATAAACGTAAAAATTAATAATACTTTCAATTTTTAGAACTCTTCATCTGCGACGCTGTTCGGCATCGCTATTTTATTAAGAGGATAAAATATTAATAGAACTATAGAGCGTACGTTTTTTTTTTAAATAAATCGTTTATTTTTTATATAGATACTACTTATCAGGGTGTAATTTTTGTGTGATTTTCTTTTCTTAAAATGTTGTATAAATTTTATTTTTCATGGGTCGGAGCCATAGTTATAGAATTTGAATTGAGCGATTTTCCCACTCGATTTCGTCAGCCTAAACATCATAGTAAAAAAACGAAAATAACGAGAGAGTTTGTTTGCGCCAAAGGAAGAAAGAAAAAAAAGAAAGGAAGAAGATGAAGAGAAAAAGAGTAAAGCGGACTATAAAGACTTTTTTTTGTAATTTATAAATCGAAGCGAAAGATTTTCCATTATGTATATGCGTTAAAAAAGTGTAAAGTTGCGTATTAGCATTCAAGTAAGAGTGAGCGAGAGAACAAATCCATGCGTGCGAGTGAGAAAGAGAAAGCGAAAGAAGGACTAACTAGGAGAGTGTCACATTTCCGGATCACGGATTTTGCTCAAACTTCGGGATAAGTTTTTAGATGATAAAATATGGAAAAAGCTAAAGTTATAGTCATAAATACTCAATATTTCCCTAGTTACAGGCAATTAAAGAAAATCACTAAAAAAGTTACTAGATTTTCAAACGCATATAGTTCTTTAGCGTCGATAGCTACAAGCTTGAAACTTTTTTAAAATTAAAGCTGAGCTCAAATCCTTTCAAATTAGTAGTTATAGCATGTAAAAATATTATTTTTTCCCAAAGTTAGAGCTTGATAAACATTGGACCTGATTTTTCTTTTAAAAACATTAGTTAATAATAAAAGCTGAAATTAGGTCCAATCCTTATTACGCTCTAACTTTGAGAAAAAATAATATTTTGATATGCTGTAACTACTGTTTCGAAAGGATTTGAGCTCAGCTTTAATTAAAAAAAAGTTTCAAGCTTGTAGCTATCGACGCTAAAGAACTATATGCGTTTAAAAATCTAGTAACTTTTTTAGTGATTTTCTTTAATTGCCTGTAACTAGGAAAATATTGAGTATTTATGACTATAACTTTAGCTTTTTCCATATTTTATCATCTGAAAACTTATCCCTAAGTTTGAGCAAAATCCGTGATCCGGAGGTGTGACACTTTCCTACTAACAAGGAGAGTGTTTCACCTTCGGGTTACCGTTTTTGCTCAAATTTTGGGAATGTTTTCTAGATGCAGAAATATGAAGAAAGCCAAAATTTTAGAGGCCAACGCTCAATATTTCCCTAGTTACAGGCCATTAAAGAAAATCACTAAAAAAGTTACTAGATTTTCAAACGCTTATAGTTCCTCAGAATTATTAGCTACAAGCTTAAACCTTTTTTTAAATGAAAGCTGAGCTCAAATCCTTTCGAAATAGCACCTATACTATCTCAAAATATTATTTTTTCCCAAAGTTAGAGCGTAATAAAGATTGGACCTGAATTTTTTGTTTAAAACATTAATTAATAATAAAAGCTAAAATTGGGTTCAATCTTTATCATGCTATAACTTTGGGAAAAAATAATATTTCGATATGCTATAACTACTATTTCGAAAGGATTTGAGCTCAGCTTTCATTTAAAAAAAGGTTTAAGCTTCTAGCTAATAATTCTGAGGAACTATAAGCGTTTGGAAATCTAGTAACTTTTTTAGTAATTTTCTTCAATGGCCTGTAACTAGGGAAATATTAAGCGTTTGCCTCTAAAATTTTAGCTTTCTTTATATTTCTGCATTCAGAAAACATTCCCAAAATTTGAGCAAAAACGGTGACCCGAAGGTGAAACACTCTCCTTGTAAGTGCCGGCGCCTCTCTTGAAAGAAATAGTGTTTTATGCGTCATAATTTATTAATTTAGTCAAAATAAATTAAGAATAATTAATGTGAGTGTGTAAGATTAAATAATGTATTAAATTATTTGTTAAATCAGTTAATAATAAAAGAGCGCGAAACGGAAATAAATAATAGCCAATGAGATTGTTACGCACCGATTGTTAGTTAATATTTTGTCAAAAACGAAGCGCTGTGATTGGCCCGCCGTCAACGGACTCGTCGTTGCTCGCCGAACAAAGCAGGCCTTGTCGTCAATCGTTGTCGAGTTTTGCAGCGAAGCGGTCGTGTTCAGAGAGAGAATTCGAGAGTGTGCCTTTGTTAAGAAAGAGTTTTCTTGTGTCGAGTTTTTTTTTTGTGTTTGATTTTCTATAAAAGAGTTTTTCGTGTGAGATAAATATTAATGAATTATTTAGAGCCAGCGTAGTAGAGCCTGTGATTTTTTTTTCTTTTTTTATTTTTGTGTGTAATTTTCGTAGCGCCCGTGTAAAGAGTTTTTCTTTTCCGTGTGTAGCCTACTAAAATCTTAAATTAACGTGTAAAATTTCAATTATTTAACAAAGGCTGCGAGATTTTCTAACAGAAATAAAAGAGAGAATAAAGAGCGTTCGATCATTTGAAATAGCGTGTGTGTATATCAGAGTGTAGTTGCGCCTTTTTCATTGTGTTCGTGTAGACAAAAAGAAAATTTCTAATCACCCAGAGAGAGAGAGAGAGAGAGAGAGGATACGGCCTTGCGTCAAAAGGCCCAGGGTAGCTTCACCAGCAGGTGTATCGAGAGAGCGAGAGAGTGAGAGAGAGCCGATCAGAGTAGCGATCACCAGCGAGGAGAAAAGCGAAGAAAAGCTCTCTTTATCTAAAGTATAGTGTGAAATTTCTTAGCGCGTATGCTTGCGTTGAATGTCTGTGTGCTGGTAAAGAAATAGAAAAATACTTTTATTTTCAGTTTAATTAACATACTCAAAAATCATTTTTCTTTACAATTTGCAATTTATTGTATATTAAATTCAATTGTTCTTTTCTTTTATCGAGCGCGATTTTCTGTGTAAATTCGTATGTGTGTGGTGTAAAATAGTAGTGTAAAAATAGAGAGAAAAATAAGTGTAACGAGAGCCGCGCGATTAAAAGTTATTAGAGGCGTTTCATTAAAATTTTCTGTTAAATGTGTAATAATTATTCTGAAAAATAAAAGAGTGTAAAATTCGAAATTGTCGTGCGTGAAAACCGTTTACAAAGTTTTCCATGAAAATAAAATTTCAGTTGATAGTCGCAAGAATCGCGCCGAGTTCGTGGAAGTCAGTGTAGAATTCGAAAATAAGGGGGAGGTAAAGTAAAGCCAGAAAGTGAGCAGAGCCTGCGGTGCCGTGAAGAGGCAGTGGCGCGACCATCTATGTCAGAGCCCACTAGTCGCGCGGTATAGGAGAGTGAGTGAGAAAGAGAGAGAAAGAGAGACGCAAAGAGAAACGAGAGTGGCACTCTGTTGAAAATGATAACGTTATTTAATGACGTCATTTAATAACGTCATTTAATAACGTCATTTCATCGAATGACGTTGCAAATTGAGACATTTTGCGACGTCATTTATGCAAATAACGTCATTGTTCAAGTGAGCTTTGATGGCTTATTAAATTAAGAAAAAGACGTTATTTTATAGTTCAAAATGACGTCGTTGTTTCCAAACGACGTCATTTATTTTGATGACATGATTTTTAGAGATGACGTTATTCGTTATCAAAAACACGGGGGTTATTGTGGGAAATGACGTAACTTTTTCAAATGACATGATTTTCTGAAATAACGTTATTCGTTACCGAGAACAGATCTGTAGAATGACGTCATTTTTATAATACTAATAACGTAATTTCATTACGTTATTTCCCCTGTTAGAAATAATGACGTCTTTCTAAGACGTCTTTGAAAGACGTCTTCAAAGACGTCATTTTCTCCAAATTTAGGAAAAATAACGTCATTTTTCATGAATTATGACATTGAAAAATGACTTTACATGATAATTATTTCTCATTTAAAGGAAAAAACAAAAACTAGGTAAATCTCGTAGTTTCAACTTTTCAAAAAACGAAGAGCATTTGCGATTAAACTGAAAACGTTCTGGCCTTATATATCTGCGTCTTTGAAATTTGTATAAGAGATCGCAAAACTTCAAAATCGCCACCTAGTGATTTAAAATTAAATTGACGCAATCGACTATCAATTTGACTGTAAATCACTAGGTGGCGTTTTTTTAAATTTTCTGATCCTTGTTGCGAATTTCGAAGATGCAGATATATAAGGCCAGAATGATCTCAGCTTAATCGCAAATGCTCTTCGTTTTTCGAAGAGTGAAACTACGAGGTTTACCTCGTTTTTGTTTTTTCCTTTAAATGGTAAATGATTATCATGCAAAGTCATTTTTCAATAAAATAATTCATGAAAAATGACGTTATTTCATAAAATCATGTCATTTGAAAAAGTTACGTCATTTTCCACTATAAATCACATTGTTTTGATAACGAATAACGTTATTTCAGAAAATCATGTCATTTAAAAAAATTACGTCATTTCCCACTATAAATCGAATAAGAAATAACGTCATTTAAAAAAAAAACATGTCATTGTAATAAAATTACGTCATTAAAATAACATCTCTGCACAACGTTATTTAAAAAAATCTTGACATTTGAAAAAGTTACGTCATTTATCACATTGTTATGATGACGAATAATGTCATTTCTGAAAATTATGTCATTAAAAAGAATAACGTCATTTTCCCACTATAAATATCACGTCTTTTTGATAACAAATAACGTCATCTCTAAAAATCATATCATCAAAATAAATGACGTCGTTTGGAAACAACGACGTCATTTTGAAATAACGTCATTTTCTTAATTTAATAAAAGCTCACTTAAACAATGACGTTATTTGCATAAATGACGTCGCGAAATGTCTCAATTTGCAACGTCATTTGATGAAATGACGTCATAAAATAACGTTATCATTTTTAACAGGGCATAGTTGCGTATAGCATAGGCATATAAAAAGATTCTTGTGATTTCGTCCGTGTCAAATCTATGCGCTTGATTATTATCAATATTTCTTTCAGTGTGTTAAAAATTTAAAATAAGTGTAAAATTCTGTGATAAAGAAAAATCAAATTATATTTTTTCTTCAAATTTAATTGTAGTGCATTCTTTTTATTTTTAATTCATTAGACCTAGAGTGTCCCTGTTAAAAATAATTAGGTAACTTTATCATGTAACAAAATCACATACCTTGTCATGTGACAAAGCGTCCCAATATATCACATGATTATGTTATATGATTTTGTTATGTGACAAAGTTATGAAATAAAAACACATAAGATCTTATGTGATTTTATTCGAGAATGAAGTAACTAGCTAAATATATAGTATTTTCATAGAAAGCAAAAATAATAGAAACAAATAATAGTTACAAATACTGGTTAAAAATATTGATATATTTAAATGTATTGTAGCTATATTCATGTATACTTTATTTATATGATTGTACATTTACAAAAGAAATGCAGATAATAATAGCTTCCATGTCATGTGGGCTGTTTATCTAGTTTTTTTAAATATTATTTATGTTTCATAGTAGAAACAGTTACAATTCTATACTTATTCACTTGTTTCCCAGATGTACATGAAACTTCATTTTATAAGAATTTAATGTGATTTTGTTATGTGATTTTGTTATATGATTCTATTATGTGACAAAGTTATGTAATAAAATCACATAAAAAAATCAGGTAACTAATTATATTTGTATGGAACTATAAAATATTAAAAATAGAGTTACGAATAATACCTAAAAATATATCCAGCTATATTTATGTATACGTTACTTATATCATTAAGTGCATTTACGTAAGGAATGCAGATAATAATATAGCTTCCATGTTATGTAGACTGTTTATCAATTTTTTTTTTTTTATATTTGATATATTTCAAAGTAGAAACGATTATAATTATATATTTATATATACTTGTTTCGTAGATGTACATGCAACTTAATTTTATAAAGATTTTATGTGATTTTGCTACGTAATTTTGTAACATGAATCTATTAAGTGACAAAGTTATGTAATAAAATCACAAATCAGAATCAGGTAACTAGTGAAATTTTTATGGACCTTTTATAAAATACTCAAAATAGAATTACGAATAATAAGTGAAAATGCGGTATAAAATATAGTAAATAGGCATATTAATACGTATTCCAGCTCGATTTATTTATATTTTACCTGTATGATCAACTAAACTTGACAGCGGTATTTCCTCATTATCTTCATAGAAATTAGTGTAACGCTATTTTTAAATAATAACATTGTTGATGAATGTTCAACTATTTTTAACATTTCTATATTTTTTATTCAGTTAAAAATTAATGCATTTTGTTTATATTATAGTTAATAATTAAGGTGGATTATCCATTTCCAATGATATTTTGTAAGCCTAAAAGTTTTTTACGAAACTTTACTATAATAATCTTGAAATACCCATCTTTTCATTGGTATAATAAAAATATAAGGTAAACCATCAAAATCTCAAGTAATCAATGTCTAAAAAAGATATTATACACACGCGTAAATGGAAAAAATTATGATTCATGCATAAAGTTAATTATCACTTTTTTGTTACTTTCAAGTTTTTTTTATAAAAAAAGTATGTAAGACAGACGATTTAATAACGATTATAATATGATCGAGGATAAACGGAGTAAACGATGTAAATAAAGAGAGATTAAGTTTAAAAGTTTAAAATATTAGAATAACGTAGAATCGAGTAAATCAGCTGGTATATACTGCGCATGCGTGATAATCCTAAGACGCTTAGAGTGCATGTATATATATTACGTAGTCCGCTGTATAGTGCCGTATATAAGTAAATAATCACAAGGGGCTTTTCAAGAAAAAAAAAATTTTCCACGCCTTTACTTATGCAATGATTTTAGTTTTCAAAATATTAATAGTTATAATTGAGACATATAGAGTGTATTAATTTATAAAAATTTGCAATAATACAAATATCACCAAGGCACCCAAAACATGATACGGTCTTAGATGGATGATCCACCTCAATGTAAAGATTATATATATTATAAGACATACAATGATACGTTATTATATACTTTACAATGAGGTCTACGAATTAAATTATTTTACCTTCTTTACAAACATATACCTGATGATTATTTTTTCGATGAGTTTCATATTAGAACCTTAAATATTTTATATTGTAGATATTAAAGAAAAAAAAAACAAAATTAAGAAATATATTTTATTTCAGAACTTTTATATACTTATATAAATTTTTATAATTCTTAAATTTTTAATTTGAACTTTTGTAATTGAATTCTTTTGTAAATGTACAATCATATAAGTAAAGCATACATGAATATAGCTACAATACATTTAAATATATCAATATTTTTAACCAGTATTTGTAACTATTATTCGTTTCTATTATTTTTGCCTTCTATGAAAATACTATATATTTAGCTAGTTACTTCATTCTCGAATAAAATCACATAAGATCTTATGTGTTTTTATTTCATAACTTTGTCACATAACAAAATCATATAAGATAATCATGTGATATATTGGGACGCTTTGTCACATGACAAGGTATGTGATTTTGTTACATGATAAAGTTACCTGATTATTTTCAACAGGGGTGCGTGTGAGAGAGGGACATAGAGAGAGAGAGAGAGAGAGAGAGAGAGAGAGAGAGAGAGAGAGAGAGAGAGAGAGAGAGTACATTAAGAAAAAAAAATATAAAGGGAGTTTTATTGAAATTAAAAGAGTGTGAATTTATATAAATAAAATAGAAAAAGGATCTTGGTATATAAAAATATTACACGCGTCTCCCGAACGCGTGAATCTCGGTGGATCCCCTCTGTGATGGTCTCATCGGAAATTACAGTTTCATTAAATTCTTAAATTTTTGGCGATTCGGGATACTGGGACGACGTCGTCGCAAATACATCGTCACACATCCTCTATATAAACATAAAAAAAAATGCTGTCTATCATATTTATATTCTTATCTCTTATCAAGAGTAATTCTGCAATCATTGGTTTCAACTGTAAATCTTCAGATCCAATCATTACTACGCATTCTTTACTAGATACGGGCGAATGCGATTTTCAACAAGAAAATGTTACTATAAGTAATACAACAACAGAATTACTATAAATCGCAGAATTTAAATCCATAAAAATCATGCAGTTTAAAATAGAAATACAGAGAACAGTATTTCACTGTGGAATGTTCAGCCATCTGGGTACTACAGCTCATGCCCTACAAGAATATCTTTACGAAATCAGCCATAAAAAATGCAAATTTATACATGAAACAGGAATATTTAAATATGATAATATTTATACAATAGTGGATTTAAAAATAAATTCAACAAGATCAGTAGGAATAGATTTCGCTGGTTCAGTTAAGAATAAAACATGCCAAAGAGCATCTTACACGAATAATTTTGGTTTCTTACGTACTCGTCCAAGGCCTCATAAGAATAACTCTACTAGAAGAATATGCTCAAGTAAGTTTAAAAAACAATAAATTACGATTACAGGAACCATATGCAAATTTATGGATGAACACTGTATCGATTCACAAGCAGGCTATACTTTTTGAGAACATTTACTTGCAGAGGAGGGTTTTAAAACAGAATATGAAACCTTATATAGAGGCCCCGCAAGAATAATAAATTCAGACAATTAAAATCGTATTAACACTGTAAATTCTATTGAGACAACATTTTCATTATCACCGTTAAATAATATTAACATTTGTTATAGAATATTAACAGAAACCAAACACCCTAAATTATTTATCTTAGACCTTTCGTTTAATAAATTATTATATGACAATAATGAAATGAAGAAAGAAGTAACGAACTTACATATATTTACTTACGTGAATTCTAAATTTGTATATATCGAAAAACATTTTAGGGCTGATCTTAAAGATTTGTAGTTTAATATCTTAAAAGAAAAATGTGAAATTGAGAAAAATATTATACGCGAATTATTTATCTCTATCCCTTGCATCCATAGCTCCCGATGAATTTGTCTATAATATTATGCAAAAACCTGGGTATATAGCTAAACTTGCTGGAGACGTAGTACATGTAATAAAATCAGGGTTGCAAATATTTAAATCATTTTGGGCTTTCAATAAATTTTAATTCACAAATCCTTTTTGAATTCGTAATTAGAGTTTTATTTAATTAACAATTCCTTTTAAATTAATAATTAAAAATATTTTAATTATCAAATCAAAATCTAATCGTGAATTGAAAAGGCTTTAATTAAAAAATCAAAAGGAATTCTTAATTAAATAAATTTCAATTAAGAAATCAAAATGTAATCGTGAATTGAAAGGGCTTTAGTTACAAAATCAAAAGGAATTCTTGATTAAATAAATTTCAATTAAGAAATCAAAATTTAATCGTGAATTGAAAGGGCTTTAATTCCAAAATCAAAAGGAATCCTTAATTAAATAAATTTCAATTAAGAAATCAAAATGTAATCGTGAATTGAAAGGGCTTTAATTCCGAAATCAAAAGGAATTCTTAATTAAATAAATTTCAATTAAGAAATCAAAATTTAATCGTGAATTGAAAGGGCTTTAATTCCAAAATCAAAAGGAATCCTTAATTAAATAAATTTCAATTAAGAAATCAAAATGTAATCGTGAATTGAAAGAGCGTCAGTTATGATTATGATTTGTGAATTCGAGGGCTTTAATTAAAAATTCCATAATTCCTTTTTAATTAAACGTTTTAAAGGAATTTTCATCATATGTATGTATATAGAAAAACAGATGTGGACGCGCACATACATACGCACCTGGGCTCATATATATGCAACATTTCGTGTCGACCCAAACGCACACATACAGACAAGTTGATATATATATATATATATATATATATACATACATACATACATACATACGTGGGACATTCCACGTCAATTAGAACGCACCCACAGATAGGTTTATGTATATGGGACATTTCATGCCAATGCGCATGCACACACACAGGATTATATATGTGTATATATATATATATATACATGGGACATTTCGGGTCAACTCGTACGTACTCATGATCACAGGCTTCTCTATATATATGGAACATTTCATGACAACTCTCACATACCTATCCGAGTTCCTTCAGGTTCGCATATATGGGACGTTTCATGTCAATTTTCATTCATGCACACACACGTTAATATACATGGGATTTTTTATGTAAATTTCAACGAACACACATACAGGTTTATATATATGGGACATTTCATGCCAATGCGCACGCACACATACACACACACAGCATCATATATATATATGGGACATTTCATGTCAACTTGTACATACTCATAATCACAGGCTTATCTATATATATGGAACATTTCATGACAACTCTCACACACCTATCCGAGTTCTCAGGTTTTCATACATGGGACGTTTCGTGTCAATTTTCATTCATGCACACACACGTTGATATACATGGGATTTTTTCTGTAAATTTCAACGCACGCACATACAGGTTTATATATATGGGACATTTCATGCCAATGCGCATGCACACACACAGGATTATATATATATATATATATATATATGGGACATTTCATGTCAACTCGTATGTACTCATAATCACAGGCTTTTCTATATATATGGAACATTTCATGACAACTCTCACACACCTATCCGAATTCCTTCAGGTTTACATATATGCGACGTTTCATGTCAATTTGCATTAATGCATGCACGCTTTTATATACATGCAACTCTTCATGTCAACTCATGTTCGACCTTACTGACAGGTTTTTGCATATGTATATATGGTCCATTTCATATCAAATTGCTCACGTTCACCCGCAATTTTTTTGTTTCTATATATATATATATATATATATATATATATATATATATATATATATATAGGACATTTCATGTCAACTTGCACGTACTCGCAAGCACAGGTTTTTCTATATATATGGGACATTTCATGACAACTTGTACACACCTATCTAAGTACCCTTAGGTTTATATATATGAGACGTTTCATGTCAATTCGCATGCATGCACACACGCGTTCATGTACGTGGGACTTTTCATGTCAACTTACAAGCATGATATAAACATATATTTATATATACATAAGGGACATTTCATGTAGAATCGCACGTACACACACAGGTTTATTCAAGTTTATATGGAACATTTAATTTCAACTCATACGCACACGCACACGCTCACACATACGAACACATATTTAACTTTATATATATATATATATATGGGTCAAAATAACATCTTTTTATAAAAGTGTGCGCATGTGGATCACCGATTTTGCTGATTCTAAGATATGTTTTAGTATTATTAAAGTTAGGCATCTGTGCAAAATTTCAGCTTTCTAAGTGCAAAACTCGCCGAAATATGGCCTTTCAAAGGTCAAAAACTCCGCTTTTTTCGGCTGTTTTTCACTCTTTTTCAAAATTCTGCCAAGACTCGAGTTTTTAACATATTTTAATTCGGCAGGCGGCAATTTCTTCGTTTTTATGTTAATTTTAAATTTTCGTAATTATATTTTTAAAAAATTCTAATCAGGCTTCTGAAAACTCTTAGAATAAAATACTGATTTTTGACATTTTTGACAATTTTTAAACAGCTGTAACTCATTTGAATTTTGATATTTTTAAATTATCAAAATTTTGTTTTATTGGTCAAAAAGAAAGCTTTAATTTGCATTTTTAAATTTTCAAAAAGGTTTAAAATTGACGGAGATACAAAGGTTTAAAGTTTGCAAAATTTCTAAAATATACGTTTTTACAAAATTTAGATCATTGTAACTCTGGCCGGACAACTTCAAATTCACTAAATCTTACAAGAAAACTTTCTATAAGTCACGTAAAATGAGGCCAAATAGGCCTGGTCAATGGTATCCTACGATTTTACTATTATTTGAACCTCTCATAATTCAGTATTTTGCTTCACAAGTAAATCAATACACCCAGCTGTTGCGTCTTCTACTCATAAATGCGAAAACCTTAAAAGATTCAACAGGCTATAAATTATGAAATGAGCGATAAAAAACTTGATTTTATGCTTGAGTATAGGTCTCTAGGTCGTTTAGAATAAAAGTTATAACAGTTTGAGAATTTTTTATTTCTCAAGGTATCAAATCCGTGAACGCTTACTCTAGCCGATTTTTAGATTGGTCTTAAATTTCCTATAACTTAATTTCTATGATACTTCAGGACTCTTATTGAAGCTCTAATTAAAAATTATTGCTTGTAATTTCAATATCTTTGATGAAGAATAAATGTAAGTCTGCTAACATCTAAAATAAACAACTTTATTTTTTCTTATAACATCGTTAAGTCCCTATTGAAAATAATGACGTCTTTTAAAGACGTCTTTAGAAGACGTCTTTTAAAGACGTCTTTAAAAGACGTCTTTGGATGTGTCTGGATTTGTAACAAAAAAAGACATCTTTAAAGACGTCTTTGAAAGACGTCTTTTAATAACGTCATAAGTCACAAGAGAAAATTCAAAAGTAGTTAAACTACAGGATAATAATTATTTTTTATTTTTCATTAAAACCTACAAAAATACCTCTATTCATTAGTTGAAATAGAGTGTGAGAAAACTATCATTATTTTAGATCAAACGAAACTGTCAGTTTATATGCTCTGAACGGTCTTATTCTTTTCGTGCGCATTCGCTTACCATAAAGAAATCAATCGCTAAAAAGCGCGGTAGCCCTCTAACGAGCAATCATCAGTACTATTATACAAATTGATATGAATGTATATAATAGTACTAATGATTGCTCGTTAGAGGGCTACCGCGTTTTTTAGCGATTGATTTCTTTATGGTAAGCAAATGCGCACGAAAAGAATAAGACAGTTCAGAGCATATAAACTGACAGTTTCGTTTGATCTAAAATAATGATAGTTTTCTCACACTCTATTTCAACTAATGAATAGAGGTATTTTTGTAGGTTTTAATGAAAAATAAAAAATAATTATTATCCTGTAGTTTAACTACTTTTGAATTTTCTCTTGTGACTTATGACGTTATTAAAAGACGTCTTTCAAAGACGTCTTTAAAAGACGTCTTCAAAAGACGTCTTCAAAAGACGTCTTTTAAAGACGTCTTTTTTTGTTCCAAATCCAGACACGTCCAAAGACGTCATTATTTTCAATAGGGGTATCAGCTATTACTTTAATTGAGTGTGACATCTTTACCGACGACTATCATATCTGTGTGATTTAATATTTCATATAAAAAAATTGAAGTAACAGCTGATACTCAAGTAATGATACTTAAGTTCCAAGTGATACTCAATACTCAAGTCATGACTATAAATTCGAGCCCTACCCTCACCTTGTGAATTTTCATACCTGTTTATACGATCGTGTACTAAATAAAACTAGAATGAACGTCTATGTTACTTTCGATTGTTGTTTTTTTAAAATAGCAATTATTACTTTTACTCATAGTAAATAAATGGGAAAAAATAAACAAGAAGTTTTTTAAATATGGCTTTAAATTGCTATATTGCAAAACTATTAGTACATGAAACTGAAAAATGTATCAGTGATTCTTATACACAAAATAATACTTTAAAAAATATAGATTCTTTTAGCAAAGATGACTTAAAATATTTGAGTTACCGTGTTCCTGGTTTTAAAATTGATTGCAATGATGTAACTTGCACTCACCATGCTGATAAATATTTAAGACATTATTCAATGAAACAAAAAAATGTTGCGACCCATTCAACAAACATGCAGTGAATGTGAAAATTCATTTGAATGTATTAAGTCTTCAGGATTGTGAAAGTTTTGAAAAAATTCTAAACATTAGATTAATCCCAGGGCAAAAAATATGTCGTAATTGTTATAGAAAAATAAAGACTGCAATATTAAACTATGGTAAGCAAAATAACTATTGCCGTGATCCCTTTAAAAGACACAGAAATCCAGTGAATAATTTTCTGAAAATAGTAGATGAAAATATATCTGTAAAATTTGCAGTAGCCTGCAGCGATATTGAATTGTTATCAGGTGTCACAGTATGTTCCTCTTGTTATAACAGAATCCAGTCAATAGTATCAGAGTTCGAAACACAACAAAATATAAAATCTGATGTGAAAGCTACTGCGACTCAAAGCAGCGAAAGTAATAGTGAATCATTAGCAAGTTTACAAAACTCTGAGAACTTCATATCTACAAGTCAAAATGCAGAAAATTTAGATTCACTTTATGCAATGTTTAATATTTCACCTATAGATAAAAATAAATTAACGCTTGATAGATTGAAAAATAAAGCATTAGATGCATTACAATGTATTGTTGGCGAAATTACCACTACAATGTGTAAAGTATATGATATTCAATTACCAAATTTTTCAAATTGAAATGAAATTCATCAGGATTCAGTAGCGTTTAAAGCATTTATCAAGAACTCAGTGAATTATTATAATTTAGCATCTAATACTAATGAAAAATAAAAATTTTAAGCTTGATGCCATATGATTGGAGTTATAAAATGGTTAATCAATATTTTGACTGTTCTCGTTATTTTTATAATGAAGTAGTGAAACTACGAGAAAATGAAGGTAAATATTTGAATATCACATTGATAATAATATAATAATCACTATAATAATATTATAACAGTAATAATAATAATCACATTATTAATGTTAAATAGATTCAGAATTCATAACAAAAATAATAATTGTAAAAATTAAATTTTAATTAATAAATGCAATAATTAAAATATATTTTATCTAGTTCTGTTTCCTTAAAAAAATACAAAAAATGACTAGTTTATAGTTATCACAGGAAAGTGTTAGTAATCAATGATTGTGATATACTAATAAATAAAAATAAATTATAAATTTAATACTAAAATAATTAATGAATTTTTTCGTTCAAATTTATCTGGAGAATTTTTTATTACAAAAACTTTTATTAAAACCAATGATCAAATATTGCAGTATAATACACAATATTTCATTTCTACTATTATAAAAAAAATTTAATGAACTAATCATAGTAATTAAAATCCATACAATGTTTAAAATGCACATTAGAAGCATTATTTAATCATAATTTTTTAGAAATTGAAAATTTTGTATCTGTGGCATTTCATGTCAACTCACCTGGTCAAAGAATAAAAATCGCTAAAAATCTGAAAATATTTTCTATTTGATACCCAAAATATACAAAAAAAATTTTTAGAGGCTTAGGTCCAAGAGGTCAAGAGCTAAAGGTTATGAAATTTTGGGATTTTTTGAATTTTTTTGTTAAATTATCATCTTTGATATTTTTTTATTCAAAAACTAACGATCTTAGAAAAAAATGTATAAACAAATTTTTTGTTGGAAATTATGTGTAGAAACTGTACAAATTTTTCCCAATTCCAGAGTGGCTATCTTCTGATTGGTCCATTATATATTTGCATATAATTTTAAATTACTCGAGTTCGCCCAGATTCATTTTATTCATTTAGCATTAAAAAGTTGCATTATATATTGACCTTTGACTGAAATTTTTCCTCATGTGCGAAAAGTTCTCTGTAAGCAGCTATGGAACTTTCAATTTTTCCAAAAATAATGTTTTCAGTGATATTGAAAATTTTTATTTGAAATTTGCTCTCAATACTCTTGATAATTCTTAATTATTAATATGATAATTATTTTGATATTGTTATTATATTTTAAAATTTTATTATATTTTAACAATTTGAATCTTATTCAATACAGAATTAAGCTAAATTAATAACTGTACATTCACATAATAAAAATCCACTTATAAGTTTAAAGTCAAAGTACACTGAACAAAGAATTATTAAATTATTTCACAGTTGCATTCCACATTGCTATTTAATTAATATTAAATAGAAAAATTGTGAACTCACAATACACTAAACAATCAAGTTTAAAATACACAACAGAAATCTATAGAAAGAAAGCGAACAAGCTATTCAGCTTGATAACTTTTAAGTTATAAATAAAAATTAATTTTTCTGTTTAAATAAGCTGAGGTTGAAGTGATAATCCCAAAAATATCAGCAGAACCTACTGATTTATCTTACAGATTTATTGATACTGTTCACTGTTAAGTGTGAGGCAGCATCTATAATTGTATACTTAATAAATAGCTGTAAAAGTTATTGATTTTTTTAATTCTCTTGGTGTATTTAGTACAATGTTTGTAAATATGCAGACAAGAGCAAGGTCCTTTGTCTTGTTCAATTTCAGAATAAATTCCAAATTGGTGTGATAAAACTTTATGAAAGACATAGTCTAAGTATCACATACAAGTAGCTTTTTAATGGCAAAATTAAAAATTTATATAATATAATTATAAAATCATTGCATTGTTTGAAATTTTTAATTTAATCAATATTTCTATTTTTATTCTTTGAAATGCTTTATGATATAAATTTAAATTATAAATACGGTTGAAGTTATCAATTTTAAATTCACAAATATATTTATGAAAATATAATTTTATTATCAAAGCAGAAGATTCCAGTCAAATTGAGTCGCAAACAATAATTTTTAATAAAATCTTTCGAATTTGTATAGTGTACTTGAAATAAAAATAAAAAATATGAGATTATATAATGATATAAATAAAATTTATTTACCATAAATTTAATATTAATTCAATAGCAGTTTGGAATGCAACTGTAAAATAATGAAATAATTTTTCGTTCAGTGTGCTTTGACTTTCAACTAAGTGGCCTTTAATCTAATTGAGTGGATTTTGATTATGCGGTTGTGCAGTTATTGATTTAGCTTAATTCTGCACGAATCGAGATTAAAATTGTTAAAATATAATAACATTTCAAAATATAATAATAATATTAAAATAATTATCATATTAATAATTAAGAATTATCAAGAGTGTCGAGGGAAAATTTCCAATAAAAATTTTCAATAACACTGAAAACATTATTTCTGGAAAAATTAAAAGTTTGATAGCTGCTTACAGAGACATTTTCCACATGGGGGAAAATGTCAGTTAAAAGTCTATATATAATGCAACTTTTTAATGCCAAATGAGTAAAATGAACCTGGACGAACTCGAGTAATTTAAAATTATATGCAATTATATAACGGATCAATCAGAAGATAGCAACTCTGGAATTGGGAAAAATTTGAACAGTTTCTACACATAATGTCCAACAAAAAATGTCTTGATACTTTTTTCAAAGACCCTTAGGTTTTGAATAACAAAATATCAAAGATGATAATTTAACAAAAAAATCAAAAAATCCCAAAATTTCATGATCTCTTGCTCTTGACCTCTTTGACCTAGACCTCTTAAAATTGTTTTGTATACTTTGAGTATCAAATATAACATATTTCCAGATTTTCAGCGATTTTTATTTTTTGACCAGGTGAATTGACATGAAATGCCCCATCTATATAAAATGATGTATATAATAAAATTCTATTTTATCATAGGGCCAATGTCACGTTCCAGAAAGTTATACACTCGCGTTCCTGATGAAGTAAAAAAGGAAATCATTGAATACTATGAAAATGATTGCAATAGTCGTCCATGCAGTGGGATGAAGGAATGTGTTATGCAAAAATTTCCTAATGCTAAATCGATTCCAGTACCAAAGAGACTTTTGATGTATGATACTAGAGATCTATACAATAATTGGTTACAGGAGAAAACGTGTGAAGAGAAACCATGTTTTTCATTCTTTGCATCTTTGCGCCCTAAAGAATGTGTATCAGCTGGAAGCCCTGGAACGCACACAGTTTGTGTATGCGAGTTACATCAAAATGTTAAATTAAGATTATCTGCTTGGAATAGAAAAATAAACTATAGACTGCTTATAGATGAAGCCGTTTGCTCTATTGATAACAAAAATTGCATGCTGCATCAAACATGTACAATGTGTCCAGGGCGCAATGCAATTTTTCAATACTTATCCAATGCGCAAGATAATTTGTCAATACTTTCCACTTGCATCTGTTTTAAAAAATGGGAAACTATCAAGACAAGTGCAGGAAAAGAAGGAGCTCAATTTAGTAAAACAGTTCTCAATGACTTGGAAGAACCTCGTGATGAGTTCTTAAATAAACTTGTAGAGGATATTTATAAATTAATGCCTCACCATTTTGTTAGTGAGAATCAAAAAATATTCCTCAAAGCATGCAAATCAAATTTAGACAAAAACACCTGTCTGATCTTAATGGATTTTTCAGAAAATTTTGCTTTTATCTGTCAAGATTCGACTCAGGGCTATTATTATAATAATAGTCAAGCCACTGTACACCCTTTTGCTGTATATTACAAGGATGAAGCGTCTGAAGAACTGAAGATTTTAAATTTCTGTGTAATATCAGATTGTACAAAACATACAGCGGTTGCAGTTAATATATTTCAAGAAAGAGTTTTAGAAAAACTCAAGGAGCTTCTTCCTTGGATAAAAAATATTATATATTTCTCAGACGGAGCACCTACCCAGTACAAAAATAAGTAAATATATATTTATTTTCATAATTTTATTTATCAATAAGTAATAGAATTTTGAAAAAAGTAAAATATTATTTATTTTTCATCCAAGTTCATTAGTTTATAAAAATAAAAAATGTTTTAGGAATCATTTCATCAATTTATGCCATCATGAAGAAGATTTTAGGTTCAAAGTTATATCTCATAATTTTTCAGCAACAAGTCACGGCAAAAATGTATGTGATGGAATTGGTGCCACTGTTAAGAAATTGACAAGAAGAGCTTCATTACAAAGACCTATCAATAATCAAATACAAACTGCAAGGCAAATGTTTGATTATTGTCAAGATAATATTTCAGGAATAAGGTAAAAAAATTACTAATTCTGTTACTAACAATTTATAATTGTTTTGATATTTATTCTTGTTATAGTAATAAATAATTTATTTGATAGATTTCTTTATGTTAATCAACAAGATGTTGAAGCAAGGGATCGAAAACTTCATTCTCGCTTTCAGGCAGCTCGAAGAATTAGTGACACTAGAATTCATCACTATTTTGAGCCAATCAGCCAATCTCGTATGAAAATTAAAATTTTCTCTGCTGATGATGAATTCGCATTAGTTAATATTGCATAAAGTAAATAGTAATTCCAAAAAATATTTTCCAAAATTCAAAATATAGTTTATTCAAATAGTAGGATAAACTATATTTTTAATTCAGCATAAGCTTTCGTTTTATTCTTTATTCACTTGATTTTTTATCATTTTTAGATAACTATTTATAAGGCTAGCCAACTTTAAGTGTGTTACTATGCTTCATTTGATTATTTAGAAATTTAAATGATTTCCCAATCCAGTGTGAAAATTTTGAAAGTACTAATATCTATTAAAAGTTATGAAAAGATATTAGAGAATATCAGTGTGCATCAAAGAAAGTGGTTTTGAGTGGGGTTTTGCACATTTAAATATACATCAATACCTTCTAATCCTCTTTTTAAAATTTGGTATCAAATAAAATGTTTATATTTTTATAACGGACATATTTTAATACATTTTGATACCTTTATACCTACATCGATGTCATTTTATGAATTTAAAAAAACTGCTTTACAAAATATTTCTAAAAAGAAAATCCGAAATTATGTAGTGCATTATGTTATATTTTAATACCTTTTAAAACTTTTTATACTTGTTACATCTTTTGATTATTCTTATGAGATAAATTTAGTCATGGATCTAATCAAAAACATTGCGGAGTGTAAAATAATTTAGTAAAAAAACTATTTGAATTATTTTAAAATAAGACTAGAAAGAATTCGTCAACCGACTCCTGAGTCTTTTTATAATATAAACCTTTCAAAATTCAGAATATTGCTTCTCAAGCAAGCCAACACTTTCACCTTTTGTGGCGTTTTTTTAAAAAATTTGAGAGCCCTAGGAGATTCTACACGTCATAAATTATTAAAGTAGATAGCAAAAGCTATTATTTAAGCTTTGATGAAAGTCTCTAGGTGGTTTAGAACGAAAGTTAAAACAGTTAACGATTTTTATAAACTGAAGGTAATAAATCCGTGAACGTTCATTTTATCCGACTTTGAAATTGGTCTCAACTTATTTATAACTCCGGCTTTGTATCAGCTAGTAATTCACCAAAAATCAAATTGAACGTCTTCTCTTACAGTTTTATTATCTTGGATAAAACTTTTTTTAGTCAAGTTTAATGTGCCAACAGCATCGCGAAATAATGTTATAAGAAAAAAAGAAAGTTGTTTATTTTAGATGTTAGCAGACTTACATTTATACTTCATCAAAGATATTGAAATTACAAGCAATAATTTTTAATTAGAGCTTCAATAAGAGTCCTGAAGTATCATAGAAATTAAGTTATAGGAAAGTTAAGACCAATCTAAAAATCGGCTAGAGTAAGCGTTCACGGATTTGATACCTTGAGAAATAAAAAATTCTCAAACTGTTATAACTTTTATTCTAAACGACCTAGAGACCTATACTCAAGCATAAAATCAAGTTTTTTATCGCTCATTTCATAATTTATAGCCTGTTGAATCTTTTAAGGTTTTCGCATTTATGAGTAGAAGACGCAACAGCTGGGTGTATTGATTTACTTGTGAAGCAAAATACTGAATTATGAGAGGTTCAAATAATAGTAAAATCGTAGGATACCATTGACCAGGCCTATTTGGCCTCATTTTACGTGACTTATAGAAAGTTTTCTTGTAAGATTTAGTGAATTTGAAGTTGTCCGGCCAGAGTTACAATGATCTAAATTTTGTAAAAAACGTATATTTTAGAAATTTTGCAAACTTTAAACCTTTGTATCTCCGTCAATTTTAAACCTTTTTGAAAATTTAAAAATGCAAATTAAAGCTTTCTTTTTGACCAATAAAACAAAATTTTGATAATTTAAAAATATCAAAATTCAAATGAGTTACAGCTGTTTAAAAATTGTCAAAAATGTCAAAAATCAGTATTTTATTCTAAGAGTTTTCAGAAGCCTGATTAGAATTTTTTAAAAATATAATTACGAAAATTCAAAATTAACATAAAAACGAAGAAATTGCCGCCTGCCGAATTAAAATATGTTAAAAACTCGAGTCTTGGCAGAATTTTGAAAAAGAGTGAAAAACAGCCGAAAAAAGCGGAGTTTTTGACCTTTGAAAGGCCATATTTCGGCGAGTTTTGCACTTAGAGAGCTGAAATTTTGCACAGATTCCTAACTTTAATAATACTAAAACATATCTCAAAATCAGCAAAATCGGTGATCCACATGCGCACACTTTTATAAAAAGATGTTATTTTGACCCATATATATATACATACTTTACCTTATCGATGTAGACAATATTTAAAAAATAGTTATTTATTATGCTGTGGTACCCACGATCGCCGTCTTTGGATACCTAGGTGTTAATGACAACTTAAACATCATCTACAGCTAAAACTTTTGAAATTCAACTTATAGTTTAATAACTACTTTGAAGTTGTTTCAAATGTTATCTAGCCAAACATGGATGTGCCGAGTAAGATAAACATTGTCTACAAGAATATCTTTTGAAATTTAGCCATTATTTATTAATAACATGTACGTTTCCCGAGATGACATCTCACAATATCCAGGTGATCCTGGCTACCTGGAAATCGTCTATATGAATGAATTTTGAAATTTTCCATACCGATTATGAAGTTTACAGATATTTGCAGGGACTATGTCAAATGAAACTTGGAGATTCTTTTGGATTTCGAATCTAAGGTTGTTTGATTAGGTCGGAGAATACTCGGAAATAAAAAGATTTTAAAAGAACAATTGTTTAAGATTCATGCAAGTTCCATGAAATATGTTGATTTACTCGTAGTCGATACCCATATATAAAGATCATTCATACAAATCATCTCGCATATAAATTGGCGGTAGTATCCCTACTAATTTTTTTTTTTTTTTTTTTTTTTTTTTATCATATTCACGGGCATTACTGCCCTTTTTAACACATAGAAATTCATTTAATACAACACAGTTTGACGTATTATTTAACGTGGTGTCAGCCCACGGCAGAGACAGCGAAAAAGCGACCAGACGGGGAATCGATTCCGCGCCAACGGGAATACGAGTCACGCGCCTTAGCCACTACTCCACTGAACTCTCTTATGAATTTTTCGTTCGAATAATGCCAGCGAAATTTAACTTCGAGAAAGCATATTACTATAGTAATTAGTGAATAATTTTAACATTTTTTCATCAAACATCATTCCGATATACAGGTAATAAGCGCTATTATTTAAAAAATTTAAAAAAAGTTAATTTATTTATTTTATACTTTTTATTCTATTTATTCAATTATTGTATTTTATTTTTAAAGCATGTTTTTAAAATTTTGTATTTTCTATTTTTAAGTTGAAATTGTTTTTATTATCATTTAGAGTTACATTGCAACCAGACTTTTCGAAGATTACACTCAGGTAGATCCGTTATCGGCGACTTGGTACTCCAGTTCGACCTCTTCATCCTAAATCATTATTATGCATTATAGATTCACTTTCAAACCTTGAATTAGGTTTTAGCAGCCCAAAATCCCCCGGGGAACCCACCTCGACCCAGAGAAAGCCTCCCCACTTGTACTTCCTCGGAGACGACGTCCATGCGTATTCTGGACAACGTGCATCACTTTGTGGCAATTGTTTGATCTCAAATTCGGTTTTAGCAACCCTGAAAACCCCCGAGAAACTCGCCTTGACCCAAAGAAAGCCTCCCCATTTATACTTCCTCGGAGATGACTTTTCACACCCATTATCATCGACCTGGATGTCCAGGTACCAAAATGACAACTGATTATTGTATTGTCATCCAAGACCAAAGTCTATGCCAATTGTCAGAATTTATATCTGTCAAAAAGTGCCTGAAATCGAGCGCGCAAGATTTGATTACAGACAGACAAACATGCAAACAGACATGAAGGCGAATATAAGAAAAGCGTATATAAAAAAATAATATTTACCTACGTTAAGTCTGCTTTGAGACTAATTATCTTTCGTTTTTTATGACAAAAAAAAGTAAATTGAATTTGAGAAAATTTCTATAAGTTACTTAAATTTATGAAAAAGTCAATATAAATTGTCATTTTTGCAGAATTATAAAGATTATGATTATTTTCGCGGAAATTATAAAGTTATGGAAATTATTTATGGAAACGTTTTCGATTGGAAAATTTGTGATTATTGCAGTTGAATTTTGTTACATCATCATCAGTTATATCCTCGTTAAAATGACCCGAAAATTTCTAAAAGAATCGGAACAAATATTTTTCCGGTCTTTAAAGAATGTTTAAGAACTATTATGAAATGAAAATTGATAAATGTTTCAAGTTTTCCGAATCGTTCCGACATTGAAATTTCAATTATAAGCCGTTACTCATAAAATTTGGAAAAGTCTATTGTATGCAACTATTTTTCCAGTGATTCAGTTGTAATTTATAAAATTGTGAATTTGGGTGATTCATTATGTTTCTTTCCGTAATATTTATCTGATATTGGAGCTACAGCAATCAAGTTTTGGTTTTTTTATTTCATTAATATCATTTTAAATTCGTAAATTAATAGTATATTGTGTAACGAGTAAGGTTTAGTTGACTATTGCGCACGAGGGCAAGTTGGCGCACGAGCGTAGCGAATAGCGCCATTGCCCGAGACTCTCTCTCTCTCTCATATCTGCCGTACGACTGACTCGCAATAGTATATTTGAATACTTTTTGGTACTATTATTTGTAATTAAATTACATACTTTTAGTTCACCAATTTCACGTTTATACGGAATAATTACGATTTCGTTAATGTAAAAATAATACAAGAATAGATGATACGATTTACTTTGTCAGAGGTTAAAGCGAGATAGAGTATAAAATTCATCATATGGTCGATGAGATACAGTATGAGGGCGCTGCGCTTGTATAAACCTTTGCGATTTTACATTAATTAACGCTTTTGCGTGACATTATTTTACAGAATGTAACGTATTTACGTGATTTAATACAAAATAATATTATACATAGCTGTGAAACACACGCCCTCAAAAAACAACACACGCAGCGCGCGCTATTAGCTACTTACTACCCCGAAAACGCATGCGCTATAGGCCGCTTACTCAGCACGGATGAGAAAAACAAATATAATGACTTGTCCGCACTAAAGCTATGTTAATACAATAATTTTTGTTAAAATAAAAAATCATTTAAACTTGTAAATTTTTTATGAACTTGGATTGGAAATTATATCAAGCTCGACGAACCTAATCTTAAAATACGTTACATTGAAAGTTTGTATTATTACTTTTTATGTAGTATTTTCGTGGGTTTCTTGAGTTGTCCGCACTCGAGTTGAATCTTACAAATTTTTTCTTTGTCGCAAAAAAATGTTATTAAACGCATTGTTGATTCATAACTTGGGATTGGAAATATTATTAGAAGACTGGAAGCTTCGTCATGCTCTTAAAAATAAAAATAATGTTATCTAATTTTAAAAATAATATTAATCTGAATAATATATCCTCATCAGAAAAGTTATTGTAATTTAGATATTTTTAGAACCTTTCCAATTTCATGTGTACCACTATGGTATTATATGGGGATATCCATCCAACTTTAAATTCTCTAGTAACAGGTCATTATTTAAACTAGGTTATAATCTTTTGTGCTATCCTGTAACTCTATTTCTGATGTATTTTATAAATGTGCCACAAACGGCGCAGCAGATAATTCTATAAAAAGTAAATTTACACATAAGATAAATTACGGTAATTTTTTATGTGTAAAAATGAATGTTTCATAGAAATATCTATTGCGCCGTTTGTTAAACATTTACAAAATACATCAGAAATAGAGTTACAGGATAGCACAAAAGATTTGAACCTAGTTTAAACAATGTGCATCATGCGGTAACCCAGTAACAGCTGTAATATAACCTGTTACTAGACAATTAAAAGTTTTGTGGATATCCCCATATATCAAAAAATATGATTATGACTTCTTCAGATTCTTTATGAATTTTTAATATATTGAATAGTGATTTTTGAAGGGCATATCATAGTATTAATTAAATTAACTTATTAATAAACTGAAGAATTGCCTAGTATTAATAAATTAGTGCGATTTATTGTATTTATTCACAAAAAAAATTTATAGCTTAGTCGTGTAAAATGGCTTTATTTCCACTATCAAACAATTCCATGGTATGCTTAACTATTTCAAGAGTTAAAAAAATTTAATAATATGTATATTTTTTTATAACTTCAAGATCGTTACTGAGAATCATAAATAATTTCCACGGTATTTTATTAATAGCAGGTCGTACATCTCTATCCTTTTATAATAAAAATTTCAATTTTCTGCAAAACCTTATGATTGTAGCAAAAAATAAGAAGAAAGCCCCATCTCGTATACTAAAAAGCAATATTTTCTCTTAAGAGAAAAAATTATTTTTATCGCTTCGTTTCAAAGAAAACTTTGAAAAACTGAATTGTCCATCCAAACCTCGATATTTTATGTTTTTCAAGGTTTTTTTCATAAGGAATCGATAAAAAAATTTTTTCCTAATCAAAGAAAATATTGCTTTTTATGATACAAGATGGGGCTTTCTCTTTATTTTTTGCTAAAATTATTAGTTTTTGTAAAAAAATCAATTTTTTGATTACAATAGGACATATATACTCGACCTCCTCTTAAGGATCTTTAATAGCTATTGAACTCTTTACAAGATTGTAATAATTCATCTCGATTTACTTCCACAGAGTTCGTGAAGTTTCATTAACCTTTCAATCAATATACAGAAAATATAAAGATTCATCCGTATTCTTAAATGATCTCATAGGAGTCGGTCTGTGGCTCATTCGGTAGAGCGTTGGATTCGTAATCTCGAAGTTCCGAGTTCGAACCCCGCTCTCGGCCGATTGATACAAGCACCACTGTACGTTACATGTGCTTTGTTCACAAACACACTTACGAGCTCCGTCGCTGATTAGCATAGCAATAATAGCATAGCATAAATATAGCGACGTTAAAAAAAAAAAAAAAAAATGATCTCATAGATTTATAATCATTTATTTACTAATAATTTAATAAATATATTCATACGATGATAAAACGTGAAAAATATTTCTGAAGAATTTTTTAAAATACAATCTAGAAGGATTCTCCTGAAAACTTTACAGTGCTGTTCAATTCTAAAGCGATCTTAATTGTTCATTAATTGTGAATACGATAAAATTAAGGTTACTATTCCTTAGTAAAACTTAATGAATCAAAAAAGTTCAGAAGGTATCAACGAAAATCATGACAATTTTTTTCATAAGAGTTCACAAAGTTGTATTATGGACTGGTACCAAAAACCGCAAAAAATTAGAAAGGTTCTTTTACATCAGAATCTTTCCAAACCTTAATGTACATGTTCACCGGGGTATTTCACCTGAATACGGAGGACATTTATAACTAATATAGGTAGCTAGGAGAGTTTCCGTAGCCGATGGAGATCCACGGCTCCACCAAAGTTTTTCCTATGTATTTTGGTGCCTTGAACACGAATTTCGAGGGTGGATAGCTGGAAAATAGTTAGGAAAATCTCTAAAGTAAATTTTCTGGTTGTTAATTCTTCGCAGAAAAACATAATTTTTCGTGTTTTTCATCAAATATTAAGTCGAAAATATTCTTATCAATTTTGCCGTACATTGCACTATTTCTCTGTAAAAACATCATAAATATAAAAAAAACTCATTTTGCCATTTTTAATGATTTTTTTATTTTATTGCACTAATCATTGGTGACTAATATAATTAAAAATTTTTACATTTTAATTAGCTAAAATTATTCTTTAATCCACCAACTGTTGATAAAAAAAGAATGGTTTAGGCTGGTTGCGGTCTTCCTTTAATTTTTCACGAATAATTGAACCGCTTATTCAGAAAGTACCGCGCAACGGTGCTCACATGAAAAAGTCAGGTCGGAAAATAGGGGAGATTGCTATAGTAACATTAAAGTCCACGGATCCAAAAATTTTTTTTATATATTTTGTCACTAAACATTAATTTAAAGGGGGTGAAGTCGGAAAATGTCTAGGAAAATTTGTATGATATAATTTCCAAAAATTTGATAAGTCTATTTTTCAAATAAAAAACATTTTGTCGCTTATTTCATGCAATTTTCATGCCAAAGTTATAAAAAAAAATAAGTTTTATAATTTTTTTTAATTTTTCATATTAGAATGAGACTATTGTTACAGTGCAGCAGAGATTAGAATAGGATTTCCTAAAATTTTATTTCATTAGCTAAATTTATGTTATAATTTATAAATACGTTTAATTAATCGTTATTTGTATTTTAATCTTATTACATTTTTTACATGTAGAATTTTTGCTACAAAAACAATATGTACAGTACGCTATTCATTATTTTATGAAGTTTAAAAAACTTGTGTTTTTATAATTTATAAAATTTTTTAACGAAGTACAATTTTTTTCTGTGAACTACTCTTTTACTGTTACATATTTTGTAAAAATATATCTTTTTAATAAAAAAAATAGGTATATGATTGATTGAAAATATTAATTTTAATTAATTTAATTTATGTATAACCCTGTTGAAAAAACTCACTGACATGGTAACATTTTTTTTTAACTATTAATAATTGAATTTATTGATTTGTTGATTGTAATTCTTTAATCATTTATTTTATTTCCGCAATTCAATCCAAAATATCCTTAATTTATAATCCTTCAGTTGAAAATTGAGGCAGCACACTAATTATAACACATCCAAAATAATTTATAGCAGCATCATCAGTGTCACAACCAAATTTTAAAATTGCTAAGCATAAACTTTCAAAACGAATGTCAGGAAAAAGTAATTAACATTGTAAAAGAATTTTTTTATTACAGATAACTATTATGGGAAAAACTTTTTTGAAAATGAAATCATATAATCAAATTATCCATTAAAAAGTAAAACTATTCCTTAAAAATCTTTAAGATTTTTATCAGTATTAATATTAGCAATTTTTCCTAAATTAGAATTTTTTTTATTTTAAGTAACATAGAAAAAATAACCCGTTTGTGTAACTGATTAAAAACTGCTCACTTGTTTAAAAAAAATCTGGTGGCACTCATATATATATATATATATATATATATATATATATATATATATATATATATATACCTGTGTGTGTGTGTGTGTGCGCATGTGAATTGACATAAAATATCCCATGTATATGTATATACATATATTCATAAGCCCATGTGTGTGCGTGCATGTGCCTTGACAGGAACAGCCCCATATATATATATATATATATATATATATATATATATATAAGAAAAATATATACAAACTCAAGTACGTGTGTCATGCATGTAAATTGACATGAAACGTCCCGTGTATATAAACCTGTGTGTATGTGCGCGCGTGTGAATTAACATTAAATATCCCATGTATATGTGTACACAGATATACACACATATATATGTGTATATATATATATATATATATATATATATTCATAAGCCCATGTGTGTGCGTACATGCGAATTGACAGAAACGGTCCCATATATATAAATACAAATTTCAAATACATGTTTAGATGTGTTTGCGTGTTCGAGTTGACAAGATATGTCAAATATATGAAAACCGGTGCGTGCGTGTTGACATGATACGTCCCATATATGTGAACCTAAGGGCGCTTGGATAGGTGTGTTAGAGTTGTCATGAAATGTCCCATATATATAAACCTGTATAGGCGTGGGTAATAATTGACGTGAAAAATCCTATGTATATTAACGTGTGTGCATGCATGCAAATCGATATGAAATGTACCATATGTATAAACCTGTGTGTGTGTGCGCGCGTTCGAATTGACATGGAAAATCCCATGTATATTAACGTACGTGTGCATGCATGCGAATCGACATGAAATGTCCAATATATATATATATATATATATATTCATATATATATATATATATATATATACATATATATAAACCAAAATATATACGGGTCAACGGGTGCAAGTTGACATGAAACGGACCATGTATATATATATATATATATATATATATATATATATATATATATATGGAATAACTTGCTATCCCTTGTATATACAAAAGGAATGGCGAGTTGTTCTTAGGGAACGCAAATTATTTTTCTTATATACATAGATAAAAAACCAATGTTTATCTATTCCTGTAACTATTCTTTTTAGTGTTCTTTTTTAGCTTGTAAGAGACCTAACATGTTTTCTGTCCTCCATAAATCACGAACCCGTTGATTCTCTTGTATCCAGAGTCTACTGTAATACAAAAAGACAGATGATACGACCGTTACTTCAGTTATGTTTAAAAATCTTATTTTGGCGTGCAATAGGCGTAATTTAGCTGTAAATACATCGAATAGTAGCTTTATGACTCTAAAGAGATAATGATCTTTAAATTTTTGAATTTGGAACTTAATTGAAATCATTTAATTGTTCAAATCTATCGAGTTCGTGATTTATGGAGGACAGAAAACATGTTAGGTCTCTTACAAGCTAAAAAAGAACACTAAAAAGAATAGTTACAGGAATAGATAAACATTGGTTTTTTATCTATGTATAAGAAAAATAATTTGCGTTCCCTAAGAACAACTCGCCATTCCTTATGTATATACGAGGGATAGCAAGTTATTCCATTTATATATATATATATATATATATATATATATATATATATATATATATATATATAGGAGTTATAGTTATCTGTCTAGTATTTGTCTCTGTTTTTCGCGTACAGTGGACGTCATTTGCCTATGAATACATTGAATAGTAGCTTTGAGACTCTAAAGAGATGACCAAAGTCATAAAAACATAAAATGCAGCAACGATGCAAAGTAGATATGTAATAATTTCAGAATTATTTTATTTTTTTAATTGTTTTGTAACAGCATCCAAGTATTCCTAAAGTAATCACGCACATTTTCAATGTATTTTTTCACGTAGAATCCAATAAAGCTATGTTTCTTTCTCTAAAAATGATTTGTGAGTTGCTAGAGACCAATAACCGACAGAAAACCTATGAAAAAATGGTTTTTCGAGTTTTTCGCCATGGCGCCATGCCAGAATCGAATTTTTGTCATTATAAATTGTATTTGTTTTTTAAAAATACAAATTTTAAGCCCAGAAAATTGCTTGTAGCCCCTCCCTGAGCAAAGTTACGGAGATTTTATGATTTAAATGTTATTTTTAGGTTAGAAAAACTGCTTTCTAGGACTCGCAAAAAATCACAGTTGAAGAGAGTGCTAAGACCTAGTCATATGTTTTTCGCGGGATTAATATCATTCATCCTTCCAGATAAAAAAAAAATTTTATAAAAATGTGATTTTTAGGTTATGTTGAGGTTAGGGTATGTGTTAGGAAACTATAAATATAACAAAACCTAATCTCAATTACTATAAAAACAAGAAAAAATATTAGTTTTGAAATATATGAGGGAGGGCATTTTACCTATCTTAACGGGGGGTACTCTTTTCTAATAAGCACAGCGCGGCTTAGGTTTCGTGCTAATGCAACGGTAGCCGGAAACTCTCTGAAGCGCCTCACGGCCGGCGAGCTTCTCTCTCGCGTGCTGGTCGTCAGGATACGCACTTCTTTACTCGTCTTAGACGAGATATATGACCGAGCGTCTATCCTATTTTAATACCTAAGCGCGCAAGATTCAAATACGGTGTGTGTGGGTGTGTGCGTGCGTGCGTGCGTGCGTGCGTGCGTGTGTGTGTGTGTGTATGATTTCAGTACGCCAAAAATATCTCGGGAACTACTCGATGGATTTGCTTAAAATTTCGCATGCAATTTATTTTTTAACACGGCGTTCGGAAAATCCGTTTTTCGGTGCCACATTTCCGTACCGAAAATGCCTGCTTGCCACATGAAAAATTAAGCGTGTGAAAAATTAAAAAACGTGCAGAAAATAAATTTTCTGCACGTTTTTTAATTTTCCACACGCTTAATTTTTCGTGCGACAATCAGACATTTTTGGTACGGAAATGAGGCACCGATAACGGATTTTCCAAACCTTGTGATAAAAAAAACTGTACATACCACGTGCAAAAAATAGGTCTTTGCTTCACGCGCGTTGCCGCTCTGGCTGCGCTCAAGCGGTAATCTTCGCGCGTGCGGCAAAGACCTATTTTCTGCACTAGTTAACTAAATATCATTTTTTGTTTAACTAAGGGGAAAATATTGAAAATTGATCTTTTTAGCTCAATTTTTTTTAGAGCCATTTTAAGAATTTTAAAAAAATTTTGATTTTTCATTTTTTTGGTATTTTACGTAAACTACTCGAAGAATTTTCTTGAAAATTAGTATGGATATCATTTGCAACTGCCAGAAGAAGAATAACTTTTACTAACTAATTTTCTTAGCGCACTTTTAATTTTAGAGCAATTTGAAAATTAAAAAAAAAAAATTTTTTCCTCATTTTTCTTTTATTTTATGAAAACCATTCGATAGATTTGCTCCAAAATTTGTATGCAAGTTATTTGCTATTGTCTGAAGAAAATTAGCTTCAAAAAACTCATTTTTTTAGCGCAGTTTTAATTTAAAGTATTTAGAAAATTTTTAAAAAAAATTTTTTATTTTTTATTTTTTTTTATATTACACAAAAACCATTCGTTAGATTTTCTCTAGAATCATTATGCAAATTATTTGTTATTGCCTTAACAAAACAAGCTTTGGAAAACTTATTTATTTAGCGCAGTTTTAATTTAAGAGAATTTTGAAAATTAAAAAAAAAAATTTTTTATTCTTTTTGGGTTTTACGTAACCTACTCTAAGAATTTGTTTAAAAATTTGTATGGTAATTATTTGCTACTGTTAAAATAATAAAAACATTTGAAAACTGATTTTCTTGGTATACTATTAATTTTAGAGCATTTTGAAAATTTTAAAAAAAGTTGTTAGTTTTTAATATTTTTCAATTTTACAAAAACCATTTGATAGATTTGCTCCAAATTTTGTATGCAAGTTATTCGCTATTGTCTAAAGAAATTAAGCTTTGGAAAACTTATTTTCTTAGCGCAGTTTTAATTTAAGAGAATTTTGAAAATTTTTTAAAAAAATTTTTCATTTTTTTTGGGTTTTACGTAAACTACTCTAAGAATTTTCTTGAAAATTTGTATGGACATTATTTTTGACTGCCAAAAGAAGAAAAACTTTCACTAACTGATTTTCTTAGCGCACTTTTAATTTTAGAGCAATTTGGAAATTTTGAAAGAAAATATTTTTTATTATTTTTCTATTTTACGAAAACCATTCGATAAATTTGCTCCAAAATTTGTATGCAAGTTATTCGCTATTGTCTAAAGAAATTAAGCTTTGGAAAACTTATTTTCTCAGTGCAGTTTTTATTTAAGAGAATTTTGAAAATTTTGAAAAAATGTTTATTTTTCATTTTTTTCTATATTACACTAAAACCATTCGATAGATTTGCTATAAAATTATTATGAAAATTATTCGTTATTGCCTTAATGAAACAAGCTTTGGAAAACTTGTTTTCTTAGCGCAGTTATAATTTTAGAAAATTTAAAAATTTTGAAAAAAATTTATTTTGAATTTTTTATTTTTTTTGGACTTTACGTAAACTACTCTAAGAATTTGCTTAAAAATGTGTATAGAAATTATTTGATACTGTTAAAATAATAAAAACATTGAAAACTGATTTTTTTGGAATACTTATACATACAATTGGGGTTACGATTGGAAATTTCGTTGTCATCGTTATTTTAAAGTACAAATTTATAAATAAATATTAATGTTAGATAATTTTTTTATATTAAAATCACATTTAAATAAATATAAAAAAATTAATGTAACCCAAAGAGCTCTATGAGAAAGCGTTCCACCAAAGCACTTGGCAGCGTTTCTTTTCTTATAAACTGACTCTTCTTTTTTACTATTGGTCAAATCTTGAAAATTGTTTCCCCTCTTATATTTTCACTAATTTTTTTTTAGCTATTGATTGAATCTTGAAATTTATATTCCCTTTTTTATTTTCACCATATTTTCTTTTTTAATATTATACGAATCTTGAAACTTGTATCTCCTATTATATTTTTATAAACTTTTCTTTTTACTATTGATTGAACAGTAAAATTTGTATCTCAACTTATATTTTCATCAAGTTTTATTTATTATTGGTCGAATCATAGAATTTGTAGTCCTTCTTACATTTTCTTTACCTATAAAAGGAAAGCTTTTTCTTGGACTAGTTCACTTTGTAAATCACAATCAGTGAGATTTATGCTTAATTATTGCGTAACTTCGTATTGATCGGTCTAGTATTGTTTCAGTGTTGAAAATAAAAAATCAAAATGACTTTCATCGATTTTTTGAACGTCTTGTACAATCACTTCGTGATACCCTATGAACTATAAGCGAATTGATCGAAAAAAATTTTTCATTTTTTTGGATCTTACGTAAACTACTCTAAGAATTTGCTTAAAAATGTGTATAGAAATTATTTAATACTGTTAAAATAATAAAAACATTTGAAAACTGATTTGTATGCAAGTTATTTGCTACTGTCTGAAGAAAACAAGTTTTGGAAAACTAATTTTCTCAGTGCAGTTTTAATTTAAGAGGCGGTCGGAACCAAATCGGTGACTTAGTTCGGTGCTTGTAATAAATGCTTATAATAATTTATTCATTTATTAATATAGTAAAAATATAGTCATTTTCTCTAGTCATGTATATAAAGAATAATTTAAAATAGTTAAAGCCACAAAAATATAAAAAATATTGTTATAAAGCGAAAAATGCCACCTAACAATCGACACGACAGTTTTTTGCATGCGGTATATGTCAAGTCAGTTTGATATTTGTAATAAATGCTTATAATAATTTATTTACTTATTCATATGGTAAAAATATAGTCATTTTCTCTAGTCATGTATATAAAGAATAATTTAAAATGGTTTAAGCCATAAAAATATACAAAATATTATCGTAAAGCGAAAAATGCTGACTTGATATATACCGCAAGTCACCGATTTGGTTCCGACCGCCTCTTAAGAGAATTTTGAAAATTTTCATACAAATTTTTATTTTTCATTATCTTCTTTCTTAGCGTGGTTACGATTAGAAATTTCGTTGTCATCGTTCTTTTAAAGTACAAATTTATAAATAAATATTAATGATAGACAATTTTTTATATTAAAATTAGATTTAAATAAATATAAAAAAATTAATGAAACTCAAAAAGCTCTATGAGAAAGCATTCCGCCAAAGCACTTGGCAGCGTTTTTCTATTCAGTTTCCAAAATCATTTCCGTTGAATGCAATTCAAGATGGCTAGAACACATGATAATAATTAAATGGTTAGAAAGGCTATTTATTAGGATTTCCTGAAGATAATGTCTATATTTGTGGCATTCAAGAATTTTAAAATACGTCAGAAAATCCTTTCATTATTAAAGAAATAAGTTTCTTAAACTTGAGAAATAAAGCAATTTCAACAGCCTATCTCTTCCAACCTCCGATGACTTGAAAGAAATTATAGGCCAGTTAAAATAAGGTTTTGTTCTGCCAAAATTAGTAACTGGCAACGACCTATGCAATCATTTAAAAGATAGTCCATAGATGTTGACTTATATGTTTTGGACAAGCAACTATGATTTATTAATTAGTTATTAACAAATTAGTGCAAAAAAACGCGTTTTTTTTTGTTTTTTGCTAATAAAACGAAAACTATTTGACGAATTACTATGATGTCGATGAAAAAGTTGTAGAGAATTGAATTATCAACAAAACGAGAGGTCAAACGATCTGATCGGTTTATTAGAACCGAAGAAAATTCGGAAAAACCGGAAAATTTTTCATATTTTTTTTTAAATTTATAACTCTGTTGTTTATTATTATTGACAGCTGAAATTTGGCACAGAATTAGATAATTATATCTACTTTTAACATGCCAAAGGCAGATATTATCGAATAATTAGTTTCTGTGCAATTGCAATTTTTTTTTCGGTATTCCTCCCTTCTTTATATTACCGATTGCGAACATCATACATACATTTTTAAAAGGGTTTTGAAAACTAGAAACAATATACTATTAAACGTATATTCTAAGTTTTCATTAAAATTGTGAAAAAGGGTAAAATATGCACTCGAACATCGACGTAAACGGTCGAACGCGCGGTACACAGCAAAAAGTGGGGATGGAGGGGAAACTGTAAAATACCTTTAGATTTCATTATTCGTGAAATCTGAATAGGAAATCAGATTAATATTAAAAACACTTTAATATAAGTGCATTAATCGCCAAAAACAAGTCAGTTAAAAAATTGAACGTTTCACGCCGCGCGCCGGTATATCTATATATATCGTTTCTCCTAAGTTTTTTTGATTTCTCATCGTGTTGCTTCATTTATAAAAAAAAACCACAAAAATATTAAATTAAATTAAACGATATCAAATTGAATATAAAAAATAAATTTTAATATTTGATTTCAGTTTTTTCAACATTGGACTGAGATCTTTAATCGTCCTTCTTTTTTTTGAGGTGCTCGATCTCGATTTTAAGTTTAAACAACTCGAGCTTGAATCATTCGAACTCGAACTGCTGGAGCTTATTGATAACCTCGACCTCGGCTTAATTTGAGCTGGAATCCTAGTTACAGCAGCAATTTGCGTAAGTGGTGATGCTGAAAAAAAATAAATTTTTAGAAAATATTTTAAATAAATTTATATGTTAATTTTTAGATAAAATATACTTACAGGTCTGCATAGTTTCCTCCTGGCTCCTGTTTACCCTCTGGTAGTCCGAGAGCCCAACATTTTTTTTTAAAATGATAAGCATCAAGCTAATTTTTTAAGTGTAGCTTCGTTACACAAAGACGCCCTATCTGTTAATTTATGAAAATTTAGTGCAACGGTAGCTTTAGCTTCCAGCAGTCGTCAAATATGTCGATTTGATGAGTCGTAAAAATCGACAAGAATCAAATTCTTCCTTAGTTAAATTTTAAGGTGAATTAGAGAAAAGTGCAGAAAAATGCTTGTCCTATAAATTCACTGGTATCTATGATGAGTCCCCCATCCCATACATATGATAGTTAATTGGACATGGGTATTGATCAGTATCAAGCTGATTTTTACACTATAATATATGAAATTTAAAGGTAACCTTGTCCTAAAAATAGTGTGAAAAGTTTTCCCAGTCCCCCTTCTGAAATTGTCAAGTAGACGTCTACCCTAGACCGACAAGCATCAGTAGGATAAGAGTAACACTTGCTGCCAAGGCGAATTCTTCAATAAAAAATGATGTGTCCTACAAAAATGTTGGAAAGTTTTTTTCGTCCTACAAAAAATGTTATGCAATATCATTGTACCTTAAAATCTCTTTTTCATGTTGTTGTCAAAATTAAAATAGTACACTAAAAAACTTTTCGTACGAAAACACTAGACCAAAAAGTGTTTTGGCACGAGCGTATTGATGCTCTACTTTACGAATGTTCGTAGTTATTCAGCACGAAGATCGTAGAGCATGAGCTGTAGAAAACGGTACAAGTAAAACCCCTTGACGCTTGAAATAAAGGGCTATGAATTTCGTAAAATATATGATTGGTACTAATATCATATGTGCATACTTTGAATTTCATAGCACAGACTATGACTTACGTAGTGAAACAACACGAACATTTAAACCTCAAAAAGAGAGTTGAGTGCGGTTCTCCCACTCCTTTACATAAATAGCAAATGAGGGGAAAAGATAAAACTCACGCCTTATAAGAAAAATGGCCTCGATTGGAATGGCGTTCTGGAATAACATTTATATTATTTACATAGATATACAATTAAAAATACATTTTCATTTTTTTACGCAATCCAAATGTAAAAAAAATTCAATTCTGTATTTTAAAAACCCAATATTTTAAAGAAATTTTTTAATCTATTTGTTAAAATAATTCTAATTATTGTGTCAGGCAAATTTTCCTAATAAATTAATGTTAAATATTTTTATTGTTAATCTATAGTTTTATCATTTTTTGGCATAATAAATATGATTTTATTTTTTAGTTAATATTTATTTTGTTTTAATGAAATATAAATTATATTTACACTGAGAAAAATATTTTATTGAATCAATGAAAATTTAATTAAAACAATTAAATAATTTAATCATAATATCGCAAATAATATTTTATGAATATTAATTAAAAATGTAATTGACTTTATGCAATATTTGAGTGGACTAAGTTAGGGCTTTGTTTTGAAGTAATCAAAAAAGTTATTAAATTAATTAAATATTCAATTGAAATCTAAAATCAAAATATTTGATCGAAAGAATTTTTCATTGAATCAATGCGATGTGAGTCTCTTCACTAGATATGTACCTAGGGTAGCCACTAGGGGAGAGATTAAGGACTTCGCGGTGCCCTTCATGCGTACTGAGACTGGAAGAAATTCCTTTCAAGTTCAAGGTGCGCATTTTTGAAACTCCCTGCCTGCTTATATAAAAAATCTTCCATCGCTCGGCAGGTTTAAGTCGGCTTTGAGGACGTACTTACTCGACCTCGAGTGAAATTAGATTTAAGTATTTTAATTTTTGTGTTAATTTATTTTGTTTTGTCCTATGTATAGATTTAAGGTGTAAATGTATTTATTAGCGTGTATGATGGATGAATGTATGCGGAAAGTATGAGTGGTTCTGTTTTTATTAGAAGTCATGACATCTTCGGTATTGTTTTTATTCTTTAAATGTAATTATTATTTTATTTTTTAATTATTTACTATTACTTTGTTATTGTATTGTTCAATTTTATTTTTATAGTATTGTCCAATTTTATTTTTATTGATGTCTGTGATATCACTTTTACATGGTGACTTACTGATACAGTATTATATATTAATTTTAATAATTGACTGTGATATCTTATCTTATTATGTGCAATACTTTTTATAGAATTATTACTTACTATTTCATGTATTACACGCCTTTTTGTACTCTTTTTACAAAATAAATAAATATCTATATCTATATCTATATCTATATCTATATAATGCGATAATTTGTTCATTCAATTACTATTTCATTGTTATTATTAAAAATTTGATTGATTTAATGAAACATTTTATTGAACATTAAAATAATCAGATAGAATTAATAAAATAAGTAATTAAATTAATAGAATATTTTGTTAATTTTATAAAATGTTAAATAATATTAATTTCATATTTTATGACCATAATTGAATATTAGATTATTTCAATAAAATGTTTTATTAATTATTGAAGAGATTAATGGTATGAATAAAATAATTAATCGAATTAATGAAATATTTCGTTAGCTGAACAAAATTTTAGATGTTATTCATAAAATAAGCAACTGACTTGATTAAAGATTTATTCATTTTAATTAAATATTTCATTAAATGTTCAGATTATAATATTTATTTAATTATATCGATTAAATATTAATTAGATCAATTAAATATTTAATTAGATGAATTAAATATTTAATTAGATGAACAAAATTATATTTGTTGTTAGTACTTCATTAGATTTTTTTATTAAACATTTCATTATATTAATATAATAATTTTTTATATTAATGAAATATTTAATTATCCCAATGAAATATTTAGTTGATAATAATTCAAAACTAAAAGTTTATTTTTATATTTTATTAATTGATTCATTTTAATATTACTGATACTCTTACTTACCATTTACGTTTTTATATTCGTTCCTACGATATAATTATAGTAAAAGATGTTTTGATACACAACTAATTTTCCTATTTCTAACATCGCCACATGATACGCATGTATCCGCTTCCCTACTCGCTCGCATAAATTACAATTATTAATAATCTTTTTGTCGGCCTTATATACAAAATGATTTGAAGTCTCTGCACTTGCGGATAACGCAACTGAGGTAGTAGCGACCTCTTGAATAAAATATGAATTAGATAACGCAAAAATTCAAAATATTTTAAAGATCTGATTCTAAATTTTATTAATCCAATTATTTCGTGAGGGATATAAAAAAGCGTTTCATTAAATCAAGAAAATATCATATTCGTTTAATTAAATCACTGCCATGTAAAATCAGATATTAAATTTTATTTGAAGAAATATTTATTAAACCAAATATATTTATTTTATTATTTTTATCAAGTTGTTATTGGAACAAGAATATATTTCACTGATTTAATTAAATATTATATTAACACTTCCATTAAATTACTTTAATGTTCAATAATATATTTGATTATCTTAATGAAATATTTATTAAACCAAATATATTTATTTTATTATTTCTATCAAGTTGTTATTGAAACAAGAATATATTTCACTGATTTAATTAAATATTATATTAACACTTCCATTAAATTACTTTAATGTTTAATAGTATATTTGATTATCTTAATGAAATATTTATTAAACCAAATATATTTATTTTATTATTTCTATCAAATTGTTATTGAAACAAGAATATATTTCACTGATTTAATTAAATATTATATTAACACTTCCATTAAATTACTTTTACTTATCCCCTGGCGAAAAGTACGTTAAAAGACGTCTACTTCGCGAGAGAGGAGCAAAGCATTATCCACGGCGGCTCGGCGCACTAGGGATGCGCAATCGTTTTGACGCTCTGTTTTTCACGGCAGTTAAGAGTAGAGAGGGTTACGTCTATCCTTCTCTGTCCGCCGGCTTTAAGCATTGACTCTCTCCCTCTCTCTTTCTTTTTCATAAAGAATAGAGAGGGTTGCGTCTATCCTTCTCTGTCCACCGGCTTTAAGCATTGACTCTCTGCCTTTCTCTTTCTTTCTCTTATATGTACAATAAAGGTAGCCGCGAATAGAGGGGGCTATGTCTAGCCTTCCTTATTTGCCGGTTACAACAAGTATTAAGGGTATAGCGGAGCTCGCTACCTTCTAAAATAATTCATCAATATTTTAATTCCAAGTTCACGAGTAAACGGTACGTTAGATCGAGTTCTTTCATAACAGTAAGAAAATTTGTAATATTAAACTTGAGTGCGGACAACTTACAAAATTTACCAAAACACTGAACATAAAAAGTAATAAACAATTTTTGGGTATATAGTATTTTGAGGTTAGGTTTATCGAGCTTGATATCTAATTTCCATTCCAAGCTTATAAAAAAATAACAAGTCCAAATGAATTTTTATTTTAACAAAAATTATTGTATTAATAAGGCTTTAGTGTGGACAAGTCATAACAATTGTTTAAACTACAAATTTAAAAAGATATCAATAAAATAATAAAAGCAAAAATTGTGTCCAGCAGCTCCGACATCCCGTTAAGTATCTTTTTCTTTATCTTTCTTATAGTAATTTTAAATATTTTATTATTAAAATCTAACTTGTTTTATTTTGTGAATTATAAATTGCAGTGTGTTATAAAGTGTGTGAATTGTAAAGTATGTAAATTATAAAATGTGAGTGAAATATTGATGGTTTATTTTAATGGTTTATCATCAGTGGGAGAAGGGCAGAGAAGGATAGAGCATACTCGGTCGAAAGCAGCAGGCAATTCATCGCGATATTTTTATTTTAATGATTTATCATCAAAAACGAATTATTACAACGGGTAAGTTGGACGTACTTTTCGCCGGAGATAAGAAAAAATCGTATACTCACCTCGGGAGAGAAGTGAACCAGCAATTGTTCGCGTATTGGGCAATCTATACGCGAATATTTAATGGTCAATTTTTCACCCTCGGTGAATAATATACTATTAATATTTAATAATATATTTGATTATCTTAATGAAATATTTATTAAACCAAATATATTTATTTCATTATTTCTATTAACGGCATGTTGGAGCTGCAGCAATAGAGTTTTGCTTTTTTTATTTTATCAATATCTTTTTAAATTCTTAAATTAAACAAATATAATGACTTGTCCGCACTAAAGCTATATTTATACAATAATTTTTGTTAGAATAAAAAATCATTTGGACTTGTTATTTTTTTATGAGCTTGGATTGGAAATTAGATATCAAACTCGACAAACCTAACCTTAAAATACAACATATTGAAAGTTTTTATTATAACTTTGTATGTATAATATTTTGGTGGATTTCTTGAGTTGTCCGCACTAGAGTTTAATCTTACAAATTTTTTCTTTGTAGCAAAGAAACTCGACTAAACGCATCGTTTATTCATAAGTTAAGATTGGAAATATTATTAGAAGGCGGACAGCTTCGTCATGCTCTTAAGTTGTTATTGAAACAAGAATATATTTCACTGATTTAATTAAATATTAAATTAACACTTCCATTAAATTACTTTAATGTTCAATAATATATTTGATCTTCTTAATGAAATATTTATTAAACCAAATATATTTATTTTATTATTTCTATCAAATTTTTATTGAATCAAGAATATATTTCACCGATTTCATTAAATATTGTATTAACACTTCCATTAAATTACTTTAATGTTCAATAATATATTTGATTATCTTAATGAAATATTTATTAAACCAAATATATTTATTTTATTATTTCTATCAAGTTGTTATTGAAACAAGAATATATTTTACTAATTTAATTAAATATTATATTAACACTTCCATTAAATTACTTTAATGTTTAATAATATATTTGATTATCTTGATGAAATATTTATTAAACCAAATGTATTTATTCTATTATTTCTATCAAGTTGTTATTGAAACAAGAATATATTTCATTGATTTAATTAAATATTATAATACTTCTACTAAATTACTTTGATGTTTAATAATATATTTAATTATCTTAATAAAATGTTTACTAATTTTAATGTATTTATTATATTATTTTTATCAAGTTTTGATTATAAGAAGAATATATTACATTGATTCAATGAATTATTATATCACCTCTATTAAATTACTTTACTGTTCAATAATATATTCAATTATATTAATAAATATTTAATAATGTCAAGATTATTGTTTTATTCTTTCAATAAATTTTTAATAGTAACAAAAAGATATTTCATTATTTTAATTAAATATTGTATGACTTATATTAAATTATGTCACTGATCAATGAAATATCTAATTATTTTAATTCAATATTTAGTTGCTTTGATGAATACGTTTTTTCTCTTTATGAAATGTATGATTGATTCTATGAATTATCTCATTGTCTTTTAATCAAATAATTTCATTGCTATATTATAATTAATTGGATGCATTAAATTAATATAATTTTTAATTGATTCAAATATTTCATTTATTTTGTTCTATAAAATTATTTTATTACTTTTATTATTTAATTATATTGCGTCTATGAAATCAGTAATTAATTGAATTAATTTTTATTTTTAACAATTAAATATTTTATCATTTATGTTCCAATTAAATATTTTGTTGTATTAATTAATTTCTTTATCAGATCGATTAAATAATTATTTGAATCAATTAAATTTTTTTTTGATTATATCATTTCATTGATTCAATGATTTTTTTTCTCAGTGTACATTAAAACTTCTTGATAATACTATTGGTTCTAGTTTTTATAAAATAATCATTTGATGTGAAGATATATTTGTTACATTCTATTGAAGATAATAGTATATGCATGTAAGCAAATATTTTATAACTACATTAATAGTAAATATAAATGAAATTTGATTAGTTTTATAAAATTATTTTGTCAGTATCACTTATTTGAGTAATCCTCTAGAACTTTTCAAATAATTTTTTGACCGTCCGTGCGTGAAGCTCAATTTCGCACACGATTCACAAAGTGACACGTGAAAAAATTGAGCTTCTTACACGTCATGTCAAAACATACAGTTCGATGCTTGTGCGAGAAAGTGATTTCTTGCTTGTGTGACAATTCACCCTCGCTTCGCTCAGGCGCAAACCACTACACGAGGAAAAAATGACTTTCACGTACTAGTATCGAAATATACTATTTAAACAATTCCTATTCGGTTATTTTGAGAAAAACAAAACTTTTTTGATCTTAAATTTTTTGTTTAAAATCTAAAAAATAAACCTCAATTTTTATAACTATATTGAAAGTTATTTTTAAAATTCTTTTAAACGTATCAAATGTTTTATGAAAAATCACGGTTTTGCATGAATTGTATATAAAAAGAACAAAATTTACAACTTTTTCTAGTAAGTTTTACTTTTTCACAGAGAAAGCACTGTATCAATAATAAATTTTTTTTCTTCATTAGCGAAGAACTATAGACACGCTCTATCATTGTCCCGCGGTTTGCAACTATCTCCTCATTAGTACGAATCATATATTCTATGAAATTCATAGCCCTCAACTTCGAGCGTCAGTAATTTTACTTGTACCGTTTTCTACAGCTGTTGCACTACGATCTTCGTGCTATATATAATAACTACGAACGTTCGTGAAGTAGAGCATTAATATGTTCGTGCCAAAACACTTTTTGGTTTTCATCATAGTGTTTTCGTACGAAAAGTTTTTCAGTGTAGAAACACAAATTAATTTCGACTTAATTAAATTAGGTTGATATAAAACTTTTTTATGAACTACTAATGAATACCATTTTATGTAAAAGATATAGAATTAATAAATGTTTAACCGTACAAATGTAGTATATATGCCTACTATATTTTGTTCCTTCTTTTTCGTGTGTAGAAAAATTCTTATTGATTTAAAAATATGTATATTATCAAATATAAAAATTAAGTTTAATTACGAAATAATCTTGAAAAAATAATGAAATTTGAATAAAGCTTAATATAAAAAAATCATGTATAATCAAATATTTTAATTAATTTAATAACTTATTTTAATATAATGTGTTAACCATTAGGACTGTATTTATTAATTTGTAAAGTTTAATTTATTAAACTTTATTTAATAAACTTGATTTATTAATTTTATAAATTTTTAATTGTTATTATAACTTATTTTTGTAATTTAGGACGTTGGTTCTTTAGGATAGGTATCCAAGAATGAAAGAATATGTATGTATATATATATATATATATATATATATATATATATATATATGCATATATATATTTTGAATTGAACTTATCTTTTTTCCTCCTTTTTAACCTTTAGTACAATAATTTTAGGCAAAGCGTAGCCTTAGACGGTAAGTATGAAATTAAGCCTGTGAGCTAAAGACTCTTGGGTTTTAATACTATGGTAAAAGACAGTCGCATTCTTTCGTATGTATGATATTATTGATACTTTTATAATTTCGAGGAAAAGATTGATTGAATTTTGCATGTGATGCAGTTTAGAGTTTGATCGCCTCTAATGCGTCGCATTCTCGTGTCTCGCATTCTCGCGAATGTATAACGTTATTGTTTGCTATCGCAGTCTCGAGGTAAAAGACTTGACATATGATGCGTACGGAGTTCAATCACTCTTGAGTATAATGTGCAAGATGAATATAAGTATGAATGTGCTATGAATGTTTGTCTTTGTTTACACGCCCTTCCTTAAAATTTTTCGTCCCGAAAAAAATTACAGTAAATTGTCAAATGATGGAGGAATCAGGTGAGTTTTGGGTGTATAAGAAGAGGATACTGAAAGTTGTATTGAGAAAACATTTGCAGCGGTGGTAATGTTGGCACAATGGTTGTAAGTTACTGTAGGTTCGAGTCGTTTAGTGTGACAACAGCAAAAATTATTCAATCTTGCCCAAAGATAAGAACTGATTATTATTATTACTTTGTGTATGTTTAACTTATACCCGATAAAGGCAGCAATCATAGAGAGAGCTACGTATCCCGAATAATGAAGATAATCCATTGCAGTTGAAATAAAAAAATGATTTCGTCTTCTTAATGTTAGTCTTTCAATTTCGTCTTGTATCTGTTCTAGGTTGTAAGCATGACTTGTTAGACTACTAAGGTCATGTTCTGAAAACGCCAATAAAGGAAGAGTTATATTCAAATTATCTTCATATAGTTTATTAAGTGTTAAGTTTAAAAGTGTGGTTGTATATGTAGTAGAGTCATGCGAAGTATGTAAATAATATGCAGTATTTAAAATAAAATATTTATCATCAAGCTTTACAATACTAGCTTGTGATATCGTTATATCTTTCTCATAATTTTTACAAAATACGCTGAATAACATTTCTTTTATAGGTACAATATAAAATTTATCATTTTCTATACGCTTCACAAAATCATGAGTTAAAGAGAAATAATGTTCTTTACGTTTGCCCGTGTCATTTAATAATATTCTATCGCAGGCGGATAATGAGTCTATTAGCCTAGGTAAAATTTGTAGTTTACATATTTTTGCATTGCCAAGTTGGTTACAATCATTTATACTCGATAAGGTCGTATATTTTGATATGTCATAGGTTGTTAGTACATATTGATTGGTTATGTCTAATATTGCCGTGTTTCCATAGGTAAAGGTTCGTATTTAAGGATTCTGTAAGGATCATTGTGGATAATGGGATATTTAGTAACTATTACGAGTCCGTCTATCTTAATGTATGATGTAAACGTCATAACTTGTAATATTGAAAAATAATTTTTCATTGTCGGTGTTATTAACATGTCATCGTATTACTGATTTTTATATAAACTTTATAGACCATTTATTAAAATTTCAGGTTTTAATAATGCAGGTGATAATATTTCATTTCTCGCTATATTTATAAAATTGAATAGGTCTGTTATATAAGTCTCATACTCTTCTAGCGATGCATCAATTTCTTGCAGACTAAGTAATACAATTTGATTGCCTTGATAATTGTTAAGCATTGTTGATATTTCAAGACTCCAGTTTATTAATTTATCTTCATTTTCTTTAAATATATAGAATTCTTTTGTAAATGAATCAAAGGTCTCTTTCATATACAATGTTTGATTTTTAATTGCTACTAACGAGTCTTCTGTATGTTTATATAGCTTGTCTATCTCTTGATTTATAGAATCGGCATCATCAAAGTTTAAGGTACCAAATAAGAATTTGCTGGCTATTCCTACAAAGTTGAATAATCCTTTCTTCTTTCTGTTGCGCTCTGAATGTAAAAAATAAAGATAATCTTGCGAATAGTTCATTTAGACGTTTTTCTCGATGCATTATGTAATCTTTTGCAGTACAGTGAACATTATTACATACTTCTTTGATTCTTATTAATCTGTTTTGCTTGTCTATTTTATTTTGTATAAGGAATGTAAGATTTATGCAATTACCAATAGTCCAAGTATCTTCGAACACATAAGCAGTTCCGTAATTTTTCTGTAACACTGGTATATTAGCTGGTGTAATTTCTATGTCTACTTTGCAGTGATAAAATGTATCAATCAACATGACTGTTAATATGATTATCGCCTTCATCTGTAACAAAGAAGGGATTCGAGATAAGCCTGATCTCATTAAAATGTCGCCTGAGAATTTTAGTTTTAAATAAAAGCTGGACGGTATGACTTTCATCATTGACTGTGAGAATTGTTGCTGGCCCTATAAATCCGCGCGATGTTCTAAAATTTACCCTATCCCCTGGTTGTGGGTTGATTCTTGAAGTTTGTCTGTTATCTACTGTATTTTTATTCATTTCTTTTTGTCTTTGTATATTTTCTCTCGCATCTTTTGCTTTCTTTGTATTTTCTTCCAGTCGTTTATTTAGTGAGTTTGACTTGTAATAGTTCCAATTTTCTTTAGGTAAGATTCGTCCAAAGAATAATTAATAAGGTATATATTTTGTAGTAAGGTATATTGGTCCATTATAAGCAGTAATGATTGGGTAAAAGCTTTTATTGTTTGAGACTGCTCCAATTATTCTTTTCTTCAAGGTCCCTATAAGTCTTTCTATTATACCGTTTGATTGTGGATGTAATGGAGTTGTTGGTATATATTCTATTTTATGTTTTTCTAATAAATTTTGAAATGCCCTTGATGTAAACGTAGCTGCGTTGTCACTTATTATTTTCTTTAGTATTTCCCATTCACTCATTAAATCTTCCATAGATCGGTAATTTGATCTAGATTCTTAATTTGATAAACTTTAGCATATCGTGAAAGCGCTTCTATGATAAAAAGTAATTTTATTCCTTTTTCTTCAGCATGATCTATATACCATAATTCGTTGATTTCATTTGGCGCGTTTACGAGAGCCTTAAATCTGCTGTTAAAATTTCTTTCCGCACAATATTCACAGGTGTCGATCCAATTTCTAACCTCTTCTGCTTTTGTTTCCTAACAATATTTACGTAGTTGGGACATAGTTTCATCATAAGCCCAATGAGCTTCGCTATGGGCTCTTGCTATTAATGTTTTTCTAGTCTTTTCACAATCCACATGAGTATGTGCTAGACTCTTAATTCGTATTCTTCTTGAAAAACGGGCAAGTTTTGATAATAAATCTTGAGCCGAAGCATCGTCAAAATTTCTTGATTCTATAATTTCTCCTTTATAATTAGGGTAATGATTACGTAAATAATTTATTGGTGATAGTATTAATTCTTCATTTGGAGTAAGTATAATGTCTTCTTTGCACGCTTGTTTTATTTCTATCTTTCCATATTTAGGTTCCTTTTCTGTCCGAAAGTATACAAGTGTTATCTCTTTTATACCTCTTTTGGCTGCTATAGTTTTTAAATGGTCTGTAGCATCGAAGAATTTCTTTCTGTTAAAACCTCTGAGTTCCAATATTTGTCCCTCTGTGTATTTAGACAGTATTTCCTTTAAAACTTGTTTTATGTCTTGATTATCAGTATTGTTATATATTATATCACCTTCTATAGCATTAACGTACTTTATTCGTGGATTCTCTCTTTTTGCAACAAATACTCGGCTAAGAGCATTGGCATTAGTGTTCAATTTGCCCTTTTTATATTTCACTATAGGTTGGAAGTCTATGATTTTTAACAAAAGTTTAAAAATTCTAGATCCAATTTCTGGTTATTTTGATTTTATGAGACCTGCTAATGGTGCATGATCTGTTATTGAAATAAAAGGTTTTCCATATAAAAAATGTCTAAAATGTCGCATTGCCCATACTGCTGCTGATAATTCCTTTTCGGTAGTTGAATAATTCTTTTCGGCTTGATTGAGTGTTCTTGAAGCATAGGCGCATGGTAAATCTTTTCCTTTCTTGTAATCACCTTGACTGAGAATTGCACCGAGTCCTTCGTTACTTGCATCTGTTGTTAGTATGAACATCTCTTCCAAATTAGGATATTTTAGTATAGGCGATGATGTTAATTTCTCCTTTAATATTTCAAAAGCCTTTTCGCATTTATTATCAAAGTTAAAAGTGACATTTTTACTCATTAATTTGTTAAGAGGTGCTGTGATTTTACCGCAATTTTTAATAAATTTTCTATAATATCCACATAATCCTAGAAATTGTCTGATTTCCTTTCGATTGGAAGGTTGTTTATAATTTCTTATACATTCTAATTTATTTGGGTTAGGATATACTTCTTTCTCTGTGATGAGATGTCCTAAATATTCAAGTTCTGGTTTTACATATTCGCATCTATCGGGTTGCAGTTTTAAGCTTGCAATTCTAAGTCGATCAAATAATATCTGTAAGTTCTTTAAACGTTCTTCAAAGGTTTTTGAGTATACTATAATGTCATCTAAATACACGAAACATATAGTGCCTATTAATCCTTGTAATTTTAAATTCATTATCTATCGAAACGTAGCAGGTGCGTTTTTAAGGCCCATTGGCATTTGTTTAAATTCCCAATGCCCTTTATGAGTAGAAAATGCAGTACGCTCTCTGTGTTCTGGTAAAACCGGTACTTGATAAAAACCTGAGGCTAAGTCAAATGCAGAAAAGTATCTCATACCTCCCAATTCAAGGATCAAGGATCTCATTTATTGACGGCAATGGGTAATTATCTTAGAGTGTGTATTCATTTAATTTTCTGAAGTCTATTACGACTCTATATTTTTATATTTCTGAAGCATCCATCTTCTTTGGAACACACTAAACAGGTGATACAAAAGGCGAATTTGACTTTGTTATAATACCTTCATTTTCAAATTTTTCTATTTGTCTGTCTATTCCCTTATGTAGCGATAATGGATGTCGATATAATTTTGAAACAACTAGTTGATTTATTGTTAAATCCATACGGTGATACATATTCTTGAGTGATGGTGCATTATCTCCTAGTTGAAAGATATCATTATATTCTTTAACTAATGTTTGTATTGCTCATACCTGTTCTCTCGGTAAATGTGATGTACGCGTATCGTCTATGATAAGTTTGTCACGATGATACTTTTCTGTCATGAATGTTTGTTTGTTAAATATTTGTTTCTGTAGAAAAATTGTTTCATAAATATTTTGTTTCTGTTCTTGAAATTCTTTTATCTCTATCTCAGTATTTATTTTTATTTCTTTTTCCGATTCATTAACGCTGTTAAGCGTTGTAGCTTTATTTCGTACCGTATATATTGCTGGTGTTATTATATCCTTTGGATCGGTTATTATGTATTCTCCATCTGGTATATCTATATCTATTTTTATAAGATTGACCTCTTGATTTACATAAACAGGTTTTTCATTAAACGTGAATTGTAAAGGGTTATTTTCGGCATCGAAAATTCTTATGTTTTGTTTTTCTGTATCTATCAATGCTTTATAATGTTGTAGCCATCCTCGACCCAACAGCTCATCCGCATCGAGGGGTATTTTATTGCTTGAAACGTGATATATAAAATCTTTTTCAAAAACATTCGATTTGCATTTACCCAGCATTGTGTGATTTCCGTTGACTATCTGTATTGTTTGTCTTTCTTCTGGTCGTTATTTTATAGGGTTACAAGTATTAAGATCCAATACTTTGTCTTTAATAAATGTTATACCTGATCCTGTGTCTACTAGGAATTTTAATAATTTTCCTCCTGTTCCTAAGGGTCGCATCTAAAGATGCCAGTGTTTTCCATCTGTTGGAAAGCTAGCGTCTTGCAATCCTAATCCTCCCAATAGTTCTGACGATCAGGTGGGGTCTTCGACTATGGCGCCGAATCCTCTTTGCTCTTTGAGGCATCAAAGCGAAAATTTACTCTTTGCGCATTTTGATGTTTGAAACAATGTTCTTTATCATGGCCGTATGTATTACAATGAGAGCATGTAGGTTCACTTTCCTTTTTATCCGATCGATAATTTTCTTGTCGATCACGCGAAAAACTTCTATCACGTGTGTAATTTTTATCAGGTGTCGAATGTTTCTCCCGATTCCTTGAGTCATATCTAGAATGACTTCTATCTCTCGAATATTTTTCATATTTATCTCTTCTAGATCTCTTATCATGCTTGTTGTGACTTCTGTTTCGAAGTTCTTCGTCTTCTGTCCGGAGCTTTTCTTCGTATAAAGCTTGTTGATAGGCGATGGGTAGAGTGTGTGGTCGATTTTGTTGACAACTAAGCGCAAGCCTTCTGGATACAATCCTCTTATGAATTTTTAAATTGCGTTTTTATTTTTATAACTTCTATGCATGTCTCTAAAATTGTCATTTAAGCCATCTATTAAAATCTGTATACGCCGATTTATGTTATTATATCTTTGTATGTAGTCTGCTACCTTTTCATTTGTTCTCTGCCGCATAAAACTACGCATTTCGGCTAATTGGTCATACTCAAGTTCCAATTTTCCAAAATGTGTATTTAAACATTCTTCAAGTTGCACGGCCGTAGTGACTTGATTTCTCGCAACTACTTCTTGTGCTTTTCCTTTTAACTTAACAGCTATTACTTTGCGTATAAGCGCTGATATTTCTTGCTCAGAGCTAAGTTGTCTAGATGCGCGAATAATTTGATCAATAAATGCGCTAACGTCTGTTGATCCGTCATACTCCCGTATTTCTGTTAAAAGTTCATGTATTAATAGGTGATGTTCCCGTGTTAGTTCTGGAAGCACATTTAATCTAGGGTTGTTGTCCCTAACTGCAGGTGGTCCACTTGGAAGCGGTGGTGGATTTTTGTTTTCCGTCATTTGAGTTGTTAATATTTGTAATTGTTCTGTCAACAAGATCAATTGCTTTTCTAAAGCATCGGCTTTTTCTTTTTGCCGTTGTAATTTCTGCACTACATTTTGTTCTTCTTGATCACATTGCGTTATATCTTCATTGGATTTAAATTTCTTTAATAAGCTATCCATTTTACTGGGTTTTAATTCTATTTTCAATTTATATAGTCCGTCGGTAGTATCGTAAAAATTATTAGATACGTCAGAGAGGGATGCAGGTGAACGTGCGGTATTTCCCGATCTTATGCTATCGTTATCGTCTTGGCGATAATCACAATACATACGCGGGTGATGTTCCTATGTGTCGACCTCTCAAGCGTGTGTGCTCCGGCTTTAGACGTTGTATGCCTTATAAATAATTTATAAATAAAATGAATGTTACAAAAAGTTAGACACGCCTTTATTTTTCGGCTTGTCCCGCTGTGTGCTTAAAATTATTGTACGACTTTAGGTCTTAAGGGAAGGTTTTAAGAGATGATGTTTTTGAAGATCTGGTTGGCTGCGTCTCTTTAACCGCTAACGGTGCAGTCCTCTCTTATTGTAGAGATGTTCCTCTCTTCATCCCTGGGGATGCAGACGTAGCTTGATGAACCCTTCAACTACTGGTAGTCAACTCCTGAGAGTGTGGGCTATTGTCACCAGATTAAAGATAAGTTTTCTTGATTTTTAAAACTCTCTGTTTCCTCCTGAGAGAAGAAATCCTGAGATATCGGAGTTTTGTTTAATTGTCTTTTATCACTTGGCTTCACTATCCTCTTCACGCTGCCACCAATTTATGTTAACCATCAGGACTGTATTTATTAATTCGTAAAGTCTAATTTATTAAACTTTATTTAATAAACTTGATTTATTAATTGTATAAATTTTTAATTGTTTTTATAACTTATTTTTGTAATTTAGGACGTTGGTTCTTTAGGATAGGTATCCAAGAATAAAAGAATATATATATATATATATATATATATATATATATATATATGTTGAATTGAACTTATCTTTTTTCCTTCTTCTTAACCTTTAGTACAATAATTTTAGGCAAAGCATAGCCTTAGACGCTAAGTATGAAATTAAGCCTGCGAGCTAAAGACTCTTGGGTTTTTATACTATGTTAAAAGACAGTTGCATTTTTTCGTATGTATGATATTATTGATACTTTTGTAATTTCGGGGAAAAGATTGATTGAATTTTGCATGTGATGCAGTTTAGAGTTCGATCGTCTCTAATGCGTCGCATTTTCGCGAATGTATAACGTTATTGTTTGGTATCGCAGTCTGGAGACGAAAGACTTGACATATGATGCGTACGGAGTTCAATCACTCTTGAGTATAATATGCAAGATGAATATAAGTATGGATTTGCTATGAATGTTTGTCTTTGTTTACAATGCGTACTTTATAAAAGATTAAAAACATGGTGAAAGCATTCATTTAAAATAAAGTTATCTAAATGGAAAAATCCAAATGCATTATTAATAAATTTTTTTTTTAGAAGAAATGAAAGAATCATAAATGTATTAAAATTACATCAAAAACATTGTGAAAGCGCTTTGAATAAAGAGTATTTACTTTAAAAAAAAAATCTTTATGAAATGTTAATTAATCTTTTTTTAATGGGAAAACGTAAATATAACAATAACTTAATTCATACCATAGTTTTTTTAAGTAATTCTAAAAAACAGAAGATTAAAAAAATGTTTACTTAACTTTATAAAAAAAGTAGAAAACATATCCATCAATTTCATCTTATGTTAAGGATTTTATAGAATGAATAAATGTACTCAAATAAGATACTTACTTCCTTAAATATTGCAAATGTCATAAAAACAGATCATTATAATAAATTTTTATCATTAAAAAAAAGTATATATTACAGCTGTGAATTTTATAGTATTCTAAAGTATTTTAAGATTTTATAAATGTATATAAAAAAATTCATAATTCAAAAGACATGTAAGCACAAAAAACAATAATGTATACTGAAATTTAATAATAAAATGTTCATGTAACTTATTTTTAATGTTTAAAATAATTACTAAATATATTTAGTTGAGCACTGAAAGACTTAGAGAGTTGTATTCACTCCCTATCGGCGTAAATCCAACTCTCAGTAGGGGAGTAGAGGGGTAGGAGTTACATTAACGCTGCCTTGGAGAGTAGAAGATACTCCTCAACTTTTAAAGTATGATTTACTTGCGATTCGCGATGTAAACACAAGTATTTTAGTTTAGGAAATTATGCAAAATGTAAGTTTACGAGCGGAATTTGTATTTAATGTATTTACAAAACTATATTGAGAAATAATTGTAAAAAGTAACCTACAAACAAGCAATATATTAATTGTTTATAGGTTGTTATTCCTAATATAAGCCCCTGAAATTAAAGGTTAGGATTTTTTAATCACGCAAAATTTTATGTAGTATAGTTTAATTATTAGTCTTAAATAAAGATTCTACTTGTAGTGTTACGTCATGTAAACTTTTCTAAGCTAAAATAATTGAGCTCACATCGTTGATTTCAAGTAAATCATACTTTAAAAGTTGGGGAGTATCTTCTACTCTCCAAGGCAGCGTTAATGTAACTCCTACCCCTCTACTCCTCTACTGAGAGTTGGATTTACGCCGATAGGGAGTGAATACAACTCTCTAAGTCTTTCAGTGAGGTATAATCTTATCAAAATTATTAAAACTATTGTAAATTGTTTGAGAACTATTTAAAAAAATTTTTTTATTAAAATGCTTTTTAAATTACTAATATTAAAAAATAAATCATATTAAAAAATAATATTTTCGTCCAAATAAATTATTTTATGTATTTTAAATCACAATACGGATTTGTTTGCATACATGGGTACACGCAATACATATACAATACTCATACAATACTCATGCAATAAACATGCTATGCATGCGATATACACACGCAAGACACATGCAATACACATGTAATACACACACAATACATATGCAATACACGCGATATACGCGATATACACACGCCCACCCACCCAAATGCACAAGAACAAAAAATTCTACCGATTTGTTTTTGAGAAAAATAAGGAATGCAAAAATATTATAAACATAATCTTTTACTTCAGCGTTCCTTACTTTTTTTAAATACAAATCAGTAGAATTTTTTGTTCTTGTGCATAAATATTTATAATAATAATATCTATTTCGCTTAACCTTCAATTTACAGATACACCGATTAATCCTTGAGTAAATAACAAAAAACTTAATGAGACAAGGACAGCGAATCCGGCCTGCTCTTAAATCAAACTAAGAAACAACTTGATTCTTGTCAATTTCTATCAGTTACCAAATGGACATGTTCAACGGCTACTGGAGGCTAAAGCAACTGTTTTACAGAATTTTCATTAATTAACAAATTAGGCGTCTTCAGGTGACGAAGCCACACACAAGGAATTGCGATGCTGGACTCTCTGGACTATGATTAATATTAGGAATTTGGGAAACTTGTGGTGCTAAAAATTGAGAAAAATAAAGACTTGAAAATATATTTAATCAATTTATGTTATTTTTAGATAGAATATAAACTTACGATTCTGCGCAGTAACCTCTTGACTTCTATTTACCTGCTAATACATAGCTGGAATTGGAGAATTCGTGCACAAGTATCCCGAAGCAATAGAAAGTTTTACTGCGTAAACAAAAAAAAACTATACGGTCAAAATCATGCTTTATACCCTCCAAAAACAGTATATAACTGTCCCAAAATAGTAAAACTTCGTTTGTAGGAGAAACTTTAATTTTTTCAATGTTTATTTTTGCATATCTTAATATTTGAATTTAGTACAATAAAAATATTGATATGTGAGGCGTAACTATATTATACAATCAATTATATTATAAAATTAATAAAAAATTATATTATTTAATATATTAATTATATTATTACCTGTATTATATGATTTGGCTTTGAAATGTAGAAAGTATTGTAAACGTCACACAAGCAATTGTATCAATATCTATCATAACAGCACTATACGTAGAAAGTATTACTATATCACGTTATCTTACTGTTCACTAAATTAAAGCGCGTGTCGTGATCATATATTAGGCAAATAAGGAAGGTTTTTCCAATAGTTGCGCATACATACAACATATAAACACAAACCATACCTTTACTTCTCGCGTATCCGTATATAGTATAATAATGAAAAATAAGCGATTTATTCATTCAAGCGTGTTCGCAAACGGCCAGCTCTGTCTTTAATAATTAAAGTGTGTTGTTATTTTTATCTCATTCTATCGATTCACACTTATGTAACAGTGAGTAAACACGTGTTGTTGCTTTATGCGAAGATCTTCATTTTTCTCTCTGATAGTATAATTTGTAGAACCGCAATGTGTATAATTAGTGTATCCTGTCATCGAATTTCGTTATATTCTTCTTTACTTTGTTTTGGTTTTGTTTAATTTACTTGAGTGACACAACTTGTAACCAAAAGAAACTATAAAAATGCCAAATTCTTGTAATCATTGATGTTATCACGAAGAAAATTGAAAAAAAAATTGTGCTTCTTGTGGTTGTAAGATAAATTTCGATAAATTCAAGTTAGAACATTTCTCCATCAATAAGAAATATGAATCACTTATGAAAAAATTCATGAATGATAATTTTGATTTATGAAATCCTCAATTCTCATCAAGTATTTTTAGTAACAGTTGCAAAATTTTAAAAACACATTATCAAAATAATGGAAAACAAGGACATGAAATTAAAAAAAAGCTATTTAAAAATATGCCAAATTATAAAGATATAATTGTACCAAAAAATAAAAAGGAATATGAAGCTAACGAATTAATTTGTAATTGTTACATTTGTTTAAATGGTAGACACACAGGATTATTTAATAGGAAGAATAAGGTATCTGTGGGTAAATCAATCGTTTGTTTAACAAAAATTACCAAAAATAATGGCATCAACGGATATCAACACTCAAATATTACAAAAATACCAAATAGTGTAATTCAGGATAAAAAAAAGAAACTACGCTGGAAATATGTCGAACCTGTTTTCAAGAAGTTGGAATAGGAATAAAACATTCTTGTATTTCAAAATCCATTTCTAAATTAAAAGCTGCGAATAATTTAGAAAAATTAATAAACGAGCCACCAGAGAAAATCAGGATCAGTTGTGTACTTCTCTCCTCTGTAAAAAAATTAATGCTTCCCAGAGTAGCGTGAGTTTAAGTTCAAGAGGTCGCAAAAAAGAGTGATATTAAAAGAAGAAAAAAACTAACTATATTTTTAACTGAAAACTTAAATGCATATAAAGTAGAAAGTGGTTCATCTGGTAAACAAATTAAAAAAATGTGCACTCTTATTCGGAACAATGCAGGACGGCATTCTATAAAAGCTTATTATGGCGATGATATTTCTAAAAGAGCTAAGCTATTGGAAGATCGCTACACTTATGATATTTTAGATTTTGATGTTGTAAAAGGTCTCATAAAACAAAAAAGACCTATTGCATGGGCAAACGCAGAAAATATTTTATATGAGGTAGTAGATTTGTCTCCGATTTGAAGCTTGTTCTATTTATTAATGGACAGCAAACGGCCACTTCTACATTTCTTTGTCCTTACTATTTCATAACTTCGAAAGATTTTCGTGAGCGTAAGGATATAGAAATAAAAAATATCAAACTTACATAAAATTGTGAAGAGGTCACAAAAATTGATGAATCTTTAAAGAGTAAGACGTACCATGACCTGTCATAAGACTATGCATAATTCGAATCAAATAAAAGTAACAAAAAAATTGCTATGCAGAGTAATAATACCGTGAATGTACCTCTGTTTGATGATAATGACAACGTGAAAGTGTTTACAAAGTGTATAATCCCAGAGTTTCATTAACTGCAAGGTTTTGTGAATTATATCTACTGGGATAGGAAAGGTTTAGTGTCATTACTGAGAGAAGAGAAAGCTTTTTCTTGGCCTCAGAGTCTCAATTTAGTTTAAAAAAATTATCACAGCCGAGCGTTTGAAGGAAATGCATGTAGGAAATTACTGAAACAGGCAGATCGATTATTAGATCGCCAAATCTCTGAGCACATTGGTGGACCATTACCGCTTTTACCATTTGTCGCGTCTTTGAAAGCCATGGACAAAATTGTACATTCTTGTTTTGGTGTTCAGAAAATACGCTCAGATATAAAATAGCATATAAAAGATGTGAAAAAAGCTCTTCTTGCTATTAACGTGACAGAGACTCTTTAAATTCATATTATATTAAATCATATTAAGAAATCCTCGGAATATTTGCGATTTATGGTCTGAACAGGCTGATAAATCTATTCATCATGAGCTTATGAAATATTGGGATGGATATAAAATTAACTACATGCCAAGTCTGAATCATCCAATTAAATTTAAAACAGCTGTCGTTGATTTTTCTCCCAAATACGTTGAGTTTGTATAATTATTTACATCGATGTATGCAGCTTCATTTATGAGTATAGTTTAAAACTCATTTTGTTTATGTACATAGTTTGTAAATTTATATAGAATCTATTTCATCCTGTACAAAGTATTAGTTTGAAAACTCAATAAATTCACAAAAATTATGTAACATGCAAATGTATGACTCAACAATATTTCATATCTTTGTTTCGATTCCCTATTGTTATTGTTTCGTAATTTATTGTCTACATATATTATTATTAATATGTGTAATGTAATTATACATTAGTATATAAACATGAAATGTCTTCACGCACTTTAGTAATATAATATACAAAAACAAAAATTTTTTAAGTTAGAGTTTTTTCTACAGATTAAATTTTTACGATTTGAGGACAAACATATTCTGTTTTTGGAGGGTATAATGCATGATTTTGACCGTCTAGTTTTTTTTTGGCAGCGCAGTATAACTTTTTATTGCTTAGGGATACCTCTGCGTGGTACTAAAAAAAAATTAATATAAATATTTAAAAAATATTTTAAATGATTTTATGTTATTTTAAAATAAAATATACACTCATGAGACTGCGTTGTTTCCTCCTTTAGACTCTTATTTATCTGTTCACGCATGACAGGAATTTGAGGAAGTGGTGAAACTAAAAACAAATGACAAAATTAACATAAAAATAAAATTTCAAATCAATTTATATATTTATATTATAACACTAAAAGTGATTACGACATTCAATGCTATCCATTGCCCATGATACGTGGTCCGGCATTATGAGCAGCGTATACCCATTGTTCATCAGCCACCTTGGGCGCTTTTGCACATTATTTAGGCTTTCTTTTTGACTCATCTTTCTACTTGTATTTTTGTTTTGTAGTGACAAAAAAAAATTTTTTATCAAAAAACAAAACCGACTTCAAAAAAATGCACTAAAAAGTTACAAATAATTTATAATCTTTAATAATTATACGCATAGTACGCATCTAACTCAACACATGTGTTGCAAACATATTATAGATTATCTAATTCTTTGTCAACAGCACAAACAAATTATATTATTATTTAATTCACGAAAAAATATTTTCGAAGTCAGCGTCAAGTTTTTGAGTCGTTCTGCACAGATGTAGAATTTGACGCCGACTTCAATAATATTTTTTCGTGAATTAAACAATAATATAATTTGTTTGTGCTGTTTACAAATAATTAGATAATCTATAATATGTTTGCAACACATGTGTTGAGTTAGATGCGTACTATGCGTATAATTATTAAAGATTATAAATTATTTGTAACTTTTTAGTGCATTTTTTTGAAGTCGGTTTTGTTTTTTGTTAAAAAAATTTTTTTTTGTAACTGTTTAGTGCATTTTTTAAAAATTGGTTTTGTTTTTTGTTAAAAAATTTTTTAGTGTATCCCCCTACTAAAAGCGCAAATATAGGTAGACCCACTAATTATGCCTAACTTCCATTATCAATTCATAACGCATGCATTAGTACATTATACCAAGCAATGTATAGGAGGAAAGAGAGAAGGCCCAACGGCACAGTGTCGTTGTGTGTGCATGTATACATATTAAAGCTTAGGTAAGAGAGGGAGAGCGCGAGAGAGAGGGAGAGAGAGAGAGAGAAAGAGAGAAAGAGAGAGAGAGAGAGAGGGAGAGAGAGAAAACAAAACTCCCAGTTTTCTTAATTTGATAATTGGGTCACACAAACCGAATATTGGCCCAATAATTATAGGACACGTATGGGACCTTCCTGCAGACATTCTCTATCAGATAAGAAAAAGTTTTTTCAAATCGGTTAAGAAATGACGGAGTTATGAGGTAACAGACATAAAAAAAAAAAAAAAAAAAATTCAGTCGAATTGAGAACCTCCTCCTTTTTGAAGTCGGTTAAAAAAAAGATAACTGACGAACTGTAGCTTGCAGCGGGGGACATTTATACGAAAAAACTGACTAGGTGAGGTTCCCACCTCCGGGAAACAGATTTTGCTAAAACTGTGAGATATGATTTTTTAATAAAAAAGATAAACCCCTGCTTTTTCTTTTTGTTAAATAGGCTCTAGAGACGAAGATATAGACATTTTTTTTAAATGTAGTGAAAAGAAGCGCTTTCAAGAACTTAAATAACCAAAAAACTAAATCTCTAACAAAAAAATGTATGAATCATAAAAGAAGATAAAAATTAAATACTTCAATTTAAGCTCCAGTGCATTAAAAAAGCTTCATTGGTTTAGAAGTTATGCTTAATTTAATATTACTACAGATTTGTTACTATTTTTAGCTTATAATATAATAGATGATGAATTTTTCACTATATTTCATTAGCATATTTTGATCATCTATAAATTCCGAACCACAAAAGCTTTTTTAGTAAGCCAGTGCTCAAATTAAAGAATTTAATTTGTACTTTCTTTTATTTTTTGTACACTTTTCTGTGAAACTTTTAGTTTTTTGGCTATTCAAGTTTTTGAAAGCGCTTCTTTTCACAACATTTAAAAAAAATGTCTATATCTTCGTCTCTTGAGCCTATTTAACAGAAAGAAAAAGCAGGGGTTTATCTTTTTTATTAAAAAATCATATCTCACATTTTTAGCAAAATCTGTTTTCTGGAGGTGGAGACCTCTCCTCGTAAGTTTCTTATTCTACTAAAACATATTCAAGTTTTCTATCTTGACGTCTTAACATTTTTTACAGGGTCAAATCAGTTACTGAGATTTTAGTTAAATTTATGAGTCTTGTTACTGACAATTCAAGATGTTTTTTTTCAGATGAATTCGAAATAATAAAATCAATTTTAATGCATTTACTTACAAAAAAAATTTTCAGATATTTATGAGTGCTATATTTTTAAACAAAAATATTCTTTTTAACAGAGGGATCTAGTACTTTTTTCCTCGTGAAAATTGGTATACACATATCTCTAAACCATTTTAAGGAAGTATAATCTTATAAGCAGAAAGGCACATCATATATATATATATATATATATATATATATATATATATATATATATATATATATATATATATATATATATATATATATATATATATAATACTTCCTTAACGGCATGTCGGAGCTGCAGCAATCGAGTTTTGCTTTTTTTATTTTATCAATATCTTTTTAAATTCTTAAATTAAACAAATATAATGACTTGTCCGCACTAAAGCTATATTTATACAATAATTTTTGTTAGAATAAAAAATCATTTGGACTTGTTATTTTTTATGAGCTTGGATTGAAAATTAGATATCAAACTCGACAAACCTAACCTTAAAATACAACATATTGAAGTTTTTATTATAACTTTGTATGTATAATATTTTGGTGGATTTCTTGAGTTGTCCGCACTAGAGTTTAATCTTACAAATTTTTTCTTTGTAGCAAAGAAACTCGATTAAACGCATCGTTTATTCATAAGTTAAGATTGGAAATATTATTGGAAGGCGAACAGCTTCGTCATGCTCTTAAAATGCTTTAGAGATATGCGAGGGGCTACGCACTTCATGTCCTCTCAAAAAATCCTCTGAATTGAAAGTGTGTACTCTCATGTCCTCTCATGTCCTCCGATGTCCTCTGAATTTTTTTTCAATGTACTCGCGATTATTTTGAAAAGTAAAAAAATTGCAGAGGACAGCAAGAGTACACACTGAAAGACTTTAAGAGTCACACTTACTCCCTGTCGGCGTAAATCCAACTCTTAGTAGAGGAGTAGAGGGGTGAGAGTCATGATAACGCTGCCTTGGAGAGTAGGAGATACTCCCCAACTTTTAAAGCATAATTTACTTGCAATCTGCGATGTAAACACAATTATTTAAGGTTAGAAATGTTTATGAGAGATAACACTGCAAGCAGAATCTTTATTTAAGACTATTAATTACATTGTACTACATAAAAATGTACATAATTGGAAAATCCTAACCTTATTTTTAAGAAGCTCATATTTAAAGAATAAACGTATAAACAAGCAATATAATACTTTTTGATAAGTTCCTTTTTTAATTATTTCTCAATATAGTTTTGTAAATGCATTAAATACACATTTTGCTTGTAAACTTACATTTTTTATAATTTTATAACCTAAAATACTTGTGTTCACATTGCGAATTGCAAGTAAATTATGCTTTAAAAGTTGGAGAGTATCTCCTACTCTCCAAGGCAGCGTTATCATGACTCTCACCCCTCTACTCCCCTACTAAGAGTTGGATTTACGCCGAAGGGGAGTGAGTGTGACTCGCAAAGTCTTTCAGTGCAGAAGAGAATGAAGAGGACAATGTGAGTACATAAGAGAATGAAGAGGACAATGTGAGTTCATAAGAGAACTATGGAGGACAGTGAGAGTACAAAAGAGGACTCCTCAGTTCTCTTGAGTTCTCTTTTATGTCCTTTTACATCCTCTTAAGTTTTCTTTCTTGCCCTCTCAAGTTCTCCCGAGTCCTCTCAAGTCCTCCCGAGTCCTCTCAAGTCCTCCCGAGTCCTCTCAACTTCGCCCATGTACTCTAAAAAATTAAAGAGTTTTTTTGTGATCTTGTCCTCTTTAAAGTCCTCTTTAGTCTCTCAATGTACTCTTTTTTGTCCTCCCGAGAGGACAAGAAGTGCGTAGCCCCTCGGAGATATTTTTTTTTAAAATTATTATTTACCTTAATTGTAATAAAATTTAAAAACTTTCTTTACTTTTGTTATAATGTTCTTTCTTCGATTAGAAAATTATTTTATTATTTTATTTTTCTTTGTTTATAAAATACCATTTGTTGGTTGTAATATTATTTTTTTATTCGGGAGTCAAATAAAATGAAACAATACGCTTCTCGATGCGAACGTAAACTATCACTGACCGCTCTTTGAAACTATATTTCAAATACATTGAATTCAGCACTTGCTTTTTGTATCCCCACTCTTCTATATTTTTTCCTTTGTTTTAATAATTTTTTCACTTACAATAATTGCGCGAAAACTTTAGATTCTTGTTTTTATATTAGTAAACATTAAAACAATTCATTTTATTTGTTGTTATATCATTTTCCTTTGTTAAAATATTAATTTACTATTTTGCTTTTCTTTATTGAATTATTATTTACTTACACTGTCATAATATTATTTTAGAATATTCTCCCTTGGTTAAAATATTATTTTATTTTTCTTTGTTTATTAAAATAATCTTACAATGCTAGCGTCAAAACTTTAAATTCTTATCGTAATATATCGTTTATTTTTATCTTTTGTTATAAACATTTTATTATACGTTTTGAATTAGAAAATTTTTGCACGGTCATTTCTAGAATTATTATATTCCTGAATCGTGATCGAATTTCCCGAACCTCGTGATAAAAAAAAGCGCTCAAGCGGCAATATTCGCGCGGGCGGTAAAGACCTATTTTCTGTACTACTTAAGTAAATACTATTTTTTTAACTGAGGGGTATATTGTTTTCTCATGAAAATTGATATATACATGTGCAATTGGCCCCTCTTAGCAAGTGTTCTTTTATTTTTGTAAAAATCTCTTAAAAAAATCACGAGCAATAAATTTTAAAACGGGGCGTGACTTTTTCTTTCGTAAAAATCAATAAGTTAAAAAAAAAATTTTCTCTTATTACATCGTATTTTTTTCTTAACAGGGAGTCGAACTATCTGTCTTTGACTAATAGCGTTTTTCATCATATATATAAACACAATCCGTTGTAGCGAGAAAAAAATAGTAGCCCCCGCTCGATATTAGTATAGTAAGTAAATTTTGTAATAGCAAGAAAATGATTTTATCGTGTAGTTTTTGAATAATATGAGACCTACCAAAAAAGATAGGTCATATTCTAGTTTGTTAGTAGGTCTCATATTATTCAAAAACTAGTCGATAAAATCATTTTCTTGTTAGTACAAAATTTACTTATTATAGTAATATCTATCGAGGGCTACTATTTTTCTCTCGCTACAACGGATGGTGTTCATATAAATGATGAAAATCGCTATTAGACAAAGACAGATAGTTCGGCCTCCTCTTGAAAATCAACGCACACGTGTGTCTATCACTTTTAAGAAAGGATGATCTTTGAAACTAATAAGAAAATGCCACAGATCCCTTTAGGCTTGGATCTTTTTTATTTTCTTAAGAAGTTTACGTACACCTGTGAGTGATGAATTTCAAAAAAGAATTTTCTTTAGCAGGGGGCTTATTCAGTAATACCGTAACGTCTAACGTCAAGCTTAACGCCGATATGCGCATGCGTAGTTATCATTTTTCAGCAAATACTATCGAATATCGCGAACGTTATCAGAGATCATGTTTAATCAACGATAAAAATCTTCTAAACTGAAGCGCCAAGTCGATTTTATCGACAAATTTTGAACCAACTTGAAGCTTGGTTGTAAATCGTACGTTAAACTGTTGAACGTTATATTATGCATGACATATGTATGTACATTGACAGAAAAGATTTTTCGAAGCAAAAGAATTACTCCAATTTAATATGATTATTTAAATCAAAAAATAATTTCTTAAATGTCGGTAACTAAATGTTTAAATTAATTTCTTGCTTCACAGATTTTAAGTTATATCTAAGAGGATCGAGATATCTTTTTTATCAGCGTATAAATATATATATATATATATAGGTATATACATACTCTACTATACTATTATATATATATATATATATATATATATATATATATAGGTATATACATACTCTACTATACTAATATATATATATATATATATATATATATATATATATATATATATATATATATACTAGGGGTGTCCCCCTGCTTGCTCCGCTCACCAACCCCCAATATTTAATTTAATTTACGTCGAGAAAGATTTATTTATGTTAAAATATATATATATATATATATTCTTTTTTTTTATTTATTTATTTTGAGTCGCGTCCCCCCTTTTCGGGTATTAGCGACTTGTTACAGTTACAGTATTACAGATTACATGTTACACTTATGTGTTTACAATTTGTTTGTTACATTGTAATTTTTTTTAGGTTTTATAATAAATGTTTCATTCTAATTTTGTCTGAATATTCGCTTAATTTGGTACAATGTTTAACACTGTTTAAAATATCAATTGAATGTTATTTTAATTTCAATGAATTTCTTATTTCTTTGTAATTTGGGCAGGATAATATTAGATGTTTGATGGTGATGTCTTGGTTGCACTTTTCACATTTTTCTTTGATTTCTTTACTGATTATATGTTGATGTGTTAATTTTGTGTGGCCTATGCGTAATTTGCTTATTAAGACTTGGTCTCTTCTTGGAAATTTTAATGCTGTATTATTGTCGTTTACATTAGGTTTGATTTTTAAGACATAATTGTTGTTGTTAAGTTTCCAATTCTTGTAACATTTTTTATCGATTTTGATGTCTATTAGTTTAGAGTAGTCTATTTTATTCAATTTTAGTTGTTGGATATATTCCAGCTGGCATGCTTGTTTGGCATCTTAGGTTATGTGTTATGCTTCATTTGAGTGATTTTGTGTTTGGTATAGTATAATATTGTTTTTTTCTCGTTTAGTATGTTTGTTATAATGCTGTTTGTTGCTGTCGTTGATGTATTGCTTGCTGTATCTGAAATTCTTCTTGGTTGGTGTACTTCTATTATATATTTGTCTTCGTTCTGTGTTATTGATTCTAATATTTTGATGATCGTTATGTCCAGAGCAGTTTGTGCTTTAGTCCATTTTGGGAATTCAAGGAGGATTTTCTCATTAGTGGGTAGAGATGCTGCTGATATAATTGGGTTCTTTTCACGGTGCACAGTTGTGTGGATGATTTGGTAGTTGGGGTGTGTCTTGCTTATTTTAGAGTCGCTGTTTGCTTCATCATTTGTGGTAATCTTGTGGTATCCTCTATACAGAGTTGTGATATTTTATTCGGTCTGATGTAAACTACCGATATTTGGCATTTTAGTTCTTGAAAATAGTTATGAACTCGGTGATAAAATGGTTGGTTTAATTTGTGTTTAGTTATTTTGTGATCGATTGTTTTTATTTTGTTTATAAGATTGTATGCTTGGTTATTTGGTGTAGTTAGTGGTCTGATAGCGTATTTTAGTGTCATCTTCTTGTGCCTGAGATCGAGCGGTATAATGTTACATTAACTCACTAGGAGAGTGTCACACCTCCGGATCACGGATTTTGCTCAAACTTCGGGATGAGTTTTCAGATGATAAAATATGAAAAAAGCCATAATATGACATATAGACATATAGTCATAAACACTCAATTTTTCCCTAGTTACAGGTAATTAAAGGAAATCACTAAAAAAGTTACTAGATTTTTAAACGCATATAGTTCTTTAGCATTGATAGCTAGAAGCTTGAACCTTTTTTTAAATTAAAGCTGAGCTTAAATCCTTTTGGAATAGTAGTTATAGCATGTGAAAATATTATTTTTTCCTAAAGTTATAGCGTAATAATGATTGGACCTAAATTTTTATTTTAAAATATTAATTAATAATAAAAGCTAAAATTAGGTCTGATCTTTATTACGCTATAACTTTGGGAAAAAATAATATTTTGATATGTTGTAACTACTGTTTCGAAAGGATTTGAGCTCAGCTTTAATTTAAAAAAAAGGTTCAAGCTTCTAGCTATCAATGCTAAGGAACAATATGCGTTTAAAACGCTAGTAACTTTTTTAGTGATTTTCTTCAATTGCCTGCAATTAGGGAAATATTGAGTGTTTATGACTAGAACTTTAGCTTTTTTCATATTTTATCATCTGAAAACTTATCCCGAAGATTGAGCAGAATCCGTAATCCGGAGGTGTGACACTCTCATAGTCAGTATACTGGTTGTAGGGCTCGTTCGGTAGGCACCAAGAGCTATTCTCATACTACTGTTGAGTATTGGATTTAGTTTTTTTAATATAGTACCATATAATTCGATTAGTATAATTCAGTTAGTACCATATAATTCAACATTACTAGAAAAATACAATTGTTATATTAATGTAGAATATGATGCATCAATAATAAGTATAAGATCTCAAGTACTAAAATCTCATTAATGTCTATGACATGAATGAATTATTTATCATTTAATTAAATCATTGAATCTATACATTTTTTTCATTTTAAATATATATCTATATATTTCTATATTTTTCAATACCAACGTATTTATGCAGACGTACGACGCGATTAATAATTCTAAAAACTATTCTTTACAGTATAATTTTTATGATTTTAATAAATTCAAATTCAAATGTATGCATCAATGAATACATTATGAAAAGAAACAACGTCCATTCAATTAAACTTTAAATTAAATACCCTTACCAGTATAAAAAATCATGAACTTATACCATCAGTACTTATATATCACTGGAGATCAAATCGTATTATCATGCCATTCGGAAATATATTTAGATAAGACTCATTTTCATTAAAAAATTTTGTTTTTGTTACTGAAAGAATATGTGCTACATACACATAAACACATACACATACACACATACACATACACACATACACACATACACATACACACATTAACATATACACAATAACATACACACATTCGCATACACACATGCGCATACACATACACATACAAACATACAGGTACACACCTACACATACGCACATACACACATACACACATACGAATACACACATACGCACTTACCCACACAGATACACATACACATACACACTTACACATACACACATACACATATACACATACGCGGATGAACGTACACACATACTCATACACACATACACATACACACATACACATACACACATACACATACACACATACACATACACATACGCACATGCGCATACACACATACACATACACACATACATATACACACATACACATACGCACATACACATACACATACACACATACACACATACATATACACACATACGCACACACACACATATATGCACATTAACACATACACATACACACTTACACATACATCCATACACATACACACATACACATACATATACACACATACATATACACACATACGCACACACACACATATATGCACATTAACACATACATATACACACCTACACATACACACATACACATACATACATATACATACACACATACACATACACATACAGACATACACAAACACACATGCACATACACACATACACATGCACACATACACATACACACAGCTGGATGCACACATACACATACACACGTACACATACACACATACACATACACACATACACATACACATATACATACGCACATTCACACTGAGCTATACACATACACACGTACACATACACACATACGCATACACACATACACATACACACAAACACATACAAACATACACAAACGCACATATACATACACACATACACATACGCACATACACATACACACATACACATACACACATACAAATACACACATACACATACACACATACACATACACACATACACATATAAACATACACAAACGCACATATACATACACACATACACATACACACTTACATATACACACATACACATACACACATACACATACGCACATACACATACAGACATACACATACACACATACACATACACATACAGACATACACATACACACATACACATACACACATACATATACACACATACACATACGCACATACGCATACACATACACACATACATATACACACATACGCACACACACATATATGCACATAAACACATACACATACACACCTACACATACACACATACACATACATACATATACATACACGTATACACATACACATACACACATACACATACACCTACACACATACACATACACACATGCACATACACACATACAAATGCACACATATACATACACACATACACATATACATACACACATACACATGTGCACATATACATACACACATACACACTAAGCTATACACATACACACATACATATACACACATACAAATACACACGAACACATACACACATACACATACACACATACTCATACACACATACACATTTACATATTTACATACACACATACACATACACACACATATATGCACATTAACACATACATATACACACCTACACATACACATACATACATATACATACACACATACACATACACATACAGACATTCACAAACACACATGCACATACACACATACACATGCACACATACACATACACACATACACATATACATACACACATACACACTAAGCTATACACATACACACATACATATACACACATACTTATACACACATACACATACACACGTACTCATGCACACATGCACAAATGCACATACAGATACACATACACACATACACATACACACCTACACATACACACATACACATACACACATATACATACGCACATACACACTGAGCTATACACACACATACATATACACACGAACACATACACACATACACATACACACATACACATACACACATACGCACTTACACACACAGATACACATCAACACATACACATACACACTTACACATACACACATACGAATACACACGTACACATACACACATACACATACACACATACACATACACACATATACATACGCACATTCAGACTTAGCTATACACGTACACACATACACATATGCACATATACATACACACATACACACTAAGCTATACACATACACAAATACATATACACACATTCATATACACACATACAAATACACACGAACACATAGACACATACACATACACACATACTCATACACACATACACATACACATTTACATATTTACATACACACATACACATACACATTCACATATTTACATACACACATACACATACACAATTACATATTTACATACACACATACACATACACATTTACATATTTACATACACACATACACATACACACATACTCATGCACACATGCACAAATGCACATACACATACACATACACACATACACATACACACATACACATACACACATATACATACGCACATACACATTAAGCTATACACACGAATACACATACACACGAACACATTCACACATACACATACACACATACACAAACACACATACGCACTTACACACACAGATACACATAAACACATACACATACACACGTACACATACAGGCATACGCATGCACACATACACAAACACACATACACATACAAACATACACAAACGCACATATACATACACACATACACATACACACATACACATACACACATACAAATATACACATACACATACACACATACACATACAAACATACACAAACGCACATATACATACACACATACACATACGCACATACACATACACACTTACACATACACACATACACAAACGCACATATACATACACACATACACATACGCACATACTTATACACACATACACATACGCATACGCACATACACATACACACATACATATACACACATACACATACGCACATACACATGCACATACACACATACACATACACATTCACATATTTACATACACACATACACATACACAATTACATATTTACATACACACATACACATTTACATATTTACATACACACATACACATACACACATACTCATGCACACATGCACAAATGCACATACACATACACATACACACATACACATACACACATACACATACACACATATACATACGCACATACACATTAAGCTATACACACGAATACACATACACACAAACACATTCACACATACACATACACACATACACATACACACATACGCACTTACACACACAGATACACATAAACACATACACATACACACGTACACATACACACATATACATCCATACATATACGTACACACATACACATACACATACACACATACACATACACACATGCACATACACACATACACATGCACATTAACACATACACATACACACCTACACATACACACATACACATACATACATATACATACACACATACACATACACATACACACATACACATACGCACGTATACATACACACATACACACTAAGCTATACACATACACACATACATATACACTCATACAAATACACACGAACTCATACACACATACACATACACACAAACTCATACACACATACACATACACACATACACATACACATATTTACATACACACATACACATACACACATACTCATACACATATGCACAGATGCACATACACATACACACATACACATACACACCTACACATACACACATACACATACACACATATACATACGCACATACACACTAAGCTATACACACGCACATACACATACACACATACACATACACACATACACATACACCTACACACGAACACATACACACATACACATACATACATACGCACTTACACACACAGATACACATAAACACATATACATACACACTTACACATACACAGATACACATACACACATATACATACACACATACACATACACATACACAGATACACATACACACATACATATACACACATATACATACACACATACACATACACATACGCACATATACATACACATACGCACATACGCATACACACATACACATACACACATACATATACGCACATACACATACGCACACACACACATATATGCACATTAACACATACACATACACACTTACACATACACACATACACATACATATACATGCACACATACTCATACACATACACACATACACATACACACATGCACATACACACATACACATGCACACATACACATACACACATGTAGATGCACACATACACATACACACATACACGTGCACACCTACACAAACACACATACACATACACACATACACACATATAGATACACATTTACACATAGACATACAGACATACATACACATACACACATACATACACATACACACATATACACATAAACAATATCCTTCACTTCATCTCGGTCTCTTCGTCTTGGTTTCTTTGTTTTGCTATCTTCGTTTCTCTGTCATCGTTTCTCCGTCTCCGTTTCTCTGTCTTCGTCACTTTGTCTTTATCTCTCTGTTATTACATAAATACTCATATATATATATATATATATGTTATTGTTTTATCATATTCAAGTGAAGACTTTAGACTTTTTCTTACGTGAATATCTTTTGCATTATTGTCACATACATACATACACTTGCACCCGTGCACTTTCAACATAAACATACACACACATATACATACACTTACTCCTATATACATACACACATAAACAATATACGTAACCCTGTCTTCGACTCAGTCATTGTCTCTTTGTATCCATCTCTTCGTCTTTTTATCTCCGTCTGTCCATATCCGTCTCTCCGTTTCCGTTTCTCTTTCATCGTCTCTCCATCTCTGTTTTTCCGTCTTCGTTTTTTCGTCTCTGTTTTTCCGCCTCTGTTTCCGTCTCTCAGTAATTACATTACTACTTGTATATATATATATATATATATATATATATATTAGGGTGTCCCTTATTTACCAATGTTTTTTTTTGTTGTGCCGCCCCCTGGATCTTTAATTTATGCTAAAAAATGAAGATTTTACTCGAAAAAAGTGAGAAAAAGACGTTTTAAACCGTGCCTATTTCGCAAAACGAGATTTTAGTCCACGTATACGCGTTATACTTAATCTAACGTATTTCATTTCTCTACTTTGTTTAAAAAGAGCTTTAAACAGTTTAACTATTACATTCTTTCATGTAAAATTTGGCATAGAATTCGAATTTTTACTCATTTTAAATCAAAACGTACATATAGTAAGGTAAGAGACACTTTTACATCAGTTAAGGTCAGTTTTTTTAATGATTATTTGTTTTTTATTAATAATGAATGTTATTTATGATTTGTCTGATTATTTTGAGTAATAATTTTTAAAATATTAGACATGAAAATTCACAAAACGAATGAATCAACATACTTTGTATATTTCAAAATGTCGGAAACACGTAAAAGCGAATGGGCGTGTACGTAAAATTCACCAAAATTCTCAAAAAATATATAATATTAAATAAAAACAAATATAGTCATTATAAAGCAATAAAATTTATTAAAATTTTTGTTGTTTTGATAAAGTTTCAATTATCATCTTTTTCCTGCAATTTTATTTTTTTACAATTGTTTGCTTATTAGCATCTTCAAAATCTTTACGAAATTGGCATACATTTTGTATCAAGAATAATTTCTGATCTTCATTCTTGGTTCTGTTTATATAATCTTCGGTAAGTTTTACAGCTCTTTCAGCAGCATCATTTACAACACGTAAATTTTTAACAATCTCTAAACCTTTTAAATAATCATCATTAGTAGACCAAGTCTTACAATCAGTGTACAAAAAGTTTTTGTTAATATTAAATCTATCAAAAAATAAGAGTGATTGACGATTTATAAAGTGATCTAATTCTAGAATTTTAAAATTTTTTAAATCTGTAGGATTATTAATTATGTATTTTTTCGGAGGTAAATCATCAGTGTAAAAGTCTTTTTCTAACGATAAAACCATCTGACATCTGACTTCAAAAGATAAAGCATCATCAAAAAATGAAATAGCACTTGCCTCAGGGGCTAAGTACCATAAATGCCTTTTGATCTTTTCTAAGGCAGCATTGGATACTAAAGAATCAATGTCAGCATAATCGTACAGTTTTTTAATAAATCAATTAAAAACTTGAATACATCGAAGGTAGGGGAAATCGGGGTAAATCGGACCCCCGCGGAAATCGGGCCGGCATCACTTTATGTAAAAATATAGTAAATTTTTATTTGACCAATAAGATTTTAATATTGTTACATTGAATTACTTTCATTGCTAAAGTTTTTTTATGTAGTTTTAATCTTCTAATATTTACGTATATTCATATAAAGTAATGCTGGTCTGGTTTGTCCTATGGGTCCAATTTACCCCGGTTACCCCTAATATTATAAAAAAAATATTATCGTACGCTTAAACCAACTATTGTAAACAAAAATTGTTTTTGAAAACAATTTTAGAAATTTCATAATGTACAAAATATGTTAATTTATAATTGTTGTAAATTTTTATGTCTATTTTTTGAAAATTATTACTCAAAATAATCAGGCAAATCATAAATAACTTTCATTATTAATCAAAAAAGCAAAAAATAATTTAAAAAACTGACCTTAATTAATGCAAAAGTATCTCTTACCTTACTATATGTACGTTTTGATCTAAAATAAGTAAAACTTCGTTCTTATGCTAAATTTTACATAAAAAAAATCTAATAGTTGAACTGTTTAAAGCTCTTTTTTAACATAGTAGAGGAATGAAATACGTTAGATTAAGTATAATGCGTATACGTGGACTAAAATCTCGTTTTGCGAAATAGGCACGGTTTAAAACGTCTTTTTCTCACTTTTTCCGAGTAGAATCTTTATTTTTTAGCATAAATTAAAGATCTAGGGGGCGGCACAACGAAGAAAAAAACATTGGTAATTAAGGGACACCCTAATATATATATATATATATATATATATATATATATATATTATTGTTTCATTATATTAAAGTGAAGAATCAAGACTTTTTTTACGTGAATATTTTGTGCATTATTGTCACATACATACATACACATGCACACGTGCACCTTCAACATAAACATACACACACATATACATACACTTACTCCTATATACATACACACATACACAATATACGTCATCCCGTCTCCGACTCAGTCATTGTCTCTCCGTCTTATATCTCCGTCTGTCTATATCTGTCTCTACGTTTCCGTTTCTCTATCACCGTCTCTCCGTCTCTGTTTCTATGTCTTTATCTCTTTGTCTCCGTCTCTCTATCTCCGTCTCTTCGTTATCGTCTGTCTGTCTCCGTCTTTCCGCTTTCATCTCTTTGTTCCCATTTCTTCGATTCCGTCTCATCGTAATTACAATTCTATAAAAGTAGAAAATTAAAACTTTTTTCTTCTAAGAATATCTTTTCCATAACTATCACATATACATATATATACGCACATTAACACACACGCACACACTCACACACACACACACACACACACACACACACACACACACACACACACACACACACACACACACACACACACACACACACACACGCACGCACACACACACACACACACATATATATATTCTCATGTACATTTTCACATCTACATGTCACATATACATGTCATATACACAAGTACACATAAACACATACATTCATACACATAAACACATACACTCATACACATCAACACATACTCACATACACATACACTCATGCACATAAACACATACACACATACAAATACACATACACATACACATATACACTTACACATCCACAAAAGTTGCCTCTCCATCCCCGTCTCTTTGTCTACGTCTTCTTGTCCCTCCATCTCCGTCTCTGTTTCTGCGACTTCGTTTCTTCGTCTTTGTCTCTTTGTCTTTGTCTCTCCTTTTTCGTCTCTTCGTCCCTCTCGCTATGTCCCTCCGGATTCGTTTCTCCGTTTCCGTTTTTCCGTCTATGTCCTTTTGTTTTCATCTCTCTGTCTTCCGTCTTTGTATCTTTGTCTCTCTGTCTCCGTTTCTACGTTTCCGTTTTCTTATCTCCGTCCCTCTGTCTGAAACACATAATTAAAAAGAATGAATTCCTATCATATTTTTTTATTAATTCAAATGTAATTCAGTAAAATAAATTTTTAATTTATCATAATGATATGATTTGTACTTAAATAATTTTTATGCATATTGGAACTTTGAATAATTCTTTTTTTTCAAGTATATAAAAACTAAATTTCAAACAGAACTGCAATATAAATATTTATAAATTTAGGCAATTTTTTTGACTTTCAAATTGGCTAATTTATACATATTTATATAATATATGAAAATTTAACCGAGTGACGTTAGGGGTGAGGTAAATTAAGCTCGTAAAATATTAAAATCGAGTTTCTTTTATCAGTTAATCCAGTAACCTACCATATTTAATATTAATAATTTTACTCTAATTAAATTTTAATTTAAATAAAAATCTTAATACTTCTATTAATAAATAACTTTATAAACATTCAAATCATTTAAGTGTAAACGAATACAAAAATATATCGTTAAAAGATTAATTTTAATAACAATAAAGACAATTTCTCGCCGTCACATCATTGCATATTGGTGCACGCTGTGACATATAAATGATTCCTAATAACATAAATTAGTCACTATGAGATATATTCAAATAAATATATAAATATACTATTATTACAAACAAATAAATATATGATTATATTTATTTTTTTATTGAAAATTTATGTATTTTTTCTATTGAGGATAAAATAGAGATAGGATGAAAAATATATTACGTTGCAAGGGATGAATATTATAAATTAAAATATTCAAGTCATTCATGCATTACTTAATTGTGTATTAAAAAAAATTATTCGATATTTGAATATAAATTGAATTTTTATTCTAATTGAGATTTATATGATTATCCTTTAGCTTCAGTAGCTTAAGCAATAGCATTTATCTATAAAAGTTTCTTAGTAAATAAACAGGTGATAGTTTTTTCAATTTAATGAAAATGTTAGTCACGATTTAATTAAATGTCCTGATATAATTTAATATGTTACTTAATTAATCATATCTACATATGATTTGAGGAATAAGAAGGATGAGCTAAGGAAGAGCTAAAACAACTTTCAATAACGTAAAATAATGTTTAAAAAACTGGGAAAAATTTGAGGATTTCTGATGGATTACCTGAGGAGGAGTTAAAATTACATAAAATAACTTAGAAATAACAGAAAAAAGTTGAGGATTTTTTAAGGAGAAGTGAGGGAGGAGGAACTAAAGAGGTGAGGAGGAGAAAATGAAGAGGAAATGAAGAGGAGAGGAAAAAAAAAGAAAGAGACAAAAATAACGTAAAATAACGTAAAAAAAACGGAAAAAGATGAGGATCAAAATACAGTAAAGGGAAGACAAAAAGAAGAGAAAAGGAGGAGCTTGGTCATAAAAATTTTCCTTACAACTATATAATATAGAGATATATATATATATATATATATATATATAAATAAAGCGAACATTAGTTTATTATTATTTACATTAGTAATCATGAAGATTATTTGTAATCATATATGATTAAATGATAAATTGTGTATAATCTAAAATTCAATTGGATTTGCAGGTTTTAAAGTCTTATATGTACTTTAATAAAAACAAACAGAAAAAAACAATATAAATATTGTTTTGATTAAACTTATCTTATCATCAATAAAAACAGGTTTTTCAATAAAATTATATAATAATCTAAATTTGCATTTGATGTTTCATATTAACAACTACAGTTTCTCGATTAAATTGTTAAATTTTCTGCAGAACTTAAAAATATTGGTCTGAAAAATTTCATCATTCAAAATGACAATGTTGGCTTGGATAATGTTGATTTAGAATAATATATAATAGAAACATAAATACAGATTTATTTCTAATATAAATGTTAGATGTTGTGTGTTTTAAGTTAAATACTGTTAAAATTCATTTTTTCTCTGTATTGAGATTCAAAAAGAATGGATCATGACATTTTTTTTTAATTATTATTTTGGATGTATAATTATTAACATATAAGATTAAACAAGTTATATAAAATATTACTTAAGTTTTCATAATCTCCCAATCAACTGTCCATTTCAAATCCTGATACTGAATGTGTGGAAAACATAAGATCTAATATAAATCTTCAAAAAGACTAGTAAAATTGTGATTTATTTGCGTATAAATATATCAAAAACTTAAAAAAACAATTTTTTCTGTAATGATGTTAATTTTGATGTATAATTATTTGAAATTATTTTAATTTGGAATATTTATGTTGTAAATGTCTGTTTTAAAAGATTTAATAATAAACTAAAATATTTTTTCATATGTGTTTATCGATTACTTAAAAGAATATAGTCCTTAACGCTTTTCGACGTCAAAATTTTAAGTCAACCGTTATCGTAAAAAAGTTAGTGAATAAACCTCCAGAAACATCGTATTTTTTTTCTCATGAAAACGGCATACATATGTATATAGCAATCTTAAAAAAAAATATTTTAAAAGGAAAAGGGCAGGCCTTTCTTAAAACGAAAAAGAGGCGGACCTTTCTTAGAATGAAACAAGTGTGTGGGCCCAGAAAAGGGAGCATCTAATACATTTTTAAGGCAAGGATGAAACTTAAGTTATAGGTACTGAATCATTTTGAGATGAGAATAGAGGATCCTTGTACAGATAGTGTATTACTTTCTTGAATAAATACAATCATACCTTAAATCTATAAAAGGTACATCATATAATAAATTAACACATATGATATAGTCCAAAAATAATACTGTTTAATCGAGGTCGAGTACATATCTCCTCAGAACGGCTTCGAACCTGCTGATTAATGGGAGATTTTTAATATCAGCAGGCAGAGAGTTCCAAAAATGCGCACCTCGAACTTGCAAGGAATTTCTTCCAGTCTCAGTGCGCATAAAGACCACCGCAAGATCTTTAATCTCACCCCTAGTGGTCGCTCTGGGTATATATCTAGTGAAGAGACCTACTAGATATTCGGAAGTATTCATACGTACGATGTTGTACGTAAGTATAGCCATAAAATACTGTCTCCTCGAATCAGTACATAGCCAATCCAAAGCATGTCTATGGGGAGAGATATGATCACCCGTCCTCACGCCTAATACATATCTCACACATGAATTTTGCACTGTATGTAGCTGTCTTTGTAACTCCTGTGAAGCATCGAGCAAAACCACTAAGCAGTAATCAAGATGTAGGAACAGCAGGGCGGTTGCCAGTTGTTTACGCAAAACCTTAGTGGTGTACCAGCGGAAAACCGCAGGCTATAAATCACTCTACTGAATTTTTTATTCATCATATTTAAGTGTGGTTTCCACGACAGTTTAGAGTCGAGTACAACATAAAGGCTCATAACGTTGTCAGAGAAAGAAATACCGATATCACTCTCCAGGTCAACCATCCTTACCTTACACGAATAAAAATTTTTAATAAAACGATTACTTCTAAAGACGATCGCCTTTGTTTTACTAGCATTCGATGTGAGAGAAATACCAGCAGCCCACCCTGACACCGCCCTGGCAGCCCCCTGTAAAATACGAATCCCCTCATCCACATCATAAGGGACCTGTGTATGAATTTGAAGATCATCCGCATTCACCAGATTCTCGTCGCGACCAGAGTCCAGTGCGTTACGTACGTCATTTATGTAAAGGCAAAAATAACAGAGGCCCCAGTACCGAACTCTGAGATACTCCTAGATTGGTTGTTAGCTAATTTGATTCCTTCTTCAAATGCGTAGTAACCATTTGTTCTCTACCTAATAAATAGGAGTTGATCCATCCGAGAACAGCCCTGAAGAACCCCATCGATCTAAGCCTCACAAGAAGTTTAAAGGAAGAGATCGTGTTGAATGCCTTACTAAAGTCGAAAAGTATTATTAATGTGATAAGTTTCCTGTCTTGACCTGACCTTATATCGTTTGTAAGTTTAAGTTCAGCAGTCTGCGTATAATGGTTTTTTCTGAAGCCCTGCATAGAATTGAGCAATTTTTTGGATTTAATGTACTCCTGCAGTTGATCATGGGCAATCTTCTCAAGAACCTTTGAAAGAAAACATAAGATGGCTATAAGCCTTAAATCTTTTAACTGCTTAGGTGCAGCACACTTTTAAAATGGTATAATACGTGCTTGCTTCCACCGGCAAGGGAGCACCCCCATACAAGAGAGGAATCAAACAGAGTCACAAGATGTTCACCAATAAATGGTAAAGCTTTAACTGTCACGCTTCGCGGAATGCCATTCTCACCACGAGTCTGTGAGAAAAAATGTGAAATTGCAAAAGTAACATCATTAAAACTAATTGGTTTAAAGGTAAACCCACTTTCATTGAATTGAGAAAGAATTCTTAATTGCTCTTCATTATCCTCTTGCAGTGAGACTCACACCCCAGCAAAGTGTCCATTAATCTCATTCGGAGTAAATCCATTCAAATCCCCTTTAACAGGATCTGGATAGCAGTCCCTCTCAACTCCTTCCAGACATCACCGTCCGCAAGAGCACCGAACAGTCTGTTGTGAAAATAAGCAGTCTTAGCATGGTCAGTCGGTTCGTCTACCATCCTAGGCAACCGCAGAAACTCAAGGAGATACTGCTCGTCCTCTGTCCATTTGTATCTACGGTATGTAGCATCTACGGTATGTAGCATCTCTGTTATGCCGCATCTGTGACAATTCTTCATCTATCCATGGAAACTTATTCTTATTAGGCTTGAACGCTTTCAACGGCGCCCAGTTCTCGATCGCAGTAGTGAGATTGTCATAAAGGCAACCAAGTGCAGATTCAGGGTCAACTGTGTTAGTCGTAAGCGGCGACCAATCACAGCCGGTAAGTTTCTCTTCCAATGCAGTTGGACAAATATTTTTATAGATTCTATACATGATAGGTTTTTGATCTAAAGTTATAGTGTTGCAAGGCAAACATACGTCAATCAAATTATGCCGACTGTGAAAGCTCGCCGGTAGGTTCCGTGCATCAAGCACCACGTCGTTGTCATCGACAAAGATCAGGTCAATCCACGTGTAAGGCATCGGAGTATGATACGTGCTGGACCAACTGTAACGAAAGCTCAGCCAACAGCTTACCAAGAAACTTGGCATTACTGCTCTCTTTAAGGAGATCGGTATTCAAGTCTCCCATTATAATTTTACGATAATAGTCCGAACAAAAATTTCTTAGATCATTTAACAAGTTAGAGTTATTAATAAACGAAACAGCAGGAGGACGATAAATAAGAGAAACTAGCACGGGCTCGGAGCCGCCAACTTGCACAGAACAGAAAATATAATCAGGCACCTCCGGCTGACCGCTACTATTACTAGTTTGCGTCTTTGAAGTGGCCAAAATAGTGCATCTCATATTATCTTTACTATACAAGGCACCTTTTTCACCACGCAAGTTTCTGTCCTGTCTGAGCACTCTGTACCCTGTGACCTAAATGACGTCATCAGATACAGACGGACCCAGTCAGATCTCAGCAACTCTAAATATGTCGTAAGAATAAGAATCACTCAGAAGTTCACGCACTTGCCCAACATGAGCTCTCAAAGAGGTCTTATTTAGGAAGCACGCGCGCAGTTCACCCCTCCTCCCTGTTCGACTCTCCAAAGAGGACCAGCGCAGTCATTGGAGAGAGGCTTTATCTAAGGATATTGCATGATTTTTTATTAATTCATGATTCGAGCTCATCCCACTATTTTGAGGTTTAAATTTATCATTATCAATCGAACCATTATTTATTAGAATTTCATCGTGTTTCTTAATATCAGTTACGTTAACATCATTCTGTACATTACATTTAAATTTATCTAATATTTTATTTAAATCATTTTCACTCTCAAATGTGTGTACTCTCTTTCCTCTCTTCCTCCTCACCATAAATTTATCACCTCTATGCCAAACAAATTTGAAACCTTTTCCTTTAGCATACTTCTCAAGATTTTTAAATTAAATATATTTATCCTTTTCAAGATACTTATTTATATATATTTGAGAATGGTGCTTGGTGGCAGAAAAACTGCCAAGAAGGGAGGAATCCAGATCCGCTGTTGAAAAATCTGTTAATCTACGTCTAGCCATAAACACCTTCTGCATCGAGTCATCTCTAGAAAGTCTAACAAACAATGGGAATGCAACACTCGGACCGCCAACGATCTTACGCCCTGCAGCCATCTTGTTCTTATTTTTATTTTGAGAATTAGAGATTTCAGTAACAGATACAATATTTTAACGTTCAAAAGTCGGAAGTATCATTCCCAGAACAGCGCAAGCATAATCCTCTAGACCGACATTGGCCGCAGAGCAGTCCAGTCCGCTGGACATCACCAAGACACTATTCCCAGAACCACACCTTTTCACAACATGACAGGATGCGTCTCTGTTACTATCTGTATGCATTTTTACTATTTGCATATCGTTCGAATCAACAGGTGCTTCAGTGTTTGTGTTATGAGAGCTACTATCTATACGTTTAAATGATTGTGTTATATTCGAATTTACAGGCATTTTAGTGTTAGTGTTGGTGTTGAGTGAGTGTTCGTCCTGAGCCGTAAGATCAATGACGGTCTGCACTACCTTAGCCACCCCGGTCATAAGTTAAGAAAAGTTGTTGTCTACTCCATTAATTTCATAACCTAAAAATACCTGCATATTATTAAAATTAGTCGTGGGAGATTTAAAAAACTTTTCATGCATGCCATTGAGAGCAGAAAACAACTCCCTTTCTAAGGTACCTATCATTACTCTAAGTTCACGATTCTTTACTAGCAAATGCGTCTGCTCAGCATGTGAATTCTTAATAATTTCATTTCGACTCTCTATTTTAGTCACGATATCCTGCAGACCTTTGTCAGTATTTATAATATGGCTCTCAAGAGCCGGAAGTCGAGTAAGATCATTTTAAATCAGTTCGAGCCTGCAGGATAGCACACTCTTCAAAGCAGACGCAGCTGCCTGTACCGAAGAAGAATCAGCACCATCATTACTCTCCTTTAGATCACTATCTTTATCTTTACTAATATTGCTAACCAGGGTGACCAATGCAGCACCACCTCTAAATTTTTCATCGACCAAATTATCACCTATGCTATGATCTGTTCCAACCACCGCAGGACTACGCGAATTGATCTTCTTCTTAATCACAGAATGTCCTTGTGCTTTTGTAACCGGTGCGACCGGTGAGAACCCGGCCTATCGGTAGAAGCAACGATAGGCTGGGTTATAGAAGCTCCGCGCATAGAGGCATTGCGTGATCCAGCGCCAGTGTCAGTGAGTGGGGCAAGGGGAGAAGCGATAGGTCGGCCAGCTATACATCTCTCACAATCATATTTCGGATTACTATCGCCATCATGAGGCACGCGCTTCATACATTTTACATGGCAGCGCTGCCGGCATGTAAAATACTGCATTAATTTTTTTGACCCTCTTATATTATCAGCAGGAAAACTACAGATGGTGTAGCAGTCCTTGATGGTATTTTGTGACATGATTTAAACTGTTTGAAATGTCAAGAGAAGTGAGAGCATCAAGCGCGAAGCAGAATTTATGATGTGGTAACAAAGGAATAAAAGATAGTAGCAAAGGCAGTGCCAGAGAAATACAAATAATAATAAAAGTAAAACAAAAATAAAGATAAGAGCTGGCCTGTGAAACTCTCAGCCCAAGTATATCATATTTAGAAATAAATATTAAAAAAATAAGGAATATAGTAAAAAAGGAGCATAATAAGCTGTTTAAAATTCGCGCGTCAAATATATAAAATCAAAAGGCCAGGTGGAAACGCGCCTTAAGTATGATAATTACCTGTCACTCAACCATAGAGCAGATAAGACAGTAGACAAGGTAACCCATAGACGGAGCTACTAATAACACACTTAAAAGGTTTGCCTGAGAAATAATCAATTTAGTGCCAAAAATATTGTGGGTTATGTAGCATATGCATAACCTATGTGTAACACATGCACAAACCATGTCACTGCATCCCCCCACTGCACCACCACTCAACACTTCACAGTCAAAACAGCAACCAACAATGCTCCGGTTGTTCTTTAACCATCAGCAACAGTCAAGCCAAGCCTTGAGGACCCCCAGCTGAACGATTCTCTGTAAAAACATTCACTCGGCAGAGCGAAATAAAAAATATTAGAGGAAAAAAAGACAGAACTGGAGCAGCGTGTCAATGAATACTTACAGGCGGAGAGCGGAGAAAAAAATTTACATTTTTTTACATAAAAAAAAAGATCCAAAAAATGGTTTAAATTATACAATTTTTCTTCCAACTTTGGTTCTAATAATTTTCTATTTTTCAAGGCAGCGCGTATACATTTTGCTGATTCTAATGAATTATTCCTTGTTAAAGAACAATTTATTGAAATTGTAAAGAATTCATTGGCTTTTATTATACTTTTTTGGTTATTTACATTCAGATTGAAGCTAGATTTCAGTATTTTACCATGATTTTGAGACAAACTAATATCATTAGCGTCTTGCTTTAGAAATACCACAAACTGCCTTAAGAAGTCGCTCATCATTTATATCGTAGTTCACGAAAGAGCAAATTAAATTATTTAAATTATTATTTATTTCAAAAAATTTGCAAGTTGTTTGAGACTTTATTCTTTTCTTTTTGCTTTCTCATAGAAAAAGCATTGTATCAGTAAAAAAATCTATTTTTCATTAATTTGTACATATTTAGACTCACGGAATCAGGAAAAGTGGCTTCCAGAAAATGTCTGTGTGTGTGTGTGTGTGTATGTAGCGTAGTTTTCTTTAAAGCCATTCAAAAAAAAAATTTTTTTTTATTTTTCATTCTTTTTGTATTTAACGCAAACTACTCGATGAATTTGCTTAAGAGGATATCGTAGTTATCCCCTCCTCATAATGTTTTTATTTAAAGTTTATGAGTAAACTGTGCACCAAATCATATTCTTTCACTACAAAAAGAAAAATCATAAAATTAAACCTGAGTGCGGACGACTCAAAAATTCATTAAAATACTAAACATAAAAGTTATGAACAAACTTTCAATGTATAGTATTTTAAGGTTAGGTTTATCGAGTTTGATATCTAATTTTTATTTAAAGTTTGTGAAAAAATAACAAGTTCAAGTGATTTTTTTTCAAACAAAAATAATTGAATTAATGTAGCTTCAGCGCGGACATCATCATATTTGTTAAAATAGTCAATTTAAAGATATATCAATCAGATAAAAAAAGCAAAAATCAATTCTAACAACTCCAACATCCCGTTGAAAATTTGCATAGAAATTCTTTGTGACTGCCAAAACAAGAAAAACTTTTGAAAATGGATATTCTTAGCGTAGTTTTAATTTTAGAACATTTTGAAAATGTTGAAAAAAATTATTGTATTTAATACACCAATTAAATCTTGAAAACTACTGGATGGATTTCCATCCAGTTTTGCATACAATTTATTTTTTTGTCCGACTGGGGGGGATTATTTAATTTTTTTTTCCTTAGCGTAGTTTTTTTAGAGCTATTTAGAAAAAATAAATTATTTTTTGATGTTTAATTTTTTTTTGTATTATATGCAAACTACTCCATGAAATTGCTTTAAAATTTGCATGGAAATCCTTTGCAATTTCCAAAAGAAAAATAATTTTTGAAAACATATTCTTAGCGTTGTTTTAATTTTAGAGAATTCCCAAAAAATTCTTTAAGATTAAAATTTTTTTTGTTTCATATAAAGTACTCGAAGGCTTTGCTCCAAAATTTTTATCTAAATTATTTGCTACTGTCTGAAGAAAACAAGCTTTAGAATACTAATTTTTTAGCATGGTTACAATTTTAGTGCATTTTAAAGAATTTGAAAAAAATTTCATTTTTCATTTTTTTTAATTTTACGTAAACTATTTGATAAATGTTCTCTAACATTTGTATACACTTTATTTTCTACTGTCTGAAGTAAAGTAGCTTTTAAAAACTAATTTTTCTAGCGTAGTTACGATCGTAGAGCATTTTGAAGATTTTAAAAATAATTGTTATTTTTTTTATTTCACGTAAAGTATTCGATGTATTTATGTAGCGTTTATTGTTCATGTTCTGTTGCTTCGTAACTGAAAGGTGTATTCTAAAACTATGGAAAACTAAAGTCAATTATGACGGACTATGGTACTCAGTTTACCTCTAAAAAATGGATAAAAAAATTGGAAGATGAACAAAGTAATATCACCTATCCATCCATAGGACATCCACAAAGCAACATTGTGGAAAGAATCCAGCGGGAATAAGGTATATCCTTTAGAACATATGTGAATAATTCCCATGAATTATGTGCTTCATACATGCAAAAAATACAAAGCATTATGAATAAAACAACCCATGAAATAACAGGTTTTATGCAAATGAAATTACTCATAAGAGTATGGGAAAAATACTTTAAAATTAAAAGCACAGATATTTCATAAGATAGAAAAATTTTCTTTGCAAAAAATAAAATGCATAAGAAAATAAAAAAATAGAGCAAAAATGGAGAATGCAAAAAACATATTTTTAATTTATTCTTAAGTTCTCCTTAAATCATTAAATGTATCAAATGCGGATGATGATAAAATATCTAAATTTTTTTAAATGTATAAAGGCTCATATATAAAAAAAAATAATAGCCCCAGATATGTATCTATCTTAAATGCTATGGAAAACGTAGAATGTGGAAAGTTTTATCTAGAAAATTTAAAACCGTTCTCGAAGGCCATTGAGTAAAAAAGAAAAAAATATTACTAAAATGAGATTCTAAGTTAAAATAAAAAAAAAATAAAATACAAGAATGCATAAAAGATGAAAAAGAAACACATAGTACACTAGCTATAAGGCAAAATTTATATACTATGATAATGCGTACTCACACTTGTAGTACATAAAAGGTCAAATACAACGATAAAAAATGTACTAACAAGAAGAGTGTTTTACCTTCGGGTCACCGTTTTCGCTCAAATTTTGAGAATGTCTTCCGGATGCAGAAATATGAAGAAAGCCAAAATTTTAGAGGCCAACGCTCAATATTTCCCTAGTTACAAGCCATTGAAGAAAATCACTAAAAAAGTCACTAGATTTTCAAAAGCTAATGGTATCTCAGCATTGTTAGCCTTTTTTAAACCTTTTTTTAAATGAAAGCTGAGCTCAAATGCTTTTAAAATAGCACCTATAGCATCTCAAAATATTATTTTTTCCCAAAGTTATAGCGTAATAAAGATTGAACTCAATTTTAGCTTTTATTATTAATTAATGTTTCAAACAAAAAATTCAGATCCAATCTTTATTACGCTCTAATTTTGGGAAAAAATAATATTTTGAGATGCTATAGGTGCTATTTTAAAAGGATTTGAGCTCAGCTTTCATTTAAAAAAGGTATAAGCTTCTAGCTAACAATGCTGAGATACCATAAGCTTTTGAAAATCTAGTGACTTTGTTTGTGATTTTCTTCAATGGCCTGTAACTAGAGAAATATTGAGCGTTGGCCTCTAAAATTTTGGCTTTCTCCATGTTTCTGCATCCAGAAGACATTCCCAAAATTTGAGCAAAATTGGTGACCCGAAGGTGAAACACTCTCCTTGTAAGACAAATGTAACAAATGAATATACATACGTATACATATGAGTGATTCAAAAAATATTTGAAATAATAAAAAAAATTGAATATTGTCAAATCCTTTCTACTTGAACACACGTATCATATTAAGATAATCGAGTGCCAATACCATGCGGTATTTTAATCAAAGCTACTTCACTACCTAAGTAACAGATGACGAATTAAAGAATGGAATTGTGGAGTGTGAGTGGAATGAGGACTCCGAAATGAGAAGTGAAGAAGTATTTTCACATGACGATCAAAAATAACTAACCAAATACTTCTAATGAGTTCGCAATATCTAGGCATGGTGCCCTAGCTATTAAAAAAGAACCAGGTTTGGCAGTCGTGAGGACTGGCTGACAGAAGTTAATACTTCTTTTGGTTTAGTGACAGTCTTGCTTCTTATAGAATGAAAAATTTTCCGTCACACTTTGCTTAAAAATATATTTTATATTAAATAAATATGTATATGCACAAAAAATTATCAACTCATGGAGTAGAATAATGGTAGTTTTGGGTAAAGAAAAAGGCCCCTTAATACATTTGCAACCAACTCACTAAGCTACTTAGAAGCATGCGGAAATTGTTTAAATAACAAGCGTTAAATGATAATAAATATAAAAACAATTAATTTATTAAAATTTGTTAATGAGTTATGATAATTAATATATTCAATATGGGAGTTGCATATTATAATAATCTTTTTTATGCAAATTTAAAACTTAACTTAATAATAGCCAAAAACATAATTAATATATTTTTTCATAGTTTTCTAAAAATATTAAAATAATGCACAGAGCGTAAGTGAATTATGATTGCAATTTTAAGCTATAGTTTAGTCAATATTAGTCTTGAACCTTTGAATCGAGCACTAAATATAAATCATTTGAAAATTAGGAATTTTACTGTAAGCATGTTAAAATATTAGAATTCAGCCTTTTAGTAGATCTACCAGCAATTTCAATTAATTAATGACGGGAAATATTCGTAAGATTATTCTACACTTTAGGTCTAAGCAGCGTGCCGACAATGGCTTTTATTTGTAAACTTATTCGTGATTTGCCTACGTTCTCCTACTGACAATTAACCTCAGTCTACCGCCAGAAATTCACGAAAAAAATTTTAATGAAAAGCGCTCATTCAAATAGTATTAACTCTGGTTCTACTTGTCAGACAAAAAAAAATTAAAAAAAATAAATTAAATTGAATCAAATTTCATTTTATTTTCATCCTCTTTTAAAATTCGTAAAATTTTCAAATTAAAAAAAAAATTTTTAATTGTATATTTTTTAATAATTACTAGAAAATTTAAACGTGAATGAAGAAAATTTTAAAAAATAAAAAATTCAACTCTGATGATTTTTTTTGTTCTGATGCTTTTAAATAGTTATAAACAATTTAAACATCAAAAGTGAAAATTAATTAACAATTACGTTTGACATATTATTATACACATTATCATCATTTTCCTAGAATTAAATTATAGTTTTTTGAAGGAATTTGAAAAAAAAATGTTTGAATTATTTAAAGAATTTTGATTCAAATTTGATTGTTTACATGCTTAATAATATATACGATCACTTGTAACTTTATTGAAAAGTCTCGTAATAGAAAAAATATCTGTAATTAGATTTTCGGAAATACTTTCGGTTTCCGTTTGAATTTTTTTCTAATTATTAATTATTTAAAAAAAAAATAAAAAGTCCGTATTTTGTATATAATTTAATTACTTTTTATGATATTTGTTGTGCGACTATCAGAGACAATACTGTTTGAAGAAGAGCTATATATATATATTTCTATGTCACCCACTCTCTGTCAAATCGAAAGACTAATTTTTTTTTTGCTAAAAATTGGTAAAATAGTTCTTTTCCATACTGTAGACCACTCAGAATTTGTATACATTTCCTTAGTACATATTTTTAGAGCTACTAAGGTTCAAAGTTGGGCTGAAACCTATTTTTGACATTTTTGACCAATTTTAGGCTTAACTTACTCAGTTGGGTTGCGTTTTAAGAATATATTACTGAGAAACTTTTTTGTTTAAAATATTTTAAATTTTGAGAAAAAAGTAATTCATAAGTGCTAATGTAGCCATTCGCTGAGCTAAAGTCATTTAAAACATTGAAATACCACTTTTCAAGGTTTCGAACCATGATCCCATGTCCAAAAAACTCATCGAAGCAGGTAATATATGTATAAATGTGGCCTACAAATTTCAGAGTGGACATCCTTGGCAATTTCTTGGTAAAAATAAAAATGCAATTTAAAATAATGAAAAATGTGATTTTTAGCTAAATTTCTGTAGTTTTAAACTTGAAATTATTTCGGAATAATTTGCAAAATGATACGACGCAAGTTGTATTAAGATTAATTAATTAACTTTTTTTATAGAATTAATCACTCAATTTCAGAATTTATCAAAATCTGTGTTACTGTGGAGTAGGATAAAAGTTGAAAATAAATAAAATGACTTTATGTGTCTATTTATGAAATCATCGTATCAATAATAAGTTAAAAAAATCTTATGATTGTTTAAGAAAGTGCATTTCCATGTTTTTAGTATACATTTATTGTAATTAAAATGAAAATAATTTTGAAGATTGTTATAGATGGACGTAAAAGTGATAAATATATTTTATGGGGACTTCGACGTCTATAACCTCAAAAAGTTTAATCGTATATTATTGACAATGAGAATAAATTAATTTAATATTAATATATATCAATGTGTATGACATGCTGATTTTAATTATTTGTTCGAATGGCTCCTAAGTTTTCATACATAATTACATTCAATTATTGCTGTCACATCATTGGATAATTTCTAATTAAAATGAAAATCAATTTTCATAAAATGAGAATATTATTTATCAATGTGAACATAATAAGCTACTCTGAAAAAAATACAGCAAGAATTAAAATCAATCATTTTCTGAAACTGAACTTAAGAATATAGATCTATAGGTACTTTAATTTCAACAAGTCTCAAGAAATAAAATTCAAGTCAGTGTCTATCATCCGCTAAGTCTATAAAAGAATATGATCATTTACGCGTTATTCACATTTATATTATTCATCTGTACTGTTATAAATAGAATGCTCGGTCACCCTGAATCACACTATTTATAACTTGTAATAAAAATAAAGTTATTACAAAGTATCAAGCATTATTCCAAAAAAATCTGCCAGGATACGAGGATATCTCTACAATTTTTAATCTTTTTATGATGTTTTTGAAAATTCATTTTACAGGCGTTACTGGGTTACCCAATGATGCACACTATTTAAACTGGGTTCATACCTTTTGTACAATCTGGAAACTCTATTTTTTATGTATCCAGTGAATGTGCCACCAACGGTATTGTAGATATTTCTATAAAACGTAAATTTTTATACAGATAAAATTTCGGAAATTTTATCTATGTTAAAATTTACGTTTTATAGAAATATCTACTATACCGTTGATGGCACATTCACTGAATGCATAGAAAATAGAGTTTCTGAATTGTACAAAAGGTATGAACCTAGTTTAAATAGTGTGTATCATTGGGTAACCCAGTAATAGCTGTAAAATGACATGTCACAGAAAGATTAAAAATTGTAGAGATATCCTCATATACATTCATACATGTTTTAAAGTACCCTGTTGATATATTCATATGAATTTTTATATGAATTCTCCATTTGAATTTTTTATATTAATTTTTAATATATTCAATATATATTTTTGTTTCATTTGTTTTATATTAAAAAATTATATAAAAAATTGCAGGTTGGATTTTGAAGTTTTTTAACACTTTTCCCATATAAAAATAATGAGATAATCACCATGATTATTATTCATTTGAATTTTTCATATGAATTTTTTATATAAATTTAAAAACATTAATGATTCGTTGAATCATATTTCCTCTAGTAGTCGGAGCTTCTCCATACACAGTATTTTTAAAAATCCCCATGGATAGAAATCAGAGCTCGTGGAATCCGGAGATCGGGTGGGCCATTCAACATAATTGTCACCACGACCCATACATATCCACTTATTGTGGTATGTTTGATTTACAAAATCCTGAACTGTGTTACTTCTGTGAGCAGGTGCCCCATCATGTTGAAATCACATACGACCTCTTGTTTCAAGATCAAAATTCTCCAATAGATTTGGTAATTAATTATTCAGAAAATCAAGATAATTATTACTATTGACGGCCCCATAAAAAATAGGGTCTAATTCGGTTACCATTAACGATACCACACAAAACCCTGAGACTCCACCTATTTTGGTGATTGATTGACATACGCCAGTAAAGGTTGTGAATAGAATAATAGTAACAATTGTGTCGGTTAAGTTCACCTGTGTTATGAAAGGTTGCTTCATCTGAAGACATGGAGTAATGAAAACATTGTGGATCCTTTTGCAATCTGTCTCGTGCCCATTCACTAAATTGTAGCCTTCTCTGAAAATCATATTCCATTAAGGCGATTACGGAAGTTCGGTTCGATTTCATTTTGTAGTTTACAAATTACTCTTTCAGTTTCTAAAATTTTTTGAATTTTTTAATTCTCCACCATTTATTATAATTCGTAGAATGGTGGAAAATTAAAAAATCTGAAAAATTTTACATATTGAAAGAGTAATTTGTAAACTCAAAAATAAAACCTAGCCTGAAATCCGAAGTCGACTTAACTCTTGATGCAAAGTTATATATTATGGATGAAACAGATGCAGTTTTGAAATTCTTCTTACAGTTTTTTTTTGGAATTCCAGATTGTACAGCAATCTTTCTAGTTGAAATGCGTGGGTTTAAATCAACCAAAGCAAGTACTACCAGGACTCAAGGGTCATTCCTCTCGATCGTCATAATTCTTCGACGTTGTCTCGCTCTTGGTGATGCCTCCCGTTCACGCTGTTCAATTCTACGAATTGTTCTACGTTCTGGATAATGATTTCTATCGGGGGACCGCTTCTGATATAATCGTGCAGCTGTACGTTAATTTATTCGGCATTCTCCCAAAATTAATAGGATATCTACAATTTCGCTTCTTGTATAATCAGGCATTTTATTTGTAAGCCGATGTACAAAGAGTCAATAAAATAAACAAAAAAATATTATTGTGAAGTATTTTCTGAAATAAAAATAACACAGGCCCACAAAATGAAAAAAAATGTCTGAACTTTTGACCGGACATACATATTCCCATGTATTTTTCGACGCTGAATCCGAATCTGTAATAAAAATATAGGGTTTTCCTACCTTTTCTCAGAGTTTTATTGAAAAAACCTCATTTTTTACGGTTTTTTTGCGGTTTTTCGAGTCTAGAAAAAACAAATCATGAGATACGGTTAATTGGACTTCAAAATCGAATTCTACGGGAAAAAATACACGGGAAACCATACCTTCAAATTTTTTTAACGCGATTCTAGTCCTCTGTATGGGGCTGAAAAGATGAGAAAATCGGTAAAAGTCGAAATTTTGCCTAAAATGGATTTAAACAATATTAAAATTTAATCATGCGTCTTTTGAAGAGTCGATAAACATTGGAAATACTATCCTGGGGGGTTTTCAGATTGCTGATCATAAAGTTGAAGTCAGATTGTGTAAAAACTACTTCTAGAGGGCGGTGACAAGAACTGTATATGGTAAATTTATCGATTTTTTAAAAATTTTACGTCTGAAATACTAATTTTAGAGTCTTTCACAGCATTGACTGTAAATTCAAGATATTAACTTAGCCTATTGTGTACGTTAAACTTAACATTTTGTCTATGTTTGTCTCTCTCTCTCTCTCTCTCTCTCTCTTCCGATGTTTTTTTTAAATTGGCTTACGCTTACGTACACGTTTCTCTTCGAATGACCGATGTAGTGGATTTCTGACACGTTTTTGTCCTTTTTCGCAGCTGTTTCTCTTTTTATCATCCAGCAGTAATCTGCTAACATGTTGATACCCTAGTTTCCTTGAAATCTACGTTCAAACTCCTTTAAATCTTGGTGAAATCGTTCACCATGCTCTTCACTAAAGTCTCCGTTATTTTCAGGAAACTGATCAACGTGTGAATCAAGAAAATGAAGTTTTAAGTTCATTAGACAACCCAATTTTTCAAAATTACGTACCATTCTTTTCACAATAGCTTTATAATTCGTGTCTTTGGCATTACCCAAAAATTTCGTCGATACCTCTTTAAAACTTAACCATGCTGCCTTTTCAACATCAGTCATGCTTTGTTCAAAGTTTTCGTCTCTAAATAAAGTTCGGATTTCAGGACCATCAAAAATACCTTCATTTAATTTAGCATCAGATTTATGGGGAAATACTTTGCTTATATATTGGAAGCATTGACCGTCCTTGTCCAAAGCTTTAACTAATTGCTTTATCAATCCAAGCTTTATATGCAGAGGCGGTATCAAAATTTTCGAAGGATTAACGAGTGGATCTTTTATAACATTCTGTTTTCCAGGTTCAAACGATTCTCTTGATGGCCAAATTTTCTTTTTATAGTGTTTTTCTCTATCTCTGCTATCAAACATGCATAAATAACATGGGTACTTCGTAAATCCAGATTGTTGTCCAAGTATCATAGATAAAATCTTTAAATCGCCACATATTTGCCATTTATGTTCTCTATATTTTATTTTCGTTAAAAGTAGTTCAAGATTGGAATACTCTTCTTTAAGTACTGTTGAATGTGCTAATGGTATAGGAGCATATTTATTTGTGATATTGAGGAGTACTGCTTTAAGGCTGCGCTTTGATGAATCAATGAATAGTCGCCAATTTTCAGGTTTGTATATGTTGGGTTTCAATTCATCAATAAGACCTTTCACGTCCGTGCAATAAACCATATTAGAATCATTCTTGAAATAATTTCTAAAGCGCTCTTCTCGATTACGATATGCACATACTTTAGTACCCTTTGTCAACATATTTCGTCTCTTAATCTCTGAAGCCATAAACTCTGATTGTTCCTTAGATAAACCACTCTTTCTAAATAAATCGTTCAGACTTTTTTGATCAAACTTGTCAACAGTTCGTTCTTCACCCTTAGGAATATACTTTTCATCACTATCCAGAGAATGTTCTTCAGGTGAACTTAGATCTTCTTCATTTGATGAGCTTCCGTCTGCGGCAATCAGATTTTCAGTTGTTTCATCTGTCGAGTTTTCATCTACATTTAGATTCCCTAAGCCTGTTGTAAAACTATCTCTCGAATCTTTATTTTCAAAAATATCTATAAAATTCTTGGATGGAAATTCTATACAAGAAGTATTAGGATATACTATTCCTTTTTTCTGTATCTTGTCTAAACCTTGTATCTTTGTTAAACAAAAATAGCAATCATTTTCATCTTTTGGTTCCTTCCACTTTGTAGGTATAGTAAATTTTAATTTGGACCTAGCCTGACTGGTGTTGTATCGATTCATCATGGCATAACATGAAGCACATATATAATGAGGAACCCAAATTTTATCCTGTTGAGAAATCTCAATATCAAAACATTTTTGATAGATAAAATTAATATTATCTGTGATTTTTCTTTTGTTTCGTTGTCCAATATATTCTGAACATACATAACAGAAATTATCTTGAGATCCATTACACGTATGGTTAAAACTGTTATTGGATGTACCAGCGCAGTTTAAAAAAGGTTGAAAATTTGAATTAGCCATACTGTTGAATTAAACCCCACACACTAGGAATCCTGTTCCGATCGCAGGTGAGTCCGCCGTCCTAGGGGTGATAACTCTCATACCTCCCCAGGCCTAAGTATGAGAGCTTTCCGACTTTGACGAGGACAATGTCAACTCGTCGTCGGACACACTACGGCATCATTCTCACATCCTAGTGCTCCCCTGCAGGACAGCGCGCCTTCGCTGGGTTCGTTACTGCAAAGTATTGAGTACACCGAATCATTCTACACATCCCATTTTCAGGGCAGTTGTCATCGTGACCAATACTTCGCAGCAGCAGGTTTTTTTTAGGTACCCTTATAGAGTACTGATATATATATATATATATATATATAGCTTTGGAAAAAGATCATAAGTCCCATTCGTTTATAAACAATGCTTTAAGATCAATGACAGTGTACAACAGTGATTAACTGAACGGAGCTTTAAAATGAAACCGAATTCATTTCTAAACAACAGTACCCAGTTTTACAACAGAATAAGTATAAATAAAAAATTGACAGATCAAATTGTCTCTGACACAAACACACCAAATGAAGAAGATCTAAGTTCACCTGAAGAACATTCTGTGGATAGTGATGAAGAGTATATTCCTAAGGGTGAAGAACGAACTGTTGAAAAGTTTGATCAAAAAAGTCTGAACGATTTATTTAGAAAGAGTGGTTTATCTAAGGAACAATCAGAGTTTATGGCTTCAGAGTTTAAGAGACGAAATATGTTGACAAAGGGTACTAAAGTATGTGCATATCGTAATCGAGAAGAGCGCTTTAGAAATTATTTCAAGAATGATTCTAATATGGTTTATTGCACGGACGTGAAAGGTCTTATTGATGAATTGAAACCCAACATATACAAACCTGAAAATTGGCGACTATTCATTGATTCATCAAAGCGCAGCCTTAAAGCAGTACTCCTCAATATCACAAATAAATATGCTCCTATACCATTAGCACATTCAACAGTACTTAAAGAAGAGTATTCCAATCTTGAACTACTTTTAACGAAAATAAAATATAGAGAACATAAATGGCAAATATGTGGCGATTTAAAGATTTTATCTATGATACTTGGACAACAATCTGGATTTACGAAGTACCCATGTTATTTATGCATGTTTGATAGCAGAGATAGAGAAAAACACTATAAAAAGAAAATTTGGCCATCAAGAGAATCGTTTGAACCTGGAAAACAGAATGTTATAAAAGATCCACTCGTTAATCCTTCGAAAATTTTGATACCGCCTCTGCATACAAAGCTTGGATTGATAAAGCAATTAGTTAAAGCTTTGGACAAGGACGGTCAATGCTTCCAATATATAAGCAAAGTATTTCCCCATAAATCTGATGCTAAATTAAATGAAGGTATTTTTGATGGTCCTGAAATCCGAACTTTATTTAGAGACGAAAACTTTGAACAAAGCATGACTGATGTTGAAAAGGCAGCATGGTTAAGTTTTAAAGAGGTATCGACGAAATTTTTGGGTAATGCCAAAGACACGAATTATAAAGCTATTGTGAAAAGAATGGTACGTAATTTTGAAAAATTGGGTTGTCTAATGAACTTAAAACTTCATTTTCTTGATTCACACGTTGATCAGTTTCCTGAAAATAACGGAGACTTTAGTAAAGAGCATGGTGAACGATTTCACCAAGATTTAAAGGAGTTTGAACGTAGATTTCAAGGAAACTGGGGTATCAACATGTTAGCAGATTACTGCTGGATGAGAAAAAGAGAAACAGCTGCGAAAAAAGGACAAAAACGTGTCAGAAATCCACTACATCGGTCATTTGAAGAGAAACGTGTACGTAAGCGTAAGCCAATTTAAAAAAACATCGGAGAAGAGAGAGAGAGAGAGAGAGAGAGAGAGAGACAAACATAGACAAAATGTTAAGTTTAACTTACACAATAGGCTAAGTTAATATCTTGAATTTACAGTCAATGCTGTGAAAGACTCTAAAATTAGTATTTCAGACGTAAAATTTTTAAAAAATCGATAAATTTACCATATACAGTTCTTGTCACCGCCCTCTAGAAGTAGTTTCTACACAATCTGACTTCAAATTCATGAGCAGCAATCTGAAAAACCCCCAGGATAGTATTTCCAATGTTTATCGACTCTTCAAAAGACGCATGATTAAATTTTAATATTGTTTAAATCCATTTTAGGCAAAATTTCGACTTTTACCGATTTCCTCATCTTTTCAGCCCCATACAGAGGACTAGAATCGCGTTAAAAAAATTTGAAGGTATGGTTTCCCGTGTATTTTTTCCCGTAGAATTCGATTTTGAAGTCCAATTAACCGTATCTCATGATTTGTTTTTTCTAGACTCGAAAAACCGCAAAAAAACCGTAAAAAATGAGGTTTTTTCAATAAAACTCTGAGAAAAGGTAGGAAAACCCTATATTTTTATTACAGATTCGGATTCAGCGTCGAAAAATACATGGGAATATGTATGTCCGGTCAAAAGTTCAGACATTTTTTTTCATTTTGTGGGCCTGTGTAATTGACGTTCTCGTATTGCGATGTTATATCGCCGATACCAGCGAAAACAATTATAGTAAAACATTCGCCACGAAAAATGTTTTGTTTTTATAACTACATAAAAAATATAATTTCCAGAAAACTGCGGGGAAAAAATGATGATTCAACAATTATTTTCGCTGAATATATGAAAAACCTAATTTTTTTCTTATTTAAATTTAAAACTTTTTTTTCGCGGTAAATTTTATGGACCGATTTTTTTCGACGCTCCGTATTGTACATGTATTGGAAAATTATTCAGACATTTAAAATTTTGTTGCTAGAGGAAAAATAAAGAAAAAGTAAAAAAAATTGAAAAAAATAGCGAAAAATTGAAACACGTTTAGAGTACGCAATTTTAAGTCTAATGAACTAAAATATTGAGGAAATGAGTTTTTCAGGGAAACAAACGAGTGTGCAAAGTTTCTCGTTGGAATATCGTAGGATTACCAAATATTAGTTTATACAAAAATTAACGAGAGAAACTATGCAGCCGATTAAAATTATTCATTTAGGTTTAGATTAACTTTCGTTTATTATCTTTCATTAACGAGATCAAAATTAGGCACTTCTGATTGAAAATTTGCTTTTCCCCTGAATGACTTTTGAGGTCACGGTCAAGGTCATATACGCACGTAGGAGATACCGCTTTTTTCAGGTTTAAAACTAGGCTTTCCTATTAGAGAAAATCAACTTGACCCATACTGACCATGATAGTCATGGTAATGGTCATGGTCAGGGTTATGCTTGGACGTTAAATTTTCCATTCTTTTCATTTCTGTCGTCAAAATTAGGCGTTTTCATTTAAAAAAATTGATTTGACCAATGCTGACCATGATGATCATGGTCATGGTCATGGTCATGGACATGGTTAAGGACATACTTGGACGTAAAATTTTGCACTCTTTTCTTTTTCTGAGTCAAAATTAGAGGTTCACATTTGAAAAAATCGATTCAACCAATGCTGACCATGATAATCATGGTCATGGTCATCGTTAAGGACATACTTGGACGTAAAATTTCCCGCTCTTTTTATTTCCAGAGTCGAAATTGGGAATCCACATTTGAAAAAATCAATTTCACTAATGCTGACCACAATGATCATGGTCATGGTCATGGTCATCGTTAAAGACATACTTAAACGTAAAATTTCCCGCTCTTTTCATTTCCGGAGTCAAAGTGAGGGGTTCCCATTTAAAAAGATTAACTTGTGTCACGCTGACCATGATGATCATGGTCATAGTCATGGTTATTGTTAAGGACATACTTGGACGTAAAATTTCCCGCTTTTTTCGTTTTAGGAGTCAAAATTAGGGGTTCTTATTTGAAAAAAATCGATTCTACCAATGCTGACCACGGTGATCATGGTTATAGTCATGGTCATATTAGGACGTGGAATTTCTTGCTTTTTTCTATCCCAGAGTCTAAATCAGGGGTTTTCATTTGAAAAAATCGATTTAACCAATGCTGACCATTATGATCATGGTCATGGTCATTTTTAAGGACATATTTGGACGTAAAATTTCCCGCTTTTTTAATTTTTGGAGTGAAAATTAGGAATTCTTATTTGAAAAAATCGATTTTACCAATGCTGACCATGATGATCATGGTCATGGTCATGGTGAAGGAAATACTCGGACGTAAAATTTTTCGCTATTTTTATTTCCGGAGTCAAAGTTAGGGGTTCCCGATTAAAAAAATTAATTTGGCTCATGCTGACCATAATGATTACGGTCATGGTCATGGTCATCGGTAAGGACATACCTTGACGTGAAATTTACCGCTCTTTGTATTTTCGGAGTTAAAGTTAGAGGTTTCCATTTGAAGAAATTAACTTGACCTATTCTCACCATGATAATCATGGTCATGGTCAGGGTCATGGTCATGGTTAAGGACATACTTGGACGTGAAATTCTCCGCTCTTTCACTGTTCGGGGTCAAAATTAGTGGTTCTCATTTAATAAAATTGATTTCACCAATGCTGACCACGATGATCATGGTCATGGTCATGGTCACTAAACGATGACCCCTCTAACACCTTACAACTTTTGACTATATAGTTTTTCTCAGAAATGCTTTCAATTTGAAATATTTGGGTGGGGCATTTAAAATGGATTACCCTGTATAACTTTACAATATCACGACCGCGAATTCTTTTCCTCTCTTTCTTCCACTTCTTCATATAATCCTCTATAATCCTCTTTTTCTCTGTTAGTGTGTATAGTATGTTGTGCTTCGTTGTGCTCTGTTTCTGTTTGTTACCTGTTGCTGCTTAATCCTGCTTACGGGCGTTTAGTTTTAGGTATCTTGCGCGCTAAACTGTAAGGTGTAGGGTTTTACGTTTCCACTGTAGGATTGTAGTGTGGGATGTAGGATTTTAGATTAAAAGTATATGTTGTGTAAATAATGCCAGGTCCTATATCCTGACATATGATTTATCTGACTCCAAAAGATAAACCCAATTGCGTGTTCCCAGGAGGTCGAAATAAACTACAACAAAATATTTTAATTAATTAGTATTTATTCTAATACTTTTCGCCAACCAACTGCTAGCACGCTGTGTACCATACAATAGTCAGTACATCACTGATCGTGATGACTTAGTCGGTTCGCCTCTCTACTCGAGATTGATCTTGCACTTGTGCATTCACATTTATATCGTGGTTACTTGAGCGCCGCAATTTAGCTATGCTAACGCCATGAAGACATTGATTAATATATTAATCATCAACTTTTTATCGTGCCTTGCATATCAGTTTATCAATTTCTTTAGATGCATTTTTGGAGGTTAAGTCGGCAAAAGGAAATTTTTAGAGACAACTGCGCCTCTACTGCCCGCCATCAATACTACAACTACGTTTTTAACAACTCAATGATGGCTAATGTTTGCACCTGTTTTACCAACAGCAGCTGTTTATTATTTTTATATTATCAAGTGCGCTGATTAAATCTACATTGGCTTGCTGCTTGCTTTTCTTCTGCTATGTGACGAGGTTTGTACTTTTGTTGCGACGACATGTGTATGTGTGTGTGATGGTTGTATGTGTCGTGTGTGAATCTGAAATAAACCACTCTAACCTTTCTCTGCCGTGTATAAACTACAGTACTTTATATCATTATTCTTGTTGTAAACCAGAGTGGTTCTTAGATGAACGTAGAGTTGCATGCTACTCTCGTTCTACACGTGCATATAAACCACGTGAATCTCATTACGAAAAGTCTTCTGCTGTAACTGCGCAAGTGTGTGTACGTGAGTTTGTTACTACGGTGCTTCAGAATTGTAGTAATAGGGGTGTGGCTTCCCCAACCACTTCGCTCGAGCCTTTGCTTCGTAGGCGCTGCCCTAGTACGGAGGATAGCTCTTCCCACTCCAATCTTTCTTCACAACCAGGCAAGGCGTCCACGCCTACTATACTTCAATTGTCGCATATATTTGCTGACGCTCAGTCTCCGTCTACTATACAAGGTGATTCTGAACTGCTGGCGAGGCCTCTTTTTTCTAAACTCACTGATATTGCAGTTAGCACCGCCTAAGCAAACTCAAACTGCTAAACAGGATCAGATTCCTCCTCATCCGATTCCTCCTCATCTGGTTCCTCAAGTTCAGAACCAGTGTCTTAGGTACTTTTAAAGAGATCTCCTCTGATATAAAGGGTATGGTCACTTTTAGGATAGATAACCTAGAAATTTCTTCGAATAAAGCCACAGTTGTGTGTGCTGCAAACTCACGTCCTCTTAAAGGGCATATTGCTCGTACTGAGGCTGTAATTTTGTGTTCTCTTGAGGACCCCCGTGAACTTTTTTTCACACGCTTATCATCTTAGATTGACCCCCTTAATATTGACTCTCTTATAAAAGTCCTAGTTTCAATGGGTCTGAACATTGACAAGTCGCACTTCCTCAGTACACGTAAATGGTCTCCTAACACTCTCAGGACTCAGCTTGTTGATGGAAAAGAAATGGAGGTTGACCATAAAAACTCGATTGTGATCCAATGTTCTTCCGGTCATATTCGTGACTGTGTTGCTGGGGCTTCAACCAGGCTTAAGGATTTCTCTTGCCAACACATTTTTGGATATGATGATCCTTCTAAAGTTTTCGTAAAAGCTTTATGGCCTAGAGAAGTATATTCTCTGTTGGCCAAAGCGAAGACTGCCTCAAGGGAATTAAATTATGAGTGGCCTTTTGTTACTGATCTAAAGGTCTATGTGAGAGCTACCAGAGACTCAATGCCTATTTTAATTGCTTCTGAGTCTGACCTGGCCTCATTAGTGCCAAGCGAGAAAAAAAATGATTGAGTTTTAAAAGACTCGCAGGCTGTGTCGTCCAATGTTTTGTCGTCTAGAAATTTAAGTTTAAATGTAAGTAATAGTTCCTTAAGAAATTCCATCTCTATCGCTCATGCCAATGTAAATCGGATTAAGACTAACTTTAATGAAGTTGAATGGAAGTGCAAATAAGAAAATTATTATATCTTTGCTATTACTGAGACTTTTCTAACTGATCTGGACTCCAGTTCGGCCATTAATATTGATGGCTATAAGCTTTTTCGTTATGATAGAAAAAGTAAAATAGGTGGTGGTGTTGGTACTTATATTCGTAGTTGTTTTAGTACTTGGATTCTGCACCATTCTGAACCAGAATTTCTTTTGCTAGATGTTAATATTGGTGTAAGTTCTTTATTATATTGCATCGCTTACATTAGGCCTAAGGCCTCTTTATTTAATATCTTTTCTAATGCCCTTCCAAATTATGCTTATAATTCTAAGAATTAATTATAAGAATGTCATAATTACTGGCGATATCAACGTTGATCTTTTAAAATCTTCATACTTGTCTGATTCCCTTTGATCCTATTTTGATTCTCTCTTTCTCTATTTATAGTCCCTTCAGATGCCACTCATCATGCTATTACATCGAATCATGAATCTCATACTTGGCTAGACTTATTTGTCATAAACGACAGTTCTTCATTATTGTCATATGATGAGTCTGCTGCTCCTTTCATTGCTGGTCATGATCTGATTAATCTTAAACTAAAACTTTCTAGGCCTGAATGGATTACTAAATCATTTGTAACAAGGAACTTCTCAAACTGTATTGATGCATTAAATGCTGCTGTGGGTTCTAGTCTTTCTTCTTGTCCTCCTGCGTGTCTTTCTTATTTGTGTTATTCTTCTTTAAACTTGTTGTCTATTCTTGCATGTTTTCTTAGTTCTAGTTCAGCTGATATTTTGCAGTTACCTCGGACCTTAAGTGCTCATACTATTATTGCCAAGGTTGATTTGTTCTCAACTAATATAGTTGAGGCTCTTAATAAGTTTGCGCATGAAAAGGTAATAAATATCGCTAGTAAACTGGGACCTTGGGTTAATCATGATGTTAGGTTACTTATGAAAAATCGAGACAACTGTTATAAACTTGCAATGAGAACTGGGCTTAAAAATGAGGTTTCAAATTCTCTTAGCGAGTTAAAAAATGAATATATCACTGGTAAACTTTCCTCGGCTTTTACAGTTAAGAGTAAATGGTCTGAACTACGTAAACTGGGCCTAGCTAGTAGTACTTTGCGGTTTCCTCTCAAGTATTTCTCTTTGTCAGTGCTTTAAAATCACTATACTTCTGTCTCTTCTCAGAGTCCAGTATTAACTGATGCAGATGTTGATCGGGTTCTTGCCATACCTCTTAGAGTGGATGTACCAGTGTTTAACTTTGTTTCAGTTAATTTCTCTTATCTAAAGAACTGACTTCACTTATCTAACTCTAAGGCGTTTGGTCCCGATGATATATCAACTGATATGCTTAAGATGATTAATGGCACTGGGTCTTCTAATTTAGCCTCTATAATTAACGACTCTTTAGCTCTTGGCTATTTTCCTGAGACGTGGAAAAGGGCATCTTTTTCTCCATTGGCAAAACAAGCTAAAATGGAAGACCCCTCCCAAACTCGTCCTATAGCCAAGCTATGTGAAGTCTCCATGGTTCTTGAGAGGGTTGTGCACACGCAATTATCTAATCACCTAACTCTCTGTTTGATTGTTACCAGACTGATTTTGGAAAGGGTCATAGAACCTAGACTGCCCTACTGCATTTGCTTGATGATTGCAGGTCTGCTACTGATAGAAGAATGATAACTCTATTACTTCTGTTTGATTTTTCTAAGGCCTTTGATAGGGTTCCTCATAATAGAATGCTAACTAAACTTCGCTTGACGAACTGCTCTGATGTTGTCATTAGATGAATTGCTTCTTACTTGAGAGGTCGTGCCTATTCTGTTATAGATGAAAATAATCGACCATCTGTCTGGTCTCAGGTGACTGCTGGTGTTCCCCAAGGTAGTGTGCTTGGCTTACTGCTGTCTTTAATTTATATAAACGATATCTCACTTGCCTTAAGAGGAGGCCGTATAGCTCTGTCCTTGTCTAATCTAAATTTTCGTTATTATTAATAAATTAAACATTGTTATACAAAAGTAAGGATAAGCAGGGACAAAGCTATACGGCCGCCTCTTAACAGATCTACTGAACACATTTTATTTGCCGATGATTTGCAGATCTTCAAATCCTTTTTGTCATCTAACCTGGAAGATGAGATTAATCTCATCAACCATGATGTTGCATCTGTGATTAAGTGGGCAGAGGAAAATGAGCTTCTTCTTAACGCAGGTAAGACTCGAGCCATCTTTATTGGCAGTGAGAATTATATTGAACGCTTGAATGACCATAGCTCCATTCCTTCTATTTCTTCCACACTGGACTGGACCAAGCGTGTTTCCCTTACTGTACGTAGGATTCATACTACTTTAAGATATCTTAAGTTCTATAAACATACTCTGGCCTTGAATACAAGGAAGCAATTAGTGGAGTCTCTAATTTTTCCGCTCCTCGATTATGCAGCTGTTGCTTATGATGATCTACCTCAAACTCAAAACCTACGCCTTTATAGAGCCTTCAATGCTTGTATTCGATTTGTTCATGGTCATATAGGCTGGCATAGTGGGGTTACGCCTTATAGATTGGATTACCGATGGTTGTCTGTGCAAAATAGGCGCTTATATCATAAGATATCTCTTGCTTACAATGTTATATCGCATAATTCGCCGTTATATTTAGCATCGAAGTTCATAAGGTAGCATGTTGATGCATCAGTGCGCTCATCATCGAGATTGCCCCCTAGATTGTTTACCTGTTCTAATGTGCGTACTGCTGCACTTCAACACTCTTTTGCCTTTTCGGAAGCTGAATATTTCAACAAGGAGTTATCCTCGCTGGAGTCTTTTTCTCCTAAGGCTTCCCTCTCTTTCAAATATTCCTTGTATGATAGTCTAAGTGAATGTGAGTTGTGGTAACTTGAGACTTGTGCCAGCTGAGTAACACTTTAGTCAAAATTATTTGATATTATTTGATATTATTTGATATTTTTTGAAATTTAATGATTTAATATTAATATTTTTTAGCTATAAATTATAAATGAATTAAATTTTAATTTGAATTTTAGTAACAGCGGCTCTACTCACTAAAATTTTATTCTTAATTGTTATTATTGCTATTAGCTTAAATGTTGATTATTGCTATGTATTATAATTGAAATTTTACTTATTTGTAAGTGGCGTTAAGCTTTATTTGAAATTTCTATTAATATGTTTTTCTTATTCTATATTGCGATAATTAATGTTAACACTCATATTGTGAATTATTTTGTTTATGGCTATTCTAATGATTTTCATTATGTTATATTATGTGATGTATTGTTGTTATTATTAAGTTTAGCATTAGATGAAAATTTATATTTTTGTTTTTAATTTGACTATGCATATGTTACTATAAAATGTATTTTAATGTTGTAATTGATTCTTTAGTCCCAGACAAGGTTTCACCCCAAGGCTAAATACACTAAATATTAGTCTAAGTCTAAGTCTAATACACTCGTTAGCCGCTGCGACTTGTTGTGATAGATATACATGTCGAAATAAATAATTAATGCGAAAGAGAAAGACTGTCGCTCTGTGTTAACTTTTAAGTCTGTCTTTCTCTTTCACATTAATTACGATCTCATACGTGTTCACTCACACTTACTGTATATGACACTCGAAAATACACTCACGGGCCTTGATTTTCTTCCATCTAGGGACCCTCTAGAAAGAGACTGGAAACCTCGTTCTGCGTTTTCTATTGGCTACATAAGAAAGCAATATGTTAGAAAGAGACAGTAAATATTCCCCACGAAGACGATTCGTGATGTTTTCTATAAGCACTTTATCCGTTCCTTTCCGATTTGGATCAGTATGGTGGCAAAATTTTCTTGTCTCTTTCTAGAGGGTCCCTACTTCCATTCCTGTGTGCACGCCATTTAGTTAGCCAGCAAGGAAATCAGCGTTTCAGCAAAGGCACGCAGGGTGAAGATCGCATTTGTGGCAGAGATTATATTAAAAAACATTTATATATTTATATATTACGAGTCCAAATCAGCTAGGCAAGGTATGCTAGCTAAATAACAACTCTATAAATTCATGAGTTTGCACTAAAAGTAATAAAACCCTACTCAGAATTGTTAAGTAATAATAAAAAATAGTAACAAAATTTTAATTATCAGGATAGGAACGTTACAATAAAATATGTTATGAGATTTAAAAAAATAAAATAAAATTTATCGAACTCAATGAGCTCTATGAGAAAGTATTGCGCTAACGCACTTGGCAGCATCTTTTTACATAGCAAGCAAATTCGAATGCGATTTTCTTGATATGTTTAAAGTGATTGTTAGTTTGACAAACAATCATTTTAAATTTTGTAGACTCTACTCGTGAAAACAATTTTTTTGACTAAAATAAAGATAAAAACATAGATATAGAAGGTCGATTACGTTATTAATGTGTATGCTTTCGTTTGCTTACATTTTGTCTTTAATACATAAACTTATTTGTTCGTAGAAGTTGGTGATGTATACTAAATATGTATTTTTTTAAATATTTTTTATTACGTATAGTAGCAAATATATAAATTGTAAGTGAGCATGTGTCAAGTGTAGCTATTTATTATACTATAAAATTTGATCAAAAAAACGGATTTATTAATAAATGTAACATTAACTTCGCTGTATTCAAAATTGATCATTTTCCAATGGAGAAGTTTATTTTTATCTATTTATTATTTTTCATTGCTAGACAATACTTTTAAATTCAAGGAATGTTCTGTAGCGATTTCGTAGTTTGCAACAAATTATTCATTTATTAGGAAAGCTATAACAAACTTGTTTCGACTGCATTTTTGCAATTAAACAATGTCGTTATGATCCTGGCGGATATACTTAAAAGCTGTCTAAGAGTATATAGTTATTACATACACTGCCGCCGAGACACTTTTGCCCCCCTTCGTCTAAAATCGACTTATCTAAAAAGTTTTATAACTCTGGAAAAAATGGTCGCAGCCTAAAAATTTCAACGGGATTCGAAAGATTGTTCAAAATTCTTTGAAAAACTATTGGTTTGATATAAAAAAACCATTTTTTTCGTATCTCTTATCCTTGTTTAAAAAGAAATTTTTTTTAACTTTGTTTTGACTTTGTAAAATAGTGTTCAATTTTAGTAGAAATCGTTACATTAATACAAAACCAAATAGATTTTAAAGCTCATATTTCAACGATGAAAATGCAATGTCGAACGTCTAGATTCGACCATTTATGCCAGAGTTATAAGATTTTATATTTAAAAATAAGGTTTTTTTCGATATATGAATATCTTTGAATTTAAGAGGAATAGAAAAATTTGTCAGAGAGAAAAAATATTTCTTTTTGGTCAAATAATAATAATATATAATAAAAACTGGATTTCGGAAAAAAGATTTTTTTTTTGCCTTTTTTACCCACGTTGTTCAATATTTTATAGATATCAAAATTTCATTACATTCCAACAAAAAAAAATTTTTTTTTCGGAATCAATTTTTTTTATATATTATTATTATTTGACCAAAAAGGAACATTTTTTTTTCTCTGATTAATTTTTCTATTCCTCTTAAATTCAGAGATATTCATATATCGAAAAAAACCTTATTTTTAAATATAAAATCTTATAACTCTGGTTTAAAAGGTCGAATCTAGACGTTTAACATTGCATTTTCATCGTCGATATATGAGCTTTAAAATCTATTTGGTTTTGTATTAATGTAACGATTTCTACTAAAATTGAACACTATTTTACAAAGTCAAAATCGAAGTTAAAAAAAATTTCTTTTTAAACAAGGATAAGAGATACGAAAAAAATGTTTTTTTTATATCAAACCAATAGTTTTTGAAAGAATTTTGAACAATTTTTCGAATCCCGTTAGAATTTTTAGGCTACGACCATTTTTTCCAGAGTTATAAAACTTTTTAGATAAGTCGATTTTAGATGAAGGGGGGCAAAAGTATCTCGGCGGCAGTGTATATAAAAATACTCTTACACGATTTCTAAATTTTACCACCATATGAGAATTATTATGAGGTTTTGGCCCTGCAGTATCGTTTAGTTGTCAATTCACAATTATATATACCATCCTGAAAATAATCACGGAACTTATGATGTAATATTTTGCGTCACTTTTTATATCTCTATTCATGTCGCTTTATCGAGCCAAAAGTGACGCAAATTTTTGCGCAACTTTTCCAAAAATATAATATAAAATAAATTATAAATATTATTCTTTCAATTTTATTCTACATAATTTAAAAGATGTTAAAATACAGAATCAAGAATATTTAGAGCATGATTCAACTGTCTACGTTTAAAGAATTAATTTGAAAAAAATCTTTGAAATAAATTGAGAATTCGTTATCTAAATTATTCAAGGAGTGTTAATAAAATGAAAACATTATTAAAAATTAAGAAATTGAATTTTTTCTGATAGAATGTGTATGTGTGTGTGTTCGTATACATGTGCATGTATACATCGATCACAGCTGTGTAATTGACTGAAAAAAAACACATCTCCAAAAGTGTGGCGGAAAGAAATACATATTTAAAAGCGCGGCGAAAAAAAACACCTCCAAAAGTGCAGCGAAAAAAAACACTTCCTCAAATGTACGACGCAAAAAAACACATCTTCAAAGGTGCGGTGAAAAAAAACAACCCTTGAAAATTTTCACCGTGTTTTCAAGGGGTGTTGTTTTTCGCCACACTTTCGAAGATATGTTTTTTTCGCGGCACTTTTAGAGATGTGTTTTTTTCATAGTCAATTACACAGCTGTGATTGTATTCGTACACTGAAAAAAAAAGTAAACATGACATCGTAGAGCCATGCTAAAATAGCATAGTGCCTGTTATGCCATTTTAATATAATAACTATTTTGAATCTACGGAGATTCGTTATTGTTGCATTAAGTATAGTAATCAACGAATCTTCATGAAAATAATAAATAATTAAAACTATTTCACAAAAATGTTTATCCCCTATTAACAGTTTTTGTAGTATTCGAAAATGTTATGTAAAACCGCTTCTGACCCACCATGTGACAATTTCAAAAAATTCCCTGGCCTCTCCTAATTAATCCGGTTTTAATTTTTTAAAATGGAGTAGAAATTATAAATGCTCTTTTATACGTTAAAAATTAGCGACTCATACAAGTTTTTATTTAGCAGTCAGCATGATTTTCAAAATTTTCAGATTTTTCGGAACGACCTTAATTGCAAAATTATTGTGCAAACACTTGTTCTCACTTACGCCATTTTTCTCGTTATAACTTACAGTTTTTTTGGGCACATTTTCGAAAGCATGAAATGCTTTTTTTATTACCTTATGGGAAATTTTCCAAAATATCCTTTTACACATTTTTTTACGAATTTTCATTTTTGTGGCGTGAAAAATTCTTTTTTACTAGTCGGAACAACGCATTTTGATAGCAAATTTCATTACGAAAAAATTTCTTCACATTCATTTTTAACGTAGGTATGACACGTATCGAGATATTCAGCCCTGTTAGATACTAGTATAATGCTTAAATTTTATAAGAACAAAATAATTTAATTATGTAGTTGTTAAATAATATGAGAAACACCTACTAAAAAAATAGGTTATATTTTAGAGATTTTCAGTAGGTCTCATATTATTCAAAAACGACGTGATGAAATTATTTTGTTCTTATAATCAAATATATCTATCATACTAGTATCTACTGGGGGCTGCCATTTTCTTAGTGTGATAGCTAATGGTGTTTATATACATGATGAAAAACACTATTAGACAATGACAAATAGTTCGGCCTGCTCTTAGAAATTTCTCATGACTTCAGCACAATTTTCTAAGCTGGCGTATATCAAAATTCTTATTTTCAACAATGTTTCGGAGACATTATAATGTAAATCTAGGCTCTGACTCCAAAAAGCTATCTCAATACTGATCCCGCTTGGACTATTAACTGAGTAGATAAGAATGGGTACTGTGCTTGAAAGCCCTATAACTTCGGGACCTCTCCGAGAAACACCATGCTGATCCTAACTCACTGAGCAATAGATACCAAACCGCTGGCAGCCAGGCCCCAGGACTCACCGCTTAAAACCACTTCTGGCTAAATCAGCTGTTTCCCTTAAATGTTGACTCTGGCTTAGCTGAGATAGAATCGGTTCCCCCACCTCAAATTATTTCTGGCCGAATCAACTTTTTTCCTTACAAGTAGATCCTGGCTCACTTGGGTTAGAATCACTTCGTCCTTCCCAGATCATTTTTGGTTCAATCAGATGTTTCCCTTTTATGACGATCCTGGCTCACTCGAGTTAGAATCGGTTTTCCTTCTTCGAATCTTTTCTGGCTCAATAAGCTGTCTCATCGTCTAATATCACGCCCAATTTTATGTAAAAACATCAATATTCACTAAGATGAATTAGAATTGGTCCACCCTCTTCCAAAAAGCCCTATGCCAGTTCTAGACTACATTGAAAATTGTAAATAACTGTATAAAAAATATTTAATAGATTTCTCTCACCTGACCGCAGCGCCACCCTATATGTAGCGGCGAAATAGACCCGATCGCCTCTTAAAATAATATTAAGAAAGTCCATGGCTTGATCATGATCATTTATATCTTTTATAAAGAAAGTGAAATACTAAAATTATGTCTTAATTTAGATATTATTATTTATCTTTTGAATGAGAATTGGAAAAGTATTTTGAAATAAGTATAATGATTGATAAACAAAAAAAAGTGAGGATAATCACTGATGATGCTGAAATTATAGAAAGTATCTGATCTGAATGGAAAAACTTTGTTTATATCTTTTAGTACTGAAAGAATAATAACTTTTGTCAAATTGCTCAAAATACAATTTATTCTAAATTGTCTAAAAAAAGATATAATTTACATGAGGTTAAGAATATAATATTCTTGAACAAAATAGTTGAATATTGAAAGTAAGTAATTAACTTGTTTTTTTTCAAACATGCAGATGTTTTTAATTCATTTATGTATATATATATATTTTATGAGATAAGATTGAATTTATAATATGACTTTAGTCCTTAAAAATACTGAACTGATATTGGTATTTGAGATAGTAATTTCTCTGAGTTCACAAAAAGTAAAACTATTCCTTATAATGCTTAGAAAAAAATATTACTCTCACAACATTAATAATGCATATTGAATTTCAATTTTATTTTGTCCATGTGTGACAACTTTTATTTTGAAGATTTTTACTTCTGACTAACAAACACATAAATTTGTTTGATATATCTACATTAAAAAAAGAGGGTATTTTGAGGTCGACCAAATACTTCATTTAACTTCGAATCCATAAAAAAAGTTATGGAATTTTCTCTTATTTGGAGTGCGAACACATGTTTGATAGATGGGCAAAGCAGTGTGCGCAATATAGCTTCGATAATACTGCATTTAAAGAATCAAAATTTCAGTTTTGAAAAGTTCTTTTCTGAATTTTACTTATGCAAAGTCTTTATCAATTAGCAACACTTTATTATCGAAAGAAGCTAATTTACGAAAAGAACGTATTAAGAGAGCTCAAAAACTAATAAAAATTTTGTATTTTTTCATAGAATAGGATCATTTGCTCGTCCTGAAATCTATTGGGCTATGCCCTTACTTTTGTATAACAATATTTAATTTATTAATAATAACGAAAATTTAAATTAGACAAGGACAGAGCTATACGGCCGCCTCTTAAGGACAGTCCGTCGTCATAGGCACTTCTAACAAGTCACAAAATAAAATATGTTATATATGATTTAGAATCATATCTACAATACATACTACGTGATATAGAAGGTTTTTAAATTATTAAGTTATATCTATTTTCGATGTTAAGAAAAAGAAATTCATATAACTGTCATTGCACATGCCACAGCAAAATAATAATTATTAAAAGAAAAATGAAACAAGACAGATGGGTATTAAACCATTCATTGAATCATGATTTAAATATCACTTCGTAATCGCAAGTCGAATATTTAAAAAATAATAGTAATAATACTATGAGGATAGTATTCAAACTAATAATAAAGCTTCGTTATTGAGGATTAAGAATTTAATAAGAAATAAATTTATCAATTAAAGATCAATTTTTACGTCAGTTGCTTAATATAAGAAATAAAAAATACGTTTGATTAACAGTTAATGAATTTAAAAAAATAAATATAATGCAATTTCGAAGTTTAGAAAATACTCAATTAAATTAGTTTCATTAAAAGAAAATTTAAGTAATAGAACAAAAAAAAAATGTATATGAATAAAGAAAAAAAAGGGAAATATTGACCCTCCACAGAAGAAAGGAGAGAGACATAAGTTTCTTAAAACTACTAAAAATTTGGAGAAACATTTATAAAATTAAAATAAATAGGATGATGATAAACCAATATTTTGATATACTATTATGTAGAGAAAATAAAAACAAAATAGTAGTAAATATTGCAAGTAAAAAATAGATAGTGTTATTCGTAAGTTAAAGTAATCTTCCATATATTTTTATGAGAAAATTGTAGATGAATGAAAATCAAAGTAATACTAGGTATAGTTTACGATGTATTTAAGTAATAATATAGACTGAGAATTTCTAGAAATAATAAATTTAAGAATGAAATGTCCAGTCTATTTTTAACATCTACTGTAATAAACTCTTGTTTCAACAAGGAATCGCGATTACGGCATCGACAGAGGAAATTCAATGTTGAGGATTTTGTCGAAATGGACGATAATTTGGCGATTCTGTTGATGGACAGTTTGCTAGAATTTTAAATGACATAAATTTGCTAACCCTCTGGGCACAAAGTAATACTTTCCCTCCCGTCTAAGCTGAGGGGAAAGTATTTTTTCGCCCCCTCTGGGTTAAAAAATAGTATATGCACCACGGGATTGACGGGAATTTATGTCCCTTGTGTAAATTCGGCGCTCTCGTTTCGTTTCTTAGGGTCGTAGATTTCATTATTTGTAACAGATGATCACAGAGTGACATGGACTGTGTGATGTAAAAGTAGTTTGACTGTAGCTTTAATAGTTGTTTTATATATAAATATTTAGCAAATACATGCAAATGTTACATCGATAATACTTGAACGTTCTGAAAATGTCACTAATTCTTTTGAAAACAACATTTTATAACTATAAAAAAGAGATCTCACGATGTTGGACATTAAGAAGGGGCCGAACTATCTGTCTTTGTCTAGTAGCGTTTTTCATCATTTATGTAAACACTATCCAGTATAACAAGAAAAAAATAGCAGCCCTTGCTAGATATTAGTATAATTAGTAAATTTTGTAATAACAACCAAATTTTTTACCGCATAGTTTTTGACTAATTAGAGACCTACTAGCAATCTTGAATATAACCTATCTTTTTTTGGTAGGTCTCTAATTATTCAAAAACTACGCAGTGAAAAAATTTGGTTGTTATTACAAAATTTACTTATTATACTAGTATCTAGCGGGGGCTGCTATTTTTTTCTTGTTATACCGGATAGTGTTTACATAAATGATGAAAAACGCTATTAGACAAAGACAGATAGTTCGGCCCCTTCTTAAAATGGAAACTAAATGATGAAAGACAGGTATCTTAATATTTGTAGAATGTCTGCAACTTTTTGACAATGATTCAGGATGCAATAGCAGAACGACCTTAGCTGTTTTAAATAATGTTTAGATATAGTTTTTAAATAAAATTTAGGTATGCAAAAAGTACGAAAAGGCTAACAGCATGACCTTCGAATTCAATATATTTTGGAACACTGACGAGTACGTTGTTCAAAATGATATGTACTACCTAATATTGTTTTTTTCTTTAGAGGTTGTCATAAGGAAAATATAAAAACAATATAATTATATTTCATTAATTTATGTACATTGATGACATGTGTGTCGATGAGCTATTACAAAGATAAAGGCAAATTACTATGCAAAAATAAAGAAAATAACTTGACTTTAGTATTTTTTTATATGTACCTTTCAAAATGATTATATAATGCCGTAAATAAAGCAGTGTGCATAGTTTAATAATCATCATAATCATCATCATCATCATCGTCACCGTCATCGTCATCGTCATCGTCATCGTCATCATCATCGTCATCGCCATCATCATCGTCATCGTTATCATCATCCTCATCATCATCATCGTTATCATTATAATTATTATCTTTATTAATATTATTATTATTATTATTATTATTATTATTATTATTATTATCATTATAATTATTATCTTTATTAATATTATTATTATTATTATTATTATTATTATTATTATTATTATTATTATTATTATTATTATTATTATTATTATTGTTATTATTATTGTTATTGTTACTTTTTGGTATTATCATTATTATAATTATTGTAATTGTTATTGTTGGTATTGATGTTGTTGCTATGAATTTTTCTTTAAATTAAACTTTCAGACTCATGCAGATGTTTCGAGAGTGAAACCTTATATAAAAAAAGACAAAACTGTAAAAATAACTAATTTTTTCCGATTTAGTGCTTGCATTTCTTTAAAATTTATTTTTTTAGGTTAAGCTTATAGAAAATTCTGGCCTTATAGCGATCGGATTTAAACTAAAAAATATTCAAAAAATATTTTTAAAAAACCGAGAGGAATAAGATTAATGAAGCTTATTATAGGAGATTTAATACTTAAAAAAAGCTCACCCACGAAACGAAACGAAAAAACTGCTGGATGCTGATTTCGAGAATGCTGATTGCCGATGTTATAAAATATCGAACAAAAGAAGGAAGTAAAATCAAGAAAAAATTGAAGAATGTTTGAAAATGTTAAATTAATTATTTTTATTAATTTTGAATTTTGTTTTTATAATTTAGATTAGTAAATATTAAACTTTTATTACCATTATTTAAACTTTAATATAACCATTTTTTTACAGATTGAAAATATTTTCGATAGCTTGAATTGAAGAACAATTTATCTATATTAAAGAGATTTAAAATGGACACTAAATCTGTACTTTTAAATATAAACGTCCTTCCCATTTTATTGCTGAATTTCCAGAAAAAAATGCATTAGCTTGTGGTATGTATTATGATGATTATTTAGTTGAATTTTGAAATAAATCCATTCATAAGTTTTTAAAATATTTGGATTTTTGTACAGAATCGAAAAATTTTAATAAATAATTTTGGAACCCAAAATTCTCAATAACTAATGAATAAATTTGTTTAAAAATTTAAATGAATGATCTTAATGGTACATGCTACAAGCTAATGCATTTTTTTTTTAAAAGATTTTACGAAATATTAATGCACAAGTAATTTGGAAATTTTGCTGTTGAAAACTTTAAATATAAAAAAAAGATTAACTTCATCTTTTGTGAGCGTTTGAAAAACTTACCCCATACTTGTCTAATTGTTCTTCTTAATTTTTGCTGATCGTTATAGAGAGATTTTTTAAACTAATTCTTATTTTTTCATGAACTCTTCCCAAAGTTATTCCATATTTCTTTAATAGTTTTTAACTTCAAATAACCGTTTTCCAAACTTCATCCAAACTTTTCCCAAGCTTGAGGGATACCTGATCCAATAAAAAAAGTTAATCCTAACCTCTTTGGGCCTTTTCTAAACTTTTTCTATACGTTTATCAAATATGAAAATATTTAAATAAAAGTTTTGAATATTCTCATTGGCCATGTTTGGATAAAATTTTGCGAAACTTAAACTTCAGCTAAACTTTATCCAATGCGGCGCATCCAGAAATGTACTATTCTTGTACAGGGCGCGTACAGTGGGTACTTTACTTCCTCCCAGCGAAAAGTAAAGTACCCACTGTACGCTGCCTGTGTAAAAAAATTGTATATTCACAACGGGAGTAAATAATGTATGTTTGACGATTCACATACGATTTCAGACATTTTTCGTTTTTACTCCATAGGTGAATAATATACTATTACGCGGAAATTAATCTTAAATTGAAGTATTTAACTTGTAATTGATTTTATCTTTTTTACATTTTTTGTAACATTCTAAATTTTGGATTATTTAAGTTCGTATGAACACTATTTTTTACTATATTTTCGAAAAATTGTCTATAAATTTGTCTAGAGGCCTATTCGATGAAAACAAAAAGACACAATTTTATTTTTTTTGTCAAAAAATATCCTGTGGTTACAGCCAAATCCAAAGCTAGGGTGCTACCTTCGTGAGTTAGACGTGTACTAGGTACATCATTTTCTTTTAAGCTGCAAAGAACACAAACCCTGAGCCTCTCAACATGCACTGAGTACATTACCTACTTGCATGCAAAGTATTTGTAGAAATCTTGCGCTTCAGACATTCCGCAGAATGCCAATGGGACATCGATAGAATATGGATAAGTTACAGACAAGACATCTATGTGGTTGCTTTCACATTCCTCATACGTTCTCAGGCCATCACCAGGCGGTATTTTTATAAAAATCTCATCATTATAATACACGTGTGAATATTTATAAAATTATAAGTTATTAAATTGACGTTGACGTAGCAATTTTTGACGCTCGTAATGGAAAAATGAACCCGTAGAGTAAAATGGGCCCTGCGGGGACTTTAATTGGGGCCATTCTCCGAAATTTTAAAAAATTTAACCAAAGTTAAATTCATTATAGTTTTGTGCAGAATTCTCTATAAATTTGACTTTTGTATTATTTCTTCTGTTCTGCAATAATGTTTGACTTATTTAAGGAGTACGACCCTTTAAGAACCAATGTACATTGGAATGTACATTAATGATTTTTGTTATATTTTTTTTTTAAATTGTGCAAAAAGGATTGAAAATTTTTTAAAATAAATATATGAACTAGTTTGAAGTAGACTATTTTTAATCTCAAAATGTGGGTCTACGTTATTATACCTGCAATAGAAAGATAAAAAAACTTAAAAAAATTTTTTTCATTGCGAAAATTGCTTAATAAATAAAGTTTATCAAGAATTCAGTTCTGAATGGGCTAAAAGACTGACATTACATTTTTTCAAATTATTTTTATTTATAATCTAAAATTTTATTAAATATCTCTTCATTACAGCCTTTTATTAAAGTAAATTAAAAACATAGTGTAGAGATATTTCCAAATATTTTTTAATAAAGATTTAAAATTTGAAAATCTGCAATGTAGGTAAATATGGATAAATCATATACTCCATTATATTATCTTAAGAGCAGGTCGAATATATCTGTCCTTTTCTAATCAAAGAATTGAGTTTTTAGCAATAACTAATAACTTTAGCAAAAAATAAAGAGATAGCCCCGTTTCGTATTAAAAAAGCAATATTTTCTTTGATGAGGAAGAATTGATTTTATTGTTTTGTTTTCAAAAAAAACCTTGAAAAACTTGAAACATAGAGGTTAGAATAAAAAATTTGGTTTTTCAAGATTCTCTTGAAAACGAATAGATAAAATGAAATATTTCTCATCAAAGAAAATATTGCCTTTTATAATTTGAGATGGGGCTATCTTTTTACTTTTCGCTAAAGTTATTAGTTATTGCAAAAAAAATAATTCTTTGATTAGAAAAGGACGGAGATACGTGACCTCCTCTTAAGAGGCGGTCGGGTCTATTCGCCGCTACATATAGGGTGGCGCTGCGGTCAGGTGAGAGAAATCTATTAAATATTTTTTATACAGCTATTTACAATTTTCTGAGACGACAATATACTTTTAATGTTGTCATTTCCTCTAGCCATCTATATGTAGAATAATTATTAATACTTATCTTGTTTGAAAAGTCTGAAATATTGTTATAAAGCGAAAAATGCGATGCAACGTAGGACCGATGTAAACATGCGTGCACCTTCCCTTAGTGCGACAGAGAGAGCAATACTAAAGAATGATGTACGCTAATGTTTACGTCGGCTCTACCTCGCGCCGCATTTTTCGCTTTATAACAATATTTTAGACTTTTCAAACAAAATTAATATTAATAATTATTCTACATATATATGGCTAGAGGAAATGACAAGATTAAAAGTATATTATTGTTTCAGTAAATTTTAAATTGCTATATAAAAAATATTTTATATTTTTCTCTCACCTGACCGCAGCGCCACCAAGCGGCAAATGGTTCCGACCGCCTCTTAAAGCGAATTTATCCTTATCGAAATGAAAATGAATTTTTTTTCTAAATTTCTTATAAAATATTTTACAATATTTGAGAATTGAGAAATGTTTTAACTTTTTCATATACATAGAGAATTAAATACTAATATAAAAATCTTCAATTACCTATCTTCACGAGCATTAACAATCATAAGACTTGTATCTGTTGCAGGAAAAACATTCAAAGTAACATCTAGTATATTTCCTAACTTTCTTTCTTCTATTTCTTCTATTTTGTTTATCACTAATGTAGTTCCTACTTCATCCTGAGGAATGACGGCGTTATGTAAAAGACTTGGTGATTCATATTTTTCTGCTTTTGAAAGATCATCTGCATCATTCCTATTCAAATATCACATTTCAAAACTAAACATTATTATGATGTAAAAAGTGAAATTAAAGTTAATTATAATATAGAAATAATTAGAATAATTGATATTCTTATAAAAACAAGTTGCAATCACAGTATATTTCACAGGTGAATAAATATTAAAATCTTTATCAGTTTATTCTTATTTCATCAATCTTTTTCACTGATCGCCTCATTTTTTCGCTTACATCTATATTAAATTTAATTATTATGTATTGTACGTTTGGACATTAATTAAAAATTATAAAATAATCCACTTTTTGGCCAAACATGTTAAAATACATTTCACTTGTATGTTAAGAGTTAATTAATTAAATCTTATTATTTTTTATTGTGAAAGCCAAAAAACAATTATTTATTGGGATTACTGAGTGAAGTCACTTGGTCTAAATTGTATGCGAGAAGTGTTTTTCCAGCTTCTACTACAAACAATTATTCAAGTATTATATTACTGAATGGTAAAAATGGTAAATCGTTTTAAAATTTTAACCTCTTATTTACAACATTGTTTTTCGATAGTTATAAAAATTCAAAATTATTAGCTAGGAAATAACTAACTTACTAGGAGAGTGTCAGACCTCCGGATCACGGATTTTGCTCAAACTTTGTGATAAGTTTTCAGATGTCAAAATATGAAAGGAAACAAAATTTTAGACCCCAACGCTCAATATTTCCTTAGTTACAGGCAATTAAAGAATATCACTAAAAAAGTTACTAGATTTTCAAACGCTTACAGTTCCTTAGCATTGATACTTAAGAGCATTTTTTTAAATGAAAGCTGAGCTCAAATCCTTTCGAAATAATAGTTATAGTATGTCAAAATATTATTTTTTCCCAAAGTTATAGCGTAATAAACATTTGACCCAATTTCAGCTTTTGTTATTAATTAATGTTTTAAGAAGAAAAATCAGGTCCAATGTTTATCACGCTATAACTTTGGGAAAAAAAAATATTTTGGCATGACATAACTACTATTTCGAAAAGATTTGAGCTCAGCTTTTATTTAAAAAAAGTTTCAAGCTCCTAGCTATCAATGCTAAGGAACTATATACGTTTGAAAATCTAGTAACTTTTTTAGTTATTTTCTTTAATTGCCTGTAACTAGGGAAATATTGAGCGTTGGGGTCTAAAATTTTGTTTTCTTTCATATTTTGACATCTGAAAACTTATTCCAACGTTTAAGCAAAATCCGTGATCCGGAGGTCTGATACATGCATGTCCACATCCAACGGAATTCAAAGCAAATCTTAATATGCAGCTGATTTTGCAGCACATTCCAATATGAAACCGTGTTTACAGCGCATTGCCATATGCTGCCAATTCAACAGCGCATCTTTATATGCAACTCATTTCACAGTGCAGTCCCTTATGCAGCTTATTCAAAAGCGCATCCTCATATGCACCTGATTTAACAGCATATTCCTATATGCAGCTGATTCAACAGCGCATACCCATATGCAGCCGATTTAATAGGGCATCCATATATGCGGATTCGTCTACAGCACATCCCGGTATGCAGCCGATTCGAAAGCGTATGCCCATATCCAACTGATTTCAAAGCGAATCCTTATATGCAGCTGGTTTTACAGCGCATACCTATATGCAACCAATTGAACAGCAACCAATAGAATATGCATTCGATTAAACTGCGCATTCTCATATGCATCGAATTTAATTGCGCATGACTATACGCTGCCAATTCAACAGCGCATCTTCATATGCAGCTGATCCAACAGCGCATCCCCTTATGCACCTGATTTGACAGCATATCCCTTTATGCAACTGATTCAACAGTGCATACCAATATGTAGCCGATTGAGCGGCGCATCTTCACATGCATCCCTAAATGCAACTGATTTTACAGAGTATCCCCTTGTAAAGCTGATTTTACAGTATATCTCTATATGCAGTTGATTTTACAGCGCATTCTTATATGCAGCCGATTTAACAGCGCATTTTCATATGTAGCGGATTAAAATGCGCATTCTCATATGCAGTCTACTTAACAGCGGATCCTCATATACAGCCGATTTTATAAACAATGATTTTTGTATAAATTATGTTCTGATCATTATTTTATTCGTTGATAATAGCGTTGTTGCCTAAAAGTAATTTTAAATTATTTTTATTTTCTGTTGTTGAAAGAGAAACCTATATGTCATGATTGAAACATGATTGAAAACTGATGTCGGCAAATAAACACTAAATTTTTTATAAGATTGTTCTTGGGATTCATTAATAGTTATTGCAAAACCTAATTGAATAGGAAACTGTTTTCGTTTCATATTTAAAGGAATTTCTTCCGTAGATGGAGATAAACTTATTCTTGAAATAAAAACTGATTTACCTTTGTTTTGACCACTTGCTGATTTCGCTTGGATAGAATATTTAAACAATTTTTTCACTATTAACTTTGTTCCATTACGGAGATCCTCATTAACATTGAAATTTCTTCAAAGTATTATGATAGCCCCTACTTTTAAATGTAATTTGTGTAGTGGAAGTCTATTGGGAGTTAACATATTTGAAAATTCTGTAGGTAACATAATATCTAAATTTTCTTTGTTATCATCTACAGTTGTATCAATACCTAAATTTTTAACATGGTCTCCTTCCATTACATTCAAAACATTGTTATTGATTTTTAGTAACATCATTTTTTTTAGGAGCCAAAATAACATTCTCCGTTAGATTCATATTGTTTATTTCTATTGCTTTTCCGAATATTTCTTCGTCAAGATTTTCTTTAATGATAGAATCATGTGGTATAGCACTTAGTTTATCATCATTTTCAATAACATTGCACCGTTTTTCTTCTATGATATCTTATAATCAATGTTTTAAAATTATTATAATTATCTGAAACTTGCAGGTTTTTATTTAACGTCATACGCATAAAATTTTGCCATAATAAACTAAATTTAACCGAATTTTTGAAAATGTTTATACGGTTTCCATGTCGAATAAATGGTAATGTTTGCCTGATATCTCCTGAAACAATCACAGTTTTACCGCTGAAGGGTAGGTCTACATCGCATAAATCTTGAAAAAGACGATCAACTGTCTCAAAAGCAAATTTTCAAGTCATGGATATTTTATCCCAAATTATTATTTGTGTTTCCTTTAATTTTTTGCCTTCTTCGGAGTTAAGCTTAACATTACAAGTTGTATAATCTGTTATATTCAACGGTAGTTTAAATGTGGTGTGCACTGTTTTTCCATCGACTAATGAATTTGCTGCTATACCTGTGCAAACCACATATAAATGACGTATAGTATAATATTTGAGATAAGCTATTAAAACGTTAAGAGGCGGCCGTAGTATAAAATTTTCATTAGTTTTCAAATGAGGTCTGAAACGGAAAAACAATTGAACTTGATAACTGTTTTTCCGTTTAAGACCTCACTCGAAAAATAATGAGAATTTTATATTTTTTTATAGAATAGGTTCGTTTGCTCGTCCTGAAATCGATTGGGCTATGCCCTTACTTTTGTATAACAATATTTAATTTGTTAATAATAACGAAAATTTAGATTAGACAAGGAGAGAGCTATACGGCCTCCTCTTAAGTGAAGAACTTTTTTCACTCCCGCTTGGTCCATCTATAAAAATACATTTTTCTTTACTTAGGTTGTTTAAACTTTTTATAGTGAAGTCGAATGTTTACCTTTGTTTGTCTTTTAAAGAATTTATTTCTATTTCAAATTAATTAAGAATATTATCATTATGATTTAAAATTGCTTCATCATCATATTTTTCCATATAACATAAGCATCTTCTATAGTGCTTATGTTAGATAAATTAAAATCGTTTGAATAAAATCTATTGACATTCGAATTCTTTTCAATAACATTTAATGCGAAATTTTCGACTATATTTTTTCCGTATTTAGGATGATAAAACTAATTTTTATATTTTTACATAAATCTCGTGTATTTATAGGATTATGAAAAACGCAAATAAAAGCGAATAATTTATCTTATATATATATATATATATATAAATATATCTTATCTTATATTATATTGAAGTAAAACAACTTTTATTTCTGTTTCTTCGGTTCTCCGGTCTTTTGATTAGCCAATTCTTGAAACTGCATGATTTTTCAGTGTGTGAATTGTCGTAATTTATTCGATTATACTTGTTGCGAGTCTACGTGGTTTATAGGAAAATATACACTGAGAAAAAAAATTCAATCGATTCAATTCAATCAATTTAATTAAAATTCAAATTAATTGATTCAATGATTGTTTCTTTAAACCAATGAAATGATGAATAGATTTAATTGAACATTTTTTTAATTATTTTCAAATAAACAAAATAATGTATTTAATAATTGAATTATTCGAATCAAATAAATATATATTTGAAACGATTCTGCAATATTTTTAAAATAATTAAATTATTTTATTGAATAGTAACTTTATTTCATAATAAAATCGTTCTTTTTGCCAATATAATAATTACGAGATTTCATCAATAAAGTAATAAATAAACTCAAAAAGTTCTACTTATAAAATATAAATTAAAGATATATTTGATTAAAAATTGATTAAAAATTGATTGGTTTAATTATTTTTTTCATCGAATGGAATATAATATTTAATTGTAATATACCAATAAAGAATTTTATTATTCCAATCACAGAAATTCAATTATTCTACTCGAATATTCATTTGATGGAATCGAATAATATGTTATTATAAATGAATATTTTATTGATTGAATTATATATTATTTTATAATCTTTATTATAAAAGTTTTAAAATAAAGATTATAAAATAATAAGTATTCAAAAATTTGTTAATTATTTAAAAATTACATAATAATATCATCTAGTTACTTTATATTGATTAATTCTACTAAGAAATTTTGATTTCATCATAATAATTTTATTATCTTATTTTTAAAATAACTGTTGTCTAATAATACACGATATTAAAACACGAACTAAAATTGTTTTAATTAATAAAAAAATATAATCTATTATTTTTAGATTAATTGAATATGAAAAAAATAAATACTCCATGTTGGAATTGAACTTGGGACCTTTAGATTTAACGACATTGATAAAATCATTTTGTTAATTTAAATAAATTATTTATTTATATTGAGAAGTTTAAATGAGTTCGATGGTTTGATGATGTTACCGTTTAGTGACGTCTTTAATTTTTCACCCCGCAAGTGCAGAGAGGTCTCCCAGGTTGATACATGTGTGGGTTAGAATGAAAGTGGCATATGTCACATTGAGAAAAAAATTTAGTTAAAGGTATATCTAGATATTTTTTAGCATTATTAAGAGACATTTTCTGAAATATTGTGCCTTCTCTGTTTTTCTTCTTCAATATTAAAAACAAAGAAGGCACAGCATTTAAAAAAATTAATTTATGCAATGTAAAAAATATCTCAATATATCGATAGCTAAATTTTTTTGTCAATGTGACTTATGCCACTCTCATTCCGACCCACACGTATAAAGAAATTAAGAATCAAAGATTTTAATAAAATTATAATGCGAGCGATACCTATGTCAACTTGCGATGTTTGCGAGTATCAAATGTATTAATGTCAAAATCTTAATATAATTGTAATAAATATGTATACAATAACATAAATGTCATAATATACATTTATTCTAGAAAGCTGGTGGTCATCATCTCATTGAAGCTGAATAGTTATGTAATTACTGTAATTAAATACAGTATTAATTGCTGAAACGCAACCAAAACATTTATTTGAATCAACTAATTTTTTTTTTTAATTTAAATAACTATTTATTTGAATCAATAATGTATTTCAATCAATAAAGCTTAGTATTTACATTGAATACATATTTATTTATTTTGAATAAATATTTTATTGAGAAAACTAAATAATTTCTTTAAATTAACCAAACAATTTGTTAATTCAAATAAATATTTATTTCGATCAACAAAACTTGCTATTCAAATTGAATGAATATTTATTTATATTGAATAAATATTTTATTGATGAAACTAAATAATTTATTTAAATCAACCAAATATTTAGTCAATTCAAATAAATTTTTGTTGAATCAAAAATTTTGTTCAGCTAGCGAAATATTTCATTAATCTGATTAATTATTTCAAAATTCAATTAGATATTTGATTGATTTTATTTAATCCACATAAACATTTTATAAAGTTAATTATATTTTTTAATTATTATTCATAAAATATTTAATTCTTGCTATTAAATGTTTTTATTTATAACAATTACATATTTTATGAGTATATTACAATTAAAAGTTTGCGTTGATGTAATCAAAAATTTTTTGATTCAATTAAATTTTTCTCTCAGCGTAGAATCGCGTGTTGTGCTTTTTCCACATGTGCATATAAGTCATGTGATATTCACTTGAAGAATCTGACAGCTAGGTCAGTGCAGAAGCACGTGCCTGGAAACAAAGAATCGTCGCTTCAAGCGGCTAAAAGGGACGTGGTTTCGCCCAACATCTTACTCGAACCATTGCAGCGTAGACGTTGCCCTAGTATCGGGGACTGTTCCACCCACTCCGATCAGCCTACATTGCCGGGGGGGGGGGGCGTCGGCGCCCACTCTGCTTTTTTCGCCGTTGCATCACGTGAATAACGTATCTTCGCCTGCTGTCGGAGTAGTGTTCAAGGATAGGCCTCTTTTTTCGAAGTTTGCTGAGCTGTTAGCTAGCGCCACCATGAGTAAAAAAGGTGATACGTTTGATAAATCTGGCAAAACTCCTCCACCATAGTATTTAGAGTTTAAAGATAGCATTATGGGTACCCTGGGTGCAATCTCGACTGATGTAAAGGGCATAGCATTGAGGATGGACGACTAAGGAACTTTTTTGAAGGAAGCTAAAGAGGAATGTTCTGGCACCTCTCGTCGCCTTGAGAGACGTTTAGAGCGCACTGAATCTTCGTTGTCTTGTCCTTTTAAAGATTCTTATGAGATTCTGCTTACAAGCTGCCCTGAGAAATTGATCCTCTAAACCTCGACAATTTTCTTAAGATTCTTCTTCTTCTTTTATTGGCATTTCGATGTATCACCATAGGCCACTTAAGATTCTTATATCTATGGGACTTAGTATTGAGAAATCTCATTTTCAGTACACGTAAATCGTCACCCCCGATTTTTCAGGATGATAAGGCTATCGAGGTAGATAATAAGAACTGAGTAGTTTTTCTGTATTCCTCTTGCCATATTCGTGACCGTATAGTGGGGGGGGCGTTCACTAGGCTGCATGAGTTTTTGTACCAGCGTCTTCGCAGCTGTGGAAAAATTCTGAAATCTTCATTCGTGGTCTCTGGCTTAAGGAGGTCTATTCTCTGCTAAGTAAGGCAAAGGCAGCCAAGAAGGAACTTGATTATGAATGGCCCGTGGTATCTGACCTTAAGATCTATATAAGGGACACAAAGGACTCTGTTCTTATTCTTATTGCTTCTGAAGCTGATTTGGCTTCATTGCCTTCAAACAAAAAATGAGTTTCACGTGACCCGCATTTTGTTTTGTCCATTGTGCCGTCCTCTAATCTGTCAAGCAATTATTTAGGTTCCGACTCATCACAAGATTTTGTGCATATTGCTTACGCGAACGTAAATTGTATTAGAACTCATTTGAATAAAATCTAATTGCAATGTAAGTCTGAAGATTTTGGTATTTTTGCGATTACAGAGACCTTTTTTACGGAATCTGATTCCAGTTCTGTTATAAATATAGACGGATACGAATTCTTCTGAATCGATAGACAAGGTAAGACAGGTGGTGATTTAGATGCTTATATCCGTAGTAGTTTAAAAACAAGAATCTTACACCACACTTATTCGCCTTTTAATAACACTCCAGAATTTCTCCTTTTGGATATAAGGCTGATTCCATTCAGATTCATGCAGGCCATCACGGACCATATGTCTTTTTTTGGCTGAAAACTATGTGAATGTGTTCTAATACTCAAGAGAAGATGTAGAGACCCCGAAATACGGCTTGAAAAAAATTTTTCACGACGCTGGCCTATTTTGTGTTAAATGTTAAAATGAAAGGTGAAAAAATGAAAATGGACCTCCGTATTCAAAATGCTCTATCTTCGTCAATTTTTGACTTTTCGAGACGAATTTTTTATTCAATCTGAGGAATCCCGTCTAGTTTTAAATTCCATTCCTATTTTTGCGATGCTAGTTGATCCCTTCGAGTTATTCATGAAAATCCTAGAAAAAACTATATTTTCAAATGCAATTTTCTGAAAACTATATATTTTTTTTTAATTTTTATTCGTTTTAATGCGAAAAAATGCTAACTTTTAGAATCAGTGAAAATATGCTATTTTGCCATATTTTTTTTAAACAGGTTTCCGAACGTTTTTTTTTATATTTTTCGTTTTAAAGCATTGATACTATGACATATCGTGCCATTTTTCCAACTACTACGTCTTCTTACGATTCGTTTATGCTTTTATTTATTAATCTAATAAAAATATTAACAAGAATCTTTAAAATAAACCCCCGATCAAGTTTTTTGATCAATAAGAACCGAAGTTATGACGATTTTAAGTTTATAAAAATAGATGAATTTAAAAATTTTTTTTCAATTATAGAATATTAAGATCGTGCACTCTTCCAATAATTATGCTCTTTTACTATTCGTTCACTGTTCTATTTATAAGTATATTGTTAGTGTTTACAAATAAAAACCTTCAGAATGAGCCATTGCTCAACTTTTTTGGTCAATTAGAACAAAAGTTATAGCAATTTTAATTTTAAAAATCTGTTCAAAAATAAATAATTATATATGAGTTGCGAAATCCTCTGCATTTCTATTAAATTCTGCACTTTGCTTGGACAAATTGTGCACTGTGGCATAATGTTTAACCATACCTCCTATTCCATCACATGCACCTTTTCTATGTCCAGTTGCAGAAAATAACAATTCCCTTTTTTCTTTTGAATTTCTAAACTCGTAAAATTGGTATCTATTTTTGAAATGACTGGCGGCTCCATCCGAAATGATTATGATTTTTCCTAATTCTTGCAGAGTGTATTTTTGCTTTATATTTTCTATGATTACATTTATAGCTATTAAAGCATGAGAAGAATAATGTTTCATATCGTCACAAACTGTGACATAACTGACCGTCGACTCATTTCTAAAATAGCATACCGATGTAAATATTTGATTTTTGCTTCAGTGGTAGCTTTGTACTTTATTTTGTATTAAGACCGTCCAGTTTTCGGCAAAGTCTACGTGAATGAATAATTGGAACTGGCTTTTTTTTACTAAAATTTTAGCCTCTCGAATAACAATACATTGAATTTCTTTAATCATTTTCTGAGTACTCACGGTAAGAGCATATTTTCTCAATTTTATCAAGAAGTCTTCATTGCTACTAGTTTTATTAAGTTAATCTGATTTTCCCCAACTACTGTAACTTATTTTTTCATAAAGATTTTCTTCCGTCAAGGAAATCATTTATAAATTAATAGTTTCTCCAATTGGGTATTTTTCACAGTTTCCCAGTACACTGAGAAAAAAACATAGTTGGCTTTACTACGTTAAGACCGATGAACTTAACCAATGTACTGTTTCTCTCGTTTATTACGGTAACATAGTAAATACAACTAGATTCTCTGGTCGGCATTCAGTAGCACATGATGAATAGATCTTAACCTCAAAATCTATATAATAAATTATACTATTAATTTGAATATTGTTATAATCTACAAACGAAAGTAGATGAAATAAGAATATTTAATTATAATAAAAGCCTAGAAGACTCAAAACGAGACTTTAAAGTCTTAAAACTTCGGTTAGTATATCTTGAAAAAAGTAAATAAAATACTAATAAAGACTGTAGAAATTCCTACTACGTTCAATCTAGTAAATGCTACTAATATAAACGGTTAATTTGACTATATATTGAATACTAGAGTAACATGGTTATCGTTACTAGAGAACGTAATAAAGCCAACTATGTTTTTTTCTCAGTGTACACATTTCATATCATCCTTAGAGCAAAATAAAGGAGAAAATATATTCGATTCAGTTTTTGAAATGTCATATTTATTGTTTCTATTATAATTTTTAAAGCTATCAACATAAGTTTTGAATTTTCGCAATAAATACAAAGACACGTATTATTGGGTGGATGGGATATAACACACTTCGGTCTCAAAGCATATAATGTTAATTTGCCAATTTTCTTTTCCATTTGGGGATTTCCTTCTTTGAATAATTAAAACATTTGTTTCATGCTCCGCCTAAGAAAGCGCTTAACTTTTTTAGTTTTGATACCATTTTCTTTTAGAGATATTGTATCATTTTTATTTGCACTTTGTCGAGAGCAATTATAATCATCGTTTAAATAATACTTTCCTATTTAAAAAATGGCCACTATAATTCACAAGCTTTTTATAGACATCTTCATTATTCACCAGTGAGTGTGCTTGATCAATCATGTACGTAGTTACGCCTGGCAGAGCTGATAATAAATATTCTTTGGAAAAATTAGTTTGTATGAAGGTTGATAGCCGCATTTTTTCAGAAAAACTTAAACAATTTTTTAAGGCCCTATTAATATTTTCAAAACATTTATCACATGATTTACATTCGATGCTTTCATTCAATTTAGGCAAATCAGTTATATCATAAAATGTCATAATCTTACTAGCTACTTGAGAATCGAATGCATTATTCATTTGCTTTCTTTTTCGGATGGCATACGATTTTTGCATCTTCGCATTAAGAGTTTGATACATATTAATAGGTGAAATCTTCAAATTTAAATTATTTGCGGTTTCGTTAAGCTCATGCACCACAATCTCGCCGTCATTAATTCCTTCTGAAGATTGTTGACTGCTAGAATTAGATGAAGAGGATATAGAATTCTTCAATTCTTCTAAGAATAATTTATAACATGCAGCGCAAACTTTATCTTCTATGGATATCAAGATACCCGCGCAAAAAAAATTACCATCGCCTAGGCATCGCAAATACTTTCGCCGAAGCATCGCCGATGCTTTAGCCGAACTATCGCCGATACATCGCAGATACTTTGTGCGAAATATCGCAAATACTTCCGGCGAACCATCGCCGATAAATCGCAGATACTTTGTGCGAAATATCGCAAATACTTTTGGCGAACCATCGCGTATCCATCGACGAGCTATGTCCATATCTCAGCGAAATATTATATTATTTCGCCGATATTTCTCCACGGGGCTAATCCCAGATATCGCCCATATATTGCGCATGCATCGCAAAATTTTTAAATTTTATATTTTTTTACTAATTTCCCCGATGTATCGGCGATGGTTCGCCGATGGATTCGCGATGGTTCGCCGATGGATTGGCGATGCTTCGCCGATGGATTAGCGATGGTTCGCCGATGTATTGGCAATGGTTCGCCGATGTATATATTAAGTTTCAAAAATAATCTTAACATTTTCATGAATATGATAAATAATAATTTTATTTATGGAATTCAGATTGAATTTCTCGATTTATCGGCGATGGTTCGCCGATATATATATATATATATATATATATATAAAGTTCCCAAAATAATATATTCAGTATATTAACATAAATGTGTCTTTTCTTAAATAAATGTTTCTCTATTGTTTATAAACATAAAGGAAGAAACTAATAAAAATATTTTCACATTTTTTTATAGATTATTTACTCGTTTTCTACTGTATTTACAGGTTCTATGACATAAATAATATTAGTATGAATATTTTTTACATAAAAACAAACGCATTGTAATAAATTTATTTCAATTAGATTAATGTCTCCTTCACCTCGAATTTGATGCACAAAGTCTAAGACACTTTGACCAATAGTTATTGCATAAGGATTGAAAGTTACAAATCTTTTTATTACTGCGCAATACTTTGGTTGACAGTTACAATCACCAATACAATCACAATAAACTTTAGTAAAGAATTGAATCTCTCCTATACAATTTTTTTCATCCAATGTATATTTAACGCAAGAAGATTTTCTTTTTATTTCTTTGCATAATGTGGATGAAAAAAGTACATTGTTTTTTAACAGTTTTTTAAAAATGTACATTTTACGCTCAATATAATCAGGTAAAATCGAAGAAGCTTTGTTTAAAAAATTTTGCTTCGAAAACAATGTAAAAAATGATTATTTTTTTATGAGAATTTCTTATCATTATATCATAATAATGATAAAGTAGTTCTAAAAAAGGCAAATAAAATTTTAATTTTATCGTTCTAAAATGATAGAACCAATAATAATTATAATTTCATTATTATTATATCGAACTATATACTTTAATTTTTTTTTTAATTTATTATTACAATGTAAAAAAATGTATACAAAAATAAAAAAATAATTGTTTTGCAAAAAAAATAGTTTTTCAATTCAATCTGAATTCCATAAATAAAATTATTATTCATCATATTTATGAAAATGTTAAGATTATTTTTGAAACTTAATATATACATCGGCGAACCATTGCCAATACATCGGCGAACCATCGCTAATCCATCGGCGAAGCATCGCCAATCCATCGGCGAACCATCGCGAATCCATCGGCGAACCATCGCCAATACATCGGGGAAATTAGTAAAAAAATATAAAATTTAAAAATTTTGCGATGTATGCGCAATATATGGGCGATATCTGGGATTAGCCCCGTGGAGAAATATCGGCGAAATAATATAATATTTCGCTGAGATATGGACATAGCTCGGCGATGGATACGCGATGGTTCGCCGAAAGTATTTGCGATATTTCGCACAAAGTATCTGCGATTTATCGGCGATGGTTCGCCGAAAGTATTTGCGATATTTCGCACAAAGTATCTGCGATGTATCGGCGATGGTTCGCCGAAAGTATTCGCGATATTTCGCACAAAGTATCTGCGATGTATCGGCGATAGTTCGGCTAAAGTATCGGCGATAGTTTGGCTAAAGCATCGGCGATGCTTCGGCGAAAGTATTTGCGATGCCTCGGCGATGGTAATTTTTTTTGCGCAGGTATTTGGCTACGAATGCTGCAAAGACTCCGTTATATTGCCTAATTCTCTGAATGGATTTTCAGAGGAATAATACATAGCTTTCGTGTGTCTTTTTTCCAAGTCCTTACACTTTATCTCGTCCAGTGATGATGCCATTGTAATTAACTCAAAATCTTTTAATAAAGCGTAAAAAAAGATTATAAAAGTTAGACGTTTTTTTTTTTAATTCGATCTCTTCTTATCTACAGCGCTATATTGCTAATGAATGCGCTTGGAACGCAACTTTGCTTCATACCGGCAGCATGCACCAACTACTTTCAAACTAAATTTCACTTGCAGGTGCGAAATTCCAACTGAATAAATAATTATTTATTTTTGAACAGATTTTTAAAATTAAAATTGCTATAACTTTTGTTCTAATTGACCAAAAAAGTTGAACAATGGCTCATTCCGAAGGTTTTTATTTGTAAACACTAACAATATACTTATAAATAAAACAGTGAACAAATAGTGAAGGAGCATAATTAATAAAAGAGTTCATGATCTTAATGTTCTATAATTGAAAAAAATTTTTTAAATTCATCTACTTTTATAAACTTTAAATCGACATAACTTCGGTTCTTATTGATCAAAAAACTTGATCGGAGGTTTATTTTAAAGATTTTTGTTAATATTTTTATAACATTGATAAATAAAGCATAAACGAATCGTAAGAAGACGTAGTAGTTGGAAAAATGGCACGATATGTCATAGTATCAATGCTTTAAAACGGAAAACATAAAAAAAAAACGTTCGAAAACCTATTTAAAAAAAATAAGGCAAAATAGCATATTTTCCTCTATCCCAAAAGTTAGCATTTTTATATATAAAAACATTTAAAAATTTCCAAAAAAAATATAGTTTTCAGAAAATTGCATTTAAAAATATTGTTTTTTCTAGGTTTTTCATGAATAACTTGGAGGAATCCACTCGTATCGCAAAAATAGGAACGGCATTTAAAACTAGACGAAATTCCTCAGATTTATATAAAATTCGTCTCGGAAAGTCGAAAATTGACAGAAACACAGCATTTTGAATACGGAGGTCTATTTTAATTTTTTCTCATATAACACAGAATAGGCTATAGCGTCGAGAAAAAATTTTTTTATGCCGTATTTCGGGGTTTCCACATCTTCTTTTGAGTATTAGGACACATTCACACAGTTTTCAACCAAAAAATAATTCGATCCGTGACGGCCTGCATGAATCTGAAAGGAATCAACCATAAGTGAACTGTTTGCTATGTTGTGTAGTATATGTAAGGCCTAAGGCTTCTTCTTTAGACAATCTCTTTAATACTTTATCGGCATATGTATATGACTACAAAAACATCATCATTACCGGGGACTTCAATATAGATTTGCTCAAATCTTCCTACTCCTCAGATGCTCTTAAGTCTTATTTTGACTCTTTTTCACTATTCTTGGTGCCCTCTGGGGCCACTCACCATGTATTCACTGCAGATGATGACTCTCATACTTGGTTAGATTTGTTCGTAATTAATGATAGTTTAGTTTTACTATCTTACGTCTTGATTTCAATATCGTCATAATTTATGTAGATATCATCGAATCCATTAAATCATCATTTAGTTTGAAAATAATTGTATCTGAAATGTCATTGTCACTTTCCATCTGGATCATTTCAAGATTTGAATTCTATTTTTTACGATACATTCCCATGATCTTTTTTTGTTGTGCTAATAAATGCATTTGTGAGTTTTTTTCAAGAAGTTCGATTTTGGCAATATCTAAATTTAATGATATTTTATTGAAACATGGTTAATGACAAAAACTTCATCTTATCATATCTGGTGGATTATCGTAATCAATATTTGTATTATTATAATCATGTAAAACTGGAAACATTCTTATTTGTTGCGTTTCTAAAATTCTTAATAAATGTCATCGCATTTGAGAAATATCATATCTTAAATAACATAGACATGAATTATTAAGTATTGCAACAGCAAAAGCAATTACTAAAAGGCCGCAATCATAATTATTTGTTTGTAATTGTACTGTTTCAAAAATAATGCTCAATTCTATTTTGTTTTGAAAAAATAATTGAAATATCAGGAATGAGTTTAAGCCATGAAAAAAAATTTTAATATGGTCATAATTATTTTTTTCTAATTATTTTTCTATTATGTAAAAATGCTTTAGGTCTAAAAAAATCTGCTCATAATATATTCATTCTTCATATAAACTCGTGATGTAACATTTTTTTATATAAATATCAGAAGATGCATATATATATATATATATATGTATGTATATATATATGTATATATACATATATATATATATATATACATATATCTACAGGAGATAATAACTAACATTTAAGAATTTCCCGCAACGTCATAAAAAAGTCACAACTACGTATATATATATATATATATATATATATACATTGTAACGGTAATTTACTACACGTTACAAAAGAAATTAGATTTTTTTAATTCCAATTTAACTTTAACTAAGTCTATGTATTTATGTTAGAATACGGAGCTGCTAGAATTTATATTAACTATGACAAACTAGCAACAGACTCCGGTAAAGCTAGTTAGTATGTTAGATTGATGTGCGACGGAAGATTTTTCTATCAACTCGTCGCTGCGCGTCTCTCTCTCTCTCTCTTACCTGATCGAGAGACGCGTTGCCGGTAGCGCAGTTTTCCTTCGTGAGGCAGGTTCCAAAATACGTTATATTAAAATATATGATATTACGTAATTGAATAATTTATAACTGCTCACAAGGACTGCGGAGGAGTCGGAGTAAGCAACGGGAAATATATATTTTATGTTTAATATAGTCAGGCAATATAAATTAATCGAAAGCACGTTTTAATAGAAAATAGAATTAATTTATTACAAGAAAAATATGAATATAATAAAGATGAAGTATGAATTAAACGAAAATGAAATTGAGTAATATAAGAAAAGTAGTTTACGCGTCTAATGAGAGAGTGAGCAAACGGAGGGCGCGTCGCGAACTAAATAACACTCGCTTATGACGCTGATCGGTTATATCACCGATGATACAATATGCCCGAACAAGTATCTCTCGAGGAAGAGACACTTGGATATCGCACAGTATAATTATACTTACAATAACGCACTGGCCAGCTTACACTAATTACCTACGTGCACGTAGATGCCGCTCTCCCGCTATCGAAGCTTCTCCCCTGTATTATACGATCACGTGGCGAAATTCCTTAATAAGCACAGCGCGGCTTAGGTTTCGTGCTAACGCAACGGTAGCCGGAAACTCTCTGAAGCGCCTCGCGGCCGGCGAGCTTCTCTCTCGCGTGCCGGTCGTCAAGATACGCACTTCTTTACTCGTCTTAGACGAGATATATGACCGAGCGTTTATTCTATTTTAATACCTAAGCGCGCAAGATTCAAACACGGTAGAATACCGTTACAACATATATATATATATATATATATATATATTTATGCTGTAGTAAGCAGTAGAGGGCGTCGTATGTAGTAGGCTAGTCAAATGGGTATTGAGGTCTCTTATAGTTGCGCTCGCAGTGCCGCTGTATTTTGTTTGTGATATTTTGTACTAAAGTATATTTGCTGTCAGCTTATTTCCCCGGGGATATATGAACAAGTAATATATCCCCGGGGAAATACTCAATATGCTATAGTAAGTTAGGATACAACAAAACTCTTCAGTACGAAGTGAGCGCCGATGTGTTTGGAAAGGATAGTAGTGTAAACTTGAGAACATAAACAGGCGCGTTAGACGATCGGGGCCGCATAGGTAAGTTCCGCGCTTATTCAAATTTCATAATGGTCTTTTTCGTATTAAATACATTTTTAAAAATATACATCAAATAAATAATGGTTCATATTGATTCATTAATAATAAAATTTAGAGTTAATAGTAAAAAAAATCACAGTAAAAGTGATGCAGTGAAAAAAATAGAATAAACATAAAACTTGTAAAATTGTAAGAGAAATAAAAAAATTTTAAAACTTTTCAGTTATAAGTTTGTACATTCATATTTACAAGTACAAACAAACATAACAGAAGAAAAGATTTTATAAACAGATGTATCTTTCATATTTAGTGAATCAAAGAAAAATATTAAAATAATTGTGAATTAAAAATTTGTGTATCCCAGCGATACAGTAAGTATCGCTTGCTTTGTTTCTCGAAGCGTCACGCGACAACATGTGGCGCTTGCGCGCGCAGACGAGTCTGCGCGCGCAACACAGCCTCGTTTCACGCTTGTTTCACGCTTCTTTAAATTCTACGAAATTGCTTCTTTCGCATTTTATAAATTCATGATATATACATTGAAAAATTGTAAAAAATGTATTCAATTATATACTTATAATTTTATTGATCCTCTAACTGCTTACAACAGCATAAAATAATCTACGCAACATGTGACGTACGTCGGGAAAATATTTGCAGGGTTGAATGTTTTTTGCTTGAGCAGCAGAAAATCTCGGGCGACTTTCTACTGTTCGCGCAAAAAACATTGACCCCTGCCAATATTATCCCTTCGTACGTCACTTGTTGCGTATATTACTAATATATTTCATCAGCGAGAAACCAATTGCATACATAAAAACGCGCCACAACGTTATTTTAAACGTTTTTGAGCGTTTTAAATTTTGAAAATTGAATTTGTTTCTATCTGCGTCGTAGTTGTGACTTTTTTATGACGTTGCGGGAAACTCTTAAATGTTAGCTATTATCTCCTGTAGATATATATATGTATATATATATATATATATATATATATATATATATTTTCTATAGTGTTTTTACGTGCGTGTACGTGTATGAACGTGTTTGTACGTGTGTGCACGCATTTGTACGTATGTGTACGGGTTTGTACGTATTTGTACCTGTGTGTACGTGTGTGTACGTGTGCGTGTTTCCACGTCTGCGCAACTGTCTGTACGTATCAGTACGTGTTCGTACCTGTGTGTAAGTGTTTGTACATGTGTTTACCAATTTGTACGTGTGTACGTGTTTGTACGTGTGTGTATGTGTGTGTACGTGTTTGTATGTGTTTGTACGTATGGTTACCTGTTTATACGTGTGTGTACGTGTTTGTACGTGTATTTACCTGATCGTATGCGTGTGTACGCACCTGTATGTGTGTGTACGTGTTTAAACATGTTTGTATGTGTGTGTGCTTGTTTGTTCGTGTTCAGACGTGTCTGTACGTGTTTGTACGTATGGTTACCTGTTTATACGTATGTATAAATGTTTGTACATGTGTTTACCTGTTCGTATGTGTGTATAAGCGCCGCTATGTGTGTGTACGTGTTTAAAAATGTTTATATGTAGGCGTACGTGTTTGAACATGATTGTATGTTTTTGTGCTTGTTTGGTCGTGTTTACGTCTGTGTACGTGTCTGTACGTGCGTGTACGCGCTTGTATGTGCGTGTACGTGTCGTACGTGGTTAAACGTGTCTGTACGTGTTCGTTGGTATTCAAACGTATGTGTTCGTGTATGTACGCGACGGTATGTCTGTGTACGTGTTTGTACATGTGCCAACATGTGTGCACGTCATTTTACGTGTGTGTACGTGTTCGTACGTGTGTCCATGTGTTCTTACGTATGTGTACCTGTTTCTGCGCGTTTCCACGTTTGTGCAACTGTCTGTACGTGTTAGTACGTGTTCGTACCTGTATGTAAGTGTTTGTACGTGTGTTTACCAATTTGTACGTGTGTACGTGTTTGTACGTGTTTGAACATGTTTGTATGTGTGTATACGTGTCTGTACGTGTTTGGACATGTGCGTACGTGTTCCTATGTAATTGCACGTGTGAGTACGTGTGTGTGCGTGTTTGTACGTCTGTGTACGCATCTGTATGTAAGTGTTCGTGTTTGTACGTGTGTGTAAGTGTTTGTATATGTGTGTACGTGTTTGATAATGTGTCTTTGTGTTTTTAGGTGTGTGCTCATGTTTGTGCGTGTTTGTACATGTGTGCGAGTGCCTGCACGTGTTTGTTCGTGTTTGTACGTGTGTATACGTGTTTGCACATATGTTTACCTGTTTGTACTAGTATGTACGTGTTCAGACATTTGTGTACGTGTTTGTACGTATGTTTAACTGTTTGTTCGTGTGTTTACCTGTTTGTTTGTGTGAATACGTGTTTGTACGTGTGTATCCGTGTTTGTGCGTGGTTGTGCGTATTTGAACATGTACGTATGTATTTATGAGTGTGTTTACGTTTTGGTACGTGTGTGTACGTGCCTGTATGTGTGTACGTGTTCAAACATGTTTGTATGTGTTTCTAAGTGTTTGTACGTGTTTGTACGTGCGTGCACGTGTTTGAATATATGTGTACGTGTTTGAACCTCCGTGTATATGTGAATACGTGCTTTTAGGTGTGTGTCCGAGTTCGTGCGTGTGTTTACCTGTTTGTACGTCTGTGTACGTGTTTGCACGTATTTTTACGTGTGTGTAAGTATGTGTACGTGTTTGTACGTTTGTTTTCCTGTTTGTTCGTGTGTGTACGTATTCGTACGGGGGTGTACGTGTTCGTACGTGTGTGTACGTGTTTGTACGTGCATGTACGTGTATGTACGTGTTTATACGTGTGTGTACGGATTTGTACATGTGTCTATGTCTTTGTACGTGTACAGATGTTTGTGCGTGTTTGTGCGTTTTTGTCCGTGTGTGTACGTGTCTTTATGTGTTTTTACGTATGTGAACGTGTGTGTACGTATTTGTACGTGTATTTACTTGTTAGTTGTGTTCGTGCATGTGTGTTCGTGCGTGCATGTCTGTGTACATGTTGAACGTGTTTGTTTCTCTGTGCACGTGTTTAGAAGTGCGTGCGGTTTCGTACATGTGTGCGTGTTTGTACGTGTGTGTATAACTTTGTACGTGTTTGTATATGTGTGTACGTTTTCGTACATGTAGTTACATGCTTGTGCATGTTCGTGCGTATTTTTACGTGTACGTATGTATTTGTACGTGAGTTTACGTTTTTGTACGTGTGTATAAGTGTCTATACGTGTGTCCACGTATTCCTACGTGTTCTCTTACGTGTTTGTATTTCCACGTGTTTGTACGTGTGTGTACGTGTTTGTACGTGTTTCTACTTGTGTGTACATGTGTGTACCTGTGTGCTCAAGTCTCCTTGTGTTTTTACGTTTGTGTATAAGTTTGTTCGTTTTTTTAAGTGTGTGTAGAAATTTGTTCGTGTTTCTACGTGTGTATACATGTGTACGTGCTCGTACGTTTGTGTATGTGTTTTTACGTGTGTGGACGTGTTTGTACGTATGCGTACATGTTAGTACGTGCATGTACGTTTAAGCAAATGTTTTTACGTGTGCGTACATTTTTTGTACGAGTTCGCACGTGTGTGTTCGAGTTTGTTTGTGCTTTTACGTAAATGTACAAGTTTGTTTGTGTTTTTACGTGTGTGTACGTGTGTATGTGTTTCTACGTGTGTGTACGTCTTTTTACATGTGTGTACGTGTTTGTACGTGTGTGCATATGAATGTACGTTTAAGTAAGTGTTTCACGTGTGTGTTCTTTTTTCCTAAGTGTGTGTAGGTGTGTGTACGTGTGTGTTTTTATATGTACGTGTTTGTGTGTGTGCGTACGCGTTTGCACGAGTTTCACTTGCGATCACACACGATGATACATAGTCATACACTTTGACAGATAGCACACGCTCGCACATACCTACACACAGACATTGATACACGCATACACACACATTGTTGATGATATCAATAATCAGAATTAAGTTAATAATGTCGACGATGATAAAAAAGTCTTAACGACGACAGTGACCGTTATGTTTACAATGATATTGATAAATTTTGAAAAATACAATTATTATTGATTGATTTTGATTAATTTTACGTTCATTTGCGTGCAATTAAATAACATGCTTTAATAATTTTGATTTTCAGATCAAATTCTAATTATTGTGTAATTTTGATTAAATATCAATAATTTGGGGTTTATTTGCTTAAATAAATATATTTCAATAACTTTTGATTCCCACATGAAAATTAAAAATGTTTAATTATTATTGATTCAATTCGGTTGATTCGAGTTTATTTGTATACAATCAAGTATAGTGCTTCAATAAATTCTGTTTTTGACGTTAAAATCAATATATTGAATTATCATCAATTTAATTTGGTTAATTTAAGGTTTATTTGTTACAATAAGATATGATGCTATAGTAAATAGAGTGTGTCTAGGCGACAAGCAAGCGTACGCTAGTACGGTACCATTCTTGTGTACGCTAATATGGTACCATCTTTGCATATGCTAAAATTTTGTATAAACAAACATAAGCGTACACTGGATTTAGTATGCACAAGAAATTAGCGCACGCTACGTTAGCGTACGCTACATTAGCCTACGATAGATTAGCGGACGCTACATCAGCGCACGCTAAATTAGCGTACGCTAAATTTAATACACCAGAATATTTAGAGTCCATCCTCATCTCGAGGGAACTATATTAATCATACCATTATTCCTATCATTGGGATATAATTTAATATATTGGTGATGAGGTTTTAACTGATAAATTAAAATTTTTACACGTTGTGTAAAATTTTTTAGAGTTTGTCCTGGCGGCGTCTTGTAGCATACACGAAGACGGCTTTGCGTACGCAAAATCACTTTCCTCCGACCCACATCCTGAAGAAGACAGTCCATCTATTCTTCGTACGCGAAGGGTACGAAACTAATAATACGCACTAACAACGAAGATAGACGCTTATAGAAGCGTACTTTAAATCGGCGGACAGGGGCTCAAAATCTAAAGCTTATGTCCTCCAGCCACGTGGTGGCGCTACTAAAATACCATGTATTTCTATATCTATATATACCGATGTTTTCATATATATAAATATACACGTAATGTTAAATGTCCTCCAAAAGCTGGGCCCCCAAAGTTAACCCAGAAGTACGCTTCTATAAGCGTCTATCTTCGTTGGCACTAATAATCCCTTGCATGCGAAAGGGATTATTAGTGTAACACAGTCGCGCGCTGAAAAGTTCATCAGCATGTCACTAAATTCGCACGCGAATCAAAGTGTCAGTTCGCAAGCGAAATTATCGGTTCCAAGTTCTATCGAGAGCGAAAACTTTGCTTCCACGTGAAAAGAAACTGACGCCTCTACCGTCATCAACACGTACGTGCGGGCGTTTTATTTAGTCTTTGTGTAAGAAATAATGCTTTTCTCTATCTCTAGGCGTCACATAAATTAACAATTAATTATTTGTTTTTTTTTTGTTTTTGCGCGTGTATTTTTTTGTATGTGTTGTTCATTCTTGACGCCCAGCATTTGTCGCGCAAGTGAAACGAGCGCAAACTGGCTGGGGGTGGCAGGAATGAAAAACACATGCACAAGCCTAAATCACGAGAGAAAGAAAGAATACGATAAAAAAAGTGTATTAGAGAAGAACAACATATACAAGCCTCTTTTATTCATAAGAAAGAGAAACACATGAAACACATCCTTTGGGAGGATACCTGGGTCTTTGGGTTATTTGGTTTTAATTTAACTAATGAAATAATTCAAAGAATAATTTGAATAATTTGAAACCTATATTTGTATGAAAATATTTAATTCATTAATTATAACGAAAATTTAGATTAGACAAGGATAAAGCTATATGGACGACTTTTAAGGAATACTTGGGTATTTGGGTTATTGGTTTTAAATTGACCTAGAGAAATAATTAAAAAAAATTTGAATAGTTCAAACCCAATAACCCAAAAATCCAAGTACCCCATGCAGGGGTATTTGGGTCTTTAGGCTATTGGTTTTTTAATTTAACTAATAAAAAATAAAAAATATAATAAGACAATAAATATACAATTACCTAAAGACCCAAATATCCCTATACGGGGTACTTGGGTCACTGAGTTATTGGTTTCAAGTTATTTTTTAAATTATTTCTTTTGTTAAATTAAAACCTAAGGAAACAAGTATCCCCTAGAGGGGTATCTCTGTGTCTTTGGGTTATAGGTTTTATATTTAACTAAAGAAATAATTTGAATAATAATTTTACAAAATATCTCATAAATTTTTTGCGAGCGAATTTGTTGACACATTGATAAACTCTTTCACGTGCGAAAATTTTCTTAATTGACACTTTTGCCTGCGACTGTGCTATACTGCCTTTCACATGTAAATGCATTAGAAAATTTTTTCTTCTTACGTGAAGTTACAGAAAAATTTTATTCGTGAACGTAAAAGTTTTTCGAGATTCACGTTCGAAAAATGGATGCATTGTCTTCTTCAGGGTGGGGATGAGAGGAAAGTGATTTCGCGTACGTTGCAAGACACCGCTGAGACAAACTCAAATCTTTAATCAACTTGTGTTGCTAATTAAAAAACAAAAATCATATTTACTATAAATGTTATCACGGAAATGATTTTTTAAATAATTAAATTATGTATTCATATATTTGAGATAATATAGTTTATGCACAGAAAAATAAAAATAAAATTTAATACACAGTACATAGTTAGTTATGCACAAGATTAAAAAAACATCTGTTATACAAAATATATTTTTTGTGCATTTAAAATTTATGTGATTAAGTACTTTTATATATATGTCCCTGGACGAGATTTTAAAGTCTAGATTTAGATTTTTTGTATTTTTAGATTTTAAGTTCTAAACCCGAAATTTTTTGTAAAGAATGCACCTATATTTATGAAAAAAATATATGAAAACATGATAATTTGTTATAAAATAACTTTCATTATAACATTTATATTAAATATAATTTTGTTTTTCATTAAAGTAATAAGTTAATTAAATAAAGTTTTTTTTCACATTGTATAAAAACTTTTATTAATTTATTTGTTGATTTAAATTATTTGGTATAACCTCATTCCCAATGTATTAATTCAAAATAATATCCCAATAATAGGAACAATAGAAAAATTAAGTTAGTTTTCTAGAGATCAGAGTTGATTTTAAATATTTTTCTCCTAAATCTAGTACACGTTAATGCAACGTGCGCTAATCTCTTGTATATACTAAATCTAGCGTACGCGAATCAAACGTAAACTAATGTAGTGCGCACTAATCAAGCATACATTAATGTAGTGTGCACTAATGTCTGTTTGTACAAAATTTTAACATACGCAAGGAAGGTTCCATAGAACCTTCTTTGCGTATGTTAAGAGGCGGTCGGGTCTATTCACCGTTACATATAGGGTGGCGCTGCGGTCAGGTAAGAGAAATCTATTAAATATTTTCTATACAGCTATTTGCAATTTTCTGAGACGATAATATACTTTTAATGTTGTCATTTCCTCTAGCCATCTATATGTAGAATAATTATTAATACTTATCTTGTTTAAAAAGTCTAAAATATTGTTATAAAGCGAAAAATGCGATGCAACGTAGGACCGATGTAAACATGCGTGCATCTTCCCTTAGTGCGACAGAGAGAGCAATACTAAAAAATGATATATGCTAATGTTTACGTCGGCTCTACCTCGTGCCGTATTTTTCGCTTTATAACAATATTTTAGACTTTTCAAACAAGATTAATATTAATATGTATTCTACATATATATGGCTAGAGGAAATAACAAGATTAAAAGTATATTTTTTTTTAGTAAATTTTAAATTGCTGTATAAAAAATATTTTATATTTTTCTCTCACCTGACCGCAGCGCCACCAAGCGGGGAATGGTTCCGACCGCCTCTTAAAATACAAATAAAATACGCCGCCTAGACACACTCTAATAAATATTGTCTCCTACGTCAAAATTTAAAATATAGTATAATTGTCGATTCAATTCATTCAATTTGAGATTTATTTGTCTGCAATCAAATAAGTTGCTTTTGTTACGTGGGATTTAATTGATACGCACTCCTATGGGAAGTGTGAGGATGCAAATAATTACAGAGAGAATTAGTAATAAGTGACTGATATTTATTATAGCAAATACAGTATGAGAGAGAGACTAGATACGACTTTGTTCTTGCGCGTCCGGCGATGGTCTGACGCTCGTCGTCGTCTAAAACGACGATGTAAGTTGCCCACGACGAAGTGCCGAATCAGCACTTCGCGAACCGTGTGAGTCGAAAACTTGGAGTCGAATTTCTCTGAGTTTCTACATAATTTTATCCTTTATACTTTAATATACGTACAATATAATATACGTAGCACGTCCGAGGCCACGAGGCTTCGGCCCCCGAAGCCAAGAACGTACACATGAATACAATAAAAAAATTATTAAAATTAAGTCCCTAAAGTGTAATTGGTACTTTTTTGTGTACCTACACGAGCTGATGCCCGTCCTATCTTATAAAAATTTCTAGCCTTTTCTATTTGCTTTGTATTGGTGTTGTGTTGTTTGCGTTCTAATTTATTCTACTGTTTTATTTTTAAATACTTTTTCATTTTAACTACGAATTTATGGTCTCTCTCTTTTTTTTCCAAAAAGATATATGACATTTATAATAAAATATTTTACAAAATTGTACAAAAATTAAAATGAATTTTAAATTATTAAATAATATAGCTTTAAATACAAAATTCATTATCTTTTTTTCTAATGTTAAAAGATGTTTCTTTTGAAGATACACGTGCGCATCATATTGCACTCTTGATAAGATAAGAAGTCTTTCACATTACGAAATGCATTCTTCCTCGGATGATATTTAATTTTATTCTAAAGTGATTTAAAGAGCCTTCTAATTGTTTTTGTGTGGGTTTGAAGCGGGATTCGAACGTGGATTTGAACTCCTTTTTTTTGTTGAACTTTTATGATAAAATTTGTACATGATTTTTCAGTAATTGTATGATTTATCTGAAACAAAAACTAACTTATTAGTAGAAAAGGGTCCCCCCTCTATTTCTAACTGTTTAACCGTCATTTATCTATTTATTTTTTTATTCCTCCTCCTTATAAAATACTTCTTTTTTTGTTAAATTGATCACTGATAATTATTGTATTATGTATCCTCAAAGCTGCGTCTTACAAAAAAATTTATTTATTAACTCTATGTGTTCTCTTGGACGCTTTTGCTTATCTTTTTTTTGTTAACATTACCGTTTAAGAAGCGCTGCGTCAACTAGAATATGGCCACGGTTTTGACTACGATTGGCTTGATAATCGCCTTTTTTTTTAAATTTTACTTTGCTCCCAGTATTTTCTATGTGTTATTATTTTAATTTTATAAGCAATGTTATTCAACTCAAAAAAAAACTCATTGGATTTTCTTTTCACTTCTTTTTTTGAACAAATTTATAAAGGATATTTGAGAAAGGTTTTCTACCGTTTCTTTCAAATATTCATCATATGTTTGTAATTTTTCTTTCGGTGGAAAGCTTGATGGTATACGCGCTTTGTATCCGAACACTAGTTCGTAAGGGCTGTATCCTGTTGCTTCGTGTTTTGTACTGTTATATGCTAACTGGCATAAGTCTAGCCATTCGGCCCATTCTGACTTTTCTTTCATATATGCTTTCAGATATTCCGTTATTGTATGGTGCATGCGTTCGATTCCTCCTTGACTTTGAGGATGATACGCAGTTGTGCAATATTTTTCTATTTGAAATATCTCTGCAAATTCTTCGAGTAGATTATTTACGAAATGCCTGCCCTGATCTGTAACAATATCAGATGGCGGCCCAAAATATGCCAATACTTTCCGTGTAAGAGCGTGTGCTACTTCCTCTGCGTCTGCATGCACCGTTGGTATTAAGATACAATATTTAGTTAACCAGTCTTGCACTGTCAGCACATATCTATATCCTTCTTTTGTTTGTAATCAACATAGACAGCCGTGTTTTAACATGTACTAGTTTTTTCGTTTGTCAATTTTCGCAGCCTAGGACGAATTATCGCACGTCTGGTCTCATGTTCCTCCAATAATAATCTGCTGCTATTTTGCTATACGTCTTATTTATTCCTCTGTGCCCACCTATAGTTGCTTCATGATATTCTTTGAGTAGTCTATATCTATCTTCTACCGGTAGTACTGAAATATTATTTTGGTAGAATACTGCTACTAATAGCATATTTGCGAATATTTCATTAAACATTTCTATGAAGTATGTCCAGTCGCTAGTTGAGAGCATTGCTAAGTCTCTCACGACACTAACGTATGGAATATCGTACTGTACAATTATTTTCTTTAAATTTTTGATACACTTCTTAATATCTCCTTTTAATGTTTTGTCGTCAATATGTGTTTTAACAAACGCACAAAACATAAAATTATCTCTGTAATTGGCTACATGTATTTCTCCTACTACAAATTTTCTATTTATTAACTCTTCAGGATTTATATACTGACGTTCAATGAGGGCTTCCACCATTTCCGTGTCTAACTAGGAGAGTATCAGACCTCCGGATCACGGATTTTGCTTAAACGTTGGGATAAGTTTTCAGATGTCAAAATATGAAAGAAAACAAAATTTTAGACCCCAACGCTTAATATTTCCCTAGTTACAGGCAATTAAAGAAAATCACTAAAAAAGTTACTAGATTTTCAAACGCATATAGTTCCTTAGCATTGATAGCTAGCAGCTTGAAATTTTTTTTAAATGAAAGCTGAGCTCAAATCCTTTCGAAATAGTAGTTATAGCATGTCAAAATATTATTTTTTCCCAAAGTTATAGCGTGATAAACATTGGACCTGATTTTTCTTTTTAAAACATTAATTAATAACAAAAGCTGAAAATGGGTCTAATGTTTATTACGCTATAACTTTGGGAAAAAATAATATTTTGACATGCTATAACTACTAATTCGAAAGGATTTGAGCTCAGCTTTCATTTAAAACCAGTTTTAAGCTCCTAGCTATCAATGCTAAGGAACTATATGCGTTTGAAAGTCTAGTAACTTTTTCAGTGATTTTCTTTAATTGCCTGTAACTAGGGAAATATTGAGCGTTGGGGTCTAAAATTTTGTTTCCTTTCATATTTTGACATCTGAAAACTTATCCCAACGTTTAAGCAAAATCCGTGATCCGGAGGTCTGATACTCTCCTAGTAAGTAGCAGTCAGTGGACATTGTGTAGGAAATATTTTCCTTGTATTTAAATGGATGCTCCCTTAATATTTTTAATTTATTAAACGGTTGTGGTATTTCGTTATCTAACGGAGCCCAAGGCGGTTTTTTGCGCGGCGGCCTTGCATTCTTTACAAAGCAATGCTCGAGCGCATCACTTATCTTATGTGGTTGACCTTGCACACTTTGTGCCAGTGAGCCTGTTTGCGGTGTTATAGGAGCGCCTGGCTCATCGTCATTGTTATCACTCTGTGCATGGTCACTCTCGCTTGACGTTGAGCTTTTTTCGTCTTCTCTATTATGTTGATGCTTTTTTATTATATTATTATTCCTTGCATAAAGGTACGGCGTAAAATGTCTACCTTTTAAATGTAAATGAATAAAATTATTTGAACTATTTGCCTTAAAATGACAATATAGTGCCTCATCATAATCTGTTATAAAATGCACGCATATGTTTTGATTAAATTCATAAGAAAATATAAATGCGCAATCTACATCTCCGGGTCTTGTGCGTGACGTCAAAATAGCTTCTGCTGTTTATGGGTCTTCACATGCACCTAATGATATTGCGTCTAATAAAATGTCTCTTAATTCATTTGCGGACATTCCTAAATTACATACTTTAATTACTGAGTGAAAAAAACAATTACCGTCTTTCGGTATATTGTCATCCCTTATCAAATCCAACCAGTGTTGTGCACATTCATCACTTGCATCATATACCTCAAATACACCTGCACCATTATTAAAAGAATTACTCCAACTTATTGGTCCATTTCCGTCATCGTTTTCTATCGTTTCTATTTCATCCATATGCTTATTTTCTTCGTCAGCTTTTTCTTCCTCAAAGTCCTGCGACTCAGTCTTATTTAAATCATTTCTACCTAGTTCTACGTCACTCTCATTCTCTTTCTGCTCCATGCTTTCGTCTTGCGACTCAGATTCACTGACGTCATGCTTATCTCTCTCGCTTTCACTCTCACTTATAATTTCTTTCTCTTGATTTTTACTTGTATCTTGTACCTCAAGCTCGTCCTCAAAATATGAGCCTTTGTCTATTTCACTGCCAATAATTTCGACTCCAGAACTTATTCTAAATGATTTTTACTCTTTATCTATTTCTGAGCTTATGTTTGGTACTAATTTGTAGTATTCTCTTGGCATTTGAGGTTGAACTTTTTCTCGCTCATTAAAATCTGTTTGATTTATTGTTTCTTGAGGTACATTGCCTCTTAGCGCTTCTGCTACTTCTCCTGGTGTTTCTTCCCATATATTTATTTGTACACCTTCTCTACCATTTATCTCTTGTTCTTGCACATCAACTAAAAATCGAGCACGCATTTTTGTTATCATTTCTGGAATCAGATTTATTATACTTCCTCGGCTACTTTCTTTACTTTGCGAAGTGTGTTGTGAATCATCCTGAGTCTCCTTCTCTTTTTCTATTTTGGTGCCATTGTGTTGAGATGCTTTCGATTTTACATTTATTGTCTCTAATGGCGATTCTACGTCACAGCTGTTTCTATTATTTTTCAATATACTTTTATTTTTTGATATTTCGCTCGCTGGCTCATACGTATTCTTTTCTTTCCTTGATGACACTGCATGTGGCTTATCTACTAGTGTACTCGCTGCAAGAATTCCTTCTCGCATGTTTGTGCTTTTTCGCATATATGCGAGCTTACCGTCGTCTTGTGCTTGACTTATTATATTTTCAGCTTGAATTAATTTTTTCTTTCTATCTGCTTGAGTTTTACGTGTTTTTAACACTTTCTTATTTCGCCTTTTCCTTTTGTACGCCGATCTTTTCTAAGGGTCTTTCTTTCTCTTTGCATAATTCCAATTTTCTTCAGATCCGGTCATACTATTAATTTCTGACTCGTCACTTGTTTCTTTAATAAGGATTTTCTTTTTAGGATTTTCAGAATTTTCTGAACTTGAATCTTCTTCTTTAGTTTTATTCGCATTTTTATTTATTGCGCGTGTAATAAAAATTCTTGCTGGCGGTCCACATTCGCTTGCGTTTGGTCCCTGATTTTCTTGCCTATCTGCTAATTGGTACATTTCTGCACGTGGTAATTCAGAATTTTCTTCGCCATCTGCAATTACCGGATTTCTAGACAATGCATCAGCTGCATTATTTTTCCTTCCTGCTCTATACACTATGTCAAACGTATATCCTTGTAAAGCTGCTTCTAATCTGTTGAATCTTAAATCAGGCTCTGTGCTTGTATGAAAATGCTTTAACGGTTCATGATCTGTAACTACTGTGAATTCTGTACCGTATAAATAAGGCCTAAATTGTTCTTTTTCAAAAACTACTGCCAAAAATTCTTTGTCATATACAGTATATCTGAGTTCGCTTCCTTTTAAACATCGTGAGGCATATACACAAGGTCGATCTTCGCCGATTTTTCCTTGACTTAATATTGCGCCTAACGGTCTTGCTATGCTTGCAAAATCTTTTATGAATCGACGATAATAACCAACAAAGCCTAAAAATTGTTTTACTTTCTTTTTATTTGTTAGTATAGGATAATCACGCACTGCTTCTATCTTTTTAGGGTCTATTTTAATTTGCCCTTTGCCTACTATATGTCCTAGCACCTTCGCCTCGCGTCTTAGAAATTGACATTTCTTTGGTTCTATTGTAAGATTAGCTTTCTCAATGCGTTTTAAAAATCTTTTAAATCTCACTGCATGCTTTTCTAAATTTTCTGCATGGATTATTACATCGTCTAGATAAATCTCTAATTCTGTACCTTGCAAGCCCTGCAAAGCTAGAGCCATAGCCCTACTAAAGGTCATAGGTGCTTCACATAACCCCATAGCCATGCGTTTCTATTAGTATGTACCCGATGGCCCTGAAAACGCAGTTTTATGTGCGTCTTTTGAATCAATCTTTACCTGATAATAGCCGTCCTTAAGAAGGAGCAGAACTATCTGTCTCTGTCTAATAGCGTTTTTCATTATTTATATAAACACTATCCTTTATAACAAGAAAAAAATAGCAGCCCCCGCTAGATATTAGTATAATTAGTAAATTTTGTAATAACAAACAAATTTTGTTACTGCGTAGTTTTTGAATAATTAGAGACCAACCGAAAAAAAAGGTTATATTCTAGATTGCTAGTAGGTCTCTAATTAGTCAAAAACTATGCGGTAAAAAATTTGATTTTTATTACAAAATTTACTTATTATACTAATATCTAGCGGGGACTGCTATTTTTTTCTTGTTATACTGGATAGTGTTTATATGAATGATGAAAAATGCTATTAGACAAAGACAGATAGTTCGGCCCCTTCTTAAGGTCTACAGCGGTGATATAATTTGCTGACGCTAAATTTTCTAAGATGTCACAAGTTAACGGCTGTGGATAGCAACTTCCCATAGTAATTTCATTTAGTTGGCAAAAATCTGTCACCAAACGCCAGCGTTCCCTGCCCTGAGGGTCAGGTTTCTTGTTAACTATCCACGCTGGGCTACTGTAACTCGACATAGATGGTTCTATAATATCTTTTTCCAGTAACTTCTCTATTTCTTGCTGCATAATATTTTTTAATGCTATCGGGTAACGGTAAGGTTTCACACGAACTGGCTCTTCATGTGTCGTTTTTATTCTGTGTAAAAAATATTTGTTGCTGGCAATAATTCATTATCTAACCCGAAGACAAAGGGATTCTCGGATATCAAGCTTCGAACATGCTCTTTTTCTTCTTTATTTAATTCTTCCAAGTCTAACACTTCCATTATTTTTTTAACTCTTTCTTTTATTTCACAAGGAGTTTTATTTGCCATGCATCTGTCTACATATTTTATTTCGGCATCAGCACTTTCTTTCTCTGAATTTTGTTGCGCGTACTCCGACATTCCGCGTCTAATCTTTTTGCAATCGGAAACTTCGTTTCCTTCGCGGTTGCCGTCCTCACCGGCATAAAAATTATTATCTTCTTTAATAACCTCGCATGGAAAAATTTCTATTTCTGGAGTCGGAATTTCAATATTCATATGATTCGTATTTATACATACTGCATACGCTCTACTATTTTCATTTTCTGTAATAAAATTTCCAAATAATATTCCAGGCCCTAAATTTTGAAGTGGCACCCAGCCTACTTCTACATCATTATTTATAACTTTTGCAGCAATAACGCGTCTCATTCTTGCGGGAATTTCCACTGTTTCCACCCGCTTTAAGGGAATCGATAATTTTATAAAATCAATGCACTTATGTACGGCATTTATATGTCCGTTGTGCTCACTAATAGTTTCCCAGCCTAATAGCCCAACTGTTTTTACAGGAAAGCTATCTGGGGCAATATGGACCTCACACTGTAGTCCTTGAGAAGTCATATCTGCTCTTCCTTACGTATACATTTCCCCTGGTACGACACCTGTAATCTCTAAAATATGCTGCCTATCTATACTTGTATTTTCATTTATACATTTGGCCTTTATTACGGAAATATCTGCTCCTGAATCAACATAAAATCTTGCACTATTTTCTTTTTAATTCCGACTTTCCAGTTTAACAATGGGAAGATTACGCCCTGCGCACGCAAGTTTCATGTTTATTGTGCGCCTAATTTTTACATGCTTATTATTACTATTATTAATATAATCTGATTATTATTAATTAATTCCTGCCTGTTATACTGGTATCTCTCGCGACTATTGTCTCTACTACGACCTCTATTGAAACCTATATTATTTCTGTTATCATTACGTGCATTATTATTATAACTCGGCGGTCCTTGAGCATTATAATTATATTCATTATTATGTGAGTCATAGTTTCTGTTTCTGTTGAACCCACTGTGGAATCTACTATAACTATTTCTGTAATTATTATCCGTATTTCCATTGTTATGATTATCATTGGGATTGTTTCTACTATAATTATTATTATCAAAATTTCTATTGTAATTATTATTACTGAAATTACTTCTATTATAATTGCTTTGAGGACCGTTCGCATAATTTTTGTTATCGTTTGACTGTTTTCTTTTACTATTATTAACATTTTGTCAATTATTTTTATTTTGTGCATAAATAATACCATTTTCGGCATCATTCCTTAGTATTTGACACTCTGCCGTTGCGTGCCCCATCTTATCGCAATAAGCGCATTGTATTTTATCATATTTTTTCTAAATGCACGCGCCTTCTTTATAGCCTTCTTTGTCACAATAGCTACATTTAACTGCACTTGTACCTGTTTCTATTTTTACAGGCGTGACTTGCATTGCTTTTATTTGTGCTTCATACACTTTATTTGTATTTAATAACTGATGTTGATTTTGTGTCATTTGCACCATGTTATTAATATTCGGTTGAGACCATAATGATAATGATTGTGTATTTTGTGCTACCGAATTTGCGGGTTGCAGGCCGTTTATAAAAGAGTTTTGCATCTGTGCAAAAAGTCGCGTCTTTTGTTTATTTTCAAAATCAGCTGCAAGTTGTATAGCTTTTCTTAATGTTTGAGGTTTTTCGCAACGCACTTGCATATCTAAGGGTGATAGTAATCCGAACAAATAATATTGTAAGGCGTCTCTTTCTATTAATTGCTTCCTTGCTAATCGATCTTGAACATTTAATATCGGCATTGTATCGTAAGTCGTTAATAATCGATTCAATAGAGCTTGTGCGCGCGCGTCAAAATCTGTTGCTGACTCGCCTTGTTGCTGTGTTATCACTTTTAGTTGTGTAGATAACTCTTCTAATATTGTTACGTTATTATACTGTGCCTGTAAGTCTGCTATGAGAGCTTCTATCGACTCATATTGCATCAAGCGCGCCGTAAAAATATCCACTGTTTTCCCAGTGAGTTTTGTCGCTAACTCGAAAATAATGAAAATTTGACAGCCTGGCCCGAAATTATTTACTATGCTTCGCAGTACTGAACAGAATAACGGTAATTTACCTACGCTGCCGTCAAAAGTTGAAATTTGTCTGATTGCTTGATGTAACGATAAATAAGGCGTATTTTGAAAATTTGTGCCTTGCATATTTAACATGGGATTTATTTGTTGCGTATTTAATGCATAATTAGTATTTATCGGTGAGTTTATTGGAAAATTTGGATTAATTTGAGTTGGTATCATATTACTCCACGGTTGTGGAATTTGTTGTGAAAAACTCGTGTAATTGTATGGTATCGAAGGATAACCTAACTGGTTCGGGCCCTGGTCCGCGTATGTTAACCACGTTTCGTTGGTTTTCGGACTTTCCTCCGATTTCGATTTTTGAGTCTCGGTTTCTCTTTTATTTAGTGTGAGCGTGCCGTTACTTACTATGTTTCTATCTTTCGAAATATTTAATGATTCTTTTGGTAATTCGAAACCCTGAGACGCGGCTCTTTTGTATTTTTCATTCCATTCTTTCATTTCTTTCTCTGACAAATCAACTAATAAATTTTCAGCATATCTCGGAGTGTACATTGGCATGTACACCGTGTTCTGTGACACGGTCGGAAATGATATCCTTTCGTTCCCGAATTCGGCTAAGATTTCTTCACTACGCGAACCTCTAATAGGAGACAACGAACGTCCTCTACGTCTCGCTTTTCCGTTTTTTTTCGAAAACAAGTTAATGAGCGACATGTTTGATAAATGAGATTTCACAATTAAACTTTTTCCTAAACTTTTTATTTTTACTCTTCAAATTACGCGTGAGAAGGCGAAGCGTTTACGTTTTCTTATGTGCGCTTAATAATTTAATTTTTTTTTTTATTCTGATTTACGGAGATTTATTAGTAAATAATGACAAAATTTATGACATAAAAACGTTTCTACAAATCACGTTAATTACGAAATTGTTATTAAAATTATTTTCCAATATTCAGACTATAAACTCCTTTTTTTTCTATCTATGGCAACAACTATTATTTTTTTCAGCACAATGATAAAAACCAATGATAAAATTTTATTTTATTTTACTAAGAAACCTGATGAAAATTGATAAAAACAAAAATATTCATTTTTCCTTTTCACGTATGCACTTGTTTGAATTATCCCTTTTTTTCACAACATTACTTATGATTTTTAAATATTTACTTATTACCGGCCGACCCTGCTTTTTAATAGTCAATTATAAAGAAAGTAAAATATATGAAATATGAATAAATTTTTCTAATTAGATCTATAATTATGAATTCATATTTATGATCTGTCTAGATGAAAGTAAAATTTTGCATAATTGTAAACATCTCAAATAAAATTTACTAATAATTTGCAAGATATTTATTAACAGGAGGCCGAACTATCTGTCTTTGTCTAATAGCATTTTTCATCATTTATATAAACAACATTTGTTGTAGCGAGAAAAATAGTAGCCCCCGCTAGATATTAGTATAATAAGTCAATTTTGTAATAACAATCCAATTATTTTATCGCGTAGTTTTTGAATAATATGAGATCTACCAAAAAAGATAGGTTATATTCTAGTTTGTTAGTAGGTCTCATATTATTCAAAAACTACGTGATAAAATAATTTGATTTTTATTACAAAATTTACTTATCATACTAGTATCTGGCGGGGAATACTATTTTTTGTCGCTACAACGGATGTTGTTTATATAAATGATGAAAAATGCTATTAGACTAAGACAGTTCGGCCCCGCGTTAATAAATATCTTGCAAATCATTAGTAAATTTTATTTGAAATGTTTACAATTATGCAAAATTTAACTCCCATCTAGACAGATCATAAGTATGAATTCATAATTATAGAAGAATGCGGAAAATAAATAATACTCTTTATCACTCTTAAATTTGTATTAAATATAATAATTGAAAATTACAATTATTCTATTAGGTTGGATTTGGTGTCAAAATTATATTATGTTTCACTTTAAATAATTTATACTTATAAAATTTACATAATATTGTAACATGGCAAAATTGCCATGTTACTTAAACCTCGCTTTTATAATACGATAATATATGCGGCAGAAGGAAGACCTTAAATTCGCGCGCGGTTAAGAGAGAGACAACGCTGGTCAAGCTAAAGCCAACCTCAAGCCACTAACTATACCCGCGTGCACAGCACATCACGAAACCATTAATATACAGTAAAGCTTAACCAACGTGCCTAATCTACGCATAGCCTGACTCTAGCAGTCAAGTAGACGGAAAAGGCAAGAGTATAAGGTAGTGCGCATAGCGTGCCGCATGAAGAAGGAAAAGCATCCGTCTTGAGATGTTCATTCCTTCTGTCGCTAGCCTGCGAGTCGGTCGACGTAATTTATATATTAACTGCTTAGCAGATTATACAAGGCAAAGCCTTTTACCTATACGTTGTTTTGCGTTTTTATTGTATTTGAAGGAGTGAAAATATTGCGTGAGTGCTTAAAGCATAAATGCTTCATAATAGTCTAGATTTTCTTGGCTTAAACGATAAATATATCGTTTCCTTTTTTTTTGCTTTGTGCGCGTGTGTGCTGGTGACTACGTGCGCGGTATTAATTAGTGCGTCCGGTGTTCATTCTAGCTTCGTTCAAGTTACTTTTTTTCGTGTAATTTCCTAATAAAATACCCCACAACAACTAATCGAACGCAGTTGACTCTCTTTTAAAAATAAATAAATTGACTTTATGTGTCTATTTATGCAATCATCGTATCAATGATAAGTTAAAAAAATCTTATAATTGTTTAAGAAAGTGCATTTCCATGTTTTTAGTATGGATTTATTGTAATTAAAGTGGAAATAATTTTGAAGATTGTTATGAATGAACGCATAAGTGATAGATATATTTTATGAGGATTTCGACTTGTACAACCTCGAAAAATATGGTATATTAATACATCCAAAACTGACATGAGTTTAATCGTATATCTCTGACAACGAGAATGAATTAATTTAATATTAATATATACCAGAGTCTATGACATGCTGATTTTAATTATTTGTTCATTTGGCTCCTAAGATTTTATACATGATTACATTGAATTATTGCTGTCACATCATCGGATAAATTCAAATAAAAATGAAAATCAATTTTCATAAAATGAGAATATTATTTACCAACGTGAATATAATAAGCTACTCTAAAAAAATGCAGCAAGAATTAGAATCAATCATTTTCTAAAACTGAACTTAAGAATATAGATCAATAGGTACTTTAATTTCAACAAGTCTTGAGATATAAATTTCAGGTCAGTGTCTATCATCCGCTAAGTCTATAAAAGAATATGATCATTTACCTTATTCACATTTATACTATTTATCTGTACTAACCGTAATTAATTTGAAACTCAAAAGCTAACTATTTTAAAATGGAGTATGGCAGATAAACATATATCGTTTCATTCCTTAGATATCATTATAAATAATTCTATATTTATCAACTTTTAATTTTAGTAACAAAAAAAGCCACACCAACAGAGATTAACAATCACATTTTCTGCGAAATATTGCCCTTGAATCGAGTAGGTGAAATGTCAGTCGAAAAAGCGGTATTAAGCATCGAAACTGTATGCTCTTGGTTCATAATATCCCACATAGCATGGAAGCTTCCCGGAAGCTTTCATGCTATGTGGAATATTAGTGTGGAAGCTTCCTGGAAGCTTTCGTGCTATGTGGGATAATAGTATCAACATTAGTCTCTAAAATTCAAGCTATAGTACTAATTGAAATTATATCGTCACTTTTTTTCAAATACCTTAGTACATAAATTTGAATAGATTTAGTACTTATTTTAACAGTACTCTTCTTTCTCTGTGCAGTCGTTAGTTCTAGTAAACGTCGAATACTGTTTTCGATTACTTCATGGTTCGCGATTGAAACACGTGATTGAAAAGAATGAATTCCTATCATATTTTTTAATTGATTAAAATGCAATTTAGTAAAACAAATTTTTAATTCATTATGATATGATTTGTATTTAAACAATTTTTATGCATATTTAACTTTAATTAATCCGTTTCTATAAAAATATAAAAATTTAATTTAGTACGAAACTTGAATATCAAAATTCATAAGTTGAGGCAATTCTTTTTCATTCTGAAATTCAGTAATTTATGCATATTAATATAATATATGAAAATTAAACTAAGTGACGTTAGGAGCGAGGTAAATTAAACTAATTATATATTAAATTGAGACCCACATAGCATCGAAGATTTAGGAAGCTTTCCAGCAAAAGATTCAAGAAATATTCTAGTGTAAGTTTCCAGCGAGCTTCTTGCAAACTTAATGGAATTTTCAGTAAGATTATATTTAAATCTTTCATAGAAGCTTTTGTGAAACTTCCTGAAAAATTGCATAGAATATTCAAATCATAAGAAATTAAATATTCCAAGAAATTTTCCAGAAAGGTTACTTTATATCTCTTCCGAAATTTTTCAAGTAAGCTTTCTGGAAGCTCTATGGAAATTTTAGTAATTTTACATTAAAATTTTCCTTTGAAGTCTTGTGGAAACTTTCCGAAAGTTTAGGCGGAACATTCAAAATATAGAAAATTAAATATTACATGAAAACTTCCATGGAGCTTTAAACAAGATTGCAAGAAATGTTACAGGAATATTCCTACGAAGATTGCCATTAACCTTCAAAGAATTTTCCTGTAGTTTCCCATTAAATATTCGTTCCATTAAATCTCGCTGAAGACTTAAACGTAAGATCACAGCAAACGATTAAGTAAGATTCCCGAAAGGTTACTTAATGTCTCTCTCGTAATCTTTCACGTAAGCTTTCTGATAGCTTAATTAAGTTTCAGTAACATTAAATTGAAATCTTCTTTAAAAAGTTTTCAAAAAATTCACGAAAAATTGCGCAAAACAGTCAAAATATAGAGAATAAAATATTCCATGAAAACTTCCATGAAGCTTGCAGTAAGATTGTATGGAATGTTACGGTAATATTCTTGCGAAGATTACCATCTAACTTGAAAAAATCTTCCAATAATCTTCCATGAAATATTTTACTGGTACTTTCTAGAGGCTTTCACGGAAGATTATAATAAATAATTTGTAAAGATTTCTAAAAGGTTACTTTATCTCTCCCGAAATCTTTCATGTAAGCTTTCTGGAAGTTTAATGTAAGTTTCAGTAATATTACATTGGAATCTTTCTTAGAACTCTCGCTTGAACTTTCCTCAAGTTTGGACGGAATATTTAAAATATAGAAAATTAAATATTCCATCAAAACGTTAATGAAGCTTCCACCAAGATTGCAAGAAGTATTATGGGATTATTCCTGCGAAGATTACTCGTAACCTTAAGGAAATCTTCCAGTGATCTTCTATAAAGTATTCCATTGAATCTTTTCAGAGACTTTGATGGAAGATTACGGTAAATGATTCGGAAAGATTCCTGTAAGGCTATTTAATATTTCTCTCAATATTTTTGAATTAGATTTCATTAACCGTTACATATATTCATCTGGATTGATGACCGTTAATCTTGAGGGAAACTTGCAGTGAGGTTCCTTAAAAGACTTTACAGGATCTTTCTAGAATTTTTCTCGAATGATTTTGTCAGAACTTCGAGAAGCTTCACGGAAAGTTGTAATATAGCAGTTTACTACATGTTACTTTACATACATTTATTGAAAGTATATACACTAAAAGACTTAGAGAGTTACATTCACTTCCTACCGGCGTCAATCCAACTCTCAGTAGGGGAGTAGAGGGGTAGGAGTTAAATTAACGCTGCCTTGGAGAGTAGGAGATACTCTCCAACTTTTAAAGTATGATTTACTCGCGATTCGCGATATAAACACAAGTATTTTAGGTTAGAAAATTATGCAAAATGTAAGTTTGCGAGCGAAATGTGTATCTAATGTATTTAAAAAACTATATTGAGAAAGAATTGTAAAATGTTTGGCGTGAGTGCCCAAAGAGTATGCAATATTCCTCGCTTCAATTAGCTGTGCTTTTTCATACATTTTGTTGTGTATTAATACATATAAAATTTAATATTATTAACGTCGTAGCGTGTGTGTTCGACCACGTACGTGATATTATGCTTTAATTCCCTCAGTGCTTTTTTTCTTTTACTAAGCAAGCGTGCCCCTTTTAGCTTTCTTTTTTTACGCAAATATCTCACTGTTAGAATCTTTCCACTTGCTAGAACTGAGTGTAATTTTAGCAAGCATCGTCGCGTACGCTATACGTGACTCGCGTCCATTACGAGCGTGCATACTAGAAGTTGTTATAATTGCTCAATAAAGTGCTTAATATTTTATATATTGATATAACCTAACTCATCATTGGTATTGCTTAGGTTTCTTTATATATGTATATATATTTATATCACGGCATGTCGTATTCGGTGGAATACCTATAGACCACATTAAATTTGTATAGGCATTGCATACGTTCATGCTAATATCTCGACGATATTCTCTCTGTCAATACTCCCTTAGGTATTGACAGATCTATACTCCCTAAGGGAGTATTGATACATCGAGATATCGATCAGCATGGCCGTATATGACGCGAGTGACATCGATTCGTAAGTGATTAAAAACAAAAGAATCTCGTGTGGTATGTCAATGCTTATATAAATTCGTATAATATCTTAACTTTAAAGAATGTTTTGTTCAAAAAAATTTTTTAAAGTTAAACAGTTAAGAAGTAAAAGAAAAATAAGTAAATAATGACATTATTTACTTATTTATAAATATATATCATTAATTTTAAAAAATCATTTTTATAGTTCTTCATACGGCCTACAACGACATAAACTTATCTACGTAACTTGGGAGTAAGAAGGATTCTGAATTCAGTCTTGACCGAAGTGCTTGTGCGCTTTGCGCACCCTGGACCGACTGATAGTCAAGCGAAAAACACTTCAGTCTCGTCTGTATTCATCCTTCGTACTCCCAAGTTACGTATATAACTAATATATAAATGGATGGTCGTTATTTACCGAATTGCTTGAAACGTTGTTCTTAAAACTTATATCAATTTCTTAACGCTAAAAACTAAGAAAACCATCCTAAGACCTTTTTGGAATGGCTATTTAACCCATTATATGTTTATGATTTTTCAAGGTTATAAATATTTAATCTTTAAAACAGAGCTAAGCAATAAAATTAATATAAAAGTATACTTTTTTTTCAATATCTCCAGGTGCTCCGAATCTGAAAGTACAGTTGCTATCTTCTGATTGGTCCATTATATATTTACATATAATTTTAAATTACTCGAGGATGCCCAGGTTCATTTTACACATTTATCTTTAATAGGTTGCATTATGTATGGACCTTTGACTGAAATTTTCCCCTATGTGGAAAAATGTCTGTAAGCAGCAATGAAACTTTTAATTTTTCCAAAAGTAATGTTTTCAGTGTTATTGAAAATTTTTATTTCAAATTTGCTCTCGACTTTCTTGATAATTCTTAATTGTTAATATTATAATTAGTTCATATTATTATAATATTTTAAAATATTATTATATATTAACAATTTGAATCTCAATTAGTACAGGATTTAGCTAAATTAATAACTGCACATTCGCATAATCAAAATCCACTTATAAGTTTAAAGTCAAAGTACACTGAACAAATAATTATTCACAGTTGCATTCTAAACTGCTATTTTATTAATATCAAATAAAGAAATTAGTTCAAATTGTGAACTTACAATACACTAAAAAATCAAGTTTGAAATACACAACAGAAACCTATAAAAAGAAAGTGAACAAGCTGTTCGGCTTAATAACTTTTAAATTATAGATAAGAAATTATTTTTAAGTTCAAAAAAGCTGAGGTTGAAGTGATAATCCCATAAATATCAGCAGAACCTACTGATTTATCTTACAGATTTATTGATACTATTCACTGTTGAGTGTAAGTAAGCATCTACAATTGTACCTAATGATCAGTTCAATTCCAGAATAAATTCCAAATTGGTGTGATAAAACTTTATGAAAGACACAGTCTAACCAGGAGAGGATACGACCTTCGGGTGATAGATTTGAATGAAACTTTGGAATAAGTTTCAGTATCATATAACTAAAAAAAATTCTCAGCTATAGGGTCTAATGATGTGTCTTTTTCCAAATACAGCACATCATATGATTTTCGATAAGACGTACTTTTTTCACATTATAACTTCCAATTTCTTAATTTTAATGTTTTTCATTACTTCAAAACATTTTATTTTGCTTTGATATTCTTATAATTATCTAAAACTGTTATATTGTAATTATAAAATACAATATTTAATCTTGTATAATACTTTTGAAGACAAAAATTTGATTAAATTACTAATTTACCTAATAGTCGATAGCCCAATCAATAATAAAATTAATCTGTAATTGATAAATACTTTTGTATGGATAAATATCATTACTCCATCCATTTTCTATAATTTTTGTATGACTTCTTTGATTCTAAATCATGTTTACATGACTGCATTAAAGAAGATCAGAATTTCAAGCTAAGCAAGACCTTGACTTTGCTTAATTCATTTCAAGTCACTTTAAGAAGGGTCCGAACTATCTGTCTTTGTCTAATAGCGTTTTTCATCATTTATGTAAACACTATCCGGTATAACAAGAAAAAAATAGCAGCCCCCGCTAGATATTAGTATAATTAGTAAATTTTGTAATAACAACCAAATTTTTTACCGCATAGTTTTTGACTAATTAGAGACCTACTAGCAATCTAGAATATAACCTATCTTTTTTTGGTAGGTCTCTAATTATTCAAAAACTACGCAGTGAAAAAATTTGGTTGTTATTACAAAATTTACTTATTATACTAATACCTAGCGGGGGCTGCTATTTTTTTCTTGTTATACCGGATAGTGTTTACATAAATGATGAAAAACGCTATTAGACAAAGACAGATAGTTCGGCCCCTTCTTAACGACTGCTGAAGCTGTTAGTACTATTGCTAAAGAAAAAGAAAACCTGAAAGTATTTACAAAGTATTAATCCTCATAAACGCTAAAAGCAATTCAAATTTTATTTTCATAAAAAATGTTGATACAAAAAGTTTAAAATATCAATGATTTTTCATTAGGTTATCTGTGCTCCAGAAATTAGAAGTATAGATAAATGTGATATACGTATTTCAAATTGTTTAAATTACCTCTCAAATTGTTCAGTTGTTTATGAAAATTGATACTCTATAATTACTTTCAGATTTTTTTTCTTTAGCTATAGCACTAACAGCCACAGCAATCGTTAAAGTGATCTGAAATGAATTAAGCAAAGTCAAGGTCTTGCTTAGCTTGAAATTCTGATCTTCTTTAATGCAGTCATGTAAACATGATTTAGAATCAAAGAAGTCATACAAAAATTATAAAAAAAAGATAAAGTGATGATATTTATTCATACAAAAGTATTTATCAATTACAGATTAATTTTATTAATGATTGGGCTATCGACTATGGGGTAAATTAATAATTAATCAAATTTTCGTCCTTGATAGTATTATGCAAGATTAAATATTGTATTTTATAATTACAATATAACAATTTTAGATAATTATGAAAATATCAAAGCCAAATAAAGTGCTTTGAAGTAATGAAAAACATTAGAATTTAGAAATTGGGAGTTATAATGTGAAGAAAGTACGTATTATCAGAAATCATATAATGTGCTGTATTTGGAAAAAGACACATCGTTGGACCCTATAGCTGAGAATTTTTTTTAGTTATATTATACTGAAACTTATTCCAAAGTTTCATTCCAATCTCTTACCCGAAGGTCGTATCCTCTCCTGGTTGGACTGTGTCTTTCATAATGTTTTATTACACCAATTTGGAATTTATTCTGGAATTGAACAAGACAAAGGACCTTGCAATGGTCTGCATATTTACAAAAATTGTACTAAATACACCAAGAAAATTATAAAAATCAATAACTTTTACAGCTAATCATTAGGTACAATTGTAGATGCTGACTTACACTCAACAGTAAACAGTATCTATAAATCTGAAAGATGAATCAGTAGGTTCTGCTGATATTTATGGGATTATCACTACAACCTCAGCTTTTTTGAACTGAAAAATAATTTCTTATCTATAATTTAAAAGTTATTAAGCTGACCAGCTTGTTCACTTTCTTTTTATAGGTTTCTGTTGTGTATTTTAAACTTGATTTTTAGTCCAGTAGAATTAGTCGAAATGCATAATGTAATTAGTAACAGGTGCAGACCACCAAAAATGGCTTTGTTGGATGATTAGAAATGAAACTCTGGAATTACCCTAAAAATTTGAGCCGTCAGGAATTTGTAAACAATGATTTAACGTGCAAAATTCGTAAAAATCACTGTTTCTTGAGGTAGCTTAAAATCGTTTGCGATTTAGCATATGAAAATTATACTATTTGTATGTATTTCAAAGACGATTAATTTGAGACGTCATTGATGAAAATCGGTTAATAAATTTTATAAATAATGATAAACAAAAATCGAAAATAGCGAAATTTTAAAATATTTGTCATCTGATAAAAAAAAGGATGTACATGTTTGTAATTCAACAAAAATGTGCCTCTCATTATCCTTAAGTTACCATAACAATTTCATCAAAAAATATTAATTATTTTAGGAGATATTCTATTTGTTTATTAAAAAGAGGTCAAATGTACGTTGAAAAATTCACCTGAAAACGACACGGTAGAGACTTTATGATAATTATAAAATATTTAGATACTAACGTAGATTTTATGAATTTGATGTGAAATCGTGTCCATTTTATTATTTTCAACACTGAGAGAAAATTCATGCTAATAGAGCATGCGAACTGCCATCTATGCGAGCATATAAAACATTGATACAAATATGACAGGCCGTGAGAAGCTCTATTAGTATTGGATTACCTTATACTAAAAAAGATGGTATGGAGAGTAACTAAAGCATGAACGGCATTCACTGATGACTCGCGTGGTATGCTTCGATGACTCCCCACTCTCATATCCTTTGTTTGCTTGAGTCGCCTCCTCTTTTGGGTGGCGACACGAGCAAACACGGCTGGTCTATACCCAAAATTATGTTGCAAATTTCTTTAACGTATTTTCGTAGCGTGAATCTTTTATTTCTTTTCTTTTCTTTTTTTATGAAGGGAGATACGTTATAAATATAACCTGTTAAACTTTTTAACTTTAAATAATTAATTTTTAACTTAAAATTTAATTATTTTAAACCGCTGGGGGGGGGCAGATGAGCATGTACGATTTTACGCCACAAATATTTCGGAGTAGCGTTGGTCTAGTGCGTAACGTTCACGCTTTTCCTTTTGAGTACGCGAGTTCAACTCTCGGCTAGGGTCACTTTTTTTTAAATTTTTTTTTTATTGTTTTAATATTTTTTATTCCTTTTTATATTTATTTTTTTTAGATTTTGTATTTTTTTAATAATTTTAAAATTTAATTTTTCACAAGTACGCTTGTTTTTTTCAATGAAAATTTTTTAAAAATAAATTATTCTTTATAGGTAGTAATTACAAATATTGATAAATAAATAATAGTGATATTTATTTTATAATAGTGATGTTTATTTTATAATAGTATAGTTTAATTTATTTATAATTTAGTTTATAAAATTTACAATAAATTACAATAAATAAATAAAACTGAGTTATTATTATTTATGTTATAATATATATTGTATATTGAAATATGTTTATAAAGACAAAATTGAACTATAGTATTGTAAATATCACTATTATTTATTTATTAATATTTTAAATTATTTTCTATATGAAATAATTTATTTAAAAATATTAATAAAAAAAACGAGCATATTTTAAGTAACTTGTGAAAAAATAGATTTCAAAATTAATAAAAAATAGAAAATAAAAAAATATAAATAAAAAAAGCAATAAAAACTATTGAAATAATAAAAAAAATTAAAAAAAAGACCCTAGCCGAGAGTTGAACTCGCCTACTCAAAAGGAAAAGCGCGAACGTTACGCACTAGACCAACGTTACTTCGAAATAACTCTGGCGTAAAATCGTACATGCTCATCTGCTCCCCAGCGGTTTAAAATAATTAAATTTCAAGTTAAAAATTAATTATTTAAAGTTAAAAAGTTTAACAGGTTATATTTATAACGTATCTCCCTTCATAAAAAAAGAAAAGAAAAGAAATAAAAGATTCACGCTACGAAAATACGTTAACGAAATTTGCAACATGATTTTGGATATAGACCAGCCGTGTTTGCTCGCGTCGCCACCCAAAAGAGGAGGCGACTTGAGCAATAGAAGAATGCCATAGTTAGCAGTAAAGAAAGAATAGTGGACAAGCCACGTTTACTTCCTTCACGTCCCATGAGAGGATACAGCGCTAGCTATCGAAGGATATTAGAGTGGGGAGCTACTAAAGCATGTAAACAAACAGTTTTTGGATAGCACAAACCTCGTAAGAGTAGATGGCGCTGTTATTAAAGCATAGGATATTACTTACTAACTTTGGATACGTAGACTACATGCTCTATTGGCATGAATTTTCTCTCAGTGAACCTAAATATGGCAAAAAAAGTAAATTTTTTTCTTAATGGTTTTTTTAATATTTTTGCAACTAATAAAAATATCAATATAGGGATTTGATATTCTTATTACTGACAATTTTACGCAAATCTAAAGAAAGTAGAATGCTCTAGCTCAATTAGAAGCCGAGATAATTTTTTTTTAAATTCGCCAATTGTTTATTTATAAAGATTAAGGACTGAAATTTTTATTACAGCTAGTATAATACTTGAAGTTTATGATTCCATTATATCAGAGATGAAAAAAACATTTTACAATGTAAAAAATTAATATTAAAGTAATCAAGATTGCTACTAGTTAAACAGTAATTTTTCTTGCCTTGCAAGAAAATTGATCTGGCGAGTTATAATTCATGTTCCGATTAAAAATTCATTGTATCTCCGTTAATTACGGACCAATTTCAACTTTTTTTTTAATCGGGGTAGCGCGTGAAAATAATAACAACTGTTGTATTTGTTCATAAAAAATTATTTATATAACAATAATTATTGCAAAAAAAATTTTTTTTAAATATTGATTTTAGCAAAAAGCTTTAGGAATAAAGTTTATTCGTCTTAAAAAAATTAACAATATTTCATTTCAGTGTTTTCATGATAAAATCAATATCAAACTTGTTAATTTGGAAAATAAATAGGCTAAAATTTTTGGTTTGGAATTTCAACGTAAATTTACTTTGTCATAAAAAATTCATTGTATCTCCGTTAATTACGGACCAATTCCGACGTTTTTTTTATCGGGGTAGCGCGTGAAAAAAATAACAACTATCGCATTTGTTTTCTTAACAATTGAAATAAAACAATTGTTATTGCAAAAAAATTATTTTTTACATATATTAACAATTTTTCATTTTAGCAAAAAACTTTGAAAGAAAAGTTTGTTCGTCCTAACAATTAGACAATTTTTTATTTCATTGTTTTTATCATAAAATCAATATTTAGCCTGTTAAGTAAAAAATATTAAAAATATTGACTTTATCATTTGTAACCATATAAGACAATAATTATATTCAATTAAAATAATATGTGCCTTGTTATGTTATTCAAAAATATCGTTAATATTATTCAGTTATATTTTTAAGTAAATCCATTCATTAGTCATTTAGTTTTGCGTTCAAACCAAAGATTCTCGATAGTTAGTTATAAGATTCACTTCAAAACCAACTTTATTCTCAAAGCTTTTTGCTAAAATTAATATAAAAAAAAAGTTGTTTAAAGAAATTTATTTTTGCAATAATTATTGTTAAATAAATAATTTTTTAAAAACAAATACAACAGTTATTATTTTCGCTCTGTTTTTGAGAAAAGTAAGTAACGCGAAAATATTTTAACATAAACTTTTACTTTAGCGTTACTTACTTTTCTCAAAAACTAAGCGGTAGATTTTTTTTCTTGTGCATAGATGTTTATAATAGTAATATCTATTGCGCTCAACCATTAATTTGAAGATACACCGATTAATACTTGAGGAAATAACAAACAACTCAATTGTTACTCGGTTGGCATCAGGTTCTACGCCGGCCTGCCATTAAAGCTTTTTGCTAAAATTAATATTAAAACAAAAATTTTTGAAAAAATTTTTTTTTGCAATAATTATTGTTAAACAAACAATTTTTTATAAACAAATACAACCGTTGTTATTATTTTCACGCGCTACCCCAATTAAAAAAAAAACGTTGAAATTGGTCTGTAATTAACGGAGATACAATGAATTTTTAATCGGAACATGAATTATAACTCGCCAGATCAATTTTCTTGCAAGGCAGGATAAATTACTCTGTTTAACTAGGAGCAATCTTTATTACTTTAATATTAGTTTTTAACATTGCAAAATGTTTTTTTCATCTTTGATATAATGGAGTCATAAACTTCAAGTATTATACTAGCTGTGTTAAAAATTTTAGTCCTTAATTTTTATAAATAAACAATTAGCGAATTAAAAAAAAAAAAAAAATTATCTTGGCTTCTAATTGAGCTAGAGCATTCTTTTTTTTTTTAAATTTGCGTAAAATTGCCAGTAATAAGAATATGAAATCCCTATATTGATATTTTTATTAGTTGCAAAAATATTAAAAAAACCATTAAGAAAAAAATTTACTTTTTTTTTGCCATATTTAGGTTGAAAATAATAAAATGGACACGATTTCACATCAAATTCATAAAATCTACGTTAGTATCTAAATATTATGTAATTATCATAAAGTCTTTACCATGACGTTTTCGGGTGAATTTTTTAACGTACATTTGACCTCTTTTTAATAAACAAATAGAATATCTCCTAAAATAATTAATATTTTTTGATGAAATTTTTATGGTAACTTAAGGATAATAAGTGGCACATTTTTGTTGAATTACAAACATACACATCCTTTTTTTTATCAAATGATAAATATTTTAAAATTTCGCTATTTTCAATTTTTGTTTATCATTATTTATAAAATTTATTAACCGATTTTCATCAATGACGTCTCAAATTAATCGTCTTTGAAATACCTACAAATAGTATAATTTTCATATAGTAAATCGCAAACGATTTTAAGCTACCTCAAAAAACAGTGATTTTTACGAATTTTGCACCTTAAATCATTGTTTACAAATTCCTGACGGCTCAAATTTTTAGGGTAATTCCAGAGTTTCATTTCTAATCATCCAACAAAGCCATTTTTGGTGGTCTGCACCTGTTACTAATTACATTAAATTTTAGCTCTTTTTCGGCTAATTCTACTGTACTATTTTTAGTGTATTGTAAGTTCACAATTCGAACTAATTTCTTAATTTGATATTAATGAAATAGCAGTTTAGAATGCAACTATAAAGAATTGTTTGTTCAGTGTACTTTGACTTTAAACTTATAAGTGGATTTTGATTATGCGAATGTGCAGTTATTAATTTAGCTAAATTCTGCACTAATTGAGATTTAAATTGTTAATATATAATAATATTTTGAAATATTATAATAATATTAACTAATTATAATATTAACAATTAAGAATCATCAAGAGAGTCGAGAGCAAATTTGAAATAAAAATTTTCAATAACACTGAAAACATTACTTTTGGAAAAATTAAAAGTTCCATTGCTGCTTACAGAGACATTCTTCCACATAGGGGAAAATTTTATAACGCAACCTATTAAGAGGACGCTGTATCTCTCTATCCTTTACTAATTGAAAAATGTAATTTTTTCGAAAATCTAGTGATTATTAAAAGAAATTAAGACTTGTCCGCTACTTGTTTAGTAAAAATGAATATTTTTATTAATGAGGACCAATTAATTTTGTTACTTTTTTTTCAAGTAAAATTTGACATACTTAAAAAATCCTAAGTTAGGCTAGAGAATACGTTATTTAAGTATGTCAAACTTTACTTAAGAAAAAAAGCAACAAAATTAATTGGTCCTCATCAGAGAAAATATTCATTTTTACTAAACAAGTAGCGGACAAGTCTTAATTTCTATCAATAATTACTAGATTTTCCGAGAAATTACATTTTTCAATTAGAAAAGGATAGAGAAATACAGCGTCCCCTTAATGATAAATGAGTAAAATGAACCTGGGCATCCTCGAGTTATTTAAAATTATATGCAAATATATAATGGACCAATCAGAAGATAGCAACTATACTTCCGGATTCGGAGCTCTTAGAGACATTGAAAAAAAAAAATAAACGTTTAAAAGTATACTTTTATATTAATTTTTTTGCTTAGCTCTGTTTTAAAGATTAAACGTTTATAATTTTGAAAAATCATAAAAATAGCATGATTTTGTGAGCTTTTCACAAATTTAGTAATCGAAATTTTTTTGTAAATAACTTGATATGCTATAATATTTAAAAAAAAGTAATTAATGTGAATACTGATTATTTATGGAAAAACGGGCAGGAATCTAAAAAATATAAAAAAAACTAAGAAAATCAATTTTTTGAGCACTGGAAGGGTAAAATAGTTATTCCAAAAAGATCTTTGAATGGTTTTCTTACACTGAGAAAAAAATTTAGTTGGATTAAGTAAGGCTTAATTGAATCAATGAAATCCCTTAGGTGCGGGCGGCACATAAAATATTTTGTTACAATACAAATATTTGAATTGAGTCAAATAAATATTTCATTTTTTTAAATAAATATTTGATTCTACTAAACATCACAAATATTGGTTGAAAATAATATTTTGTATTTTCAAATAAATATTTGACTTACTGTCGCGAAGATTGATTCAATAAAATTAATTCATTGTTTTTATAAAAAAGTTTATCAATTAAAATGCCCATTTGTTTTTCTAATTGATTATTTCATTACATTAATATACATATTGGAATCAAATCAAATAATATTTTGTATTTTCAATTAAAAATTTGACTTATTAAATGTCGCGAAGATTGATTCAATAAAATTAATTCATTGTTTTAATAAAAAAAATTATCAATTAAAATGTCCATTTGTTTTTCTAATTAATTATTTCATCATATTAATGCTGTATTGAAATTAAATTAGTTCAATATTTTATATTTTCAAATGAAAGTTTAATTTATTGAATATTTTAAATTTAATAAAATTTTAAGATTTAATAAAATTGATTCATTGTCTTAACGAAAAATTGATTAATTATTCGGTTTCACAAATAAAATATTCCTTCAAAGTAAAGAAATATTTAATTAATTCGATTTATATATATTTTAATCGAACAAATACTGTCTTTAATCAACAGGTTTGCTTTCAGTGATTTACATTTATTTATTAACATCAATGAATTGATGACTCATTAAAGGACAGGTGAATATGATTCCATTTATTTATATGGTAAAGAATAACAATTATTAATATACTAACATTAGTATTCTTTATACAGTGATCGCACACGCAGTAAATCTAACATAAATTTCGCTCGCATTACAATTTACGTATTATCTTGAATTTTTAACTTCCTTATATATCAACTTAGAAGCCCTCTTACCGCTTGCGAGATCGAAAATTAACGACGCCACCAAGCGGTAGTATCATCAAACCATCGAGCTAAATGATTTTGTTAAAACAATAAATGTTTCTTTTAGTTCAAATATGTGTTATTTGAATGAAATAAATTATGTAGATAAATCAAATAGTGGATTTACTTGATTTTAACAAGTATTTAATCAGATTTCTCTGTAATTTTTATTAACTTTAGTACATATTTTGCTAAGTTATTCACTTAGCAAGACACGTATTTAAAACATGAGTTTGTTTGAGTATAAAGGATGATAACTTATACAAAAAAATATTTTTCAAGAATTTTAAATATTAATTTTAACATTATATTTCATTTGATTTAGTAAATATGTTATTAAATAATAACTGCTTGATTCAATAAATATTTCATTAAGATAATCAAATAATTATTTAATTGATCTGATAAAGAAATTAATTAATACAACAAGTTATTCAATTGGGACATAAATAATAAAATATTTAATTGTTAAAAATAATAATTAATTCAATTAATCATTGATTTCATAGACGCAATATAATTAAATAATAAAAGTAATAAAATAATTTTATAGAACAAAATAAATCAAATATTTGAATCAATTAAAAATTTAATTAATTTAATGCATCCAATTAATTATAATATAGTAATGAAATTATTTGAGTAAAAGACAATGAGATATTTCATAGAATCAATCATATATTTCATAAGGAGAAAAAACGCATTCATCAAAGCTACTAAATATTGAATTAAAATGATTAGGTATTTCATTGACGAGTGAAATAATTTAATATAAGTCATACAATATTTATTTAGAACAATGAAATATCTTTTTGTTATCATTCAAAATTTATTGAAAGAATAAAACAATAATTTTGACATTATTAAATATTTCATTAATATAATTAAATATAGTATTGAACAGTAAAGTAATTTAATAAAGGTGATATAATAATTAATTAAATCAATGTAATATATTCTTCTTTTAATCAAAATTTGATAAAAATAATAGATTAAATACGTTAGAATTAGTAAACATTTTATTAAGATAATTAAATATATTATTAAACATCAAAGTAATTTAGTAGAAGTATTATAATATTTAATTGAAATAGTGAAATATATTCTTATGTCAATCAAAACTTGATAGAATTAATAGAATAAATATATTCAATTTAATAAATATTTCATTAAGATAATCAAATATATTATTGAACATTACAGTAATTTTATGGAAATGTTAATATAATATTTAATTGAATCAATGAAATATATTCTTGTTTCAATAATAACTTGATAGAAATAATAGGATAAATATATTTGGTTTAATAAATATTTCATTAAGATAATCAAATATATTATTAAACATTAAAGTAATTCCATAGAAGTGTTAATACAATATTTAATTAAATCAGTGACATATATTCTTGATTCAATAACAATTTGATAAAAATAATAAAATAAATATATTTGGTTTAATAAATATTTCATTAAAATAATCTAATACATTATTGAACATTAAAGTAATTTAATGGAAGTGTTAATATAATATTTAATTAAATCAGTGAATTATATTCTTGTTTCAATAACAACTTGATAGAAATAATAGAATAAATATATTCGGTTTAATAAGTATTTCTTTAGAAAAAATTTAATATCTAATTTTACGTTGCACCTTTCTTGACTTTAAAAAAATAATTTATTGGTTTTCTTTTTGTAAATTCATTGAAATCGGATTTGTTGATTTTAAGGAACCTATTTCTTTAAATCAATTGTAATTTTTATTGAAATGCTGATCAAATTTTATGTGTTATATACAACAAAATATTTTTTTTTATACGATCACATATATTATTAATTAAATGACAATGTTATTAACTTAGTGAAGCATTTATTTACAATATAAGCTTCTTTAACTTAATCGGATGACCGTTAATTCAAGCAAATATTATATTGATGATTGACCAATATTTTTTTATTGTTATAAAAGATTTTGTAAATTTAACAAACGATTTACTAAAATAAATATTTAATTACTGTAACAAAATATATAGATAATTTACAAACATATTCTATTGTTACAAATAAATATTTTATATAATTCTATCAGCTGCTTTAATGAAATTGATTTGATTAAATCAATCATATAATTTAACTTTATTTATAAATTTACTTTATTTATAAATTTTTCTTTATTTTAAAAAAATATTTATTTTTTTTAACTTAGGTATCAATTTTTTTATCCCAACTAAATATTTCAGTGATTCAATAACCTTGCATATTACTTCAATCAAAATTAATTTTTATCAACAAAATATTTAATAACTAAATTTATTTCATTGACTCAACTAAATTTTTTTCTTAGTGTAGTTTTTAGTGTTAAGAAATCGATATAAGATTTGGGAACAAGGTTTTAAGCAATTCGGTAAATAACGACTACCCTGTAACGGTATTCTACCGTGTTTGAATCTTGCGCGCTTAGGTATTAAAATAGGATGAGCGCTCGGTCATACATCTCATCTAAGAGGAGTAAAGAAGTGCGTATCTTGACGACCGGCACGCGAGAGAGAAGCTCGCCGGCCGCGAGGCACTTCAGAGAGTTTCCGGCTACTGTTGTGTTAGCACGAAACCTAAGCCGCGCTGTGCTTATTAGAGAATTTCGCCACGTGGTCATATAATACGGTAGACTAAGTTCGCATTTGATAGAGCGAGACATTGTCTTGATTAAAAGTCGTGAGTTTATACCGACTTGCGTATTATATTATATTGGCTAGCTGCAACTCTCAGACATTCTTTCTGTAGAGTTTTGCTTGACCGCTTTTCGCGCGTCTTAGCGGTCAGCCATTAAGTGCCAACAAATACGTTGATCGGCGTGCATAGGATTCCACCGATCTACGTCCAGGCAACCACGTTGGCAGAGCTCAGCGGAATTCAAGGATCGGGAAGAGACGTCTTCCACCGACCTAGTCTAGAGCATCTACGTATTGGTTACGTACAGGGGAGAAGCTTCGATAACGGGCGAGCGGCGTCTACGTGCACGTAGGTAATTAGGGTAAGCTGGCCAGTGCGTTATTGTAAGTATAATTATACTGTACGATATCCAAGTGTCTCTTCCTCGAGAGATACTTGTTCGGGCATATTGTATCATCGGTGATATAACCGATCAGCGTCATAGCAAGTACTATTTAGTTCGCGACGCGCCCTCCCTTTGCTCACTCTCTCATTAGACGCGTACATTACATTTAATATATTATATTATTTCATTCTCGATTAATTCATACTCTATCTTTATTACATTTATATTTTTGTCTTATAATAAATTAATTTTCTTCTTTATTAAATCGTGCTTTGAATTAATTTATATTGCCTGACTATATTTAATGTAAAATATATTTCCCGTTGCTTACTCCGACGCCTCCGCGATCCTTGTGAGCAGTTATAAATTATTTAATTACGTCATATCATATATTTTAATATAACGTATTTTGGAACCTGCCTCACGAAGGAAAACTGCGCTACCGGCATCGCGTCTCTCGATCAGGTAAGAGAGAGAGAGAAAGAGACGCGCAGCGACGAGTTGATAGAAAAATCTTCCGTTGCACATCAATCTAACATACTAACTAGCTTTGCCGGAATCTGTTGTTAGTTTATCATACGCGATATAATTTCTAGCAGCTCCGTGTTCTGACAAAATTACTTAGTCTTAGCAAAGAGTAAATTGGAATTAAAAAAATCTAATTTCTTTTGTAACGCGTAGTAAAATTACCGTTACAAAATGGCGCCCAACGAATAGATGCGTCAACGGGATCAGGCTTGTACGCGTCGTCTAATAAATTGAAATCTGCAAATGGCGTCGAACGCGTAGTTAACGTCGACGCAAAGAGACTTCGCTGTTGTTCATAAAAGACTTTATATCAAAGATGGCGTTTTGCTATAGTTAAAGTTTGATATTTAAAATAGCACGTGTCAAGAAAATTTTTTTTTCTTTTTGAAAAGCAAAATTATTTTTAATTAAAGATAAATAAATTTAGAATTGACGTTAATTTTTTTTACGTTTCGAAAAATAAAATGAATATTTAATGCCTTTTTTTTCGAAAAATAAAATAGTAGAAAATTCTCGAAAAATTGCTATTTATCTATTATAATTTTTTGTTGGTTAGCTGTTACAAATTTGTGTCTTCTCGTGTCCCAGCAAGAAATTCTATTTCTTCGCTTAACGCGCAGATATTCTCGCGCTTCAATAGCATAGTGACAGAGACAAAGGATATAGCTCTGTATGCCTTATAGTTCGCTTTATATGAAAAAGCGAACAGGCAGTCGAGATTTTCTAAGAATTAGAATAGTGCGTCGTTGTGTGTAACCCTCTTACCGACCAGGTCGTTAATAATAAATTATAAATTTTTATGATGAGAGAGAAATATTGATTTCAGCTAACGAGGAAGTTGAAATTAAATCAGTTGGAAATAACCCTTTAATATAGGATAATTTAGTATCATTAACATTAAAAATTTTTTTTGTATTCTGATATAATATTTAATTGAATAAAAATTAAAATTTTTTTTTATACATATTAAAGGGCCGGATAATTTTTTTTCTTGTATAATAAATAAAATTAAAATTTTTTATTTTTACACATAGTGGAAATTTTTATTTTCTCTTTCTCTCTCATCAACGACTGCCAGCTCGTAGCACGGCAATCGACTGGCGCTGTGTGTGTTGTGGAGAAATTTTAGAATTTTCTCGAAGACTTGAATTAAAATTTATTTCTACACTACACGTTAGATACACATGTATAATAAATGAATTGTCCCTACACAGCTAGGTGTGCATTTTTAACAAAAGTTTAAGAGCGCACAGATTTTTGGATTTAGTTATATATGTTAATACTTTGTATTTTAAATTGACTAATATTACAAAATTTTGTTTAGTAATATATTGCATTTTTAATTTTATAAATTAATTGTAATTACTGGAAATTCCAGTATAAATCCAAAAATCAAAACAATTAAATTTTAATATATATATACATATTTAATAAAATTTTTTCTGTCACGTATGTATATGGTTCTAGTATAACCATATGCAAACGATCAGTAAAATATAATTTTCTTTATAAAATAAACGTGCGTACACACACACACACAGCGAGCGTTAGTAAAACTGTGTGCGAATAGTATAAATAGAAAATATCTCAAGAAAGAAGACAGGAATATTACTACGAGATGGCAACACAAGTCACCGATCAGGTATCAACAGATGTGCAACAAAAAAGTGAAATAGCACTAGATGCCTCTAACGTACCAAAAGAACTGATAAAATATCTTACCGCCATGCACAACCAGATGAAAGATATGACAAAACACGTGCATGAGGTGTATTCCAAGATGGAAGGAATGTCAACTACAGTGAATTCTTTATCACAAAAAGTTGAAGTACTGTCACAGCCTAAATCTTCGAGCACACAGCTATTCGATCAGGCCACAGGTGAAAGAACACCTGAACGGGAAAACCTCCAAGGAAATAAAAGTACCGAACAGCACGTTAACTTTCGTGATACATTTAGTATACATTACAATAATAGTAGTAGCCCATTAAATAACCAAGAGAATAATAATGCAGGTACAGATCAGCAAAACTGCAGAAACCGTAATAGTTTTTCAACTAGTACTGCAGGGGCACGTACAGTCGAGGGGGGAGGGATCCCTCACACTGCAAACAGTGCGATGGATAACGCCAATCTGACCAGGCAGAGCGACCGACCAGCAAATGCAAATAAAACGACAGACGTAGGTCACATAGTGCGCCGCTGGAATGTTACATTTTCTGGCGAGCGGGGCCAAAGTATAGACCTCTTTCTAACTAGAGTTGAGGAGTGTCGAAAACTAGCTAAACTGAGTGAGAGCGATTTATTAACCTCTCTCTCCAAACTGCTCACAGAGGTTGCTGCGACCTGGTATCGAAATAACAGGCATTCGTGGCAAACCTGGGCTCAATTTAAAAAAGCTGCATTGCGATGGTATGGGTATAGCAGACGTTTCCAACAAAGATTGTTAGCATAAGCTAATGCACGTACACAAGGCAAAGACGAGCCGGTACGAGATTATATTATATGCTTATAATCTATAATTTTAAAACAAGTTCCGTTACCTGACATTAGTCAACAGCTTGATTTATTGCACCGTAACCTCTTACCAGAAATTCAACGTATGGTCAGAAGAGATGAAGTTACGGATATTGAATCTTTATTAGAAAAAGCTGTAGAAGCTGAATTGGTACTCGAGGCGGAGAGAGTCTATAGACCACCTCCTCCGCCCGAACAGTCATTGATACCTGACGTAGCTTATAGGCCAACGAATAAGGTCAAAGACAATGAAGTACAAATAGCAGCAATACAGGAGGAACAAGCTGCTAATGATCAGGCTAACATGGTCAAAATGATTAGTGCATTAATGACTCAGTTGACTAAATTTACTGAGGCGTGTGTAAAGCAGCAGAGGTTTAGCGAGAACAACGTACAAGGACCGGCACCGCTTAAATTGCCTCGAAGGAAGTCTGCTAAACGTCGAAGGAATTTTAAGAAGCAGCCTCGGAAACCTTCTCAAGATGACAATAATTCGGAACAACAGAGCCAACAGCAAAAGGAAAGTTCTTCAGAAGATAAAAATCAAACAAAACCAGGTCAAGGAAACCAGAAAGGTTCGAAAAATCCAAAACGTAACCGTGAATGTTATCGGTGTGGATTATCTGGATATACTATCTGGTCCTGCCCTATCTGTGCGGGAAAAAGGACCAGGGAACGAGTAGATGAGGTACCTACCGTTCCCAGTGAGGCTTATGAGACCTCAGAACCTTCTAATAGAAAGGTGTTCGATAAAAATCTATCTGAAGACTCAGTAGAAACACAAGTTGAGTCTCACACTGGTCAAGTTGAGATCTGTGAGCAGGCAGAGACAAATCAGCCAATAATCGATGATGAAGCTCGATGGTGGCTCCCGGTAGTGATCGGAGATTACCGAATAAGGGCTCTGTATGACCCAGGTGCATCACGCACGATCATGAACTCGCTAGGGTTACAGCTAGCAGTAGCCTGTAATGTACCTTTAATACCAGCTACAGGTAGATTAGTTAAAGTAGCAGATGGTAGATCATGCTCACTAGTAGGTTATGTTGACCTTCCTTTCACTGTAGGCGGGATTACCAAAACGATTCGCTGTGCGATCATGCCTAGCTTAAACGAAAAATGCTATCTAGGAGGCAACTTCGTACGAGTCTTTAGAGCTATTTTCGATCCTTGCGAAAATAAACTTTCTTTTAAAGGTACTAATATAAAGGTAAATTTAGAAGTTGCTGCTCTTGAACAACTGTACATTGGAAAATTAGAAACAGTTAGTTTAGCTGATGTTTCAGCAGCTGATCAGGCTTGTGTAAAAAGTTTGGTTGCAGGTAGAGCAAAAGCAACTCATAATATAGATGATTTAATAGGCAAGAGAAATAAACTACTCTCTCCAGCTGCTCCAGGCACAGCAAATAAGTTTGCACCAACAGTTGTTGGTCCATATGTCGCTACGCATAGTTTGCTAGACAGGCATAGTAACTCGTATAGTCCGATTTATAGAGAGCAGCTGAGAGCATATATCGCAGGGCAAGAAGATGATCTGCAATCTCAACCACCGTTGGGATCAATGCGTGCGAATGAGACGATGAGCGACCCGTCTCTTGCGATCTATGCGACTCCGTGTGCCAACGGAGGATCGGGCTCAGATTGCGTGCGACCGCCTGCGAGCGGTGATTCTCCCCATATCGAGAAACCGAATAGGAAGCGAGGTCATCCGCGTAGAACAGTCGTTATCGTAACGCGAACTGCAAAGCATATGCGTCGAGCTGAGTCCGAACCGATCAGGCGTAAACGTAGTAGACCTAAAGGTTCTACCAACGCAAGGCGTATTGAAAATATATTAGTTTGTTCACCGAGAAAAACGCGTGTTCAAAATTATTTCGTGGTAGAAAATCGAAAATATTAACATTGCTTAAGGCAATAATTGCATACCTACCGCGCGATATGCAGAGCAGCAGAACCCAGTTATGCTGCGTCTGGCGGAGGGGTGTAACGGTATTCTACCGTGTTTGAATCTTGCGCGCTTAGGTATTAAAATAGGATGAGCGCTCGGTCATACATCTCGTCTAAGAGGAGTAAAGAAGTGCGTATCTTGACGACCGGCACGCGAGAGAGAAGCTCGCCGGCCGCGAGGCACTTCAGAGAGTTTCCGGCTACTGTTGCGTTAGCACGAAACCTAAGCCGCGCTGTGCTTATTAGAGAATTTCGCCACGTGGTCATATAATACGGTAGACTAAGTTCGCATTTGATAGAGCGAGACATTGTCTTGATTAAAAGTCGTGAGTTTATACCGACTTGCATATTATATTATATTGGCTAGCTGCAACTCTCAGACATTCTTTCTGTAGAGTTTTGCTTGACCGCTTTTCACGCGTCTTAGCGGTCAGCCATTAAGTGCCAACAAATACGTTGATCGGCGTGCATAGGATTCCACCGATCTACGTCCAGGCAACCACGTTGGCAGAGCTCAGCGGAATTCAAGGATCGGGAAGAGACGTCTTCCACCGACCTAGTCTAGAGCATCTACGTATTGGTTACGTACAGGGGAGAAGCTTCGATAACGGGCGAGCGGCGTCTACGTGCACGTAGGTAATTAGGGTAAGCTGGCCAGTGCGTTATTGTAAGTATAATTATACTGTGCGATATCCAAGTGTCTCTTCCTCGAGAGATACTTGTTCGGGCATATTGTATCATCGGTGATATAACCGATTAGCGTCATAAGCGAGTACTATTTAGTTCGCGACGTGCCCTCCCTTTGCTCACTCTCTCATTAGACGCGTACATTACATTTAATATATTATATTATTTCATTCTCGATTAATTCATACTCTATCTTTATCACATTTATATTATCGTCTCATAATAAATTAATTTTCTTTTTTATTAAATCGTGCTTTGAATTAATTTATATTGCCTGACTATATTTAATGTAAAATATATTTCCCGTTGCTTACTCCGACGCCTCCGCGGTCCTTGTGAGCAGTTATAAATTATTTAATTACGTCATATCATATATTTTAATATAACGTATTTTGGAACCTGCCTCACGAAGGAAAACTGCGCTACCGGCATCGCGTCTCTCGATCAGGTAAGAGAGAGAGAGAAAGAGACGCGCAGCGACGAGTTGATAGAAAAATCTTCCGTCGCACATCAATCTAACATACTGACTAGCTTTGCCGGAATCTGTTGTTAGTTTATCATACGCGATATAATTTCTAGCAGCTCCGTGTTCTGACAAAATTACTTAGTCTTAGCAAAGAGTAAATTGGAATTAAAAAAATCTAATTTCTTTTGTAACGCGTAGTAAAATTACCGTTACAACCCTAATATATATACATTTATGTCCTCGTAGGCCGTATTCGTGTCAGTATGTAAAGAGCATGCTAAATTTGTATTGGCATCCTATATGTCTCAGACGCGCTCCACGACTTATTGCAAGAATTATATGTCTTCCTGAGACATATTGAGACTCAATATGTCTCAGGAGAAATCAATATGGCATCACCGATCCTACTATGTTTCGTTCAATATGTCAAAGAACAATCATATTGAACGTAGGTTAGTGAAAAAAAAATGACTCGCGCTTCGACAGCAGCTATACCTATTACAAAATGTCAATCTAAGAAACAAAAGAAAAAATCAATAGAACTAAAATTTAATTTTAAAAGTATTGAAAAAAAAATTAATATTTTGAACTAATAAGTTATATTTTCTTATACGGCCTACTTCGGACATAAAATTATCTATGTCCTTTGGCCGTTTATTCAGGTGGAATCTGAATCTCGAACAATGTTTGCCGCTTGAGCAGAAATCTACCTCGGGCGCGCTTCGCGCGTCCTCGGCAATTTCAGCTCAAGCGATAAACATTGTCCTCGATTCATATTCCACCTGAATACGGCCAAAGGACATATATAACTAATATATATTAGGGTGTCCCTTATTTCCCAAAGTTGAAAAAACCTTGCTCTTGAATAGAGTATAGCTACCCGTGCGTGTCAAAGAACCATTTTTTGAATTTCTTTTCCTGCTTTTCAATGTTGTCATTTATTTGACATCCCTAACATTTTTTAATCTTTACCGAATTGTTTAAATACTTGACTATGCTTATATATAAGCTATTAAAACTCTATTCAGACGCAATAAATTCTTTTAGGATAGCTGCAAAGTCAAAATGTGGATGAAAAATGACAAAAATGTACCTAAAATTCAATATTTATGAATTTTTAAAAGCTTTATTGTATAGTTGAGTATTTCCTACTTATATGATTTTAAAATAAAGATGAAAACTTTTTATTTACTTTTCTTCAAATATTTTTGCTACACTAAAGCCAGAGATACCTTCTCTTGTAATTGTATATAAAAAAAATTATTGTTATTTGCTGCATGAATTTGGTGTAGGCCTATATCGAATGTGATTAACTGAACTTAGGAAAGGCAAGAGTAGAAATAGCGTTTGACGAAGATTTTGTAGAAAATCATTTCTCTACAGTCCAGCAAGAGGACCTTACTTGGTCAAGGACTATAAAGGGTGTCCTGTTTTAATATACCACACTTCATATCTCTTCAAATATAAAATTTCACGAAAAGTGTTCCAGACACTTAATATTTTTTTCGAAGATATTTTTAAAAAATATTTCGTATAAAAGATATGTATTTTATTGTCAGAGAATCCGACTATAAAATAAAAATAATTTGTTTCCATTAAAAAAACCAAACATGACTTGGATTTCACCTTGAAAATGCTTTTCAAGGTCAACGACAAGGTGATTTTTCGATAGTCGCTCCAAGTTCTACAACTTTTGTCTGAAACATTTTTCTTGAAATTGCATATCTGAAGAGATATCAGGGGTGATATATTAAAATGGGACACCCTCTACAGCCCTCGACCGAGTGAGGTCCCACTACTTGACAGTAGGGAAATGATTTTCTACGAAATCTTCATTAAAAGCTATTCCCACTCTTACCTTTCCCAAGTAATAATAATAATAAATAAATTTTATTTCGGCCTCATGGCCCAGAATTGGACTTGGGTACTACATTCTACTTCTCTTTCACACCTTACGTACTGTACATTTTACTTGAACTACTGAATACAATTTAATTTAATTCATATTTACATTCTTTTATCTCTTTAATCAATAATCGTGTGCTATTAAATTATACTAGAACCTTCTTTGCATTTTGTCTTATTATTATTTTTTTAATTTTTATACATATTTATATATATAAATATAGCATATGCTTCTATCTATATTTCTAATTACATATTACTTATCTTATTACTTTTATAAACACTGACCATTTTTACGCTTATTTTTCCGCCACATCGTACAAGTTTACATTTCATTATAAATTACCACTCATTCATCCACACCGAAAAGGCTCCGTGATCGCTTTTTACATTATTTTACCATCATATAATCAGTTTTTTTCGCTCTATTTTTCTAACCTTCTAACCCCCTTTCTTCTTTTTGCTTTTCTAACTTTTCATTTATCGCTCTTTCTATCTCTTAAATAGCTTTTACAATATTGTTATTCCCCGCACCCCGTATAAGCTCTTCGAATCTGTTATATTTATCCCCCGGTAGGTTTTCTGTCCACTGTATAGTTTTTTCGCATTCTTCTACATAATGATCGAACGTTCCCCAATCTAAGCCACATAAAATACACATTCTTTCGCTGTCCTTTAGCCAATATTTGTTCGCGTTTATGAATTACCGCACCTTACTCTTGCTAATGTTCTTATTTTATTTCCCTTTTTTCTATCCTTTAAATAACGCGGGATCTCATTGTTTACATTTTCTTTGTACCTTTCATTGTATTTTGATGATTTTTTTTTTAGATATCCTAATTTGATTTTCTATATCGTTTTTTCTTATGAAGACTTGTCTTTCTACGTTGATTCCTCGACTAACTTCATTCCATATGTATCGATAACTTAAACCTGCATTATTATAATATTTTTCTCTCTCTATACTGTATAAATCGCCGCATTCTTTTTCGGTCTTCTCCATCCAACATTTCTTTATTAACCTGTTATCGTCTAGCCTAGCTATTTTTTCTTTATACCTAACCGCTCTAGCCCCCCATCTTAGCGCAAGTTTGTTAGTCCCTGTTTCTTTATATATGATATATCTCGGCGTCCAGCAATCGAGTCTTAAAATCCACCTTATATGATCCGTTTTTATTTTTTCTGGTTCGGCTTTTTCCTTCTTGTAAAGTCCTCTCAACACCTATTTTCACCTAGACTCCACGTTTTCTTAACTGCAATGACCTCTTTATTTTTTAATTCTCTGATGTGGTTTCTGTAGTTTCCCTCTTGATTAAAAACGAAATCTAAGTACTTAAATACTTTTACTTCTTCTAACGTTTCTTTCCCCCATTTCCATGTTTCTTTTTTACTGTTTTTCTCTTTATTAAACACTAATATTTTTGTCTTTTCCGCATTTAATGTGAGTTTCCTATTATTTATGAATTTTTTTAGTGTATTGCACATATCTAATAATGCGCGTAAGCTAACGATTAAATTCTTGTTTTATCTATTCTAGTCCCTCCTACATTTTTAGCTTTGAAAGCCTCATCTAACCCCGCAATATATAAGGCTGATTCCATTTCAAATCGAACAGTCAGTATACACTCAAGTCACCAATTACTGCGCTAATGGAGTATGTTATTCTACCCTAAAAATAAGGGTATACGTATTTTTTTATTTTGCTGAAATATCAAAATTGCATCAGATATGCACTTTTGAAAATTGCATACAAAAACTAAATGTTAAAACTGAAAATGTTGAGAATAACTTTAGAGAGCTATCGTTTTACCAATTTCCAATGAATTTTGATAAACCTTTTTTTATTTTATTTCGTTTTGAGCCCTCTTCAACTCCGTGCAAGAAATTTAAAAAAAAACTAAAAAATGACTGAGATATATGCATTTTACCAAAAAATGCACTTTTTATGCACAAGCATTTTTCTCGAAAAGGCCATTTTTTTTTTTGCTGAAATTTTTTTTGCTGATAGAGGACCAAAATACCTATCTAATAGTACTTGTTTGATCCCGGCTTTTTTGGTTTGGAGCGAGAGAAAAATTCACAAATTTTGTTGGTGAAAAATGCTTGTATATACGTTCGGAAGTCTTAAGCAGTCTGCATTCAAACACTGTCGTATGCTTGGCTCATCATTTGTTTACATTTGTATGCATGTATATAGCATCAATAGTGATATATATATATATATATATATATATATATATATATATATATATATATATATATATATATATATATAAGTGTGTAAATTCGTAATATAAAAATAAATATTTAAACATGAAAAAAAAAGAATTCTATTCGTGTATATCTATATTATGTATGTTTCGATGTACAAACAATAGGAGGCTAACTCGCGGACAAATACATCGCGTAACCAAAACAGCATATTAGAACTGTTATATAGAAGCTAGTTATTTTTACGGCTGCTTTGAAAGGTGCTTCTCGGGCTTGTGAAAAATTCAACAAAATTGTGAAATAACAATGTCCGAAATTTACTCTTCTAAAAGAATTTCATGTCCCGATTTTTTTCAAATGCATAAAAAGGTAGTTTATATGAGCAGTAATTCACGTTTTAGACCGTTGGAAGATTTAGCCATTAATTTGGCACAGCTTCATCCAGATTTAAATATATTGCCATCTACTAATGTATGTAAAAATTGCCATAAACGCATATCAAAAAGGATTTTAAGTGATCTTGAGTCTATATCTGAAAATGAAATCACTGAACTTTTTAGCGGAAGAGATGATGATTTTATTCCGAAGACACCCGAACGAATAGAGGAATTAAACGAGAGTATTAATTCAGTTTTACCTGAATGCATCTCACCCCTAAAAGAAAAACTGCAATACCTGAAAATTTTAGAGGAAATTACGTATCTAAAAAGAAAAAATCCTTAATTTCAGCTTTTTCTGCTACTGTTGGAAGTAAATTAGAAGATGCGTATGGCATTTCAGTTGAATCAATAGAATCGGACGAAAATTCCACTGAAAACTATTGGAATGAATTTTTAGAAAATTTTAAATTGGCTTTAGAAAAATGCTCTTCGATTTCGGAGAAAATAAAACTTCTAACTCTACTACCTTCAAAATTAAGCAAAATAAAAGTTTGCTCACTATTCCCGAATATAAGCGAGTATATGATAAATAAATCAAGAAATCTCGTGAAAAATAAAGGAGTTCATTCGGAGCCAGATTTATATACTGGTCATCCTATTGATGAAAGCACAAAAAATATCGTTATGGAATATTTTCATGAAGAATCGATACAAAATGCTGACGATTTTATAAATTGGGTTCAAAGTTACACCAATGCAATAAAAATCATTTTACTACCAATAAATGAGATTGAAAGATTTAGAAAAAAGAAAAATATTGAATGGAGTGGGGTTTCTAAATATAATGGAATTCAAAAAAGTCATATGTGGTTAAAAAAACTTGGGGAATTAAAATCTCATATATTTATTGGCAGGACAGCTATACATGCACTAAATGAAATAAAAAACAAGAAAAAAAAAAAAAAAGCGTCGTGAGACTACATTTAAAACTAAAAATAATAAGCGCAAAAATAAAAAAAAATAATTATCTATAATTATTTTTTTGACGCATCCCAACAGTGAGAGGCAAGGGGAACTCACTCTAAAAAAGCACCCCGAAGGGAACAGAATCCTTCTACGTCCACGTCGTTGTTCCTGGATAATGCTAAACGAAGGATAATATTTAAATGTCGACTGCTTAAGACTTCCGAACGTATATACAAGCATTTTTCACCAACAAAATTTGTGAATTTTTTTCTCGCTCCAAACCAAAAAAGCCGGGATCAAACCAGTACTATTAGATAGGTATTTTGGTCCTCTATCAGCAAAAAAAATTTCAGCAAAAAAAAAATGTCCTTTTCGAGAAAAATGCATGTGCATAAAAAGTGCATTTTTTGGTAAAATGCATATATCTCAGTCATTTTTTAGTTTTTTTTTTAAATTTCTTGCACGGAGTTGAAGAGGGCTCAAAACGAAATAAAATAAAAAAAGGTTTATCAAAATTCATTGGAAATCGGTAAAACGATAGCTCTCTAAAGTTATTCTCAACATTTTCAGTTTTAACATTTAGTTTTTGTATGCAATTTTCAAAAGTGCATATCTGATGCAATTTTGATATTTCAGCAAAATAAAAAAATACGTATACCCTTATTTTTAGGGTAGAATAACATACTCCATTAGCGCAGCAATTGGTGACTTGAGTGTATACTGACTGTTCGATTTGAAATGGAATCAGCCATAAACAAAATAAAATGGAACTTAATACGCATCCTTGCCTCAGTCCTTTAGTAATTCAGGATTCTTTTAAAAATTTTCGTCCTATTCTAACCCTTACTTTTGTTTCTTCGTAAATACCTTTAAGTCTTTCTATCAAATATTTGCTAATAACCATATTTTCTAAAATACCCCATAATATGTTTTTATCTACTGTATCAAAGGCTGCCTGAAAGTCTACGAACATTGAATATATTTTCTTTTTACTTTTTTTGCCTTTTGTGCAATATGATTCATTATAAATATATTATCTAATGTTGCTCTTCCTTTTCTGAAACCTGCTTGACTCTCTGGTAACAACCCTTTCTCCTTAACTTCTTTTTCTAGTCGTCTTCTTATTACCTCTGTATATATTTTGTACGCCGTGGACAGCAATGTAATGCCTCGATAGTTTTTTGTCATAATTGGATCCCCCTTTTTGTAAAGCGGTACTATAATACCTGTTTTCCAGTCTTCCGGAATATCCTCTCTTTTCCATATTTTTCCTATTATACATATAAATTTATTCACCAAATCTTCACCCCCGAATAGCCAAGCTTCATTCGGTATATTATCTATACCTGCCGCTTTCTTCTTTTTCAATACTCTCCACGCCGCTTTTATCTCTTCCGCTGTAAATTTGCACTCGTTATTTTAATTTTCTTCTAGTGTTCTTTTTTCTCCCACTTCTTTAGTTTTCGTGCCTTCTGGTAGTGTTTTCATGTGATTTAACCATTCCTCCTCTTTTATATCGGTAGTATTAATCACCTTTTTTTCCTTGTTTTGTTAAGGTATTTTCATACATCTTTTTCATCTTTAATACTTCTAAGTTCTGCTTCTTCTAATCTTTTATGTTCACGTTCTTTCTCCCTGCAAAGTTTTCTTCATTCTTTTCTTTTTGTAAGATATACATCTTTAGCGCATTTTCCTTTTTTCCTTTTTTAATTTTTTAGAGCTTTATTTACAGCCCTTTTTTGTTTTGAGCATTTTTTGTCCCACCATTTTTTCATCCCTATCTTCCATATTTTCGATTTGACCGTTTTTATTTTAACTGAGTCATTTACCGCTTTTTTTACTATATTCCACCTATATTCGGTCAAGTCGTCCACCTTTTCTTCTGCCTTAATATTTGTCGTTGCGTTTCTAAATATTTCTATGTCCTCTTCGCTCCATGAGATAATTTGTTTTTCTATAAACTTTTAAGTTATCCCCTGTTTATTCATCTCTTACCCCTTGCATTTCTGCCTCTAGACAGCAGTTTAACGGTGCATGATCCGATTCTATTCTACTTTCCACTTTGAATTCACGTCTTTTCCCATATTTTCTCGTTTACTATAATATAATCTATTACTGTGCTTCCTCTAGCCCCAATAAATGTGTGTTCTCCCTCTTCGTCCCCCTTTGCAGAATCGTTTAAAATTATCCAGCCTTTATTTTCTATGAATCTAATCATTTGCATCCCTCCATTGCTAATTGTTCTATCTTTGCTTACCCTTTTTTTTATTTTATCTGTACCTTGGAAATTTAGAAACTTTCCTTCCTGACCTATTTTAATGTTCGAATCCCTTCCAATCATTAAGTTACCTTCCTCTAAATAATCTTGATTTTGTAGGTTTTTCTATAGTTTTCATGTGCTGCCTGCAATACTATAAACCATCCATATTGTTGTTTTTCCCCCATATTATATAACTCTGATTTTATAAGCCCTTTCTCTACTTCTATGCCTATTTTATCTCTCTCACTTATTAGTTCTTTTCTTACACCTATCAAGACGCCTCTGCTTGCTCTACCTTTTTTGTTATATTTTTTTGCGTGTATACCTATTCATACAAACCTGTCCGGTAATTTATTTTTTAATTTTGAAAAACTTTCTTCTGTTAACCACGTTTCTAATAGATTTATGAAATCCGCCCTTTCTATGTACTCCCAGAAGTTTCTATCTTTATTAAATAATCTGGCTACATTCCAGAATATTATTTTTTTTAGACCCCCGTTTTTTTGTCGTATTTTTCCGTTGCTTTTACTCCATTTCTGCTCCACGCAAAATCCCTCGTTTCCGTTTCGATGTTGTTGTCGTTTGCAATTTCATCCCCCCTTTCATTTTTATTTATATTTTTTTTCCATATCCTCAATTGCCCTTTTCTCAAGGTAAGTTCTATCCTCCTATCTATACCATGTATCTTTAGGAAAGATTTTGCCGAAACCGATTTTTAAATCTAGACCTTTTTCTTTTTTTTCTTCTACCCATGCCCCGATCGCGTCTTGTCTTTTTCTCTCATCGAAACTTCTGAAATTTTCTATATAGGGCTGATTCCATTCAAATTCATGTAGGCCGTCACTGATCGAATTTTTCTTTCTTCTAAGTAATAAAAATACCGTCTATTATGTATATGAAGATAAAATTTACCTCGTAGAACGCGCAAAATTTTTTTTTTTTACTACAGCAATGTTAGTGTTGGATGCAAAAACGAAAATTCAAAAATTGAAAATGAACCTCTACTTTTAAATGACTATAGCTCCGTCAATTTTCAACCTTTTTGGGCGTTCTTTTGACGAAAGTGTGCGGAATTCTGTCTTGTTTTAAATGCAATCTCGATTTTTGTAATACAATTTGATCTTACTGAGTTATTTACAAAAAACCGAAAAAAGCGATTTTTTTCAAACACGATTTTCTCAAAAACTATATTTTTTTTTTTTAATTTTTATATGATTTTATACATACAAAATACTTACTTTTAGGGTAGGTGAGAATTTGCGATTTTGCCTTATTTTTTGCTTTCTCATAGAGAAAGCATTGTATCAATAAAAAAATTTCTTTTCTATTTTTTCATTAATTTGTACATATTTAGACTCAGAGAGTCAAAAAAAGTGGTTTCCAGAAAATGTCTGTATGTATGTGTGTGTGTGTGTGTGTGTGTGTATGATTTCAGTACGCCAGTAATATCTCGAAAACTACTTGATGGATTTGCTTCAAATTTTGCATGCAATTTAGTTTTTTGTCTAACTGGGGGGGAAGCTATTGAAAATTGATCTTCTCAGCTTAGTTTTTTTTTTAGAGTCATTTTAAGAATTTTAAAAAATTTTGATTTTTCATTTTTTCGGTATTTTACCTAAACTACTCAAAGAATTTGCTTGAACATTTCTATGGACATTATTTGCGAATGTTAAAAGAAGAATAACTTTTACCAACTGATTTTCTTAGCGCACTTTTAATTTTAGAGCATTTTGAAAATTTTGAAAAAAAATTTTTTTTTTCATTTATTTTTTATGTTACGACAACCATTCGATAGATTCGCTCCTAAATTTGTATGCAAGTTATTCGCTATTGTCTAAAGAAAACAAGCTTTGGAACACTTATTTTCTTAGCGTAGTTTTAATTTTAGAGCATTTTGAAAATATTGGAAAAAATCTCTATTCTTCATTTTTTTTCTATTACACAAAAACCATTCGATAGTTTTGCTCGAAAATTTTTATGGAAATCATTTATAATGGCCTAAATAAAACAAGCTTTGAAAAACTTATTTTCTCAGTGCAGTTTTAATTTTAGAGCATTTTGAAAATTTTTAATAAAATTTTTCTAATTTTTTTTATATTTTACATAAACTACTTGATGAAGGAGCTTCAAATTATGTATGGGAATCATTTATGATCGTCAAAACTAAATGAACTTTTGAAAACTAATTTTCTTTAATTTTCTTAGCGCACATTTAATTTTAGAGCATTTTGAAAATTTTGGAAAAAATGTTCATATTTCATTTTTTTTCTATTACACAAAAGCTATTCGATAGATTTGCTCAAAAGTTTTCATACAAATTATTTGTTATTGCCTAATTAAAGCAAGCTTGGAAAAACTTATTTTCTTAGCGCAGTTTTAATTTTAGAGCATTTTGTGAATTTTGAATAGAATTTTACTTATTTTTTGGTATTTTACGTAAACTACTCGATGAAGTAACTTAAAATTATGTATGGAAATTATTTACGATTGCCTAAATAAAATGAACTTTTTAACACTGGTTATTTTAAAACAATGTTTATTTTTCAATTATTTGGTATTTTTTGTAAACTATTTGATGAAAATGTTCCAAAATTTGTATGCAAGTTATTGGTTACAGTGTTAAGAAGACAAGCTTGGGAAAATTAATTTTATAAACGCATTTTTAATTTTAGAGCATCATAAAATCACATTATGCCAATGGCAAAATTAAGAAAGAATAAAATTCATAAAGTTTTCGTAGGTATTAAGACAGCCTTCAATACAGAGGATAGGGACATTTATATTAAAATCGTATTTGAAAAAATAAAATCAAAATACTCTAACTCAATGTGCTCTATGAGAAAGCATTGCGCCAAAGCACTTGGCAGCATTTTTTTAACAGATTTTTAAACGTTTTTTTTATATTTTCGAATTTAAAACATTGATACCATGGCACATCGTACTATTTTTCCAACTTTACTAGTTCTTACAACTATTTTTATGCTTTTATTTATTATTATATCAAAAATATCAACAATAATCTTTAAAATGAACGCGCCAAAGCACTTGGCAGCGTTTTTTTAACAGATTTTTAAACGTTTTTTTTATATTTTCGATTTTAAAACATTGATACCATGGCGCATCGTACTATTTTTCCAACTTTACTTGTTCTTACAACTATTTTTATGTTTTTATTTATTATTATATCAAAAATATCAACAATAATCTTTGAAATGAACCCCGGATCGAATATTTTGATCAATTAGAACCAAAGTTATGACAAATTAAAGTTTAAAAAAAAATGCTGAAATTTTAAATAAATATGATATTTACATTGAGGAAACGCAATTTTCGTTGAAGATAAAAATCTGAAGATAAAAATTTTTTAATTTAAAAAAAAGTTTTTTTGATGAAAGAATACATAACCATTTATCTTTTTTTTATGGTACATTATTATAATAAAAATTTTTTTTGTTGAAGAATATAATTTTTCTATCAGTTTGAATTTCGCGCCTAGAATTTGAATTTATTTTGTAGGGAGTTGATGCATGTCACTACTAGGTGGCGATGATTCGTTCTTTGCATTCTCATTAAGACTTGACGCGTTTAAAAATATAAGAAAAGGAAGATAAAAAATAAAGATGTTTAAGAAAAATTATTTTTTTCGATCTGTCATTGAACAGAATATCAATAATGGCATCACTGATTGTTAAAATAAACTGCAAAGATTTAAAAGAAAGGCACAAAAAAATTGTTTATGATTGCTCCAAAAGTCCGCTTGGAGAATTAGGTGATCTAACGGAGTCTTTGAAGCGCTTGTATCCAAATACTTCTTTCTCTAGAGAAGACAGAGTATGCCCTTCGTGTTACAAAATATTATTAGATGAAGTGAATAATGCGCCTATTTCATCGACTTCAAGCAGTCAACAATCTTCGGAAGATTTTATTCATAGTGAGGCTGTAGTAGAACAGCTCAACGAGACTTCAAGTAATTTGAAATTGAACATTTCACCAATTAAAATGCCTCAAAGTATCAATATCAAGATGCGAGACTTTTATGCTCTCCGAAAAAGAAAACAAATGAACGATGCATTTGATTCACAAATAGCAAGTAAAATGATGAAAGTCTACGATATAACGGATTTGCCCGCATTGAATGAAAATAATGAATGTAAAACAAATGATAAATGGCTTGAGAATATTAAAATTGCATTAGATAATTGTTCAAATTTTCTTGAGAAAGTGCGATTGTTGAGTATTATACCAAGTGATATTTTCAAAGATTATTTATTATCAGTTTTACCGAATGTAATTATTTATATGATTGATCAAGCACGATCATTGGTAAATAATAAAAAAATTTACAAGCAGTCTGAAAACTATTGTGGCCATTCTTTGGATAGTGAAATTCTAATGAAAGTAGAGGATTATTATCTGAACGATGATTTTAATTGTTCTCGTCAAAGTGCAAATAAAAGCGACACAGTATCTATCAAAGAAAATGGTATAAAAACTAAAAAAGTCAAACGCTTTCTCATGCGAAGTACAAAAGAAATATATCAAATATTTAAAGACGAAAATCCTGAAATGAAAACAAAAATTGGTAAATCAACATTCTACGCTTTAAAACCGAAGTGGGTTATACCACATTCACCCACCAATTCGTGTCTTTGCGTTTACTGTGAAAATCTTAAACTTATGTTAGATGCTTTGAATAATTATAAAAAAGAGAATAAACAAGACATTGCAGATTTGGAATTGAAAATATGTTCTTCACTTTTTTATTCAAAAGATAATATGAATGTGTATTAAGAGAATGTAAAGAATGTCCCATTGAAGATTCTATTGATTTACAAGTAATTTCTTTGACAGAAGAAGATTCACATGAAGAAATAATTTATGGTGTTTGGGAAAAAACAAAATTACTGAATAAAACTAACACAATTAAAAATTTCTTAATAGAGTTAAGAGAGCGCGCTCTCACTGTAAGAGCTCATAAATTGGTCAAAAAAATTCAACGTATAGCAATTAAAGAGGTTGAACTTTTAGCGAAAAATAATTACTTCCAATTAGTTATTCATGTCGATTTTGCCAAAAATTGGACAGTTTTGCTTCAAAATGAAATTCAAAGTTATCATTGGAGTAAAAACCAAATATCAATATTTACGTCAGTATGCTATTTTGGAAATGATAAAACAGTCAGTTATGTCACCGTCTCTGACGATATTAAACATGATTCGTCTTATGCCCTAATTGCTATAAATTTAAATATCGACAACTTAAAACAAAAACATATTGCGCAAGATCTTGATGAAATCATAACCATTTCTGATGGAGCTGCCAGTCATTTTAAAAAAGGTACTAATTTTATGAGCTTCAAAACTCAAAAGTAAACAGAAAATGGCTTTTTTCTGCAACAGGTCATGGTAAAGGCGCTTGTGACGGTATTGGTGGTTTAGTTAAACATTATGCTACCACGCATAATCTGTCCAAGAAGAGTGCAGATTTTATTAGAAACGCTGAAAATTGCGCCACTCACGTATCAAAATATACTCCGTCGATTAACATTCTTGTTATCCGCAAGGATGAGTTAGAAATTTTTCGACAGACAAAAAAAATGAAATGGTTAGGAAATGCAAAAGAAATTAAAGGTGTTCAAAAGATTCACTGTTGGAAAAGTGAACGAAACCAAATTTACACTGCCAAAACTTCGAGACATGAGTGGCAAGAAGTAAATTGAAAGGTTTTATTCAAATTCGGATTTTTTTATTCACATTAGTTCTCAATTCATTAGTGTTCATTTCTTAATTGTATCGCATATTATTTGTTCATTGGAAATGACCAAATAATGTATTTTAGTATTTAAAAAATTCACCTTTTCAAAATTCAAAATTCAAAATTCAAAATTCAAAGTAAATATATATTTACTTAAAGTTTCAGCTTTTTTTTTAAAACTTTAAATCGTCATAACTTTGGTTCTAATTGATCAAAATATTCGATCTGGGGTTTATTTTAAAGATTATTGTTGGTGTTTACGATATATTAATAAATAAAAGCATAAAAATAGTTGTAAGAACACTTAAAGTTGGAAAAAGAGTACGATGCACCCTGGTATCAATGTTTTAAAATCGAAAATATAAAAAAAACGTTTAAAAATCTGTTTAAAAAAAATAAGGCAAAATCGCATATTCTCACCTACACTAAAAGTTGCGACGAGTATACATACCCGCGCATTTAAATTTCCCGCCTAACGGCCAGCTACGATAAAACAGTAGTTCTGAGCTCAGTCGCTAGGCGGCAACCTCAAACGTCGTTGCACTCAACGGGAAAAATGAGGCCAGAGTATATAAGAGGCCGAGAAGCACAGCTAACCAGAGCAGTGTAGACTACGGTCTTCTCTCTCTCTTTACCTTAGTGAGCACGCTAGGCTAAGAGAGAGTGGGGCCAGTAGTAGCTGGTTGCCTTGGCTTGTGGAGCACCACAGCTCAGGCAAGGCTTCTCTCTCTTGCACATGGGGATAGACCGAGTGAGCACGCTGGTCTAAACTCTAGTGCATATGCTGGCAGTGTTAGAGATACGTCGAGTGAGCACGCTGGCGTAAATCTACCTGCCTAGAGCACACTAGCTATTTTTGCCGCCGCCGCAATGCCGAACTTGCGCCGTTGAATTTAAGGGTGAAGTCCACCCCATAGTATTATATTCTATTTCACATCTCGCCGCTGGCTTAATTAAGGGTCTGGTTAACCCGTAGCCGTCGCGTCCGCCGCCACGTGATTATGGAATATATTAAGGGTGTCGTCCACCTAACTATTTAACCCGTATTAGTTTAAAGGACTCCGTCCGGTCGCGCATAAATATTAGACATTAGAATAAGTTAAGGGTGTCGTCCACCCAATACATTTTTATATTAGTTAGAGGACTCCGTCTGACCGCGTGTAAAATATTAAAACTTAGAATAAGTTAAGGGTGTCGTCCACCCAATACATTTTTATATTAATTAGAGGACTCCGTCCGCCCGCCGCGTAGTTATAAAGATATTAGAATAAGTTAAGGGTGTCGGCTACCCATTGTCTTTACGTCACTTAAAGGTCCCGCATGCCTATAGAGATTCGTAATTCAGATAATTAAGGGAGCCGGCTACCCACCGTCATTATTATTACCGTAGTATTAAGCATAGCGTTATTAAATGCCGCCGCCTAGTTATATTATATTTAATTATTAATCACTTGTTTCTTTTGTTTTGCATATTGTTGCAGGTAAAAGCCGCCGGTATAAACTAAACCGTCCAGGCCGTAGAATCACTTAGTTAAAATAAACTATAATTTAGATTCTTTAAAGACTATTGATTAATTTGAGTTATTTATTAAATAGCCGTCAAGTGGCTGATTCAATTAAAGAACTAATTATTTTGTACATTTCGTTCCGTTAAGGTTAGGTTAGTTATTTGCATTATATAAGATTATTAGGTTTAGCTTTGGATTAATACATTATTATCATTCTATATTTTATAATTGTTGTTGTAAGAGTGTTATGAGTACAATAAAGCCAAGGTACTCCATAGCATAACCAAACGTGTTAAACCCGGTTACTTTCCTTTACTTTCCGCCGTCCGATCCCTCCAACTCCTGCCGATCTTACCCTGGTAACTCACTGAAGCGTCTGGCAACAGGAGTTACACGTATTTACTTCTCCCAAAAGGAAAAAACGTTACAAAGTTAGTATTTTTTATGAATAAAATCATATAAAAATTAAAAAAAAAAAATATAGTTTTTGAGAAAATCGTGTTTGAAAAAAATCGTTTTTTTCGGTTTTTTGTAAATAACTCAGTGAGATCAAATTGTATTACAAAAATCGAGATTGCATTTAAAACTAGACAGAATTCCGCACACTTTCGTTAAAAGAACGCCCAAAAAGGTTGAAAATTGACGGAGCTATAGTCATTTAAAAGTAGAGGTTCATTTTCAATTTTTAAATTTTCGTTTTTACATCCAACACTAAAATTGCTGTAAAAAAAAAAAAAAAAATTTTGCTCGTTCTACGAGGTAAATTTTATCTTTATATACATAATAGAAGGTATTTTTATTACTTAGAAGAAAAAAAAAATTCGATCAGTGATGGCCTGCATGAATTTGAATGGAATCAGCCATATACCCTTGTTCCCGCTAATTTATTTTTACTTCTCATAATTGTTTCTTTTTCTCCAAAACTGTTAAATCTCGCTACTAGTACTCTTCCTCATATTCATACATTTTTTGCTTCTACTTCTACCTGTAACTTGTTTTTGAAAAACATATCTACCCTCGCTTTTATATTATCATCCCCCTCTTCGAAAGCAAGCCACCTAATAGCTATTACGTTTTTATTATCTGATTTTTCTTTTTGCGCAACTATTTTTTTCATTTGCGAGACTTCGTGTTCTGAGAAGCTCAGTCGACTCAGTCCGCTTACCCCACTGCATACGCTTTCCGCGCCGCGCCTACTGCTAGCTGCTACGCTCCATAAAGAACCGTGTATAGAATCTTGTTCGGTGGCTTCCTCTCCTGAGCCACTACCGAACCTTGTCTCACTGCTTGCCCGCCACATGTCCTTCCTTTCTTTTTCTCTAACCTCTAATTCATTCATTCGCACTTCAAGCTTTTCTATCCTATCTCCTATTTCGATACATTTTTCTTTTAATTCAATTTTGATTTTATCTAATTCTAAAGCTTCCATCTTTAACTTTCGCATCTCTTCTGATATACGTTCCCTAAATTCTTTTTCACTTTCTGCAAAGGAAACTTTTTTCACGAGAGCATTATCTAACGTCATTTGACTATTACCAGTTCCCGTTTTTTTACTGTTCTTATTATTTTTATTGTCTTTGTTGCTTTTTTCTGCATTTTCTTTCTCATTCTTCAGCTGCTCATTTGTTTGTCTCGTTGATTTAGTTGACATCGCTATCGCACTTTCGCGCGCGCTACGTTTTCTCCTATGCTATCCTACTCACTTTCTTTCAATGTCTTAAAAGTCTCAAATTTATTATCCACACAGTCTTTACACCTCAATGTTTCTTATTTTCACTTATAATTAATATATTTTTACTTAAAAAATACAAAAATCGCAGTATATTTACGGAGCCTTTACACTCTCGTGCACACACACCGATGACCTCTACCCAAGTCCCACCTTTCCCAAGTACAGTTAATTAAATTTGATATAGGCTCACACCAAATTCATGCTGCAAATAACAGTAATTTTTTTCCTAAAAAAACTTAGAATATTTTCATTTTAATATCGATTCGTCTCCGTTCGGTTTCCTTGTCTACACGACATTAATTCATTCTGCTTTGAATCCATATAATGCGCATTTATTAACTACTGACTTTTAATTATGATATGTGCGATACGTATTACCATAAACTAATAAAAAATGAAATTTTTAAAGCGACCTTTTTTAAAAATGACTAAACAGATTTAGTTAATATTTAAGATTTATGCTATTTAAGAGTTCTTTAATCGATTTTTCTAAGAAAATTGGAGATTATTTTCCATTGCATTTGAAGCTTGTTCCGGACCAACGTGATATTATTAAGGTTTTTCAAAAAAATATCTACAACAGTGCGAAAATAAAGAACAAAAAATTACTTTTTTTTTCAAATTCCAAGTTTGATTTTCCATTCATTTGGTTTATTTTTCTACGATGCAACGTCTCGTATTCGTGAAAGTATCGCAAGCGAAACGTAAATAATCAATATCGAAAATCATTCAAAAGTATTTTTATTGTTTGTATTTTTATTACATACAACAGAAAATCTGAAGAGGAATATCATTTTTAAATTCATCTAAGATCGCAGAATATAATTGTATTTTCATAGAATTTTTCCATTTGCTCAATTGCGCAAATTTTAGTTTTGTACATAAATTTGGAGTTTGTTATATACAAAATCATAAAGTAAAATTCAAGACCTCCAGTTTTGTTTTGAAGATACTTTTTAAAAGATGTTTGTACAAAAGCAGAGCAAAAAAAATTTATAGATCCAAATTAACAGATTCAATAATTTGATTATTCAAATTTTTTATCAAATTTTATGAAGATATCTCTGGTTCTATTGTAGCAAAAATATTTAGAAAAAAGTAAATTAAAAGTCTTCATCTTTACTTTAATATCATGTAAGTGAAAAATACTCAACTATACGATAAAGCCATTGAAAATTCAAAAGTATTGAATTGTAAGTACATTTTTGTAATTTTCCATCCACATTTCGACTTTGCAGCTATTCCAAAAGAATTTGTTGCGTCTGAATAGAGTTTTAAAGAGATTTTAAGAAATTTTTTTCTTGAGATATTTCGAAAACTAAGATAGACGACACTTAGGAAAAAATATATAATATTTATTTATGCACCAAAAGTACGTAAAAATTTTTTCAGATTTTCAAAAGTGGTGGAACAGCGTCAAAAAGGAAAAAAACATTTTTTTACGTATTTTGGCCTACATACGGCCTAACCCTCGTACTCTACACTTTCGTTTGCAATATTTTTAAGTAAAATTTTATTTTTGGAGACACTCTGGGTTGTAACATATCGAGAATAACTCGGAATTTTCCAATTTTCACCTTAAGAGGCGGTCGGAACCAAATCGGTGACTTAGTTCGGTGCTTGTAATAAATGCTTATAATAATTTATTCATTTATTAATATGGTAAAAATATAGTCATTTCCTCTAGTCATGTATATAAAGAATAATTTAAAATAGTTAAAGCCACAAAAATATACAAAATATTGTTATAAAGCGAAAAATGCCACCTAACAATCGACACGACAGTTTTTTGCATGCGGTATATGTCAAGTCAGTTTGATATTTATAATAAATGCTTATAATAATTTATTTACTTATTCATATGGTGAAAATATAGTCATTTCCTCTAATCATGTATATAAAGAATAATTTGAAATAGTTTAAGCCATAAAAATATACAAAATATTATCGTAAAGCGAAAAATGCTGACTGGATATATACCGCAAGTCACCGATTTGGTTCCGACCGCCTCTTAAAGCGCTCCCAGAGACCTTAAAAACCCATTATACTAATAAAAATCCTTATAAAGGTGAAATTCAAAAAGTTGTCAAAATCATGTTTTTTAAAAACTAAAAAAAAAATTCCTAAATTTCACTTGATATTTTTTAATATGTTTATCAATACTATAAATAAGAAGAAAACAATAATGGGCGAGCTGTATTTCAATTTTGGAAATATAACATGTGTGAATGTAAATAAACTTATAAAGTGTGACGCGAGAACATTTTTTTTGTTTTGTATACATTAAAAGTGATTACTTGGCGAGTAATATATGATTAGATTTTTTTTTCGTTAAGAAAATTAGCATTACACGAAGACATTAAAAAAGGTACGTTTTTTTATCGTTTGATTTGAATATATTTTCTCACCATATATAAAACCTTTTATATTAATAACTCTTTTAATTATTAAAATACATATTAATTTTTATATTTGACGATATTTAGCTCTAATTATTTGACTTCTTAAATGATTTTCACGATAAACTATTAAAAATGTGACACGAGGACAAAAAAATTGTCGTAACTTTGACGTAAGTTTTGAATACATTTTATTAAGTTATTGTATTTCTACACCCCACCATTAGATTCTTTATTTAAAAATCTTCAAAAATCATTACAGTAAAATTTTAATAACTATGTATTTAGATACTTTTTATTTTGAAAACAAAATACTTTTACGCTCCAGACGCGTAACACGAGGACATTTTTGTTTACTTTTCTTATTTATTCCTTTAGATTAGTCATTTAATCAAAGTTTTAATGGTTGAACAAGTTGATTAGGATTGTTACTAGCTAACTATTGGGTTTAGACACGTACACATTATTTACATAAAAAGTTATTATGTATAAACACCTATTTTCAATTTTTTGAATTTCACCAAATGTCCCGCCAGGTGAAACTCGTATCATAATCCATAAAACTATGCATATATTCTTCTACATCGTACCTACTTATTATACATGATTCGATATAATAATATATACTTTCTAAAATTCTACAAACAGGGTGAAATTTTCATCTTTCAAATAGCATAAAAATGATAAAATTTCATTAATTCCAAAACCAAAAATAATTTAAATAATTGAAGTATATAAAATTGATAATATCAATTAATTTTTTAAGACTATAAAGTATTAACTTTATAATATTTTTGGGTGAAGAGCTAGCACGATGGATGTAAACATTTTGCTGATCGCACCTTGGAAGGGCGCTCTAAATTACCATTTCGAGCACTTTAAAGATAACAAGTATGTTTAAGCGATAGCAATAAAATAATATCTGATATAAGTACTATTTCAATTTCTAATTGCTCCCGTTAGGTGGTGTTTGGGTGATAACCCGAAACAATACATTCAGTATATCTGTATATTCCTGTTTATAGTATTGAGTTATATATATTTAGATATACTGTAGAAGAATATATGCATAGTTCTATGGATTATGATACAAGTTTCACTTGGCGGGACATTTATACGGATTTTTATTAGTATAATGGGTTTTTAAGGTCTCTGGGAGCGCTTTAACGTGAAAATTGGAAAATTCCAAGTTACTCTCGATATGTTACAACCCAGAGTGTCTCCAAAAATAAAATTTTACCTTAAAATATTGCAAACGGAAGTGTGGAGTACGAGGGTTAGGTCGTATATAGGCAAAAATACGCAAAAAAAATGTTTTTTTCCTTTTTGATGCTGTTCCACCACTTTTAAAAATCTGAAAAAATTTTTACGTACTTTTGGTGCATAAATAAATATTATATATTTTTTCCTAAGTGTCGTCTATCTTAGTTTTCGAAATATCTCAAGAAAAAATTTTCAAACGTCTCTAGAAATTTGAATTTTGCACCTACAAAAAAATCATCAGAAACTATTTTATAGGTCTTCAAAAGACCTAAATTTTAAAAAAAGAAAGAGTAATCTAGCTTAAAAATTGACGGAGATAGAGCTAAGAGACTCAAAAAACGAAAAATTGCGTTTTTGAGGTTAGGTTTAGGTTGAGAGGGCTGAAAATTTCTATAAAGGTATATTTTTTTATATAGAATATGATGGCTATATCAGTTTTTCTCTCTGCTTCTGGGGCCAATTCACCTATCTTACCCGGCTAGACCCTTTGATGTTGACAACAATAAAAAATAAATATATCAGATTAACATATCACTCAACAAGCGTTTGTATCGCAATGTATGTAAGTTTTGCTTTATAATCTTAAGTACGTAAGTACAAGATACAGTTCAGTCGAAAAAATTTTCATGCGTTTTCCATCTCAAATTTATTAATTTTGTTATTAATAATATATAAAAATGGATGTATGATTGTAATTAATGATCAATGTAAAGAATAATCAATAAAAAAGAGTATTTTTCAATAATATCGACTGTTTCATTATTAATATTTATTACGTCATTATTCGTAGGTACTAATATAACTTTATCATTTAAATTTTCATCATTTGTTTTATTTGATCTTAAAAACTTTCTATAATGATGTCATTTTCTTTTATTATTATATTATTAGGTATTACTACTGATTCATTTTCTTCTTCATAAATGTTCAAATTTTTTCCATTACCTACGTTCAATAACCATTGTCATCATTGGATACCCCAAGATATTTATTTAGTGTTAAAAGTCTTGATTTCGGCCACAAATAACTATTTTTAATAGAATTTTAAATAACTTCAGTGCGACTGCCATGTCTCACAAATGGTCATATTTGTCTTAAATCCCCTAATACAAGTAATATTTTACCATCGTATATTTCTTTCATATCACGTAAATCTTAAAATAAACGGCCAACCAATCAAAAGCATATTTTAATGTCATGGATATTTCGCCCCATATTATTATTTGTACTTCCTTAAATTTTTTACCTACGTAAGACCTACTCAATAGAGTTAAGTCTCACGTTGCATGTTGTGGACTCTATCAAGTGATAATTTGCACGTAGTATGTATCGCTTTTCCATTTTTTGATAAATAAGTAGCAATCCCTGCCCAAAGCATAAAAATGATAAATTTAAAAAATTTAGATAAAATCTATTAAGACGTTGAGAAAATAACTTGTTCCACTTTCAGCTGGCCCATCAATGAAAATACAATTGTTTTCTTTATTTCTCAAATATTCTTAAATATAATTTTATATATATTCATGTACTTTATCAGGAATATTAATGTTATCGTTTTCATTCAGAAATAATAACATATGCATGTGTGGAAGCCCTAGCTTTTAGAATTCAATAACATAAGTATAAGCAACAGTTTTTCCTAATGCACCTTTTTTAATTACTAAATCTATGAATTGTTTTACTTTTTCTTGAAATACTTTCACTACAATGTACGGTCTGTCAATTTCATTTTCATAATTTTCTAAATTTTTAACAATTTCTTGCCGTGACAATTTACACTGAGAAAAATGTCTGCATAAAATTTACTACAAACATATATAAAATTACTATTTAATATAGTAATGCTATGACATACTCGCTTTATAAGAAAAATTACTATTTTATATAGTAAATTTTAATTGAACAGATAATATATAGAAAAAAATTTTTAGACGTTTATTTTTTTATCTCGAATTTAGTTAAAAATTTTGAGGTTAAGTTTTTGAATTAAAAATCAGACGAATCAAGTATACTACATAAAATAAAACTTTTTACTATGTATGTTCCAAGGACTTTTTGCTTTTCGATTTTACATTATTATTTACTATCAAGGCAGTGAATTTTGGAATTTTTATAGATAAAATTAATAGGTTAATCAATAAAATTTACTAACTTATGTAGTAGAAATTATTTCTACAATTTTTACTATATTATATAGCAATTTTTGTTGAATATCAATACTACTTTTTCATGTGTTTTCTAGTAAAAAATATTAGATATATAGGAATTATTTGTCAAAATGAAGTAATATTTCTCATAAAATGAGTACGTCACAACGTTACTATATTATATAGTAATTTTTCATATTTTTGCAGTAAATTTTATCCAGACATTTTTCTCAGTGTACAAGAGTCATTGAGTGAATATAATTTTGCTTTAAAAATCGTTAACTTCCAGTAAAATTTGATGGTGAATTATACATTTTCCCAATTCTCATGTTTTCAGTAACTTTTTTTTTATGTGAATAATCTATTACACCGTTACAACAATTACTTCTTAAAATATTTTGATTCTTTTTTATAAAATATAATCTTGAACTCGTGATAATCTAGATTTCATGGTTAGGATGTGCCGGACGCTTCAGCAGCCTAGAATTCGAATTTAAAGATTTCAATTGAATAATGACTAAACTTAATGTAAATAACAATAAATTCAATAGATGATTGATTACGAAGTTATTCAATCGTCTGAAACAAAAGAAAATAACGAATTGCTCTTACAAGGAGAGTGTTTTACTTGCGGGTCACCGATTTTACTTAAATTTTGGGAATGTTTTTTGGATGCAGAAATATAAAGAAACCCAAAATTCTAGAGGTTAGCGCTTAATATTTCCGTAGTTACAGGCAATTGAAGAAAATAACTAAAAGAGTTACTAAATTTTCAAACGCTCATAGTTTCTCGGCATGGTTAACTAGAAGCTTAAATCTTTTTTTTTTGAAACAAAAGCTGAGCTAAAATCCTTTTGAAATATTAGTTAAGGCTTATCAAAATATTATTTTTTCTCAAATTTAGAGCGTAATAAAGATCGGACCAGAATTTTTTGTTTAAAATATTAACTAATAATAAAAGCTGAAATTGGTACCAATCTTTATTATGCTCTAACTTTGGGAAGAAATAATATTTTGATATGCCATAACTACTATTTTAAAAGGATTTTAGCTCAGCTTTTATTTAAAAAAAGGTTCAAGCTTCCAGCTAACAATGTTAAGGAACTGTAAGCGTTTGAAAATCTAGTAACTTTTTTAGTGATTTTCTTCAATTGCCTGTAACTTGGTAGATATTGAGTGCTGGCCTCTAAAATTTTGGCTTTCTTCATATTTTTACATCCAGAAAACATTTCTAAAATTTGAGCAAAATCTATGACACGAAAGTGGAACACTCTCCTTGTTAGTTTTACATAATTTATATAACATACTTAACGGCATGTCGGAGCTGCAGCAATCGAGTTTTGCTTTTTTTATTTTATCAATATCTTTTTAAATTCTTAAATTAAACAAATATAATGACTTGTCCGCACTAAAGCTATATTTATACAATAATTTTTGTTAAAATAAAAAATCATTTGGACTTGTTATTTTTTTATGAGCTTGGATTGGAAATTAGATATCAAACTCGACAAACCTAACCTTAAAATACGATATATTGAAAGTTTTTATTATAACTTTGTATGTATAATATTTTGGTGGATTTCTTGAGTTGTCCGCACTAGAGTTTAATCTTACAAATTTTTTCTTTGTAGCAAAGGAACTCGATTAAACGCATCGTTTATTCATAAGTTAAGATTGGAAATATTATTAGAAGGCGGACAGCTTCGTCATGCTCTTAAATGGATTAATTCAACCATTAGATACGTTTAAAACACTAAATAACAATAATCTTAATAAGTCTTCTTTCACTAATGCGGAATGAAAGTGCATCAACTTTAATCGCTCCCTGACTATGAATAATCCCCTAGTGCAGGGCGTGATTGTCGGTTGTTGAGATAAGCTCGTTTTACAATCACGCGCGATTACGTGTATTGAAATCCAAACCTAACTCAATGCAGTACGGATGTCTTAACCTAAACTATCATACGTATGACCGTCGTGGGTTATATTGACAGGTAGAGCGGAAGTCTAGGTTGTTTTACGCATGAGCGATCTCATGTATTATGACGAAACGGTTGACTTATAATGTACCACTTACCCTAGAATAATGCGCGATCACATCACTACAGGATCAGCTTAACAGTTTTACTAGATATAGGTCCTAATCGTAATCACTAATCACCACGAGCGATTCTAAGGTGAAAAGAAATCGCGACTAAATGTATTAATTCCTTATAATATTATGTGCAATCACGTAATAATTGTCAAGAAAGAATACCTTGAGGCCTCGGAGCAGGAATGACTCTCTCTGGGTTTCGGCACGACTTATATACACTAAGAAAAAAACATAGTTGGCTTTATTGCGTTCTCTAGTAACGATAACCATGTTACTCTAGCATTCAATATATAGTCAAATTAACCGTTTATATTAGTAGCATTTACTAGACTGAACGTAGTAGGAATTCCTACAGTCTTTATTAGTATTTTATTTACTTTTTTCAAGATATACTAACCGAAGTTTTAAGACTTTAAAGTCTCCTTTTGAGTCTTCTAGGCTTTTATTATAATTAAATATTCTTATTTCATCTACTTTCGTTTGTAAATATGCAAATTAATAATAATATATATTATATAGATTTTGAGGTTAAGATCTATTCATCATGTGCTACTGAATGCCGACCAAAGAATCTAGTTGCATTTACTAGGTTGCTGTAGTAAACGACAGAAACAATACGTTAATAAATATCATTAATCTGAACGTAGTAAAGTCAAATATGGTTCGCTATTCCACTATGTTTTAAAGGAACAGTAACGAAAACGAAAACGGTCTGAACTCTAACCTAAATGTATCTAACACCTCATAGTCTATGGTTAAACTACTTAGCGCTTACAATCTAAATATTCATTATAGTTTATGACTAATATTTATACATTATGGACATAACTTAATAATCTATATATACATATGTTCGTAGCAGAACGTCTTCTGCTACAATCTTTCAATTTTTACGATTGCATGATTTAATTTTTAATTGAATTTAATTATAATATGGATTAAATCCATATCCTACAGAAAATCTGTAATTATAAAATTGCAAATTTGAAACATTATTTTCAGTTAGTTTACATTTTATATTGAGCATCCATCTATACCCTCCCTTTGATAAATAAATGGATGAGTCGTAGGATAACCATTTTTATCAATTAATAAAATATTACCGAGTTCATTGTGTTTCAAATATTTAACGATATCACGTTCTACTGGAGGTCATCCATCTTTTTCAACAAATATAATCGCAACTTCAGTACAAGGAGCTTTATTGTATATATTTTTGTCCAATTTATCATTGTGTTTAATAGACACAATTACAGTTTTTGGTGAAAGGCCAATTTTCTCGCACCGTTTTATCTCTTATTTTTCTATTAAATACATCATTTTATAAACTTTAGAATAATGATTACTTTGCTTTCATAATCCATTTTATTCACGTTATAAATCCAAATTTGTATCTGAGCTTTTTCGTTAAGTAGTAGCTAATTAATTATCAAGAACATATAATCGACCATATTTTAAAGCTTCATTTTTATTAGGATGCAAAGCATAAACATTGCAAATTATGATTACTTGTGGTCCCTTACTTGTTAACTAGCCATAATTTGTACGGGAACTTGCAAAAGCCAAAGCATTGTTGTATGATCTAATATTTTTACGAAAATAAATACTATTTTCTGAAAATCCTATAGCTAATCTTTTTCATTCTTCTGTGTGAATAGGATTATTTGGTGATTCTATATTTCCTTTGTGACAACAATTAATGAATGCCTTTTTTGTGTATATTCGAATGTGAAATGTTTAACAGTGCAATATTTACAAATTTCAGTCACTAAACCTGAATCATTTTCAATAATTAATTTTTTATCAAATTCTATATTTGCTCTCCTATCAATGATTCTTAATTGATTTTTAAATTCTGGAGTTTTTTCATTTCTCAGTGGTATGCAATCTTTTAATATCTTCTCATAATTTTCAATATTATTAGTATTTGATTCATTATATGTATTTGAAAATATTGTCCACAATTATTGATTTTTAATCTTTTCATTAAAACAATTGGTTTTTCTATTTTATCAACATTTATTATCGTATGTTTTTTTAAATTTCTTTTTGACCGTTCTTTCACTAATTTATCAATATTTTCTTTTTCAATTACATAACTTTGATTGATTTTGTTTTTGAAAAAGCTTTCTTTTTTACGTTGTGTTTTTTTCGTACATATGATTTTTAATTTGTCTTTATCCAATTTTTGTATTGTTTTATTATACTAATTTCTTCTTTTAACCCTTTCAGAACCAATGTACATTACAATGTACATTGACATTTTTTGGTTTTTTTGAAATCGTGCAAAAGTGGCTTCAAATTTTGTAAAAAAAAATATGTGTATTACATTGAAGCGGACTATTTTCGATCTCAAACTGAGGGCCTAAGTTATTATATCTTTGATAGAAACTGAGAAAACTTGAAAAGAAAAAAAAAAAAAAAATTTTTTTATCGCAAAAATTGCTTAATAAATGAACACTTATCATCGCTAAATGGTTATCAGAACTTTTCATGATGAAATAATAATTCCGTTCTGAAAGGGTTAAATTTGTTTTCTTTTGCTTGACATTCATCAAGATTTTTATTTTCTCTATCAATTTCTCTTTTACATAATGCTTTTTTACCACGTTTTGCTTCTAATTCGTCAATATTTTTTTTGTATTCTTTCTTTTTCTCGACTTTTTTCTTTGATTTGTTTTCTTCTACTAGGCATTCATCAATATTTTTACTTTTTCTATAGACTTCTCTTTTACGTAATGCTTCTTTGGAACGTTCTGCTTCTAATTCGTCGGTATTCTTATTTTGTATTCTTTCTTTCTTTCGACTTTTTCTCTTTGATTTGTTTTCTTCCACTTGATATTCATCAATATTTTTACTTTTTTTATAAGCTTCTTTTTTACGGAATTCTTCTCTTTCACGTTCTGCTTTTAATTCATTCATGTTTATCCTTTGCTTTTTTTCAAATTTTTGTTGTCTTCTTTTTATTTTCTTTTTTCTATCTCATCATATTGTTTACACTTATTTTTCTAATAAGCTTCCTCTCCTCTTTACGTAATCTTTTTTTTTTATTTATTTTTTATTTCTGATTGCTCATCTCTTGCATTTTTCTTTCCAATTTTTTCTCAATGGTCAACTCATTTTTATTATTTTTGGGTTTTTGTAAAACAATCTTTGAAATGATTTATATTTTTTCAAATTTTTTGAAGTACATAAATATTATTATCTTTTACATTTTCGATATTTTTTTTATTTTTTCAATGATTTATTTTCATTTGGTAAATCATCTAAATGAATATTTTCAAAAATCATAATGGCATTACTCTTTCGTGCTTAATAATTAATTGTTTTTTAATATTTTCTTCAATCATATTCATTTTTTCAGCATTAAAATTTACTGGTTTTTAAATATGACAATTCGTACATACAGTTATATATTTTATATTACAAAAAATTTTTTACTTAAAGATTACAAATATATAACTAAAGATTACAAATATATAACTAAAGATTACAAATATATAACTAAAGATTACAAATATATAACTAAAGATTACAAATATATAACTAAAGATTACAAATATATGACTAAAGATTTAAATTACACTTTTTAAGAAAATTTATAACTATTTTAATAATATTTAAATTTAAGTTCTTTAAAATATGAGTTATATCACAATTAGCAATAATTTTAGCGTCTTTGAAACTTTTAAACATGTCGTAGCGTTGATCCCTGTAGAGCGGGCATTCCCATAGTCGGTGTTCTATATCTTGATAATCGTGGCCGCAGGTGCATGCTGGGGAGGAAACGATATTTTTCCTGGCCATCGATGAAGCAGAGCTGTAATGATCAGCTCTAAGACAATTTATGGTTACTATTGCATGCCTGGGAAGATTTTTGTCTTTGAACTAAGGATGTTTGGAATTATTGTTGAAGTTATTGAAGTATTCAATTCCTTTTAAAATTCCATCTTCCATGTTGGATTTGCATGTGATGTCATAGGCAAATTTTTTCCATGTTTGTCTAAAGTCTGTATAGGGCACTTCGTTGTTTTCAGATGGTCTGCTCGTGGCCATTTTAGCTAATTTATCGGCCTTTTCATTGCCTTGGATGCCTATATGTGCTGGAATCCAAACAAATTGTAACGGTTGATCTTGAGAACTATTGGACGTTATTTGATATATTTTGTTTCTTGCTTTAACTATTAGAGGGTGATTAAATGTGGTGGATTTATGGCTTTGTAATGCTTGGAGTACGCTTAGTGAGTCAGAAAATATTACATGTTTATCATATTTGGATTGAGATGCAAATTCTAACGCAGTGTTGATGGCGATGACTTCGGCAGAAAAAATTGAAGTGTGCTGGTTAAAGCTTGTTATATTACTGTTTCCAGCGTCGTCGGTAATGTAGGCGGAACCCACAGATTTGGAGCCTTTAATTTTACTGCCGTCGGTGAAAATTTTACAAATTGAGTCATCGGAGTAGTATAGATCGAGCGTCAGATCCGGATCTTTGACTTTTTTAATTAATTTACCAAGACTAAAATCTGTATATGGTTGATGGTACATAGCTTGAAGGGATGTGCATATATTTCATTGAGGTGGCTTATATATAATGTCTTGTTGGTTTCTGTGAGAACTTTGGAAATGCATTGAGAGATAATTCTCTTTTTTTTGCGTTTACTTTTTCTGTTTTTTATGTAATATAGATTTATATTTTTGGATGCAGGATTAGATCTATTAAAGAGAGCTTTGGTGACATAGTTGCAGCCTGAATATAAGGCCCGATCCCTCATAGAGGTGAGCTTGGTTTCAGCTAAGATAACGTTTTTGGGTGTAGATGTACGATATCCCATTACGGTCCTGAGAGAAGGATACTAAATTTTTTCAATGGTTTGTGCCATAGCCTTTGATTTTGGATAATAAATAAATAATCCATAGTCCATAGTGGCTCGAACGAAGTTCTTGTAAAGAACTAATAAAGTTTGGGGGTTGATGTTGTCGAACGCTCCCTAAACGTCTAAAAATGCTGCAAGTGTATCCCAGTTCTTACTGAAGTTGTTGTCGATATGTAGAAGAAAGTTTGTTAAGTTGTCGTAGCAGGATCTACCTTTTCGAAAGCCTGAGTTTGATGCTGGAAGAATGTTGTTGTGCTCGCAGAACCATTGTAATCTGTTTTTTACCATGAGCTCATATATCTTACAGAGACATGATGTCATACCTCTAGGTCGAAGGCCTGACCCGTCTGGTTTGCTGATGAAGTGTACAAAGGATTCTTGCCAGTTTGATGGGTAGATATTTTCCTGTTGCATCTGGTTGTAAATGTCAAGGAATTCCAATTTATACTTCAGTGGAATCTTAGTGAGTGTAATAGTCAATGCCGTCCAGACCGCAGCCGGAGTGTTTGTTTCTAGATTCAAGGGCGGCATTGAATTCAGCAAAATCGAAAGGGTCGTTAAAGAAGGAGTCTTTGTTATTAAACGATTGAATCGTAGGCTCAATATGATTGGCTTGTAGTTGTGGGGCTATTTTGTCCATTACCACCTCTGCTTGGGATTTCACTAGTGACCTATCGTGGCTAGTTATGGGTGTTTTGACCCACTTGTTTTTAAATATTTTGGTTTTGTTCCAAACATATGAGACGTTTTTCCGAAAATCAATGGTTTCTGCGAATTGTTTATAGTTTTGTTTTTTTTCTTCTTGAAGGTTTTCCTTAGAGTATGATCAGCTTTTAGGTAGTTTTGGTGATCAGAGACAAGACCAGAAAATTCCCACTTCTTAAATGCGGCTTTGCGTAGTCTTTTAAGTTTATCGCACTCTGCATCCCACCAGGGGACCGGGTTACGAAATCTGAAGGAGGCGACTTTTCTTTTCGCAGGTGTGTTACTTGTGATAGCATGCTTGATCTTTTCAATCCAGAAATTATATTTGTTAATGGGTGACGAATTGATGTAGTCACTATTATGAAATTCAGAGTATTTTTGGTCAAGCGTATCATTGCATTTTTGCCAATCTGTTTTTCTAGAGTATAATTTGAATGACTTTCTGGCGTAGATGACTAGATCTATACTAACTTGGATGGAGATGGGGAAATGGTCAGATCCGTGTAGATCGTCAAAAACCTTGTGATTGATTCGATCAGCCATAGAGGCGGTTGGAATGACTAAATCAATATTGGATTTTTTACACCGAGCAGGATCAATGTGTGTGGACGTCTTGACATTATGGATAATTAGACCATTCCCATCAAGGGAATTCAATAAATTTATTCCATCCTTGTCATTATAACTGCAATTCCAGCCAACATGGTGCGAGTTGAAATCTCCCAAAAAAATAGGCGGCTCGCTACATATTACACTGTTGCTCATAATCTCGTTCCAAACTCTTGGAGAGGGATGTATATGAGCTGGCTTGAGCATGCAAGTAAATTAAAAGACTGATCTTTGGCTTTAATCCTAATGCCTCCGAGATCAATTTCTGGTTCTGATGAGGTAGTATTTAGAACTTGGAAGTCGATGACTTTTTTAACAATAAATATGATGCCACCACCAGTGACATCTAGGCAATCGAATCTGTGTGTATTGAATCCCGTAAAATTTACGGGTTTATCTGGCTTCAGCCAAGTCTCGACTCCAACGACGATGTCAAATTCAATTTTCATTTTTTCTAATTTGAGTCTTCTTGCATTTAAACTCCTGAGATTCCAGAACAAGATATTAAAATTTTTATTTTGCATGTTAATATTTTATAGATATATTTGATATGTATATATTATTATTATTTTCCTTTTTGTGAACGTGTGACTGTATGTTCTTCTTCATTTTGTAATCCTGAGTTAAGCCTTTTGAGAAGTTTTTTAATACGGTTCTTAAGTTTGATATCCAGTATTTTGGCTTCTACTACATACAGCCACTCTACTAGGGCAGGAGTGTCCTGCGTGAATTCCTTACTAATGTTAAGGACCTCACGTTGATATTTGACTTTCTTAAGAAATTTAACTAGTTGGTCGTATTGAAGAACATTGTTAAAATCAGCATTTTTGTACATATCTATGACTGGAGCTAACTGAGGAGTTATATCCTCGTCAATATCTTTGGATTGACTTTGGTCACTATTTTCATCTCTATTTATTTCTACAATTTTTGTTTTTTTCTTGGCTGGATTTAAGGTTTTATTTGTCTGTGAAAGGTTTTTGAACTGGTTGCTTTTTTCATTGTTTACTGAAAGTTCTGAGTTGATGCTTCCACTAGTGGTAAAAGGAGCAGACCTTTTAAGACCATAGAACTGTGCGTCCATTATTTCATGAGAAGAGTTCTCAGCGATAGTTGACGAGGAGTTGTTTTTATCATTTAGAGGATTTTCCATGTTAAGACCGTCTGCTTGAGTGTTATCTATAGTAAAATGCGTGCGGGCATCATTCTTATTTGATTGATCAAGTTTTTGAGATTCAAGAGAGTCGTCATCTTTCGGAGGTGGTGAAGAACCAACGCTATTGTGGGTAACGATTTCTTTATCAGACTGTTGGCTTATCATGTGAGTGATGGCGCCATCAGTATTAGAGGCTTCATTCTCCTTGAGTACCGGACAAAATTTAGCAATGTGTCCCTGATTTTTGCAATAGTGGCATTTTATATTTTCCGCACCAAAGAAAATCCAATAACTAATATTTTGATAGTTAATTTTAAGTTTATTTGGGACTCTTTCAAAGTCCTCTTCCTTAACATAAAACTGCCTCCTATGATAAAATATGTGACTTCGAGATTCATTGGCTGTGGAGGATCTGATGTTAATTATACCCCTTTTTGTAATTATGTTGATTGACTTTAAATAATCGATAACTATATCGTTGGGTATTCGTGGCAAGATATTAGAATTAACAACTCTACGATAATTTTGTACAGGTCTTCCTAGCACGTATGGAGCGAACGTGTAAGCGCGATTGTTAGCTGTTATTGTTTTGCCTATAATTTCATTAGCCGCTTCCTCTGAATTTAGAGTGAAACAGACTCTATTCTCGGAAATTTTTGAAAAGTAAATCAAATTCTTGATGTTCTTCTTGGTCGTTGGTGTAACCCTCTATAGCATTTAAGACGACAGTTTGTTTAAATGTAGGTAGTCAGCTCCTACTGATAGCATTTGCATACGAGAGCTTATCTCTGTTACTTGACGTTTCAACGGCTTGAACGCTAGAATTAGAATTCTTTTCGTTTGTAACTAATTGAGTGAGAGCAGACCCATTGTCGCCACCGACAACCGAGCCTAATCCACGACTATACACAGCGTCGAAGGCTGCTTGAGAATCTTCTAGATTTTGCGACGCCCCATTGCCGACACCGGCGACCGGAGCATCCGTACCACCAAACATACGCAAAAAGTGCACTTCTAGCCCCTAAACGCAGCTCGAAGGCACAACCGCACAAAAAACCACCAGCACCAAATACAGCGTGCAAAACAGGTAGCAAACTAAACGAGGCGATAGAGCGCCACTGCCCACGTCTACACTGTACGGCGTCCTGCGCGCGACTAATATTTAAAAGTTAAAGGATTAATAATTTTAATATTTAAGAAATTTTTTCATAATATATATTATTGTGTGAAATATTAAAATAATAATTTTAAACTATAAAAAGAAAATGAGTATAATTCTTATTTTAAAACTCAGTATGGTTAGATCCTACACTGGATAATTTTCAGAAACAGCTTAAGTGAAATAAAAAAGAAAGAGGAAAAGAATGCTAATTAAATATAAAATGATAGGACAAAAAGAAAACCTTGCAAAATTTTTTAAAGATTTTATCATTTTTCTTATTTTTAGGGTGTTGTAGGAAAAAATAATAACATTTTCTTTTACTGATATTTTTTTTTTATTAAAGACCAATTTCAAAGTATTGAATATGGCAATTTTTTTTTTTTTTTTTAATGAATTTGCTTCTTTTTATTTATGAAAACTGCTCCATAGGAAATTGAAAAACATACGCACATAACTAGCTTGTTAATGCATTATTTAAATAAAATAAAAGAAAAACACCTTTAGAAACTTTTTCAAAGCTTAAAATGGCCCTTTGTTGTAATTGATAATATTACTATAAAATACATAACAAATAAATTAATATAAAATATTCTTTTCCTTTTCTTACAAGCGTCAAAATGACAAAATAATAAATTATCAGAATTTTCGCTGGAGTAGAAGGGTTACAGATCCACAGAAATATATTAAAATGAAATTATTTTTCTTTTGCAATATAGTTTCTTTTTTATTAATATTCAATAATAAAATTACCTTGTGATTTATTTTACTGAAAGTAAGTAAGTAAAAAAAAAAAAAAAAATTGACAGTAGTTGGGGAGCGACCGCAATGCTCACATTGGCCCTACACCCTTAGAATATGGAAATTAAGTTAAGATTTTATTTTTGCAATCATTTGAGTAACTTTTAAATTAATTTTAATCAATTAATGTGTTACAAAACTTCTATCTTAAATTATAACTTAAATTTTAATGAGATGATATAAGTTCCGTCAAGTCCCTATCAATAGAGTCTTTAATAAGCTTTAGCATAACGAATTTTTGTTGAATATAAAACAGATAAGAAAATTCTTTTTAAATATTTTAATACTCACAATTTTTTTTATTGAATACATCGTCTCTATCAAACTGTCCTAAGAATGAATCGTCGTTCTGAAATTGCTAAAAGAAATAACATTTAGGGTTGGAAAGTGGTAAATTTGCAAATGATGAAAGCGTCGTAGAATTATTTGCATTGTACCTCTATATATGCCTGCTCGACAATCTTATATTGATGGCAGAAATAGTTATAAGAATTTTTATTAAATATCAATTATGGATGCGAACAAAGATAAGTGAATTCGCGGAATCATTGATAAATTACTTTGTTGATCGCAAAGAATTCCAAACAATAAGAAATAAGCAATGGAAGCGGCGTTTCTGGTGACATGTATGAGGGAGGTATATTTGCAAAAACTTTAATTGAACAATTAAAAAATAAAATCGCGAAGTAGATAAAAAGATTGAAGAATACCTTCCGATAAAAAAAGACTTGACTGTTTTCTTACAGAGAAATAATTTAGAGGTAGGGGAATTAGAGGGGTTTAAATCAAGGCAGGACGCATATAAGGCGTTAGGTTTAGGATTTAAGGAATATAGGGATAAAGTAAGTGAATTAGATAGTAGTGAGGACGAAAGGGAGTCAAGTAGTAAAAATAGAACTAAAGAAAAGGTTCCTGTTAATTATAAAAAAATAAGTCTTAGACCCGCACAATTCAAACTTTTAAATAGAACATTTAACACTTCGCCTTTAGCAATGTGCTGTAGCACTTAAACGCAAGTTTTAAAGACGAAATAATTAATAATTATTTTAAAAGCTCCGAACACATCGAAGAATTAAATGAAAGCATAAATAAAGAATTTGGATTTTTCAAAATTTTAAATTTAGTAAAGGAGAAAATACAGAAGTTCGTGAAAAACGAACAAGATTTGTTCGTGGAAAATAATAACGAGTTAAAGAAAGAAGAGAACATTTCTTGTAAATTGGTAGTTGCGCCTACCATAGTAAAAGCAGACGGAAAAAAGGGACTTGCAAGTTTAGAGAACACAACGAATTCCTTTGATTATAAAGATCATTTTTATAGTTACAAAAACAAAAAGACAGAGAATAATAGTTTGCAGAATTTTCCAGATAACTCAATAAAAATGGCACAATTACAAATTCGTGGGTAATCCTTAAAGGATGCCCTTGATGTCATTCCGCGTTTCAATAGCAAAAATATTCTAATTTCTGAATTTTTAGACGGGTGCATGGAAGCACAAGCGATTTTACCTAGCCATGTAGAAGGAGAATCAGCTAAATTGATTAGAATTCAACTATATAGGGATGCTTTAAATTGCGTAAGGAGACGCAGCTTCAAAAATTTAATGGAAGTTGTAGAATATTTGGAAAATATTTTTGGATCCGCAAAAACTTATCACGAGTGGACAGGAGATTTAGCAAAAATCAAGCAAAAGACAGGTGAAAACGTGATTCTCTTTTTAAATCGGTTACGCGAAATTAAAAAAGAAATACTATTCACGGCAAGAAAAGAAAAGCGAATGAATGATATAAATGATTTTAAACAAGAATTAGAAAAAGATTGCGTAAAATATTTCCTAAGAGAATTGCGCTGGGAAATACGGGCTCGGATAGGTACTCCTGCAAGTTTAGATGAAGCTAGAGAACACGCCATAGAGATCGAGCGGGAATTTGCAAATAGTATGCAAGAGGAAGGAGAGGTGCGTGGAGAGAAAAAAAAAGGGAATTTTTTTAAGGACGTATGACGCGTGAATATTGTTGAAACAGAGACCAATATAATAATTTGTTCCTTTTGCAATAAAAGGGGACACCCAGCAATGAATTGCTTATTATTGGCCCGCCAGATGGGAAGTGTAAACTCATTTTCGCCGCCTAATAATAATTTTCAGCCAAACCAGTGGCAGAGAGGGCGAAATTTTTCTAACATTTAAAGACCTAATGTTGCTTTTGGGGGCTGGAACGCGGAGGTTAATCAAAGGACAGAATTTTTACCAAGAGGTAGAGACAACCAACGCCCCCGGCCGACATTTAGGGATGAACGCTAGAAAAAATAACTATGAAAATCAAAATAAAGAGCGAAATAACTATGCTGCAAATTTTGGGAATAATAGCATTAACAATCAGAATAATGATAATTTTGCGAGAAGAGGCCCGTATAATTCGCCAACTCGACATAGGAATAATTTTTCAAATTTAACCTGTTATTATTGTGGTAAACCAGGCCACACTCGGAATCAATGATTTAAATTACAACAAGACTCGCGTTTAGGCAGGGAAACGGTTTTAATCTCCCTCAAGTGGGCGCGGAGAGAGATAACGGCTGGCACGTGCCCAACTATGTTACAGGCAGCGAGCGGCGGTTCGTGCGCGTCGCAACAGTAAACTTGAATCAGGCAAGTACAGCACCAATTGTAAGAGTAGATGTAAGAGAATTTAAAAGGCCACTTAAGTTCATGTTAGATACTGAAGCCTCTGTAAGTCTAGTAAAGAAATCCGAAGTATCTCCCTATATTCATATTGATATGCAAAAACCGATAAGGTTGAAAGGCATTACGCCTTATTATTTAGAAACAGTAGAAAAAATCATTGTAAATTTAGAAAATAGAGAAATTGAATTTTATTTAGTAGAAGACGAGTTTCCCATAAAGGAAGCAGGAATTTTGGGCATCGATTTTCTTAGGCGAACAAGAGTAAAAATTAATTATTTTACAAATAACTTAGAATATGAAGGTAATGTGATACCTTTTGTAAGAGCATGGGAGAGCTCCGCAGCTGAGACAAAAATAATAAATAATGAGAATAAAGGAAATCATTCACCGACAGAGGAATATTTTACGTTTGCTAGGAATAAGAGCCATAAACAAAAAACTGACGAATGCAAGGAAAACCAAGCAGTAGATTTTACAACGGAGAAAGAAGAAGAATATGACAGATTCTTATTAACTATTGGAGATATAGAAACTACGGGTAAAAATATAATTGCCAGTTATAACGAATTGAATTTTGAGAAACAAGAAGACGTTTCAGAAAGCGGCAATAGTATACAAGAAGAATTTAAAGAAAAATATAAGCAATTACACGACGAAGATTTTGATAAGGTCGAGCAAGGAGAACCAGGAATAAGACATGTGCAGCAAGAAGTATCCGATTCAAGGATCGAAGAATCGCGAGACCCAATTCATATCATCAATGACATTGAAAAGATGAGTAGAAAATTAAACCAACTAAGTTTAAGTCAAAACAAGAAGAGTAACATAATATTAAATAAAGAATTAAATAAAATAAATTCATTCATAGAAACGATGAAAGAAAAAATAAATAAAGGTCAAAAAGAAGTAAGTGAGAAAAAAAATAAGAGACCAGCGAAGTCAAATATCAGAAACGAATCCAGAAAAAGAGAAAAGAGAAGAGCAGTGACATTTAATGACGAGAAAATCATGATAAAAAAAACCAAAGACAATAAAGAAATAAACAAGAAATTAATGAAAAAGATTACTAAAATAAAACAAGATAATACATTAGAAGAAATTAAATATAAACAGAGAAATGCTGTAAATATTCAAGAATTATGTTATGATGAAAAAGAAGAAACTAAATATTGTGTAAATTGCAAAGCCAAGGATGGGCATACCAATGACGTTATTGTAAATGATGAAAATGAATTATTGAAAAGAGGTAAATATGTGAATTATATAAAAATAAATGATATATTTTATGAAAATGAGGAAAATATTGTCGATATAAAAAAGGGCAAAGCCAATGATGGGCATGCCAATGATGTTATTTTAAATGATGAAAAAGAAGTATTGAAAAAAGGTTATCATGTGAATTATAGAAAAATAAATGATAAATTGTATGAAAATAATGAAAATATAGAAAAAGATATTGTTGATATGAAGGGAGGCAGAGCCAATGATGGGCACGTCGATGATGTTATATTGAAAGATGAAAATGAGTTATTAAAGAAAAACAAAAATGGAAACTATGTAAAAATAAATGAAGTATTTGAGGAAGATAATGAAATTATTGAACAAAATGAAGGAGACATGATATATAGAAAGACGGACAAGGCCAAAGAAGGACATGCCGTAAAGTTATTGTTAATAATGCAAATAAATTATTAAAGAATGAAAATTATGTAAATTATATAAAAATAAATGAAGTATTTAATGAAAGGAATACAGAAAAAAATAAAATAAATGTTGTTAATGAAAATAATATTGAAGGCTGCGAGGATCATGTTCATAAAAGTACGTTGAAAGAAGAAAATAAGTTGTTTAAAGAAAATAAAAATTGAAAACAAATGAATTAAATTTTGAAGAAAAAGCTGAGAAAAATATTAATAATGTTCTCTGAGAATCAAGATGAACTATATAATGTCGTGGACTATGTAAATTATTATGGCAGTTATGAGTATAAAATGAAAAATGAATGTTTCAATGATCATGAGAATAAAGATATGTGCAAAGAAGAAAATAAAGATTTACAGAAACAAGGACCAATTTTTATAAGTAAAAATAATGTTGTAAACCCAAAGAAGGGTAGTCGTAACTTTGAAGAAATATATATTGTTGAAGGTGAAGAGAAAAGAGGAATCCCTCACCATGATGAAAATAAATATTATGTATTGAATGAAAAAGAAGTATTTAATGATGTTAATAATAGAAAGAATGATGCTTTTTATTGGAGAAATCCCAAAGTTGGGGATAAAAAAGAGTATTACGATGAAGAAAATATTACTTATGACAGTACCTCAAGAGAGAAGTGTGAAAATAATGTTAATGAAGTAATGAAAATAGTTGAAACGTATAACGATGAACATAGAGGAAACATTCATATTAAAAAGGAAAATCTGCCATTAAAAGAGCTCGATATTGATACAAAGCAAGAAGGAGGTTATAAAGAGAACGCGTCATTGAACAAAAAGATGGAAGTTGTGATGACTCAGAGAGACGAAGGAGATAAAGTACAAGATCAAGTAGCCTTAGAAAAGGAATACATGCAAAGAGAATTTGAAAGATAGAATATTATTTATAAAAAAAAGGAGGAAACGTGGGACGAAGCCCTGAATAATGCGTTTTCTCGGATAAGAAAATATGAAACAGAAAGATAATAAATTATTTAATAATTATGAAAATGTTCCAAAAATTAATCACAATTGCAGCCAGGAGAAGGAATTAAAAGAAAAATTATATAGTGATGAGAAAAATTTTGTTTACGAGGAGAAGAATATTCTAGAAAAAAAGAAAAATACCGAATTAGATGCAAAAAGAAATAATTCACATGAGAGGAAAGAAGAAGCAGAGTTACATACAGAGAAAGAGAATATTATACACGAGAAGTCTGAGATAAGAAATGAATATGAGATACTTCAAAAAAACAAGCAAGAAGGAGTAAACTTGAAAACGTTAAATAGAGAGATTAAGAGCAGGCCGGATTCGCTGTCCTTGTCTAATTGGCATTTTTGTTATTTACTCAAGTATTAATCGGTGTATCTGCAAATTGAAGGTTAAGCGCAATAGATATTATTATTACAAATATTTATGCACAAGCAAAAAAAATCTATCGCTTTGTTTTTGAGAAAATAACTTTTTGAGAAAATAAATAAGGAACGCGAAAATATTATAAACATAATCTTTTACTTCGGCGTTCCTTACTTTTCTCAAAAACAAATCGGTAGATTTTTTTTTCTTGTGCATAGATATTCATAATAATAATATCTATTGCGATCAACCTTTATTTTGAAGATACACCGATTAATACTTGAGTAAATAACAAACAACTCAATTGTTACTCGGTCGGTATCAGGTTCTACTCCGGCCTGCCGTTAAAGAATATTTACGTAAAGAATGCGAACCTGACAACTGTTATAACAAATATGCTCGAGAGGAAAATGAATATGACAAAAATAAATATTATAAGCATGATTTCGATAATTTAAATTATGAGTATTTAAGACTTACTAACAAGTCTTTTGACATATTATCCTATGACAAAATCCAAGAAGAATAATTTGACATAAACACGACGCAAGGCTAGCAAGCCTTGCGTTTTCTAGCTAAGGTTAGAAAAATTAAAGTCACAATTGTGACTGCAGCACTTGATCGAAAAGGAAAAAGAGCTTTACAAAAACTTCGCAACCAATAAAAATTATAGATTCACTCCGATAGATGATAGTGTTTGGCTATTGAAAGGGGGCAAACAGTATAAACAAGCTCACCAATATGAAGGACTATATCTGGTCACAGATGTTTTTAATAACAAATGTAATCTTGAAATAAGAATAAATAATCAGAAAAGTAAGGAAGTTCATGCTACCGGGTAAGAAAATCCTATTTGAAACCAAAGTAAAAAAAAAAAATAAAATTTGGATTAAAATAATATAAATAAATGGAAAAATAAATTAAATTAGAGTAAGGTAGCCGGGAGTCTCTAAAGTTTAAGTGTGACAGTCCCATAGGTAGACATACATATGAAATCTAGATCTTAAAATAGTTATATATTCAATAAAAGGGGATAGAAATAAATCACGCTATAAGGTTAGGTTAATATAATACGCAAAATAAGCAGCCAAAAGGAAATTGTAAAACAAAAAAAAACAAAGCCGAGAACAATACGCGACTTGAATACTATAAGATAGAAAGGTAGGAGTTAAAATAATGAACAGATACAGTAGTGATGATTATATGAAGCTAGGGACATGTAAACGAAAGAATATACTAACAAACGATAACCGAAAATATTCAAGTCTATCAAAGATAGAAACAAAAACCGGCACATATATTTTGTCATTGCCTTGAGATGGAAAGAAAGACTCTCTATACAAAAATTTATTCTAGTAGCAATCTTTATAAAAATGTTTACTCTTCTTCCAAGGGGGGAAAGTGAATAAAATTTTAAAATTTTATTCAGGTTAAAGTATATCTATACATACAGAAAGAAACATCACAAAGATAAGTCAAAGAGCCGCATAGTTGCACGGTAGCAAAAATACAGAAAACATAGAGATACACGTATAAAGATATATGAAGTAAAATCAAAAGAAACAAACATGATTAGTATAAGCAAGAAAATAACTATTATAAAAAAAGATATACAATTTTTTAATTTTATGATGTGTGCAGGATAAATATCAATTTAAGATGATTTTAAATATTAAAATAAAAGGGAACATTCCCATACTAAGCTTTGAAATCAATTATTATTATTATTTAACCATAATATAAATGCGCACATTGATAATAATACGAAAAATATGTATAATTTTTTTTTTTAATATTCTTACTTTACACCATACAGGAAATAAAAGGGTCAATAAATAAAATGTTCCCAGGGAAGGAACCATAATAAAAATAAAAGAGGGAAATTCAGTAAAAAAAAGGGGGGGTAAGAATAAGAAATAATTAAAAGATTAAAATGGGCTAGAGAGGACTTGTAATATTAACAACAAGCTGGTCAAGAGAAATAAAGATACAGCTTAATCAACTACGATAACAAAAAATTTTTTTTTCAAACAACAAATTAAGTATAGATTTAAAATAATATTTGTCTGTTAAGTTGTAAGAATATATATAATTAAACATTGTTGTTACAGCATAAAAACGATGTAAATCAAAAAAGACAATGCGCCCTCCAAAAATGTATGTAAAGGGAAACAAAAATGCAAGAAGGTTTTGGGACTAAGAATAATGATCAATAAAAAGAAAATCGATATGGTCACGTATAAATTGCACGGTTAAAAATAAGATTAAAAATTTATGTAAAATGGGAAACTAGCTTCCAAACTGTTCATTAAAAAGAGTGATTTTATCATAACTTTAATATAAAATTTCATTGAGAGTAATAATTTCACCTTGAGAGTGATATACCGTTGTATAAAAAAATAAAGTAAAATTTAAAATATACCAATGTATTGGGAGTAAAAATCTATTTTTATTACAGCATGGAAGCTGGATACAACTCCTTAAATTATCAACTACTGTAGCGTTAAAATAAAAGTAAGATAGAAACGGAATAGTAATAAAATTAAAATCTTGTTTGTTTGTTATTCTTATAGAATGTGATGTTCCATGAGAAAAACTACGATTGAGTATATATACAATTAATAAACAAATATCATTGATTCAATTTACATAATCAAATATTATTATTATTATACCATAAAAACATAAAAGTTAAAACATTGGGAAAAAGAAGAAAATTAGATTTAAGAGAAATAGAAATGAATAAACACCAATATAGTTTTGTGAAATTAATATACTGGTACATGCTGTATGAAAGCATAAAAAAATGACGCCAGCAAAGGCAAATTGGAAAAAAAAACTCCTTTAACTAGATTAAAAGCGTTGAGTATACGAAAAATGTAACCGAGATGTATAAGTTAAAGAATAATGACACTTTTAAGAGAAGTTTAAAAAGATAAAAGTTGAGAGACATTTTTATATAGGTCTTTTTGTCCACTCACAAGCGTCATCATTGTTTGACAATGTAGTAAATAAGAACAAAAAATTTTTTTCAATGCAAGCAATCAATGCACCCATGACTTATGACTTTAATTCAATTGTAAAACATTTCTAACAATGTAGTAAACAAAGACTTTGAATGTTAACATTTTACGAACTGAATAAAAAATATGTAAACACCAGACGAAGAAATAAAACCAAAAACAAAAAAAACAGAAAGAAAATAAAAAGTAATGATCGCATGTAAACTCTTATATTCAAAAGGTCAAGAGATATTATGGACCTTAGAGAAAGAAAGAAAGAAAAGAATATAAAAAAAATTATGACGCAAAAACATATAATCAAATTATAATATCGAGTGCATAGAATATAAATAGTAAACAAAGTAGAAATTGCATGTAAACTAGTGTTTCAAAAGAAAATTGATAGAAGGTCAAGATATATTATGGACCTTAGAAAAAAAAAAATAAAAAATAAAAAATAAAAAAAATTATGATACAAGAAAAACATATAATCAAATTAAAATATTGAGTGCATAGAATAGAAATAGTAAACAAAGTAGAAATTGCATGTGAACTAGTATTTTGAAAGAAAGGCTATATCAGAATAAGCATGGTGAATTTGCCCCCTCCCAAATGGCGTATCTGATATGGGTCACTTAAAAGGTTATCAAAAAATATTAAGAAAGCCAAAATTACAGACCCCTAAACCCCATATAGGAGTTATAAAGCTAAAAAACGTGATTTTTCGATCTTATTTTTTTAGAGCTAGGCTCTGCATTCCAGAAACTTGTGAAAAATCATGAAAGTAGGTTTTTCCTTTCTAAATAATTACAATTTTTTACGAAACTCATAACCTCAAAATTGGCTCCGAAAAAGCTCATTAAAATTTTAAATCAGTGTTTTTACATCCCAGATTTCGAGGCACTGAACTTAATATAGGTATTTTTCATGTATTTTTTCCTGCTCTTTACAATGCCGTCATTAATTTACAAAAAAAATGGTGGCACACCCAATTTTCGGCCAAAAATCGTTTTTTTGGCTTTTTTACGGGGTTTTAAGCATTAATAATGAAATAAATTACTATATTATGGCTCTAAATATCACTTTTTCTATATTTTTCTACTTTTTGGTCAGTTCTGAAATCAGATTGAAGATATTTTCAGCTGAACACGCTATCCTACGCTCAGAAACGGTTTTTTGTGGGGTTATTTAAAGATTCTGTTGCGTGATTTGGCATCTGAGAGATTTGGAAAGACATATTTTGATAATCCATACATGTTCTTTACAACTGTATACTCAGATTTGCAATATTTTAATCCATAAACCATGAAAATTTACCGAAATCTAATTTTTTTGAGGTTATGTAATAATTTCATTTGATTATATTTTATTTAAATAGCTTAAATAAAAAATATCAGTATTTTTTATGACTTTCTATTATTTCGTCTTATTAGATTTACGATATTTTCATTTACACGTTCCAGTATTTGCCAAAAACTGATTTTAGTTCAAGTTTATGTGCAAATTGTATTAACTTATATTACATTTAAAAAGCTTAAAACAACGGTTTTTAGTTTTTTTATGTTACCATTTTTCAATCATATTTTCAGTATATTGCTATGCGCGCTTTACATAGTATTTTGAGAAAATGTAATGCTTTTACTAAGTTATGTTATTCTTACTAACTAGGAGAGTGTCACACCTCCGGATCACGGATTTTGCTCAAACTTCGGGATAAGTTTTCAGATGATAAAATATGAAAAAAGCTAAAGTTATAGTCATAAATACTCAATATTTCCCTAGTTACAGGCAATTAAAGAAAATCACTAAAAAAGTTACTATAGAAATAGAAATTCAATATATTCATCTTTTTCAAGATACTCATTTATATATATTTGAGAATGGTGCTTGGTGGTAGAAAAACTGCCGAGGAGGGAGGGATCCAGATCCACTGTCGAAAAACCCGTTAATCTACGCCTAGCCATAAATACCTTCTGCGCCAAGTCATCTCCAGAAAGTCTAACCAGCAATGAGAACGCAACACTCGGACCACCAACGATCTCACGCCCAGCAGACATCCTGCCCTTATTTTTATTTTCAGAATTAGAGATCCCAGTTACAGATAGAATATTTGAACTTCAAAAGTTAGAAGTATGGTTCCCAGAACAGCGCAAGCATAATCCTCCAGCCCGACATTAGCCGCAGAGCAGTCCAGTCTGCTGGACACCACTAAGACACTATTCCCAGAACCACACTTCTTTACAGTATGACAGGATGCCTCTCTGCTACTATCTGTATGTGTTTTTACTATTTGTACATCGTTCAAATCAACAGGTGCTTCAGTGTATATGAGAGCTACTATCTGTACGTTTAAATGATTGTGTTATATTCGAATTTACAGGCATATCAGTTTTAGTGTTGGTGTTGGTGTTGATTGAGTGTTCGTCCTGGGCCGTAAGATCACTAACGGTCTGTAAAATAATAAATTTTATGATTTTCTAGAAAATCTTTGTTTTAAATACCATTTTGACGGTTTTCTGTGACGTAATATATGGAAACAAGATTAAATTGGAATGTTGTGTGTAAATTAGACTCAAAATTAATCATAAGTGACACTAGAAAGCCCCAATCAGGTATTTATAGTTAATTTTAAGATATTGTCGTATTAAATTGATTTTCGCTTACGTTCACGTTTCTCATCGAATGATCGATGTAAAGGGTTTCTAACACGTTTTTGTCCCCTTTTCGAAGTTGTATCTCTTTTTATCATCCAGCATTAATCTACCAACATATTTATGCCCCACCTTCCTTAAAATCTGCGTTCAAATTCTTTTAAGTCTTGGTAAAACCTTTCACCTTGCTCTTTACTAAAGTCACCGTTATTTTCAGGAAAATGATCAATATGAGAATTGAGAAAATGAGGTTTTAAGTTCATTAGGCAGCCTAATTCCTCGAAATCACGTACCATTCTTTTCACAATATTTACGTCATCCACATTATATGTGTTACCCAACAATTTTGTTGACACCTCTTTAAAGCTTAATCATGCTGCTTTCTCCACATCATTCACACTTTTGTCAAAGTTTTCATCTCTAAATAAAGTACGGATTTCAGGACCGTCAAAAATGCCTTCGTTTAATTTAGCATCTGATTTCTGATGAAATACTTTTTTTAACCAGAAGAGGTTATGAGCTTCGGGTCACAGATTTTGATGAAACTTTGGGATATATTTTTAGGTTCCAAAATATGAGTAAAGCCAGAGCGGTACGGTCTAACGCTTCAAAAAACTGAAATTATAGACGTTTCCAATCTTATTTTTAAAAAAATGTAAAAAAAAGCTCCTAATTGAAGTGTGAATAATTCAGTCTAGAAATGTCTTTAATAAATTAACAAGAACTAAATTAAAAGTACAGAAAGCAAGCTTTAATTTGCCGTTTTCAAGATCGAAAAATAATAATTAGAACCAGAGATATGTTTGTTCAAAGTTTAGCAGCAAGAAAGAACTAAAAATCATTTAAATTTTGAAGGACAGTGAATTTTGGTACTTTCTTGCTGCTAAACTTAGAACAAACATATCTCTGGTTCTAATTATTATTTTCCGATCCTGAAAACGGCAAATTAAAGCTTGCTTTCTGTACTTTCATTTTAGTTCTTGTTAATTTATTAAAGACATTTCTAGACTGAATCATTCACACTTCAATCAGGAGCTTTTTTTACATTTTTCTTAAAATAAGATTAGAAACGTCTACAATTTCAGTTTTTCGAAGCGTTGGACCGTACCACTCTGGCTTCACTCATATTTTGGTACCTGAAAAAATTTTCCCAACGTTTCATCAAAATCTGTGACCCGAAGCTCATAGCCTCTCCTGGTAAGTATTAAAAACATTCGCCATCTTTGTCCAATACCTTGGCAAATTGTTTCATTAACCCAAGCTTTATATGCAGAGGAGGTATCAAAATTTTGGATGGATCCACGAGAGGTTCTTCGAGAATATTCTGTTTTCCAGGATCAAATGACTTTCTTGGTGGACAAATTTTTTTCGTAGTGATTTGTTCTATCTCTACTATCGAACATACACAAATAACATGGATACTTAGTGAATTCAGATTGTTGTCCTAGTATCATAGATAGAATTTTTAAGTCCCTACATATTTTCCATTTGTGGTCCTTGCATTTTATTTTGGTCAAGAGCAATTCAAAATTAGAATACTCTTTTTTCAGTACAATTGAATGTGCTAACGGTATAGGAGCATACATGTTTGTGATGTGAAGAAGAACAGCTTTAAGGCTGTGCTTTGATGAATCAATGAATAGCTGCGAATTCTTAGGTTTGTAACCGTTTGATTTAAATTCATCGATAAGCCCTTTTAGATTGATGCAGTGTATTAGATTTTAATCTTCCTTGAAGTATTTACGGAAGCTTTCTTCTTGATTGCGGTATATGCTTATTTTAATATCTTTTGTCAACATATTTCTCCGCTTTAAGTCTGAAATAAGTAATTCTGATTGTTCTTAAGATAAACCAATCTTTCTCATTAAATTGTTAAGACTTACTTGACCATATTTTTCAACAGTTCGCTCTTTACCGATAGAAACATACTCCTTATCATTGTTTAGAGGAAGAATCCTTCTCATCTGTTGCGTCATCATTGTTGTCAGTTCCTCGCACATTAATTTAATTTCACTAACGTTTATCTATATCTTTTGACTCTTTTTAAGATTTTCACGAATGTATATTGTTCAGAAACTTTATTACAATTTATTTTTGTCAAACAAAAAAATCGCTTTCATCTTTTTGTTCTTTCTGTGTTGTAGAAATTGTAAAATTTGATTAGTGCCAAATTATATGCTACCTCATTTTTATGAGTATAACCAATGCTCAAGTTTAGCTGTGAAAAGCCCAATCGTCACTTGTATTTGAGACATTCTATCTCAAGCAAGTATTAGTAGTCTTTAGTGGAACTTACAAAAATCTGCTGCTGCGAATCATGTTGGCCACGATGACAACTGCCTTGAAAATGTGATGTGTAGAATGATTAGTTTAATCCAACTATTCGTAGGAACGAAACCAGCGAAGGCGCGTTGTTTTGTAGAGGAGCACTAGGATGTGAGGATGATGCCGTAGTGTGTCTGACGACGAGTTGACATTGTCCTCGTCAAAGTCAGAACGCTCTCATACTTAGGCCTGCGGAGCTATGGGAGTTATCACTCCTAGGACTGCGGACTTACCTGCGATCAGGACAGGATTCCGAGCGCGTGGGGTTCACATTACATTTATGGCACATTACAACCTTTAATTTGTAATGTGCCACATAGTAAAACCTGAGTCAGTTCAAATCAGAACAAGGCCAAATCAAAGCTTACGACACCTACGAAGTGGAAATAACCAGAATGTCAAACGAATTTATGAACAAGAAACTAACAACAATAATAACGCCACAGATAAGGAGGATTCTTACGAGTCCGATAAAAGTGAAGAAAACAATGATGAAGAGTATGTTCCTATCGGTAAAGAGCGAACTGTTAAAAAATATGGTCAAGAAAGTCTCGAAGATTTGATGAGAAAGATTGGTTTATCTAAAGAACAATCAGAATTATTAGTTTCAGACATAAAGGGGAGAAATAAGTTGACAAAAGATACTAAAATAAGCATATACCGCAATCGAGAAGAAAGTTTCCGTAAATACTTCAAGGAAGATTAAAATCTAATATACTGCATCAATGTAAAAGGACTTATCGATGAATTTAAACCAAAGTTTACAAACCTAAGAATTCGCGGCTATTCATTGATTCATCAAAGCACAGCCTTAAAGCTGTTCTTCTTCACATCACAAACAAGTATGCTCCTATACCGTTAGCACATTCAATTGTACTGAAAAAAGAGTATTCTAATTTTGAATTGCTCTTGACAAAAATAAAATGCAAGGACCACAAATGGAACATATATGGGGACTTGAAAATTCTATCTATGATACTAGGGCAACAATCTGGATTCACTAAGTATCCATTTTATTTGTGTATGTTCGATAGTAGAGATAGAACAAATCAAAAAAAAAAAAAATTTGGCCACCAAGAGAGTCATTTGATCCTGGAGAATAGAATATTCTTGAAGAACCTCTCGTGGATTCGTCCAAAATTTTGATACCTCCTCTGCATATAAAGCTTGGGTTAATGAAACAATTTGCCAAGGCATTGGACAAAGATGGCGAATGTTTTTAATACTTAGAAAAAGTATTTCATCAGAAATCAGATGCTAAATTAAACGAAGGCATTTTTGACGGTCCTGAAATCCGTACTTTATTTAGAGATGAAAACCTTGACAAAAGTATGATATGGAGAAAGCAGCATGGTCAAGCTTTAAAGAGGTGTTGACAAAATTTTTGGGTAACACATAAGATATGGATTACGTAAATATTGTGAAAAGAATGGTACGTGATTTCCAGGAATTAGGCTACCTAATGAACTTAAAACTTCATTTTCTTAATTCTCATATTGATCATTTTCCTGAAAATAACGGTGACTTTAGTGAAGAGCAAGGTGAAAGGTTTCACGAAGACTTAAAAGAATTTGAACGCAGATTTTAAGGAAGGTAGGGCATAAATATTTTGGCAGATTAATTCTGGATGATAAAAAGAGATACAACTTCGAAAAGGGGACAAAAACGTCCTAGAAACCCTTTACATCGATCATTCGATGAAAAACGTGTACGTAAGCAAAAATAAAAAAAATGAAAAATATGAAATTAAAAAATATTTTTTAAATGGCTATTATTAAAACTACTCTAAGTAAACCAATTTTCAATAGCTTAGTTGATTCAAAAAAAAAATTTTAAGAACAATATAAAACAAATCTATCGATTACTTTTCGAGATCTAATTTACTAAATAATTACAAACAATTTTTTTAAAAATTTCAAAATGCTCTAAAATTAAAACTACGCTAAGAAAATCATTTTTCAGAAGTCTATTTCATTCCGGGATCGAAAATTATTTCTATGCAAATTTTTAAGCAGATTGATCGGATATTTTGCGTGTTACGTCACAACATCTCTTTTATTTCAAAATTTATTATTCCAAAAATATGCAATTATTGATCAATCAGCTAATTTACCTTAGCAAGTATATTGTAAAATTAAGTAATTTGTTAAAAAACAAAATAAAGTGCAATGCGATTTTCAGAATCAACAAAATAAGAACAATTACGAAGACTACATTAACCAGATTTACCACGTATACCTTTTCCTTATCCCACATCATTAACCATATCATTCAATAAGAGTCAAAATGCATAATGAGCATTGCTCCATCGATTGACATAAATTTAAAACTCTAATTATAAAACAATTATTCAAAAACAAAACAGGGATCACCAATATAAAAAGACAGATCACATCAAGATTAGGGCGCACTTTAAAGCAGACACTTTTTCAAAGGACTTTATCAAAGAACTTCTACAAGCACTTTTAAATAAGCACTTCAAAAGATACAATTATTACAACTATATTTCTCGCACTTTAAAATCATACAATTATTCGCGCAATATATTAAATCGCACTATATTCAGTTTATTATAAAAGTAACTAATAAAATCTCTATAATTAATATATTAAATCAAGTGTACCTATTTATTGTCTGCCTATATCTACTTAAAGAAATCAAGGTAAGATCATTACAATTATATTTTGATCTATATTTCTTTCAATTCAAGTATATTTAATCGTGAGAACCATTCATATCAATTAAAATTGGTAAAGCTTTTCTACCACTAGACTTAACTTTAAAACTAAACGTTTTTAAATCAAACTTTATTCTTTTATTTAATACTGTAATAAAACATATTTTTTTCATAACAATAACAACATAATTTATTATTAATTCAGTCCTGGTGTAAGGCCAGGACTTAACATACGAAAAATAATTTGAAAAATCAAAAAATAGAATTTTTTTTTTAACTGACTCTGAAATTAAAACTGTGCTAAGAAAACCAATTCTCAATAGCTTCCTGTCAAATTAGACAAAAAAATAAATTCTATGCAAAATTTGAAGCGGATCTATCGAGTAGTTTTCGAGATCAAATTAAAACATTTTTTCCATAAATTCAAAATGTTCTCAAATTAAAATTGTGCTGAGAAAATCAGTTTTCGAAAGTTCTCTTTATTTCAGCAATCAAAAATAATTTCCATGAGAATTTTTAAGCAAATTCATCGAATAGTTACATAAAATATCAATAAAAATGAAAAATCTAAAATTAAAAAAGATTTTTTAAATGGCTATTTCATTAATACTACTGTAAGTAGATTGATTTTTAATAGCTTCCGCAAAAGTTAATAAAAAAATAAATTGTATGGAAAATTTAAAGCAAATCCATCGATTACTTTTCGAGTTCTAATTGATTAAATAAATACAAACATTTTTTACCAAAATTTAAAAATGCTCTCAAAATGCTCTAAAAATTAAAACTATGCTAAGGAAATCAATTTTCAGAAGTTTATTTTATTTTGGGGATCAAAAATTATTTCCATGCAAATTTTCAACCAGATTCATCGGATAGTTTACAAAAAATACTAAAAAAATGAAAAATCGAAATTTTTTTTTCTTATAAATGACTCTGAAATTAAAACGACGCTAAGAAAATTAATTCTCAATAGTTTCTTGCCAAATTAGACAAAAAAATAAATTCTATGCAAAATTTGAAGCAAAGCCATCGAGTAGTTTTCACACACACATTTATACAGACATTTTCTTAGAATCACTTTTTTCGACTCCCTGGGACCAAATATGTAAAAATTAATAAGAAAAATAGAAAATAATTTTTGTTGTCAATACAATGCTTTCTCCACGAGAAAGCAAAAGATGAAATATATTAATTTTTTATTACAAAGTACGTAAATATTTTTTTTCAATATTAAGTAATTAATATTTGTACATAATCTACAAAATAATATTTCCTTTTAAGGAATGAAAATAGTATATTATCCGAATTCGAAGTATGATGTAACACACATAATACATTTAAAAAGAATGTAAATATTAATTCTACCGAAGATACAATTGATAATATAAGTACCTCTTATTCTTCAAACTTTAACTTCATCAAAAAAGAAGATTGCCAAAAATGCTTACAATATAAAATATATTATTTACAAAGAGGACTCTAATTTATACAGTTATATTTCAAATGATCAAAAAACTTTTATAAAATTTTGTGATTTAGATGTGAACGAAAAAATTTTTTATCATAAAAATATCTTATTGACTCTTGATGAGGCTATAAAGTATACTGTGCGAATGAAGTGAGATCTAGTTAAATAAAAGAAAAGACAGAATAACAGCTAGTTGTGCTTACAAATTTATAGTGTATTTAAACGATAAGAACCCGGATAACAAAATTTCACAAAATTTGAACGATAATTTCCAAGGTAGTGCAAGTACAGCTGATGGAATTAAATATGAAAGTTTGGCCAGAAAACGTTTTTAGAAAATCAGTAATCATGTAGTTACTCAATCTGGCTTACTCGTCAATCCATGTATTCCTTGGCTTGGTTATATTCCAGATGAAATAGAACTTAATAAAAATATAATTCAAATAAAGTGTTCAGTAGAAGGAAAGAAAAAAGTATTGATGAAATTATTGATTCAATAAAATATAAACAAATAATAAATGAATTTTTTAATTTAATGAGATTACTGACAGTGTAAATTCAATAAAGGTGAATAAAAATCACTGGTGTGACTGTCAACTGTTTAATTTTCTAAATAAACACATGCGACGTTTGAATTCAATCCAAGAATCCTTTTCGAAGCACTAAAAAATTATACAATATATATACATAAGAATTAAATACTTTCAAAAAATCTTAACATCAAGGTTATGAACTAAATTACCTATATAAAATTCTATCAAAAAACTTAACTAAACAATAATCAAATACAATTTAAACATGTTAATATAAGTACAATTTAAACGTGTTGAATATAATTTCTTTCTCTATCATTTTGATTTTATTTAGAAAGAAATTCAGCTTTATTAGGCTTTTTTTTAAATTCAATCCTGTATGTAAAAAACTTTCTACTTTTTCTTTTTCTAATTGTATGTTATCAACAATCTATGCAAGTGCCCAATATAGGTTAAGTGCATTTGATTGTATATGATATTTTATCAGACTCCAGTTAATGTTATCCCAGGACCTATAACCTGGGTATTATGCGTGTTAATGGAAGGTAGATAATAAATCTGCAACAAAATTAAATGTGAATATTAATTCTTTATTCAGTTAATCTTTCGCCAGCAACCACCGGCTTACGCGTCGAACTTGTATCTTAAAAGGTTCAGGCGCTACTGGTACAAAGCCGCTGCTTCGCCTCTAACGACGATGAAGACGATTCGCGCTTGCGCAATACAAAACCATTTACATGGTCCCCACACACTCCCCCCCTCCCCCAAATGCCAACGCGGGGAAAATGCTAATTTTTTAAAAAGAATGATTTCTACTGAAAAATACAAAGATTTGGTGATAAAAAAATAGATTTTAGTCACGTTGCATTTAAGTATAAAGGACCATGTCCTGCCAAAAAGGCTTACAAACCAAATATTTTTCAATTAAGCGCAAGTTAATATTTAATTTACAGTAGGCTGTGTAAAAGCAGCTAATTAATAGTACAAAAATATCTAACTATCAATAAAAATATCACAACTTTATATTCCTATAAGCGCGTACGTTTCTAAAATTACTAAGGCTTTTTCTTTCTAATATAAAAGTCACTTAAGATTTCATCTTTATTACAAATATTTTTCAGTCTTTTAGTAATTAAAATACTTAAAACGGTAATAATCGTTAAAGATTTAAACATTAAATCTAAGGACACTAAAAAAGGTAAGTAAGCTAGTGTTTACGCTATTATTCAACAGCCAGAGAACGCAATAACAAACGTGTATTCCGTAAAAAAAACTATTTTACGCTTACTGAACACGTTATACATTTGTCAATATGCACACGTATGTGTTAAGACCTTGTTACAAGTAATATGCGTTTGTACAACATCACACTGTTAAATACTTTATATAAAGAATACAGAGTAGTATATACATGTCAGGTTTTAATATAAAACTAGTACCTGTTGAAGGTTTTTTTTATCTTAAGCGCGTATAAAACTAAGGTGGTTGCTTGTAAATACTTATTTTCTAAGTACAAAAGAAAAAAAATACAATATTTTACATTTTCTTATAACAAACAATATAAGTTTTTTAAGACTACGCCTTTGCTCGCACGACCAGCCCTACCTATCCTTAATGATTTTAAGGGTTTTGCCTATTTTCTCTACCCTACAATTTCTAAAACACGCCTGGATAACTTCCGCACGCTCTGTTTTACATTTTACTAACTCAACGAACAGTCGGTTGGTCTTTTTACTAATATTGAGTAAGAAATCCAGCTTTAACAATTTAGTTTTCTTTTTACCTAATTTGTTATATATCCTAATACTTTCTATTTGAGCGCTTACTAAAGAAGAGAGAGAATTATATATAAAAAGGCTATAGTCCATGCTCAAGGTTTTTAACTTGGTTGAATGCGAAAAATCAAGAGTGTAGTTGATTTTCATCCCATTCAATATTAAGTGCTCTATGGAAGGTGCCTTGGCCAGTATGTTGGCCACAAGACCTTCCAGGTCACGGTTATTAGTCAAATCAATGTGTTTAAGGGCAACAGAAAGATGCAGTCGTGGCTCATAGGCCCACTCAATCAGAGGGCTGCGCTCCTGCGTGAACGCTAATTCTCATTTCTCAATGAGATTTCTGGCACTAAATACATGGTCAATGAGCATGAAGTCATAAACTTCTCGATCACATCCTCTGCAATCCCGCAACGACAACGCTCGCAGAGTGGTGTTAGACCTGACAAAATCTATAAGACGATGAATTTGAATCCTTTTGCAATCGACAACAGATAGCACTCTTAACTGGTGGAGAGGCTGTGTGTTCAAAAACTCCAGGCTAACGCTGTTATTGCTGGTAAAGCTCAACTCCTCCACGTTACCAAATTTGGCGTCTTTGTGGACGCGGGTGCGTGTCTTGCCAACGTTTAATTTTTTAATAGATGCCCAGTTATTCAACGAGTTAAGAATGTCTGGGGTCACCTCAACACCAGTCAGATCCACCTCATTTAAACATCTAAACATACTTCTTTGGTGGTTTAAAATCTTAATCATTAGACGACTATTTACATTTTTGCTGCCAGCTCCTACCACAATGCTTCTAAATTTAAAAAGAGCCGCGTCATGTATCATTAATCTTACAGAATTCGCTCGATTATATCGTGGTATGATGGAGTCAAAGGTAGTTGGCAGAGTCAAGAAAGTATCCAACGAGTGGCAAGCCTCGTAAAATGAAAAGAAATCCTCAGCGCCGAGATATTGTGTGATCAAGGACAAGACCGAGTGATTGGTTACCACACCCAACATTTCTTGAGGAAAAAGAGATGGCTGACAGCACGATTATATAAAGGGGCTCCTGGTGCACTCAGTAACTCCTCATGCGGTCTTATGCAGAACGTGCTTGATTTACCACCCTCATATCTCCAAACTAGTTTTTTCAGAGCGGCAGCGCATTGCACACGACACGAAGTAGCGATACTCTCGCATGAAAGATGTTTTGCCTTTATTGTAGTAAACTCTATCAACCACTACGTCAGAACATTCGACGTCTTGAAAGACTTTTAAGATTTGTTCCTTGCTAATTCTTATGAAGATGTTAAACAAGAACAATTTCTTAACCAATTGATTGTTAAGTAGTAGGACCGGACTTCTGATGCCGTGGGAAACGTAATCCTTAGTTACGAAGTATCCAATCCGTCGTGTGATGCAGCGCCTTCTATCATCTTCTTTGTTCTGAGCGATAATTTTATATTCCTCTAGGTATAAGAGTGCGATGAAACAATCAGCCTTAATTCTGTGGCATTGGTATTCATCCTTAAAACGCTGTAATTCTTCAATGGTCCTGTCTAACTCATCCATGTCACCTGCAGAATAACATGGAGAGAAGAAAGAAAATTAATCACCTGTCTACCGGTAGTTTTGTTATTAGCGCGCGCATGCTACAATTGCTATTTACAAGTACTTAATCGCGATTATAATAGATCTGAACTAAATCCTAATCCTATGTCAGGAATAAAATTGCATTTTATCATGCCGTCAAAAAGAATATTACCAATTCGCTGGTAGTCAACAATACGATTATGACCAACATGTGCCAACGTTTCCATACACTTAGCGAAGGCACTAGGTATCTCAGCTGCGTCAAAAACCACCTGTAAAAATGCAGGTATGTCATTAAAGGCTTGGGTTTTGTGTGATTGTAACGCCTGAACCCTATGTAACCCTGCCCATGGCAACGATCCGGTTATTCAAGCAATCATGTTATATATAAGCGATTCCATATCGCCACGTTTGGTGTACATACCGTTATGGGCATCTGCTTCTATACAAGTAATATCCCTTCTAAACTTTCGATAAATCTGATTTTAATGGACCAGAATATACCGCAGTTACTTGACCAAAACCGATTAGGTAAACCTGATCTGGTTTCACCAAATCAAACAGAATATTAGATGGTTTAAGGTCAGTATGCACAACATTAGAATTATGCATAAATTCAAGGGCCAACGTAAGCTGCCACGCAATTGCAAGTACTTGCTACAGAAGTAACTTTCGATTGGAATCATTCAATACTTTCTCTAGATTAGCACCGTATCTCTGTATGATTCCAAATCTATACAAGTCCTCATCGATTAAGAACTCTCCTTGCGCTAAAAATCTAGGAATAGCAAGAGCAGGAAGCTGGAATTGATTTAACCACCTTTTCAGCTTATCAAAGCTGGCATGCTTAAGATAAAAGTTAGTTTTAGTAGCCAAACGAGATCTCCTAACCAATTCAAATTTGGCAATTGCTGATGAAAACTCGTGAGTAGAATCACCACAAGCCACAGCCTCCAAAATAAAGCCAAACTTACCTTGATGAATCTCGTTTCCACAATACCATCTCCATCCTCGATTATCAGCAATGATAAGATCTATAGGATAATCTGGAGGATCTTCGCTAGCTACAGTCTCATTATTATCGTCAACTCTGTCTAAAACGTCGTCAGAGGCGATGATGTCATCATCCGCGTCGACATTGCGGTGTGATTCAGGATTAGCCGCTTGTTCAATAGCGTTGTCAGAAACAGTGTTGCGTTGTGATTCCAGGTCGGCAACAGCATTATCGGGAGCTAAATCCGCTGTATCTAAGTCGTGAACGCTGGAGTTTATAGCGTTAGGACTTATATGCACCTGCACCTGCACAACAGTTCTGTTATCCAGCTGTGGTTCCTCATTGGCTTGTGTTTCCGACGGAATGTCCTCATCAGTGTCGTCAAACAATCCATACGCTGGCTTAAGCAATTCGGCGGCAACAGTTTTATTAACACCTTTCACTTCTATAACAAAATTTCTGCAATTAGGAGTTCTGGAAATTACCTTGTAAGGGCCTAAATAAGGACTATCGAGAGTTGGTTTAATAGCTTTTACTCTGAGAAACACGTAAGAACACGTGTCAAGGTCTTTAAGTACAAACGCTTTGATTGCACTGTTGTGCTGAACTGGCACCTGTCTTAACTCCCTCATGTATGCTCTAAATTCCTCTAAGAACGACGATTTGCACGGCTCACGGTCTGAAGAAGCGAAGAATTCCCAAGGAACTCGCAGACCAGACCCATAAACAAAGTCGGCAGGACACGCTTGAGTGTCGTTACGCACATAAGTTCTCAAACTAAGTAAAACCAACGGAAGGGAGTCAACCCAGTTGCCATTATCAGCGTGGCAACGGAGAGCGGCCTTTAATGATCTATGCCACCTCTCAACTAATCCGTTAGCCTGAGGATGATAAGCAGTAGTGCGAATCCTAGCATAGCCAAGTATGCTTAGTAACTCAGTGAACATCTGTGACTCAAATTGAGCTCCCTGGTCCGTAGTTATGACTTCAGGAGCACCAAATCTCGAAATCCAGTTCTCAACAAGGGCTTTAGCTACCGTTGTCGCCAATGAATCTTTAATAGGAACGGCTTCTGGCCATCTAGTGTATCTATCTATGATGGTCAATAAATGTTTATATCCGTTGCACAGGGGCAATGGTCCAACCAAGTCCAAATGCACGTGCGTGAATCTCTCGTCAGGCACAGTGAAATGTTCTGGCAAAAATTTATTGTGCCTTGATACCTTGCACTGTTGACACTTAAGACAGTTTTTACACCATTTCCTAATATCACGATGCATATTTGGCCAGACGTACTTGTTTCTAATTAGTCTATCAGTGACCTTGGCACCTGGGTGCGAGTTGGCATGAAAAAGACCAAACGTTTTCTTTCTTAGAGACTTAGGTAAATAAGATCTCAAGAACTGGTCCTGTATATCACAATAAATTGGTGTATCAGCTCCCAGGGTTACCTTATGCAACTTCAAAGGATGCCTTTCATTCTGGAGTAACTTTGTCAACTCTTCGTCCCTCTCCTGTTCTTGATGTAAAGCTGCTAAGTCGTACATTAATGGCAAACGGAAAGCATCGACTCTTGCGTTCAGCTGATTAAATGAAATACAAGTTTTTACTTCATTTAAATTCAGTATTTTAACTTCAGCTATATTCTGTATTCGTGATAGAGTATCAGCGACTGTATTGCTCTCACCCTCTATGTAACAGATCTCGCAGTTGAACTGAGCAATATAAGTCAACTGACGGATCTTATGGCTACAAGCTTTCTCCAAGCTTTGCAACATGGCAAAAACCAACGGTTTATGATCAGTGTATATTTTAAATTGCCTCGTTTCGACAAAATAATGGAAGTATTTCAACGCTTCGAAAATAGCTGTAAGCTCTCGATCATACACTGAATAATTCTTCTGCGCCGGCGTTAGCTTACGAGAAAAGAAGGCTAAAGGTCGCCACTCACCACGAATATGCTGCTATAAGGCAGCTCCCATAGCAAAGTTTGATGCGTCCGTAATCAACCGTGTTTCAGCACGATCGTCAGGATACGCCGAAAATGTGACTTCAGCTAAGTCTTTTTTACTTTTTTCAAACGCAATCTCACTTTCAGGATCCCATTTAACAGGACGTTTATCTTTCTTACGACAATCTTTAAGATGTTGATTTAATAAACGCTGCGTGTGAGCTGCGTTGGGATGCATCTCCTATAAAAGTTGATCATTCCCATATAACGACGAAGTTGATCTACGATTTCTGGTTTCGGAAAGTCCAAGATGGCCCGAACTTTATTAGGTGAAGGCCTAAAACCCTCTTCGCTGATGTTATAACCCAAGAAATCCAATTCCTTTACTCCAAAGATACATTTCTCAATATTAAGTAAGAGATGCGATTCTTCTAACCTTTTCAAAACGGTAAGAAGGTGACACTCATGTTCTTCTTCACTAGAAGAGGCGATGAGTATATCATCACTATAGACGAATACAAACTCCAGATCTCCGAGCACTTTATTGACATATCGCTGGAATGTTTGAGCAGCGTTCCGCAGTCCAAAAGTCATGACTTTATATTCAAAAAGTCGAAATGGTGTTATCACTGCTGTTTTAGGAATGTCAGGCTCCACAACAGGAATCTGATAATAAGCTTTCTTTAAATCCAGAGATGAGAAAATAGATTTACTGCTCAAGAATGATGGGAAATCATGGAGGTGTGGTACTGGGTACCTATCAGGTACTGTAACTTGGTTTAAAGCCCTATAATCACCACAGATTCTCCAACTACCGTCTTTCTTAGGAACCATGTGAATGGGACTCGCCCATGGGCTACTTGATGGCTGACAAATGCCTAAATAGCAGAGCTCTTCAAACTCCTTTTTAGCTGCCTGGAGCTTAATTGGACACAAACGTCTCGCTCTATGAGCAATCGGTGGTCCAGTGGTCTTTAAACTCAACTCCCAGTACTTTGGGAAACTTGTTAAGCACATGAGCATAGCTATGATTTGATGCTACCAATGACACTCTAAAATATTTAACTTTTTTATTAATGGCATTAACAGAACGCAGTGTGTTGCCATCAACCAACCTCCTATCCTTTAAATCAGGAAGTAAATGATAAAACTTGAGTAAGTCTTCTCCAATTATAGGGTAAGGCACATCTGCAAAGATGAAATTCCACACTATGATTCTATCAATGCCTATATCTAACTTCTTGCTTATAGTTCCATAAGTCTTAATCAAAGTGTCATTAGCTGCATACAACTTAATGTTGGGAGTATGATACAACTTAAGAGAACCTCTAGGTAACAGAGAAACTTCTGCGCCAGTGTCAATCAGGAAAAGATCCTTACTGATTAAATCTTTGATATGGAGGCGAACTGATCCTTTACTATTATCTGCTGATACCTCCGCTACAGCAGATCTTATGCATTTCCCTGATCTGGCTTTTTCTTATTAGTAAGGGCGGTAAATTCAGCATATCTACTACATGCTTTTATGCGTTTCAGGGCTTTATTACCAAATTTCTTATGGTATATATGGCAACATAAGTTCACTGAACTATCTTCGGCATCAGGCTCGACATCAGTATTACGCCTACGCTTTACCTTTTTTTCGTTACCCTGTTTCTGTTTTCTATCAGATTGGCATTTTTTAGAAGCTCTCTCCAAGGCCTCAACTCTAGCTTCAATTCTACTTTCTATATCTGAGATGTTGCTAGGTTGCTGAACGACAGAATGCACAATGTTTTCCTTATTCTGAAAAGTCTCCCAGATTTTCTGTGCCTGATCAAGAAGCATCTGCTCAGTTAACAGATCAGCATTTGGGCCTAAATAAAGAATTATTTCTTTAGGAAGTCGTTTTTTCCAGACCTTCCATATGGTGGACCTAGGTACATAGACACCTGCAAGGTCAATTAGTCTATGAAAGAAATCCGTGGGACCCATCGTACCCATCTTTTGATCAGCAAATAATTTATTCAATTTTTGATCAGGAGACTGTGCATACTGTTTAATAACAGCTTGCTTTAGATCAGTATACTTTGAGCCTGGGGGTGAACGTTTAATTGTATGCTTAAGCAGCTGCACCTCATCTTTGCCAAGATTCTGTAACAGAACCCAGAATTTATCTTCGTCTCGACATATGTTCCTACGTGACAACTGTACTTCTAAGAGAGAGAACCACGTATCGACTTCATCTCTCCATAACGGTAGAAACTTGATTTCAGCTGATGGATTATTTTGTGAGTTTTGCCCTGAATTGATTAATGGCAACTCTTGCCGAGAAGAAGACGTTGTTGCAGGAGAGTTAACCCCAGCACTCGTATACACAGGTGGCGTGTGGACCAAAGCGGATACCGTTATAGTTAACATTGAAGATACTGTCACATCATCAGAATTGAGTGCTATAATAGGTATTGTTCTCTGGCAATTGCCAGTGCCAACGTTGGGGGATTGTTTGTGTTGATCAATAGCAGCCTGTGCAAGCTTGTCCAACGCACCGGTCATAGAAGCCAATTTTTCTTCCAATAACCCTATTATTTCGCTATCTGTGGTCTTCTTTGTCGTTTTAGGCGTTTTGTTACTTTTTTTTCCTAAGCTACCTGAACTATTGTCCTCATTACTCTCACTACCGGTCTCTTGTACCTCAGTTTCAGGTGGAACCATTTTATAAATCGTTAGGTTTCTAGTCCTAGCATGTTAATCAGGGGGCGAATGCTCAATGTTTGGCATAACTAATTCACAAAACGCTTTTTAACACTCCTGTGCTCAGTACCCACACTAACAGCTGGTCTGAGTCACCACACCACAATTCTTTATCACACACTCGTGCATACACAAACTCACATAGAGGGCGAACCAAGTCACTGGACCAAAATCAAGACTTAATATTTTAAAACAATTGAAGCTTACTACAATATTAAAATCAAACAGCGAATGTTCACTCAGCAAGCTGGAAATCGTCCAGAGGTCAATTCACCCAGGCGGACAAGGATGGCACCTTAAGTGTCCAGATGACCGCCCCGACAAACTCCAAACCGAATGAACACCGCATACTATTCAAATGATACTATTTAAATCCTTAGTCCACTGACCTGCGGGCTCCTTTAAGAGATCAAAAATTGCTATCGCAAAAAGAATAAAATACTATTTAAAATTTTATTTTTTTTCTATTTAAAACTGACTAGAAAATCGGCTGGTCGTGCGTAGCATCTTAATAAAAAGAGCGAAATTCAAGCCGTAAAATATACTTAATATTTAAAGAAATAATTCATTTTAACAATTACAGTTTCATAATTTAAATTAGATTGATTTTCAGTAACTTGATTTAATACAGGCTTGACTTTTTCGGTCTTTTATGTTGCTTCTTGGTTTTCTAAAGAAAAAAAATCTTGTCAAATCGCACTTTAAATGAATTTATAAAAATTTAAAAGAGATAAACTTTATTCCTTTGAATTTTCAAGTTAATTAAAAAAAATTAATTTACTTTAGTGAAGAAATTTCTTTGAAAAAAGGAAAAAATTAAATTTTACTATTTTGACCAAGAAGCAAAAGTCTAATTAAGTTAAAATTCGCTCCGACGCAAAATGTTAGTTATAAAAACACGAACGAAAATTTCACATTACCAAGCTTAAACGCACGCCGCGTCCCGGAGATACGTCATCAAAAAGAAAATTTTCTAATCGAGTTGCGTGTGTCGACGAAAGTCGTGTAACGCAATCGACGCGTTAAAACACAAAATAGCGTCTAAACCGCCTTCTTGTTACATAACACAGAACGACGCTAATATGGCCGTCAAAAAGCTTTTATGTACTGTGTCTATATAAAAATGACGCCAACATGGCCGTCAAGATGCTTTCCCGCACAGCAAAAAAAAATATATGCGCTAGTATTTCATATACAAAATTACGCTTTTTTTAAACGTTAAATTCACTTGAGAATAAATAAGCGCAAGGTATTCAAACAAATATGTATCTCTTGATGATACGATGTTAGTATGGAGCGAATTTCGCAAGTACTAAATAAATACCTTAATACCTTCGCTGTGCTGTAGAGAAGCCTCACCCGGCCGCTGTCGACGTGCAGACAAAAACGATGCGAAGCGATGGCCGCCCGATGTGCAGAGAAAGATGATGCAAGACGATGGCTGTGAACTGCGTTGCAACCTCGCTGCTACCTCGTGAGCAAAAGGGTGATGCCCACGGAACCTCTGAAAAAGAAAATCCGCTTCGTACACTCTTCTTAATTGCACCAGGCGTTGAGGGTCCCTTTTTTTAAAAAAATCCAAAGACCCAAGGCGAAACGGCTCTCGTGTTGCAGACAAAAGAAAGAAAAACCGCCTTTCAAGCAAGTCACCAATATAGGTTAAGTGTATTTGATTGTAAATGATATTTTATCCGACTCCAGTTAATGTTATCTCAGGACCTATAACCTGGGTATTATGCGTGTTAATGGAAGGTAGATAATAAATCTGCAACAAAATTAAATGTGAATATTAATCCTTTATTCAGTTAATCTTTCGCCAGCAACCACCGGCTTACTCGTCGAACTTGTATCTTAAAAGGTTCAGACGCTACTGGTACAAAGCCGCTGCTTCGTCTCTAACGACGATGAAGACGATTCGCGCTTGCGCAATACAAAACCATTTACATGGTCCCCACACACTCCCCCCAAATGCCAACGCAGGAAAAATGCTAATTTTTGAAAAACAATGATTTCTACTGAAAAATACAAAGATTTGGCGATAAAAAAATAGATTTTAGTCGCGTTGCATTTAAGTATAAAGGACCATGTCCTGCCAAAAAGGCTTACAAACCAAATATTTTTCAATTAAGCGCAAGTTAATATTTAATTCACAGCAGGCTGTGTGAAAGCAGCTAATTAATAGTACTAAAATATCTAACTATCAATAAAAATATCGTATAAGTATTTAAGCAATCTCTTTTTAAGTCTTGCATGACCATTTCAGCCAAAATAGAGCTCATAAGACTACCCATAGCACAACCTGAAATTTGGTGATAAAACTTTTTATTAAAAACAAAAAAATTATTATCTACTATAAAAGTAATTACTTTAATAATTAGAAAGAGAAAAAGTAGAAAGTTTTTTACATACACAATTGAATTTTAAAAAAAGCCTAATAAAGCTGAATTTCTTTCTGAATAAGATCAAAATGATAGAGAAAAAAATTTTATTTAACACGTTTAAATTGTACTTATGTTAAGAGGAGGTCGAGTATATCTGTCCTTTTCTAATCAAAAAATTGATTTATTCACAAAAATTAATAATTTTAGCAAAAAATAAGAAGAAAGCCCCATCTCGTATAATAAAAAGCAAGATTTTCTTTTATGAGGAAAAATTATTTTTATCGCTTCGTTTTTAAGAAAACCTTGAAAAACTGAATTGTCCACCCTAACCTCTATTTTTTAAGTTTTTCAAGGTTTTCTTCAAAACAAATCGATAAAAATAATTTTTCCTCATCAAAGAAAATCTTGCTTTTTATTATACGAGATGGGGCTATCTCCTCATTTTTTGCTACAATTATTAATTTTTGCATAAAAATTAATTCTTTGATTAGAAAAGGACAGAGATATACGACCTGCTCTTAACATGTTTAAATTGTATTTGATTATTGTTTAATTAAGTTTTTCGATAGAATTTTATATAGGTAATTTAGTTCATAACCTTGATGTTAAAAAGATTTTTTAAAAGTATTTAATTCTTATGTATATATATTGTATAATTTTTTAGTGCTTTGAAAAGGATTCTTGGATTGAATTGAAACGTCGCATATGTTTATTTAGCAAATAAAACAGTTGACAGTCACACCAGTAATTTTCATTCACCTTTATTAAATAATAAATGAAGTTTATTTCTTAAAAAAAAATCATGCATACTTTTGCCAAGTGATATTAGGTATATTGGTATCAAATACGCACAGTCGTGATTTTGTTATATATTCTAGTTTCGATGACAATTGTAAAATTGTAAAAGTACAGTATGATAAAGACGTTGTATATAAATACATTAGAAATCTTCAATTTGTTTATTTTAAATACATATTGAAACATCTTGTACAACTGAAGAGCAACAGTAATGAAGTGCAAGTACTACAAAATAAATTAACTAAGAAGAGAATTTCAGAAGATATAACTAAAAATTAATTTTTAACAGTATCACTAAAAGTATTATAATGTGAAATAAGAAAAAGTATTAATGTTAAAAGTATTTATAACCGAATCCATCTCAAACCAGGCAGGTCGACCGCACGCTCGTCTTATATTAAGATTATTCTTGCAAACTCTTGTTCTACACTCAAAATAAGCCAACACGTATTTTAAAATTTTTTCATTGCACTTAAATTGCATTTTTTAGATGTATTTTCAAGTGCATGTCCTAAATTTTATTCCAAGTAAAATTGCTTGAAAAAGCCATCGTTTTAATAGCAATAGCAATCGTGCGTAATGATAAGGGGTTCCCTGGAGCAATTTATAATACAACACCGAAATGACTACACCTGTTACTTTACATGTTACACTACTATCAATTTTAGTTTTACTCGTATTTTACTTGCTTATAATTGTTATTTAATTTGAAGAATGCTAATGTAAAAGAGATCTAATATACTACAGCTTATTGTTATTTATGAAAAAACTTTAAGAAATAATTTACGTATCAAATTATTTCTTATATATATATACTTTACCTAAATAAATTCATTATTATACTGTGTGAGAAAGTGCCACCTAGATAACAAAAAAGCGTTATCTATATGCGGATTTAAGTCCCGCAGTACTATAAAAATGTTAAACGTTTTCTCTCGAGAAGTTTGAAAGAAACTTTTAAGTTATTTCGACAAGAAAATCCAGAAGTTAAAGTAAGCAAAACAAAATTTTATTCGTTAAGACCAAAGTATATTTCGATTAATCAAGTAAATGAAATGTACTTTTGCGTCTATTGTGAGAATTTTTAATAATTTATGATTAGTATAAGAAATTTTGTACAATATTTTACAGTAGATATCAAAAAATTAAAATCAACTATTCTCAACGCTGTTGTGTGTTCTACCTTCTACTAATTTATATCTTTGCAAGAATGTCCAACCTGCCCTGGCAAAAAAGCAATTACTTTGAAGTTACTAGGATTAAATAATGATATCGAAGAGGAAGAAATTACTTTTGCCACTCGAAGTAATAGGAATCTAGTCCAAATGACTGTAAATATTGCTAAATTTAAAAATCACCTATCTACATTAGTAATAAAAATGGTGCCTCATCTATATATTAAAAACGTTCAACGTGATGCTATAAAACAAGAAAAATAAATAATTTATATAGATTTTGCAGAAAATTGGGCAATATTTTTAAAAATATGCTGTCCAAGGCAATCACTGGAAAAATGATCATGTCTCAATATTTACAGTAATGTGTTATAAGGGTAAAAGTAAATATAGTTTTGCTGTTGTCAGTGATGACTTGAAACATGATTCGGCTCACGCATTATTTACTATTATAAATTTTGTTATAGAATTAAATCATGTAATTGATTATATTTCAATAATATCAGATGGAGCAGTAAGCTATTTAAAAAATCGATTCCAGTTAAATGAAATTAGAAATTATTCCATTGAGACCAATGTAAAATGGTTATTCTCGGGTACAGGTCATGGTAAAGGGCTTGAAGATGCCAAAGATGGTGTTCTTAAACATTATGCCACTATACATAATTTACAAAAAAATTTCATTGATTTGATTCAGAATGCGAAAGAATTCGTTGCAAAAGTTCAACATTATAATCCTTCAATAAAATTGATATTACTCAAAAGTGTCGATACTGCTGAATTCAGAGAAACGAAGAAAAAAGAATAGCATGACGCAAAGCAATGCAAAGGTATACACAAAAATCATGTATGGTATTGTTCCAAACAAGATAATAGAAAGAAGTTATTTATCACACTTACTGCTAAACAAATTTACGTACAAGTAAAAGATAAAAGTTCTAAAAAACGAAAATCAAAGAAAAAAAAGCCTGCAGTTTTGAAGGGTAAGAAGGTGAAAAAAAACAATCAGAAGAAACAGGATGGAAAATAGAAAAGCGTTTATAATTTTTGTAAATTATAATAAATACAGTATTTAAGTTTATATTAGGCCCATTTTTCAGTTCTTCATTTTTAAAAATGAAAAAAAATCGAGAATTTCACTTTTCTTTGAAAAATTGCATAAACTTGGTAGAAATTTTCATTATAAACCGGTCATATTTTAACCATTTTTTTCAAAAATGGTTAATAATTGACCAACAATCACTAGAAAATGATCAGTTTATCTGCTAATAGCCGACGGTTAATGGTCAAAAACTAGCAAAATAAAGTTAATCGCCAAATAATAATTTTACTAAATATATTTATGTCAAGAATAAGCGAGCGGCATCACTCTGAAGTTGCTCCGCCATTCTGTGCTTATGTTTTGTTGGTTGCAGCGCTACGGCTCAACAGCAGTCATCGCCTTGATTACAGAAAGCTGCCAGTTAAAAGCTAGCTTTCGCACATAGAGCCACGCTCCGTTACTAAGATCGATATATAGATATTTTGTACTTATTATAAAAATTGTTCTCTTTTAATAAATATATCTCAACAGGTTATAGGCCAGGCACGCTTTAACAGCGCGTGTTTTCTTTTTTGTGTTTCTTTAAAAAAAGGCTGTAGTGTTGGTGCTATAAGAAGGAAGGAGAAGAAAGAGGAGAGTTTTACATTTTAGTTCGAGAGCGTCGCGAGCAGCCATATTGAATTGCTTGTGTTTTAGCTGGAAATTTTGCTGTTGGAGATTTGCAGTTTGAATCTTTTCTTAAGTTGTCAAATCTTGTTGGTGGAATGTCGGCTGACCAGGATAGGAAAATGTTTGACGTCCCTAAGTCTCGGGGTGAGTTTTCTTTACTGACGGTGGAAAATTCATTATTAAAAATTGTCTTTAAATTTAATTGAAAATTTTAATATAAAATTTTTTTTGTTGTTTGAAAATTGAAAGTTTTTATTAATGGAAATGATTGTTTATTTTATTAATAATTTTATTTTATTGAAAATTTTGTTTGTTAAAAATTTAGAAAAGAGGAATTTTTACAGAGGGTGATTACTGAATTTTACAGATAAAATCAGGAAAAAGAAAATTGTTTAAAATTTTTTTTTATTATAAAAAAAGAGAATCGTCAATTAAAATTTTTAATATAAAAAAAGAAAAGGGAATTATTTCTTTTGTTTTTGCTGGACGTGTGTGGACGTGTGTGGCGGCCATGTTTATTTCTCTCTCTCTCTCATATTCTTTCTCCTCTTCTTTTAGCGTTCGTTCTCGTAAAGAGGGAGTAACTTGACGTGGACGCATGTCAAGTTCGGGCTACAGAATTAACTGTATGTATAAAATGATGCCCAAATATACTCTGAACGAGTTGAACGAATTAAATTGAAAATACATGCATGTGTATGTGTATGTATACATATATGTATAATTTTTTTTTATACGATAATGTACATACGTGCGTATTCTACGCGTATTAAGATGGAATATGTATTACTTTATAAATAGCTTGATTAATTTAATTTTTCTTTTGTTTTGTATAAATCTAAAATTAATAAGTTTGAATTATTAACAGACGAGAGGAACGTCAGATTGTTTTTGCTTCTGCAAGATCAGGAGCTACAAATCTCTGAAAGACATCCTGGAGAAGGGATGTATCCTGAAGTGAATAGTGAAGGAGAGATTTTTATAATTACGTCTTCAGGCGTTGTATATCCTATAGGTAAAATTTGCTTGATTAAAATGCTTGAAAATTAAATTGATTTAAAAAAAAATTAATTTAATACAATTTATGCATGCAATTCAGATTCAAATTTTGTTGGCCGGTGCATGTGGTGTGGTGTATGTTGTTGCTGCTACACTGCGTGTACCGATACAGGCTGTAAACTTTACTCTATTAATTGTTGTACGTTAATTGAATGAGTCTTTTATTTATAAATACCAGCCTTAAATATATAATAATCCATTAATTGTTGTACGTTAATTGAGTGATTATATATTATAATTTAATTTATGTGAGTCTCTATTTTTTTTAAGTGTTGTACCTTGAAGAATTATAACTCATTAAATAATTGAATTACAGATTCATCTAATGTCAATGAGGAGCTGCTGGACTCGGTAAGGAGAGAAATAGATAAATCAAAGGTCAAGGAGGTGGCTTCGACTGAGGAGCCCACTTCAAGCCAACTGAAAGAGGCTCGGCCTAAAAAGCTGGATGTAAAGGAGGATAAAGGTGCACCGCAAGATAAGTTGGATGTTCCTAAGTTCGAGACGCAACAAGGTTCGCAGAGCTCTAATGACGAGCTGAATCTTAAGTTGCAAGGTAATAAATCCACCCCAGTTATTAAAATGACAGAAAAAGTCAAACTGGATTTGAATCTGAATAAACTCCGTAAGAGAACAAGGGCACTAAAAGTAGATTCATTCAGTGAATCCAATTTAAATCTAAACTCTTATACAGATCCTGAAACGGAAATTTATAATAATTTTAATATGTTTACAGAAATCATGGAAAAGCTGGAGAAAATGCAGAGAGATATTGGGAGTATAAGGGAGAAATCCTATGAGAATATGGACCAGACGGCACTGGTCATATCAAATTTCAGATGCTCTATTGATTATAGGTTAAATTGGATCAAGAATAAAGTCAATAAATGGGTCAAAGAGGAGTATGAAGAATATCAATCAGCTAGAGATAAAAAAGGACCTGAGGTAGTAACAAGCTTGAGTGACAATACAAATTCCACTGAAGAAACTGATGGAATTTTAAATAAAAATTATATAACTCAAGTAATCCAAAAAGAATCAGGAAAAATAAATTTAATAAATAATAATTCAAACTTAACTGATAAAATTCAAATTGAAGTTAATAATAAAGATAGTACAATACGTAGAGAATATAAATTCACTCCAGATTCAGATATTGATTCTGTTTTGGATTACTTGAATTCAGAATTGACAATTCGCGATTTATTATATGTGATTAATTCCTCAGCTGGATTGGACCGTGTTGTAGATTCTGCTAAGTTGGAAAAAGACAAAATTAGAGTCAGAGATATTCTTATAAATAGAATAGACAAATCTTATCATTTTAAGGTTTCTCAGATTCATGATCCAGTAGAGATGTTAAAAGAAATTAAACGTTTTAAAACTTCCGAATCAGCACTTACTACAACCAGCTTGAGGAAACAGTTACATAAAATCAAGTATAACCCAAATAAAGAAAAGGCCTCGGTCTTCTGGGATAGATTTGATAAAATAGTTCGATTATATAATAAACTACCTCAAACTCCAAATTTGTCTGAAATTGAAATCAGAGATGCTTTCTTTGAAGCTATAGTTACTAATAACCCAAAAGTTAGAGATTTTCAAATATTTAACAAAAATGCTACTGGAGAAATGCTAACTCTAGATCAACTAAAAGATTACATTCTTCAACAGGATGCAGCTCGAGATGAAGAAAAAGCAGCTGGACAAAAAGACAGCACCGGCGGTGTGACCTCATACTATGTGCCACATCCAGGAATCCAATGTGTAAATTGCGGTAATAAAGGTCATTACAAAGACCAATGTACAAGAAAAGGAAAAATGTGTTTCTGTTGCAAGCGGTATGAGGGTCATGTCCGTGCGGACTGTCCGTATTCAAATACACACCTGGAAAAGATTTTGAAAGAAAATGAGCAGCAAAGAAGGTATGATAATTTTGATTGTTTTAGGGATAGAAAAAGGGTGAAAAATCGTTTCACTACAAAGCGAAAAATAGACTACGCACAAACTCGCGGTGACACTAAACGATATAAGTTTGACAAAAATCGAGGTCGAAGTCACTTACGAGGAAGTGGTAAATCAAGTATCACTAGAAATAATAAAATGAAAGGTGGACCAGAATTAAAATTAAAAAAAGGTGAGTGCGTAGGTCTACTTACAAAAGATAAGCTCGATACAATAGGCCAAAGTAGTGAAAATCAGTTAGTTAGATTTCTGGCAGATTCGGGTGCTACGGAGCACATGTCAAATTGTAGGTTAATTTTTAGAACACTCAACGAAAACATCAAAACCGAAGTTAAATGTGCAAATAAGAATGATCACGCAACAATAAAATCGGAGGGAGTTGGTCAGATCTCAGGACATGTTAATAACAAATTATTGAATTTATATAATGTAATTTATGCCAATACATTGTCGGAGAACTTACTTTCACTTCGGAAATTTGTTGATGAAGGATTGAGCATTTATTTAGATAATAAATGCATAGATATTTTTGATCCACAATCACAAGAAACACTAATTTCAGGAATTTATGAAAAACCCTTTTGGATTATAACATTGGAATCCAGCAGCTCGAATAATGATGAAGAAACATGCAAATCTAAAGTCAGCAAAATTGTTGCATATATAGCTACAAGACAAAAAGAATATGATGATAAAATAGAAAAGACAGATGAAGAAGACAAGCTTGACACTAAAAAGGAAGAAATTAATAAAAAGATTGATGAACAAAAGAAAATGAATTTCAATAATGAAGAACACCTTAAATACTCGAATTTTCAAGATACACTTAAAGACCGAAAAATAAACAAGATGGAAAAAATAAAAACAGAAAATACAAATGAAGATTGTTACAAAGTCAATAATAAAATGCTATGGCATGTAAGGTTAGGTCATGCTTCCTTGAAATACTTAAAAGAATTTCAAAAGAAATTTCCAAATATAAAAGGACTAAAAGAAGTAGTATTCAATGATTCAATTAAAGAATGTGAAGCATGTATAGTATCAAAGTTCAATAGATTACCTTTTAGCTCGACTAGACAGAGAGCCACAAAACCTCTACGAATAGTTCATTCCGACTTAATGGGTCCAATAAAACCTGCTACACACCCCAAAGGATATAAATTTATTTCAGTATTTATTGATGATTTTTCAAGAGCAGCAATGGCATACCCTATGAAAACTAAATCTGAAGCTGGATATTGTTTGGAAATTTTTATCACATCTACTAGAAATTCATTAGGATATGATGCAAAATTTTGCTATCTTCGATGTGACCAAGGTACAGAATTTACAGGAGGACACACCACAGAAGTACTAAATAAGTTTGATGCTGAATTAAATACAGCTAGTCCTGATACACCTCAGCTTAATGGTGTTGCTGAGCGATTCAATCAGACCATTCAAAGGAAAGTCAGAGCACTAATGTATGATACAAATCTACCTGAAAATATGTGGGATTTAGCAGTGAATGCGGCTGTATACTTCTACAACAGGACTCCTCACAGTTCGAATGATATGATACCACCTCTACAAAAATTAAATCCAAACTTTAATCTTCATCTAGAACAACTTAAACGTTTTGGCTGCATTGCATATATGAAAGTGCAAAGAAAAGTTGGAAATAAGTTTGATCAGCTGGGCAAAAGAGTTGTATTAATAGGATACAAACCAACAGGATATATTTTTATAAAACCGGAAGAAGGCAAATACTATGAAAGCAAAGATGCTCGATTCAATAAAAAACAAGTATATGGAGATAGATACAACAAAAATAGCATAAAAGATTGGAACAACTCAATGGAAGAAATAGATCGTGAAAATTGGTTTTTACAGTTTGAAAATGAAAAAGAAATTTTGATCTCTGAAACGGAGGGAGAGAAAAGGAAAAGGGGACGTCCAAGGAAAGAGAAATTACAACCTCAAGAAGAACATGAACTTGGATCAGATATAAATTTGCTTGAGAATGAAGAAATTAGTACATTTATAGCCACAACACAGAATGATCCAAACTCATACCAACAAGCCATGAAATCAGAAGATAATTATGAATGGGAAAAAGCTATTAAGTCCGAACTGCAATCTATGGAAAAGAACAAGGTTTGTAAAATTGTTGATAGACCATCAAATGTTAGTGGAGAAAAACCAAATATTATAGATTCAAGGTGGGTTCTGAAAAGAAAAGTTGGAACAAATAGAGACAAAAAGTATAAAGCTCGACTGGTTATAAGAGGTTTCAAAGATAAAAATTCATATGAATTGAATGAAACTTACGCACCAGTTTCGCGATTGCCTTTAATTAGAGCCGTGCTAGTTATAATAAACAAGCTTGATCTGGAAGTAAGACAGCTGGATGTAAAAACAGCTTTTCTAAATGGCAAAATAGATAATGAAACATACATGGAAATACCCGAAGGTATTGACTGCTCACTTGATTTAAGAAGAAGCAAAGTATGCAAAATCGAACGCGCTTTATATGGATTAAAAATAAGTCCGAAGAGATGGCATGAAAGGTTTTCAGAAGCAGCTGAAAAACTGAATCTAGATTCTCATGACTCTGAACCATGCCTCTTTACATGGCATGAAAACAATAAGCTCTTAATATTGTTATTATATGTGGATGATATGCTGATAGCTAGCAATGATGAAAACAAGTTAGACGATATTAAACAGAAACTTATGTTGGAATTCGAAATGTCTGACTTAGGAGAACCAAAGAACTTCTTAGGTATAGAAATTGAAAGAGATAGACAAAATCATACTATAACACTTAAGTTGGAAGGTTACATCAATAATCTACTTAAACGTTTTGGATATAGTGAAATGCATCCGCAAAGAATACCAATGGTAACAAGTCAAGTGGCAAATAGAGAACGACGTGAAAGAGAAGAAACAGAAAATCAAGTAAATGATGTCTCAAATAAGATAAATGGTCCTTACAGAGAAATAATTGGTTCTCTTCTCTATCTTGCAAATACTGTACGCCCAGATATATCATATACTGTAAATGTATTGAGCAGACATCAAAACAATCCAACTGAAGAAGAATGGAAAATGGTAAAATGTTTATGCAGATACTTGAAATATTCCAAAAGTCTAGGACTAAAGTTTGAAGGAAAGCTGGAAAACATGCAAGGATACTCAGATGCAAGTTTTGCTGATTGCAAAGGATCATTGACAACGAGTGGTTTTGTTATTAAATTGTACGGTGATACAATAGCCTGGAAAACACATAAACAGTCTTACGTAGCTCTCTCAACATGTCAAGCTGAGTATGTTGCGATGAGCGAAGCATGTCAGGAGATGGTATCATTGAAAAATTCATTAAGTCTGATATTGAAATGTTCCTTTACACCTATGACTCTGTGGTGCGATAATAAAGCTGCAGAAGCCAGTTCACAAGTTAGTTATACAAATAAACTTAGACATATGACAGAAGTTCGAGAACATTACGTTCGTGAATGCGTTGCCAGAAATCTAATAACAATAAGATGGATTGCTTCTAAACAACAAATTGCTGATATATTCACTAAGGCCCTACCCTTTGAATTACATAATAGCTTGACTTCATTACTAATGAATAATAAATTAAAATTGTAAATTTTTCTTTCTTTACAGATCCTAAATAAAGTTTTCAGCTGGAAATGAAGTGAGTCAACTCAGAGAGATTTGCTCGGGAGGGAGTGTCAAGAATAAGCGAGCGGCATCACTCTGAAGTTGCTCCGCCATTCTGTGCTTATGTTTTGTTGGTTGCAGCGCTACGGCTCAACAGCGGTCATCGCCTTGATTACACAAAGCTGCCAGTTGAAAGCTAGCTTTCGCACATAGAGCCACGCTCCGTTACTAAGATCGATATATAGATATTTTGTACTTATTATTAAAAATTGTTCTCTTTTAATAAATATATCTCAACAATTCATTTATTTTAAAAAAATCAAATTGAATAAAAATAATAACTCTAAATCAAATTAATAGTGTATTCCTACCGGATCAGAATAATATATTTCTTTCCTGACCAGATATATTTTTACATTGTAAAGTATATCTTTATTATATTGTACTCCTAAATTATCTTTTCTTGACCTGGAGGTCATCCTGGCCACCTGGATATCATCTTCAGGGAGAGAATGATATTTTTTAATTTTCGATTGTAATACTAGATGTGCATATTAAGTATTCAGAAATATAAGTCACTTCCTGCAGATGATGTCCAAGTGTCAAAGATGATCTAGGTTGACGTAACATCATCTACGAAGAAGTACAGCTAATAATAAGATTCAATATTCAGAAATTTTAGTCACTTCCTGTAGACGATGTCCAAGTGCTTAAAGTAACCTCCAGGTCGGCATAACATCATCTACAGGTGAGTGCAGTTGGTATTATAATGGGAAATTAAGAAATATCAGTCACTTCTTGTAGATGATGTCCAGGTCTCTAAGGTGATCTCTAGGTTGACATAACGTCATCTACGAGAAAGTGCAGTTAGTATCATAATGAAAAATTTAGACAATCTAGTCACTGTAAGTATAGTTGACCTTCTGAAGCTAAAATAGCCTTCAGGTTAACGGAACATAATTTACGAAAATGTGCAGCTAATATTCAACTAGCATCAGAAAAATTAACCGCTGTGATACGTAAAATAAACGCACTTATTTAAAGGAATATTAATTAATAGTTGAAATTCAAATATCATTATAAAAATTGATTCTACTCATTAAAAATGAACATTTTAGGCATTTAAAAAATAACACTAATAATAATACCCGAAATATTGCTGTATGATGAAAACTTTTTGCATTTTAGGGTTAGGAAACACGCGCAGTCACATGTTCGCAAACGTCTCTCTCTCTTTCTTTTTCTTCTAATACATCTATGCGTATTTGGGCGTAAATGCCTCATTATAAATTTAAAAATGAATATTATGTGGCTAAATCAAACTAAATTTTAAAAGTTTAAACTATCTATTTATTATATCTTAATTTTAATTATCAAAACTAGAATATGTGTACGGATATATGTCAGTATACAAAAATATATATCTATTATTTCACTATCTTTCGATCAGTTTTTGATTATATTTATTAACCAAAAAAGACTAGTTAATAAATGATGGATGACCATTTTTAAATGGTCTATTTTCTACCAGGGAAGTTCGCGATCTAACTTACATGGTTTGAAAGGTTTTGAAATGCTCTCTCTACCTTTTCCAAGAAAATCAAGTTTATTTAATTTTTTTTTTTTTTTTTTGAAAAAATGCTTTTTCCGCTTTTTTAAAATATTTTTTAATTTTTCAAATTTTGTTTAAAAGAGTATCCAAATTGCTACTAAATGAGCGTCGAAACGTTTTTCTAGATAAAAAATTTATGAAAATAGAATCATTTTCATGAAATTTTGAAGCAATTTTACTTGGAATAAAATTTGAGACATGCACTTGAAAATGCATCTAAAAAATGTAATTTAAGTGCAATGAAAAAATAAGAAAATATGTGTCGGCTTATTTTGAGTGTAAAACAAGAGTTTGCAAGAATGATCTTAATCTGAGACAGGCTTGCGGTCGACCTGCCTGATTTAAGATGAATTTGGTCCAATAGATTTATGAATTTCGTTTTTTAAAGTCGGTTTTTTTCCTAAAGAATTTTTCATTAGTGTATTTTTTTAAGTTCGTTTTTAATAAAAATTTTTATTTTTCTACTCTTTAGTCAATCCTCTTATTGAAAAAGCATGGTACTTGTACAAATTTTTTTGCTACTTTTTTGGACACATCATCGTTTATATGAAAAAAGTTCCATTCAAATTGATCAATTCCTTTCAGAGTTATGCACGAATGGATAAATTTTTTTTTCTGTACAAACGAAGTAATTTTTTTCTTGAGCAATTTTTTCCTTGAGATGATTGACTCGTACTAAACGAGTATTAACCCAATACTTATAGAACACATATGAGATTTTTTTGGATACATCCTCTATCAGGAAAAAAAATTTTTTTGCACAAATGAAGTGATTTTTTATCGAATAATTTTCTCGAGTAATTTTTTTCTTAAGATAATTGGCTTATATTACCGGAGTATTGGCTTAATACTTATAGAACACGTATGTGACCTCTTTGTATACATCCTATATGAGATAAAAAAAAGTTTTTTGGAATCAGTCAATCTATTCAAGAGTTTTGCGCAAAAAAACATTAGCAAAACATATAGGTCGAATCGTATAACCTCCTCCTTTTTGAAGTCGGTTAAAAATAGGTAAATTAAAAATTTTAAATTAAATAATAAAGCTCAATAATAATAGTCAATTGGAAATCTCGGCAATGTACCGTTTACATGACTTATCTATCTCTAAATGTATTTTAAATACAATAAAATTATTTGAATCTAAAGAAGAATGTAAAAAATCATTTAATGATTAGTGATTTTAATATGAATATATTACAATCTAATATTCATATTTTAAATTTCCTAAATGAATTTTTAGAAAATGGTTGTTTCCCGGGTTTTAATTGTACGACTGGACCACACGACCTTGATATGGAAGGTGGAACATGTATTGACAATATTTTTATAAAAACCGAATCTATACGTACTAATTCAATCATTTTGAATATCCCAATCATTAATCATTTTCCACTTTTCTTGGAAATGATGAGATATATAAAAGATACAGATATAAAAAAAATTTTCAATGAATATCCTTATAATTTCGAAAAATTGGTTAATGTCGCAACTAATTCTGATTGGAATCAATATAAATATATTGAAGACCCAAACATAGCTATAAATCTTACTATAAAAGAAATTAATAATTGCCTGGAGAAATATAAGTACAAAAAACAAACTAAATTCAAATGGGCGAAGCCGAAATGTATCCTTTTAGTGGCCAAATCCGAGATGTAACCTTTGGGTGTGCGAAGTTGAGTAAGTACTTTTTAGTGAGCAAAATCATGGTTGGTACTTTTTACTGCGCTTGATTGAGTTGTGACCTTTTTTCTCTCACCCGACGTTATATAATGTGGTGTAATGTTACTCTGGATAGATAAATAAATTTTCGTAACATAGATATTTCTTGTTACAGTATATATATATATATATATATATATATATATATATATATATATATATATATATATATATATATATACATCGATACTATAAAAATGTTTCGTCGCCGCCATGTCAAGAATTCAGGTTAGCTAAATAAAGCTCAAGAAATAGTTAAAATAATCTAAATTCAAGGTAAAAATTAGCTAAAAACAAATGATTTTAGCTGAAAAATAGATAAATTTAGATGATTTTAAGTTAACAAGTAGTTAAAATAAACTAAATTTAATCTAAAGACAGCTGAAAAACGCTGCCAAATGCTTCGGCGCAATGCTTTCTCATAGAGCCCATTGAGTTAGAACAATTTGATTTTTTTTTTAATGTCATTTCAATATAAAAAGCATAATTTCTATTCAAGAAAAATTGAGAAAGTGATTAAGAAATAGGAAGAGAGAGATAGAGATGGATAAGAAGTGTGTAAAGATGAGGACCAATGTGAGATAGGACAGTCAGAAAGAAAGAAAGTAAGAAAAGAGTTAATGAAAGCGCTAAATCAGAAATCAGAAGAAGTGATGAAAGAGCTACGCTAACAAAATAATTTTTTTATAACTTGTTTCATAAAGACAAAAGCAAATAACTTGTGTTCAAATTTTAGAGCAAATATATCAAGTAGTTTACATAAAATAAAAGAAAAATGGAAAGTGAAAATTTTTTTCAAAATTTGAAAAACTTTCTAAAATTAAAACTACGCTTAGCAAATCGGTTTTCAGAAGTTATCCTACTTTTGGCAGTTGCAAATAATTTCTATGCAAATTTCAAAGCAAATTCATCAGGTGATTTACGTAAACAAAAAAAAAGAACGAAAAAATCAAAATTGTTCTTAATTTTTAAAAGGGTTTCAAAATTAAAACTACACTAAGAAAACTAATTATCAATAGCTTTCCGCCTACTTAGACAAAAGAGAATAGATAGTATGCGAAATTTGAAGCAAATTCATCGAGTACTTTTTAAGATCTAATTGGCTAAATAAATACAATATTTGTTTCAGAAATTTTTTTTTCAAAATCTTCAAAATGCTCAAAAATTAAAACCACGCTAAGAAAATCAATTTGTAAAAGTTTTTCTTCTTTTGGCAATCGCAAAGAATTTCCAAACGAATAGTTTGCATAAAGTACGAAATAGTACATTACGTAACTAGTGCGGGAAGTGGGTGATTCCTCGCTTCGCTAAATTTTCCGTGCGAGATTACCCATTTCTCGCACGTGTTACGTATATTATTTTTCCACACAAGGTGTGGGAAGTCCGATTAGTCTTTTACATAATATATGATTGTATTTTACAAATTAATAATAAAAAAAAGAATGATATCATTTTAAATTGAAATTCATATTACAAAAAAAAGAAATTTAATGTGTATTAGAGAATCGAGGATGTGATAGTAGAAACAAATATAATATTGTAAACTTTTTATTTGTTGAAAGAAAACGTAAGTTAAAGTACATTATTTGTTTGAAAAAATAAATGTAGGTATTTCTATCAAGGTTATTAGGTTGTAAGAATCAACAAATACATAGTTATTTGTTACTCTGATGGTTGTTAGAATTACTCGTACTAATCTTGAATCAGCTGGAAACTAAGAAATAATATTTAATATGGAGTAATCATTTTATATTTTATTTTATAATTCAAATTCAAAATTAAGAAATAAAATTTAGATTTAAAATTTATATTTTAATTAATATTAATATTTATAAATAGAATTTATATCCAAATATGTGATGATAATAAGAATTATATACTTACATGAATTTAATATGCATCCGGTGCATGGAAATCCACCACAGTTATTCGTTCTTTTCTATTCAGAGTATGTACTTCTTTCGAATGAGACTTACTAGGAGAGTGTCACACCTCCGGATCACGGATTTTGCTCAAACTTCGGGATAAGTTTTCAGATGATAAAATATGGAAAAAGCTAAAGTTATAGTCATAAATACTCAATATTTCCCTAGTTACAGGCAATTAAAGAAAATCACTAAAAAAGTTACTAGATTTTTAAACGCATATAGTTCTTTAGCGTCGATAGCTACAAGCTTGAAACTTTTTTTAAATTAAAACTGAGCTCAAATCCTTTCGAAACAGTAGTTACAGCATATCAAAATATTATTTTTCCCCAAAGTTAGAACGTAATAAGGATTGGACCTAATTTCAGCTTTTATTATTAATTAATGTTTTTAAAAGAAAAATCAGGCCCAATGTTTATCATGCTCTAACTTTGGGAAAAAATAATATTTTGACATGCTGTAACTACTAATTCGAAAGGATTTGAGCTCAGCTTTCATTTAAAAATAGTTTCAAGCTTGTAGCTATCAATGCTAAAGAACTATATGCGTTTAAAAATCTAGTAACTTTTTTAGTGATTTTCTTTAATTGCCTGTAACTAGGGAAATATTGAGTATTTATGACTATAACTTTAGCTTTTTTCATATTTTATCATCTAAAAACTTATCCCGAAGTTTAAGCAAAATCTGTGATCCGGAGGTTTGACACTCTCCTAGTTAGTTGATCACTCTACATTGAATCATCTTTTATCATTGGAAGTCCTGACCCACTCGACAGATACATTTCCAAGTTAAATGTCAAATTTTTCCATCATCTTGAGAAAGTTACATCAAGATCAGCACTATTTGGGGAAATCGAATCAAGTTATTTCTTAACAGCTTCAGACATAGATTCTTCTGTTACTTGTTCACATACTTCACTAAGTTGATAATTCATAACATTGAACGCTGATTGTGCAACTGGCTTTGGCAAATCCATTATAACACAAAAAGTAGATAAGCCAGCAAGTCCATGGCCAAGTGCACGAGCAGCAAGAGCACTACGTCTATTCACTTCACATGCATTATTCATAACACCCAATCTCTTGCTAGAGTTAATAAATGCTAATTCACCACAAGAATTACAAATCACATCAATTTTAAATCCTCGTTCTTGGAAAGAAGATTCAATAAATTGTATTTTATTATGGAACACATTACAGCATATAATTTTTTCAAACTTAGGAAATAGAATCTTGATATCAACAATTCTATTTTTTGCCCTAGAACTTGAAAATTCTGTTCTTTTCAGTTTAGAAAAAGAAGTAGAGGGTCTACTTCTCCAGGGATATGGTTAAGAAACTTAAAATGAAAATTTATGAAAATAATTATAATAATCGAACAATCCTTACCTAACAACACTTAGATGAATTATCAATAAAATAAAAGTATATAAAAAAAGAGAATTGAAAAAAATTTTTTTTATTTATTAAATTAATTGCATGTGGATAAAGAACCATTACAATGGTTTCCGGATGAACAATGTGACTACAAAATTGTCATGACGGTTTTACAGCTTATAGGTACAATAAATAAATATTAAACATGGTATATAATAGATATTTGAAGCATATGAAAACATTATTAAAAATACAAAGTAAGAGAATAATTACAGTTATAAAACTAAACCTCTTATTCTTAATGCTGTGGACATAAAATAATAGAAGTTAGCAATTTCTTTTTTTTCCTTGAAAGATAATAATATTATGTTGTGGAAATCTTTGTCCATTAAGTATTTCTATCTTAAATTAGTATACATTGGGCAGTCAACCAAGATGTGCTGAAGCGTTTCTTTAGCATTACGATTGCTTAAGAGGCGGTCGGGTCTATTCGCCGCTACATATAGGGTGGCGCTGCGGTCAGGTGAGAGAAATCTATTAAATATTTTTTATACAGCTATTTACAATTTTCTGAGACGACAATATACTTTTAATGTTGTCATTTCCTCTAGCCATCTATATGTAGAATAATTATTAATACTTATCTTGTTTGAAAAGTCTGAAATATTGTTATAAAGCGAAAAATGCAATGCAACGTAGGACCGATGTAAACATGCGTGCACCTTCCCTTAGTGCGACAGAGAGAGCAATACTAAAGAATGATGTATGCTAATGTTTACGTCGGCTCTACCTCGCGCCGCATTTTTCGCTTTATAACAATATTTTAGACTTTTCAAACAAAATTAATATTAATAATTATTCTACATATATATGGCTAGAGGAAATGACAAGATTAAAAGTATATTATTGTTTCAGTAAATTTTAAATTGCTATATAAAAAATATTTTATATTTTTCTCTCACCTGACCGCAGCGCCACCAAGCGGCAAATGGTTCCGACCGCCTCTTAATGCACAATTTTCTATTTCATTAATTTTAGTGTAAACATTATTACAGTGTAAACCGATGGTGTGCCTGCCTGCTAACCTTGATGCAGCTAAGGATCAAATGTAAGCAATAGGAATGTCGTATTAAGTAAATTTTGCCATTTTTTTCAATCTATCGAGAAATATATATTAAAACAATATTATTTAACAAAAAGAAACATTATTTTTAACATAGTTTACCATATGAAATATTAAATAAAAAATCGGTGTAATTTTAAATTTTGCCTGCGAAGTGAAAACACTTTTGATTGGTTGTTGTCGAGGGCGCTGTATGTGACGTCACTGGCTCAGTAATAAAGCGACTGCTTGTATTTGATAACAACGGTATCTCAATAGGCGTAAGTGATTTATTTTAGATTATTTGAATAAAAATTGAAAACATGCCAATAACGTTAGATGAAGGATTTGTAAAAGCAGATTCTGCAAATTTTCTGAAAGTTAATTGTTTTATGGTATGTGAATTGATAGTGTAAAATGAGCATCACAATGCTCCAGAAATTCCGCTGCGGTCAGGTAAGAGAAATCTATTAAATATTTTTTATACAGCTATTTACAATTTTCTGAGACGACAATATACTTTTAATGTTGTCATTTCCTCTAGCCATATATATGTAAAATAATTATTAAGAGGAGGTCACGTATCTCTGTCCTTTTCTAATCAAAGAATTGAGTTTTTTATAGAAACTAATAACTTTAGCAAAAAATGAAGAGAAAGCCGCATCTCGTAATAAAAAAAGCAATATTTTCTTTGATAAGAAAGAATTAATTTTATTGCTTCGTTTTCAAGAAAACCTTGAAAAACTTAAAACATAGAGGTTAGGGTGGACAATTTAGTTTTTCAAGGTTTTCTTGAAAACGAAGCGATAAAATTAATTTTTCCTTATCAAAGAAAATATTGCTTTTTTTGATACAAGATGCGGCTTTCTCTTCATTTTTTGAGAAAGTTATTAGTTTTTGTGAAAAAATCATTTCTTTGATTAGAAAAGAACAGAGATACGTGACTTCCTCTTAATACTTATCTTGTTTGAAAAATCTAAAATATTGTTATAAAGCGAAAAATTCGATGCAACGTAGTACCGATGTAAACATGCATGCACCTTCCTTTAGTGCGACAGAGAGAGCAATACTAAAGAATGATGTATACTAATGTTTACGTCGGCTCTACCTCTATAAGTATTAATAATTATTCTACATATATATGGCTAGAGGAAATGACAACATTAAAAGAGTTAGGCAAAAAGCTTATACTATAATATTAACAGCAAATGAAGAAAATGAAAAGATTCTTAGCGTAGAATATTTGTATTGTGCTGCATCAAAAGGTAAATATATATTTAGTTAGGATTACATAAAACTTTTGTGGCAGTCTAAGAAAATAATATGATATCATAGTATAAATAATTTTTCATGATAATAAAATTCAATAGTTTATCAATTAATTAAACAGCACTGGGTACTAATATTCTTGACAAAAAATTAAAATTTTATTAATTGAATATTAATAAACTTTATAATCCATATATATATATATATATATATATATATATATATATATATATATATATATGAGTAATGCTACTTTTCACCAAATTTCGTTGGGTGGGGTCCTGGGATTTTGACCAAATTATAGTATGTTGTTGTGCCTTATAAAAAAATGTTACGGTGAAAATTTCAGCCCTCTAGTAGCATTAGGACCAGAGCTATGATCCCTTCAATGTCAAAAAATGGTCCACTTTTGCCTTCTTTTTGAGAGCTTATATCTCGACTCCGTGTTAACCGATTTTAATTTACCAATTTTAATTTTTTTGTTATAATTTTCAGTATATTTTATGATTGTTTCATATTTTCAAATATTAATCTCCGTTTATGACAACCAAATTTGAACAAAAGAAATTTTAAAAAATTTCACAATCTTCAAATCGTTGCTTAAACCGAGCAAATCAACAGAATCACTTTTTAAAAGTTTTATTTTGAAGATATTTTCAAAACCTTTCGAATAAGCTCTGCTAAATTGAAATTGGCAGTAAGAAAGCCAAGATATAACTGTTTAAAAAATAAACATTTTGCAAAAATCGCGATTTTTACCATTTTTGGAGGTCTATGACTTTTTTCTACCAACTTAAATTTTCACAAAAATTTATTTCAAAGTAGTTATATGCATGTACAACAATTTCCTTATGGAAAATTTCTTGGCTCAGACCTTTGACACTCGCATCCAGATCATCGAAAATGCAATATTCTTCATTTTGAATAATTCAATACATTTACTACTTCTGACTTGAACTGATCCAATTTGGTAATACAAAACCTTTCATATATTACAAAAAATTAAAATCAATATCGAAATCCTGAATTCAAGCCCTATTAAAAGGCTTCAGGTATCATAGAAGCAGAGTTACAACCATTTTAAGATTTTTTAAATTTCTTAAGGAGAGTACCCGACCTTCGGAAAACGGATTTGGCTAAAACTGCAGAATACGATTTTTTGATGAAAAAAAATGAACCCGTTTTTTTTCTTTTCTTTGAATAGACCCTGTAGACGGAGGTATATAGACATTTTTTAAAAAATATAATAAAAAGGAGCATTTATAAGATCTTGAATAACCAAACAATTAAGACTCTTACAAAAAAATGTATTTTAAATAAAATGAGGTACAGATTGAGTGCTTTAATTTAAGCTTTGTTGCATTCAAAAAGCTTTTGTGATTCAAAAGTTACAGGCGATTAAAATATGCTAATAAAATAGCGTAAAAAATTGATGATATGTTACACGCTAAAAATATTAACAAATATGTAGTAATTTTCAATTAGGCACAGCTTTTGAACCATCCAAGATTTTTTAATACAGTATAGCATTTAATCTGTACTTTATTTTATTTTCAATACATTTTTTTGTAAAAGTCTTAGTTGTTTGGCTATTCAAGATCTTATAAATGCTCCTTTTTTTATATTTTTGAAAAAATGTTTATATCTCCGTCTATGGGGCCTATTTGAAGAAAAGAAAAAACACAGGTTCATTTTTGCTTTCTCATAGTAAAAGCATGGTATCGATAAAAAAAAATTTTTACTACTTTTTCATTAATTTGTACATATTTAGACTCAGGGAGTCAAAAAAAGTGGTTTCCAGAAAATGTCTGTACGTCAGTTAGATCTTGAAAACTACTCGGTGGATTTGCTTCAAATTTTGCATACGATTTATTTTTTTTTCCAACTAGGGAAGCTATTGGAAGTTGATTTTCTTTGCGTAGTTGTTTTTTAGAGCCATTTTAAGAATTTTAAAAAAATTTGGATTTTTTATTTTTTTTGTATTTTACGTAAACTACTCGAAGAATTCGCTTGAAAATTTGCATGGAAATTATTTTCGACTCCCAAAAGAAGAAAAACTTTTGAAAACTGATTTTCTTAGCGCACTTTTAATTTTAGAGCATTCTTAAAGTTCTTTAACAAATTTTTATTCTTTATTTTTTTTCTATTTTACGAAAACCATTCGATAGATTTGCTCCAAAATTCATTTATTTATGTATGCTAGTTATTCGCTACTGTCTGAAGAAAACAAGCTTTGGAAAACTAATTTTCTCAGAGCAGTTTAATCTAAGAGCATTTTGAAAATTTTCAAAAACATGTTTATTTTTCATTTATCTTTTATTTTGCGCAAACCATTCGATCGATTTGCTCCAAAATTTATATGCAAGTTATTAGCTACTGTCTGAAGAAAATAATCTTTTGAAAAATAATTTTCTTAGCGTAGTAACGGTTTTAGAAAATTTTAAAGAGTGTTACGGATTCTATATCCTATAAAATAAATAAGAATTAATATCAGCAATATACAAAGAATGCGACGAATACACGTTCCAACAAGTAAAGACAGAAAACGCCGACCGTCATACTAACAAGTTATAACCTGCCTGGAAACAACGAAAAGCGTCGAGCACCATAGCAAAAGAGCTGACCACCCAGCAACAGGTTAAGACCAGATCGAAAAGTCACTGACGGACTGATCAGCAAATTCCAATCAATAACGAATATTCTAGAAGGATAGGCACGTGGAAACAACGAATTTGACGAGTATAAATACAGCCGGACATCCCACGAGGAGTCAGTCAGTAGATCATCAATAGAGAGATGTAGGGAGAGTAAGCAACCAACCCTTAGCCACGAACGACGGGAGTACGCCCGATTGGAGCAAGCAGCAAGGAACGTATTAGGCGACGCAATAATATTAGGACATATCTCTCTCGACAAAAGTATTAATAAACTTATATTTCTATCATAATTACTGAGTATTTATTTAATTCTTTACGCAAACTGACTGCATGGAATTACCAAGATTAGTCGTGATACAAAAGATACCCACCATCTTATAATTAAATATAAATATACATATACCTAAAAACGTAACAAGAGTTTTCAAAAAATTTGTGAAGTATTTGATAGATTTGTTCTCAAATTTGCAGAGAAATTATTTGCGACTGCCAAAAGAAGGAAAATTTTCAAATTGATTTTTTCAGCGTAGTTTCAATTTTAGAGCATTTTGAAAATTTTGAAAAAGAAATTTTGAAAAATTTTGAAAAGAAAATGTTATTTATTTAGCCAATTATATCTCGAAAATTACTCGATGAAATTGCTTCAAATTTTGCATACTATCTATTATTTTGTATAAGTAAGCGGGAAGCTATCGAAAATTGGTTTTCATAATGTAGTTTTTTTTATACAGCTATATTAAAAATTTTTTAGAAATTTTTGATTTTTCATTTTATTTTTTGTATTTTACATAAATTACTTGATCAATTTGCTTTGAAATATGCATGCAAATTATTTGCAACTGCTAATAGAAGTATGACCTTTGAAAAGTAATTTCCTTAGCATAGTTTTAATTTTAAAAAAGTTTTTCAATTTTTTTAAAAAAATTTTCATTTTTTTTTATTGTAAGTAAACTATTTGATAGATTTGCTCTGAAATTTGTATACCAGTTATTTGCTACTGTCTTTGTAAAATAAGCTTTTGAAAAATAATTTTCATAGCGTTGCTCTTTGATCACTTCTTTTAATTTCTGATTTAACGCTTTTACTAACTATTTTCTTATTTCCTCACTTCCTCTCTGGCCTTTTATCTTAGGTTGATCCTCATTTGCACCCTATTTTCATCCATTCTTGTCTCTTTCTTCCTATTTTCTAATCACTTTCTCACATTAACTAATTTATTATTATTATTATTATTATCATCATTATCATTATCGTTATCGTTATCGTTATCGTTATCCTCATCCTCATCCTCATCCTCATCCTCATCCTCATCCTCATCCTCATCCTCATCCTCATCCTCATCCTCATCCTCATCCTCATCCTCATCCTCATCCTCATCCTCATCCTCATCCTCATCCTCATCCTCATCCTCATCCTCATCCTCATCCTCATCCTCATCCTCATCATCATCATCATCATCATCATCATCATCATCATCATCATCATCATCATCATCATCATCATCATCATCATCATCATCATCATCATCATCATCATCATCATCATCATCATCATCATCATCATCATCATCATCATCATCATCATCATCATCATCATCATCATCATCATCATCATCATCATCATCATCATCATCATCATCATCATCATCATCATCATCATCATCATCATCATCATCATCATCATCATCATCATCATCATCATCATCATCATCATCATCATCATCATCATCATCATCATCATCATCATCATCATCATCATCATCATCATCATCATCATCATCATCATCATCATCATCATCATCATCATCATCATCATCATCATCATCATCATCATCATCATCATCATCATCATCATCATCATCATCATCATCATCATCATCATCATCATCATCATCATCATCATCATCATCATCATCATCATCATCATCATCATCATCATCATCATCATCATCATCATCATCATCATCATCATCATCATCATCATCATCATCATCATCATCATCATCATCATCATCATCATCATCATCATCATCATCATCATCATCATCATCATCATCATCATCATCATCATCATCATCATCATCCTCATCATCATCCCTCATCCTCATCCTCATCCTCATCCTCATCCTCATCCTCCTCCTCCTCATCCTCATCATCATCATCATCATCATCATCATCATCATCATCATCATCATCATCATCATCATCATCATCATCATCATCATCATCATCATCATCATCATCATCATCATCATCATCATCATCATCATCATCATCATCATCATCATCATCATCATCATCATCATCATCATCATCATCATCATCATCATCATCATCATCATCATCATCATCATCATCATCATCATCATCATCATCATCATCATCTCTCATCATCATCATCATCATCATCATCATCATCATCATCATCATCATCATCATCATCATCATCATCATCATCATCATCATCATCATCATCATCATCATCATCATCATCATCATCATCATCATCATCATCATCATCATCATCATCATCATCATCATCATCATCATCATCATCATCATCATCATCATCATCATCATCATCATCATCATCATCATCATCATCATCATCATCATCATCATCATCATCATCATCATCATCATCATCATCATCATCATCATCATCATCATCATCATCATCATCATCATCATCATCATCATCATCATCATCATCATCATCATCATCATCATCATCATCATCATCATCATCATCATCATCATCATCATCATCATCATCATCATCATCATCATCATCATCATCATCATCATCATCATCATCATCATCATCATCATCATCATCATCATCATCATCATCATCATCATCATCATCATCATCATCATCATCATCATCATCATCATCATCATCATCATCATCATCATCATCATCATCATCATCATCATCATCATCATCATCATCATCATCATCATCATCATCATCATCATCATCATCATCATCATCATCATCATCATCATCATCATCATCATCATCATCATCATCATCATCATCATCATCATCATCATCATCATCATCATCATCATCATCATCATCATCATCATCTTACATTCGTATACGAAATTTGTAACAATACAATCATACAGTTTACAAAGAATAACTTAATAAATGACTAGGGTAAGTGTATGAGTTATCGTTCCTTTAAGAGGAGGTCGAGTATATCTGTCCTTTTCTAATCAAAGAATTGATTTTTTCACAAAAATTAATAATTGTAGCAAAAAATAAGAAGAGAGCCCCATCTCGTATAATAAAAAGCAAGATTCTCTTTTATGAGGAAAAATTATTTTTATCGCTTCGTTTTTAAGAAAACCTTGAAAAACTGAATTGTCCATCCTAACCTCTATTTTTTAAGTTTTTCAAGGTTCTCTTCAAAACGAATTGATAATAATAATTTTTTCTCATTAAAGAAAATCTTGCTTTTTATTATACGAGAGGGGGCTATCTCCTTATTTTTTGCTACAATTATTAGTTTTTGCAAAAAACTTAATTCTTTGATTAGAAAAGGACAGAGATATACGACCTGCTCTTAAGGTTAATGCAGGCACATTTCCGTCAATTAAACAAATCTTATTGTTTTTTAAAAGTTTTATGAACTGTTTATTTAAAGTAAAGCACATTATCTACGAATAAATCAAATTCCCTAAGTAAAAATTTAAAAACTATTAATTTGCTGATCGAATTTACAACGTTTATGCGATGTGCCAGTTTATCGTGTGTCGTCTGCTTACCATATAAATGCATACTTTTATTATCGTGCTTTGATTATTGACATCGCATGCTTTAACATAGGGCACGATAACCGGGGAGGGCACGTTAACTCCCACACTTACCCTACTTATAATAATCTAGACAAATTTTTTGTAAATTACTTTGAATTATCTAAGTTTAATTTTATAATTATTGGAATCGTAACTTCACCATCTATAAGAGAAACTGAAATCGTTACGCTTGACGAGTACATTTTATTCATCAGCAGCTTTATAAAAATAAGAATTTATAAAAATACGAATGATTAAAATAAAGTTAACATCAATTTAAAGGTATAAAAGCACCAATAACCGCACAAATAAGGTATTAAAAATAAATCAAATTATAAATTTACATCATTACATTAATATACTCGGGCGAATAATGGTCAAAGTATAATATCACATCAATTTTTAAGATTAATTTATTATTTGTAATAAACATTTTGAACAAAATTTTATGAAACAAAATTTAATTTTTATATTATAGAATTTTACTTAAATAAATTATACTTCACATAAAGTGTTAAAACTTACAAAAAAAGAAAAGAAAAAGAAATTTCGCTTTTTTAAATGTAAATTTTTAACGTTTAGAGTGCTTGGCCTCGCTTTTGGTACGTCAATGTTCAGAAATTCAAAGTGAGCCAGCCTGTAACTCTGTCGTTTCCCTTGGTCTCGGATTTCTGCATGAGAAATGCCGCAGAGTCAAAGAGAGCGTGCTCGCAGCTTTGCCGCTGTGCTTGGTTTCGGCTTTCTGCACGCACGATGCCAGAGAGTCGGAGCAAGCGTGCTCGCAACATAGTTGTGGCGCTCTGCTCGGATTAGCGTAATCGCTTACACAGAAAGTCGTAATTATTTACAGCGACATGGTTACGCATTCATATGTTACGATTTTCTGTAATCACTCGCTTCAAATGTTGTTCGCATGCAACCGCTCTATACACTTTTAGTTTTTAGAAATTCTTCCTTCGTAGATTTAGTAAAAGTGGAAACAGATGGAGGACTAATAAGTCGACAGTTCTTTTTTGTTAATGTGTTTTGGATTTGTTTGAATCCTCTGTCAGCCATTACACTACAGTTTTCTGGTAAAATATCCATCATTGAACTTTCTTCAAAAAGTACAATATCACTTATCCTGCCACCATATCCATTGATATAAAATTAATAAATCCATCAGGAGTACATGATATTAAATATTTTGAAGTATGGCACTTTTTATACTCTGACCAAGTCAAAGCTTGTGTTACTGGATCAGATGGTTTTTCTATTTAAATTTCAAAGACATCGATGATACTACATATATTAGAATAATGTGCTCGAAAAGCTATAGGTATACTTTTTTTATAAGACTCGGTCGTGGAAAAAATATAAATTTTTTTAAATAATGAGCAACAAAATCTATGGTACTATTGAATATTCTATTTGCTCGTTAAGGTATTCCAAATTGGTATGCTAATCTATTAAATGAATTGTTGGTTTTTATTTTCATTAAATTTAATTTGATGTTATCAGAACTACATTTAATGTTAGAACTTAATAAATCAATAATCCATAACCAATCATTATCCAATCCAATATATTGTTTTGTATGAATACCAATAAAATATTTTGTCAAGTTTAAAGCTGTATCTTTCATTTTTTTGTCTTTCTCTTTTTTCCCGAGAAAAATAATTGTTGAAAATAATAAGCTGGCTATCCGGGTGGATAATCGACTTAGATATCTAGGTGGATATGCACTTGGATTGAGTTGGATATCACTCTGATCTTCATTCACTTGGATGCAGCTAAAATCCATTCAGATATTTTTTACGAAAAGTAATAATTAGGAATTATATAAGCATCTATACAACATAAGAATAATAAAAATAAAATAAATTTGAAAATTTTAACTTAATCAAAATAATTTAGGAGGATTATTCTTTTGGTTATCCAGTTGGATTAATAAAAACGAAAAATTAAAAAGTACGCATTCCAGTAAATTATTTGATAAAATTATATAAAACATCAATATAAAGTACTATTTCATTTAGGTTCAAAATATCTAGTGGGATATCCAGGTAGATTATCCATTTGGATATTTATTTACATTGTGTTTTGGATATCCACTTGGATATCCAGGTGAATATTTTTGATTAAGAATGATAATCCGCGTTCTTATAGTAGTTAGTAATAATGTAAAGGAATCATTATTATAGATCATAGCTGAAAATCCAAGTAAATTATCCACTTCGATATCCAGGTGAATTATCCTCCTTAATTATTTTAATTTGAATAAAATTTTCAATTTTCTTTTATTTTTAGTATTTTTATATTATATAGATGCTTATAATGCCTAATTATTACTTTTCGTAAAAAATTGGATTTTAGCTGCATCCGGGTGAATGAAGATCAGAGTGATATCCAACTCGATCCACCTGGATATCCAAATGGATACTCCACTCCACCTAGAAATCCAGCTGCTTATTTTTAACAGAGGCATCACTATCAATTAATTGTATTTCGTAATCACTTGGTTCAGACAAGATTAAATTGCTTTTACCACTTGATAAGTTCTGATGATTTCTCGATGATTTCTGAGTTGGATGTTGATGTTGAGATTGCAGATTTTTCAAATAGAAATTTTATTAGTAAACACATTTTATCTGCTATATCAACCTTAGTATTAGCTTTCGCATCTGATACAGACGGCTTGCACAAAGCGAATTTATTTCTAGCATGAGGTTTAGTTAAATGATGTAAGGTTTGTATGCCAATGTTTTTTTTACTACTTTGCGATGCTATTACTGAAACTGAAATAATTTTTTTATCTGAACTTTTGTCATCTGTATTTGTTGAACATTCGCCAGAACTTAAAATTTTTTGTTCAGTAGTATTTACTGGCTCACAACACTCATTTTCACTTTGTTGCTTGGATATAGACGGAACAAGGAATGATTTATTTAAATACTGTGAATTTTCAACCGCAGACAAGTCATCGTGAAGAGTAAAAGAACTTCCCACACAGCATGGAAGATTGCTGCTAGGTTTTAGTAATGAAATTATCGTTATTCAAACCTTGCAGCAACCTTTCGTGCTGTGTGGGTTTCGCCATCATGTATCTGCACACAAAATACATAAATTAATTTATAAATATTATTTTTTACTTTGAATCAAGTATCCCCTCCTGAAAAAAATCGCGAAACTTATGATGCAAAATTTTCCGTCACTTTTTGTGTCACTTTTTGCGTCACTTTTTATATCACTTTTCGTGTCGCTTTATCGAGCCAAAAGTGACGCAACTTTTTGCGCAACTTTTACAAAAATATAGTATAAAATAATTTATAAATTTTTTTTTCAATTTTATTTTACATAATTTAAAAGATGTTAATATACAGAATTGAAAATATTTAGAGCATGATTTAATTGTCCACGTTTAAAGAATTAATTTGGAAAAAATCTCTCGAATAAATTGAAAATTCTTTATCTAAATTATCAAAGTAGTGTTAATAGTCCAATCAATAGAGCAAAAAAGGCTATTTTAGACATTAATTAGAGGCCTAATAAAACCTATATAAAGTTGTCAAAACATTTCCCCATATAAAATATAACAAAAGAAAAAAACGGTAGAAAATGCTCCAGGAGTCTGCAAAGTTGGCCAAAACAGCTTTTTCAATCCTCTGAAGCAACCTATGCATTTTAGGGAAAAAGTAATTAATAAAAGTATTAGGGAATAAAAAAACCTACAATTTGAGTACTGCCGCGATTATTTTCGTCGATTAGTTACTGCAAAAAAGCCAAAAAACCATCAAAAATGGCCATTTCTTGGATATCAATCATTTATTGCAGAAATAATTTTTTTAATATTTTCAAACTTTTAAAAGGAAGCCTTCATAAATACGAAAAGAAAGAGAGGTTGTAACAGCTAATTGGTTAATTTGTTGCTGAGATATTCGCTATTATTTACCCCAACACGTATAATGTTTATTGCTATAATTTTCATTTGGCTGAACATATTGAGATGCATAAAAGCTTAACCTCTTTATAAAAATTCAAATTTACATATTTTGTTAAGAGCAAATGAGAAAATTGAATTGCAATATTTTTTATAACACTTTAAAAAAGAGGGTGTTTTTTTATCAATAAATGAAGCTGGGGCTTTATTTATAACTTTTACGAATTTGCTATTTGAATATTCTTATAGCTCTATTCGAAACAAAAATTTAAAAAAAAATGAACTCTCTAAGGCCAATAGGAGCCGAGATAAGATTTTTTTTTCAAATCACAGCCACTTTGTTTATAATAATTAAAAAACGAATCAAGCGTCATATTTTAGTTAAAGACTTATATTTTAGAAATCTATGATTAGATTTTTAAAAACGCTACTCTTTATTATTAAAACTAGAATAATAATAATTAAGGATGCTTATCTTTGCGCGTGAGGAAAGTTAACAAAGGACCCCGTTCCAATAAAATTCGTAAAAATTAACCGCATCTCCGTAAATAATGGTCCAATTTTTAAGTTTTTTTTTTTTTAAATCTGGAGTACCTTGAAAAATTATCAATATTGGTGCAAATAGTTTTTCTAAATAGATAGATAGATAGATAGATAGATATTTTATTTATTTGTAATAGTTTACAAAAAGTGTGTAACAAAACAAAAATATAATATTTAATACATAGTAAGATACAGAAATGAGATAATGTAATTATTGCACTCATGATATCACAGTCGATTTCTTAAAACTAATAATACTACAAAAGTAAGTCACTTTTCAGAGTGATATCACAGATCATTACAATAATAAAATACACACACAATCATCAATAAAATAACAATAAACAAATATGTCGAATTAATATCTATCAGTCAAACTAGTAAAAACAAACTAAAAATAAAATATAATAAAATCAAACAAGTCAAATAGTCAAAAATAATAAAAAAAATAATGCATTCACTCTCAACCATGCGCTCATCATCCATACTATAAATACAGACACACCTTAAATCTATATACGGGACTACACATGATAATAAATTAACATAAAGGGACTATAAATATAACATAAAGAGAATATCCGTTACTCAAGGTCAAGTAGGTACCCCTTCACTGCCGTCTTGAACCTGCTGATAGATGGAAGATACTTGATTTCAGCAGGTAGGGAATTCCAAAAATGCACACCTTGGACTTGGAAGGAATTTCTTACAGTCTCAGTGCGCATAAAGGACACCGCAAGATCCTTAGTCTCTCCCCTAGTAGCCGCCCTAGGTACACATCTAGTGAAGAGACTTACTAGATGCTGCGGAGTATTCATGCGTACAATTTTGTACATAAGCACAGCCAAAAAATACTGTCTCCTCGAATCAGTGCGCAGCCAACCCAACGCGGTTCTATAAGGAGAGACATGATCACCCATTCTCAAACCCATTACATATCTCACACATGAATTTTGTAATCTCTGTATTCGTCTTCTCAACTCCTGAGAAGCATCGAGCAGAACTACCGAACAATAGTCAAGATGTGGAAACAGCAGGGCGGTTGCGAGCTATTTACGCAGAGTCTCCGTGGTGTACCGACGGAAAAACCGCAGGGCATACAAAACTCTATTAAACTTTTTTGTAATCATATCAACGTGCGGTACCCATGAAAGTTTAGGGTCAAGCACAACACCAAGACTCGTCACGGAGTCAGAGAAAGGTATACTAATGCCTCCCTCAACATCAATCGTACGTGACCCATCAGCATAAAAACAATTTACAAAACGACTATTGCCAAAGACGATCGCCTTGGTTTTATTAGAATTCAAAGTGAGAGAGACACCAGCAGCCCACTCCGACATCGCTTTGGCCGCCCTCTGTAGAGTGAGAATACCTTCTTTCGCATTCTCGCGAGGCACCTGCGTGTAAATTTGCAGGTCGTCTGCATAGAGTAGGTGCCCGACGCAACCAGAGTCAAGAGCGTCACGTACGTCATTTATGTAAAGACAAAACAACAGAGGCCCCAGTACCGAACCTTGTGGAACTCCAAGGTTGGTTGTCAGCCAACTCGATTCCTCGTTTAAATGCGTGGAAACCATTTATTTCCTTCCTGAAATATAGGAGTTAGTCCACAAGAGAGCAGCCCTGGAAAGCCCCATCGATCTAAGCCTAGTAAGTAACTTGAAGGGAGAGATCGTGTCGAATGCCTCACTGAAGTTAAAAAGTAAAAATAACGTGACGAGTTTTTTGTCTAGACCCGATCTTATGTCATCAGTTAATTTAAGAATAGCTGTTTGTGTCGAGCTGTGCTTTTTGAAGGCAGTCTGCATTGGGTCAAGTATTTTATTAGCAGTAATGTACTCCTGCAATTGGTCATGGGCGATCTTCTCAAGTACCTTTGAAAGAAAACATAAAATAGGAATAGGCCTGAAGTCTTTAGGCGATTTGGGTGCAGAGCACTTCTTTAATGGCACAATACGTGTCTGTTTCCAAAGGCCCGGGAAAACCCCCCGCGCAAAAGAGGAATTGAACAGAGTCACAAGAGGTTCACCAATAAATGGTCATGCTTTAAGTATCACACTTTGCGGAATGCCGTCTTCCCCACGAGCCTGCGATGAGAAGTGAGAAACTGCAAGAATAACATCGTTAATATTAATTGATTTAAAAGCGAAACCATTTTCGCTGCATTCAGAAAGAAACTTCTTGCGTTCCTCACCATCATCATGTGGCGAAACCGACATCCCAGCAAAGTGCGCATTAAGCTTATCCGGAGCAAATTCATTCAGATCCCCTTGGGGTCCGGATAAGAGTCCCAGCTCTCTCACCTCCTTCCAGACATTACCACTTGCAAGAGCCTCGAACAGTCTGTTATGATAATATTCACTTCTTGCACGCTCGATCTGCTTGTCCAACGGCTTACGTAAAATTAAAAATTCTGAAAAATATTTATTGTCGTTTGTCCGTTTGTATCGCCTATATGTGGCATCCCTCCTGCGCTGCATCTTTGACAACTCTCCATCCATTCATGGTGGCTTCTTTTTCGTACATTTAAATATTTTCACTGGTGCTAAATTTTCAATAGCAGCAGTGAGATTATCACAAATGCAGTCAAGTGCAGACTCAGGATCCACTATATCAGTTGTCAATTTGGACCAATCATAGCCGGCCAATTTTTCCAATAATAATTTTCCACTAATATTTTTATAATTTCGATACTTAATTGGTTCTTGAACTAAACTGCTAGCATTGTAGGCTATAGAAACTTCAATTAAACTGTGCCAACTATGAAAGTTCGCGGGTACGTTACGTGCGTCTAGTATAGTGTCATTGTCATCTACAATAATCAGGTCTATCTATGTGCGAGACGATGGGGTTATATGCATGGCACCGTGCTGGACCAACTAAAACGAAAGCTCAGCGGACAGTTTACTAAGAAACTTCGCATCACTGCTTTCTCGCAGGAGATCGGCATTCAGATCTCCCATTATAATCTTGAATGAAAAATCGGGAGTCAAACTGACTAACGTATCAATTAGATCAGAATCTTTTGTAAAGAAAATGACAGGAGGACGGTAAATGACGGAAACCAACACAGATTCAGAGTTGCCTCCTTTAACAGAACAAAAAATATATTCAGGCACTTCAGGATTACCACTGTCAGTTATAGTTGTGGTATTCGAAAAAGCTAATATCTCACATTTCAAACTATCTTTGACGTAAAGGGCGACCCCTCCTCCATGAAGGTTTCTATCCTGTCTAAAAATTTTATACCCCTTGACCTGAATGACGTCATCCGAGACAGTCGGACCCAGCCAGGTCTCAGCCACTCCAAACAGGTCATAAGAATGGTCATCACATAGAAGCTCACGCACCTGTCCAGTGTGAGCCCTTAAAGAAGTCACATTCAAAAAGCCCGCTCGCAGTGCACCCCTTCTCCCTTTTCGACTCACCGAGGAGATCTGGCTTAGTCATTGGGGAGAGAGTTCATTATTATTTAACTTACTTTTAATAACAGGACATTCATCATTAGGAGCTATCTTAACAACATTGTCAACCTTATTTAAACATCCACTAATCACACAAGATTTGTCAGCAATAAAATTTTTGTCTACAGTAACATTATTTGAACTAGTTAAAATTTGATCTATATCATCTTTAGTAGCAAATGTGTATGCTCTCTCCCCTCTCGCCCGTCTTGCCAGAAATCTACCACTTCTATGCCAAATAAATTTAATACCTTTAACCTTAGCATAATTCTTTAGATCTTTGAAATTTTTATATGTATCTTTTTGAAGATATTCATTAATAAAAACCTTATAATGGTTTTTTATGACAGACAGACTGGCAAAACGAGAAAGATCAATGTCTGCCGTTGAAAAACTCGTGATTTTTCTTTTTTCATTTAATATTTTTTTAACTGGACTGGCCTCGGAGAGTCTGACTAGCAGCGAGTGAGGACCCCCCGGACCGTCCCTGATCACGCCGCTTCCTTTAAATTCGTGTCAGTGTGTGAGACATTTTCACGCTCTTCTACACGCTCCTGCACACTGAGATCAGAGACGGTCTGCACCACGCATGCCAACCCCACTCCAAGTTCTGAAAAATTCTTGTCCACTCCATTAAATTCAGCTTGTATAGCAGATTGAAGGCTATTAATTTTAGAATTTAAATTTAAATCAGTCTTATCATACTTTTCAATTAGAGTGGACAATTTATTTTCCAAACTACTAAATATCCCCCTTAATTTAATATTTTCATCAAGCAGCCTTGCCTGCATTACCTCAAAATTTTTTATTACTTTGTCCTGATTGCTAAGTTTATCTAAGATGCCTCGCAAGCCATCATCAATACCCATTATGCTGCTCTCAACGCTCCGGATTCGATCGAAAGCGCCTAAGACTGAGTCAAGTTTAAGAGACAAATTTCCTTCAATTTCAGACGAAGCAGCTTGAGAAATGGAGATGTCAGTATTATTATTCAATTTTGCATTGTTATTTGTTAAATTTTTTGTTCTATCATTTTTAATATTGGCAGCGGGGGCAACATGCGCAGCGCCACTTTTACTATGCGCCGGTTGAATTAAATTATTATTATTTAAAATGTTACTTAAGCTAATCTTATTTTTCGCCGTGCCACTAGCCTTCTGAGGTTCCTTGGTTGTTGATTGCCCCTGTATGACGATAACCGGTGGTACTTGCGTGTCAATTCTCGATGGAGTCGACGTGCTTAGGGGCGACTTCTTCGCTGCCTTAAATAGGGTATAGTTAAGTTAAAACAACTGTAACTAATATGGACACCTTAAACGCAAATGATTGTTGTGGCTCACTAAATCAATATTTTTAGACGTGTTATATCTAATTTTGAAGCTAAAAGAAAGAACTTTAAAATGAGTTATCATTAGTTTCATTACAATCAATATTTAGGAAATGCGAGCGGATTTACGTAAATTTTGTAAATGAACTTACCTTATTATTCCTCGTAATTATTACATTTGGAACCTGGAGATAAGTTTAATTGAAATTTGTATTGTTTCTATATTTTAACTAATTATTATAATTAATTTTTAGTTTTAATAAATAGAAGAGTAATTATTAATGATTGCAAAAATCGTAATAGTAATAATAAAAATTGTTATCTCATTTTTTTTATTTTCTTTTTTTTTCATGCAAAAAAATTGTTTCATCATCAAATATATTTTTATTTTCTTTCTAAAATTAAACTTCAAAGTTTTTGATGTAAGAAACATTTTTAAAATAACACAGAAAAAATCGATAAACAAAGGGTAATCAGAAAATTTAAATTTGTATTTAAATAAACATCGAATTTCAGCAACAGCTTCTCATATATTATATAGATTAAAGTTATTATTTCTAGCAATTGTAATGGAGAGAGTTGCTCCAATGTTGAAGTAATCGAAATTGAAAACGACGCATGCGAAGGAAGCGATAATATAAATTGTAATATTTTTATAGAGGAAAACGAAAGCGAGCCAACCGCACAAAAAAAGAAAAATTAATATTTAATGAAAATATATTTTACAAGAAAATAAACATTATCCTTCTCCCAAAAATGTTATCCTTTTATATCATAATTTTTTCGATGTATATTAATATTTTATAATGAAATAAAAAATAAAAATAGTTCCGATTAAAAAGCAATTTTCATATCAATTTTTCTAATATATTTAGGAAATATTCCTTATATATGAAAATCGTAGTAGTTTAATTTTAGATAGAAAATAAAAATGTATTTCATGAAAAAAAATTTTTTTGCATGAAAAACAGAAAAGTAAAAAAGAAAACGAAATAACAATTTTCATTACTACTATTAACATTTTTGCAATTATTAATAATTATTTTCTTATTTATTGAAACTAAAAATTAATTATAATGATTAGTTAAAATATAGAAACAATAAAAAATTATAATTAAACTTGTCTCCAGGTTACAAATGTAATAATTACGAGAAATAATAAGGTAAGTTCATTTACAACATTTACGTAAATCCGCACGCATTTCGTAAATATTGATCGTAATAAAACTCATGATATTTTATTTCAAAGTTTTTTCTTTAAGCTTTAAAATGAGATATTACACGTATGAAAATATTGATTTAGTCAGCCACAACAATCATTTGCGTTTAAGGTGTCCGTCACGGTGCTCCTGAGCAAGTTTTAATAAAAGTTGTTTGTCATTACAAAATTCGAAAATTTATTGTTTCTATACTACTTCTAGATCAATTTAAGCTAAAAATAAAAAAAATCAGTTCAGCCCTTTTTTTTAAATAACAATTTTTAAAAAAAATGTTGAATAATTAATTTTATAATCTGTAAAAAACACATTTGTCAAAAACTAACTCAAATAATCACAAATATCTTATTTTAATACTATGAGTATAACTCTTAGAAATTAACAGTAAATTAAATATTCTTGACGAAATTTGAAAATTATATGTATATATTGTTATTTACCAAACTTATCTATATGTATACACTTCTGCTCATATGTTTTTGACCTTTTTCGATAAAAATTGTATGAATTTCAAAATATCATAGCTCTGCGAAAAATCAATGTGCTGAAATAGCCAGGATGGATTAAGAAAAGTCTGGAAGAACACTTGAAAATTGCATCGTTTTTATTTTAAAATATATTGTTTTAGTTGTTTATAAGAATTAAAAGACTAAACAAATTTTAAAATTTTGACCTGTTTTTAATATGTTGCCATTTGAAAAAAAAAAATTTTTTCTCTACTATTAACGTCTACGATTTTTTATTAATTAACTATTAGCTAATTCGTAAAAAATAGATACATTTTGTAAATCCTGCATATCTTCATTTTTTACTTTAGAAAAAAATGTTACAGGAGAAAAGGCGTCTTTTTTAGTTATGAATATGTATATAAAGTTTAAAAAACTTATATAAAAAAAAATTTTTTTGTGACTTCTTTATTTTTTTTAAATTTAGCTAACTGAAATTTTTGCAAAGAAATTTTTTTTAAAATAAGTTGTTTAAACTTTGTATACATTTTCGTTTCACTAATAATACGCCTTTTCTTCTGTAATATTTTATTCTAAAGTAAAAAATAGAGATATGCAGGAGTTAAAAAATGTATCTATTTTTTACGAATTAGCTAATGACTAATTAATAAAAAATTGTAGACGTTAATAGTAAAAAAATTTTTTTTTCAAATGGCAAAATATTAAAAATAGGTCAAAATTTTAAAATTTGTTTAGTTTTTAATTCTTATAAACAACAAAAACAATATATTTTGAATTAAAAAAGATGCCATTTTTGAGTGTTCTTCCAGACCTTTCTAAATCCAACCTGGCTATTTTTGTACGTTGATTTTTCGCAGAGCTATGATATTTTGAAATTCATACAATTTTTATCGAAAAAGGTCAAAAACATATGTGCGCGAGTGTATAAATATAGATAAGTTTGGTAAATAACAATATAAACATATAATTTTCAAATTTCGTCAAGAATATTTAGTTTACTGTTAATTTCTAAGAGTTATACTCATAGTATTAAAATAAGATATTAGTGATTATTTGAGTTAGTTTTTGACAAACGTCTTTTTTACAGATTATAAAATTAATTATTCAACATTTTTTAAAAAAATTGTTATTTAAAAAAAAGCGCTAAACTGATTTTTTTTATTTTTAGCTTAAATTGATCTAGAAGTAGTATAGAAACAATAAATTTTCGAATTTTGTAATGACAAACAACTTTTATTAAAACTTGCTCAGGAGCACCGTGCCGTATTGGGTACAGTCGTTTTAACTTAAATACATTCTATTTTGAAAAACTATTTGCACCAATATTGATAATTTTTCAAGGTACCCCAGATTAAGAAAAAACTTAAAAATTGGTCCATTATTTACGGAGATACGGTTAATTTTTACGAATTTTATTGGAACGGGGTCCTTCGTTAACTTTCCTCACGCGCAAAGATAAACATCCCCACCACGACTCCGACTTAGACGTTATTATTTGTATGTTATTATTATTTTAGTTTTAATAATAAAGAGTAGCATTTTCAAAAATCTAATCATAGATTTTTAAAATATAAGTCTTTAACTAAAATATGACGCGTGATTCGTTTTTTAATTATTATAAACAAAGTGGCTGTGATTGTTTTCGTAGCCACTATCAATATATACATGCACATGTATACAAATACACACACATACACGGCTACACACATACACATTCTATCACAAAAAATTGAACTTCTTTATTTTCAATAATGTTTTTATTTTATTAACACTCCTTTAATAATTTAGATGAAGAATTTTCAATTTATTTCAAATATTTTTTCCAAATTGATTCTTTAAACGTAGACAATTAAATCATGCTCTAAATATTTTCGATTCTGTATTTTAACATCTTTTAAATTATGTAAAATAAAAGAAAAATTTATAATTTATTTGATGCTATATTTTTGCAAAAGTTGCGCAAAAAGTTGCGTCACTTTTGGCTCGATAAAGCGACACGAAAAGTGGTATAAAAAGTGACGCAAAAAGTGACTCAAAAAGTGACGCGAAATATTGCATCATAAGTTCCGTGATCATTTTCAGGAGGGTTTGCTTATAAATTCTTATTCATATACATTTGTATAGTATAAATAACTTACAATATTTGTAGCTGTTGAAACATTTGTCAGTTCTTCTCTTTCTTTACTCAAGCTTACATCTTGTGGAATTTTTTATGTACTTGGTATGTTTTCCTATAAAAATTAATTGTATTAATAAACATGTGAGTGAAATAAGTGTTACTTATGTAAATACTCACAAATTTGTCAAATCAATAAATTTTTTTTTAGTAACTGTAGCAGCAGAGTGAGCCCTTTAAACTTTGCTTTCAATTTCTTTATCCAACGATTCTAATAAAATTTCAACAATCAATCTTTTTCAATTTAATTTTTCAAAAGTCGGCCTATTTAACTCATCTGATTTGTTCCTTCGATTTTGACAAATAAATATGTGAGGTAATGCACCTTTTTTTCTATTCTAATGGAGTTCCTGTAAAAGAATGTTTTATATAATTATCTCTATCTGCCTTTAACTAAAAAAAATATTAAAGATATTTAGTACATAATATTATGTAATAATTTTATAATAATTTAAATCTTGGAAATCAAATATAAGGTTATGTTATACTTTTTGAATTTTATTTATTTAATAATAATATTTCAAACTCAATCATTGATTTTTTAAATTTGAAATATTAAAATAAAAATACTCACATCAAAATAATCTTCACAACAATAATATCTGGATTTATTCGGAGTATCAGATCGCAGAGCTACTTTGAACCATTTAGATGGATCAAAATGATTGAGAAAAATAATTAGATTCTTATGACTATTTCATCAATAATACTGAATTTATTTGTTGCTAAGATGTTGAACCAACAATAAATACAAGGCGACGTTTCGATCGCTTTGGGAAAGAAACTTCCCCGTTCCACTTCACGCTATAATTTTTACAAAAATATATATTAAGATAGCTTTATAATAACATCAATAAAATAAGATAAATATAAAAAATGTCGCTATAACATCGAGAATAAATATAACTCACCCTTACATGGCAAACGTCAAAGTTACAATGAGTAAAAATATAAGCTAATGCGAAATACAATTATATACATGGCCATTAGATATAACTATAGAACAAATACATATAATTTTTACAATTGTTTGAAAATAAATATTTTTCATTTGCGCTTTATATGCTCTATGAATTGCTTATAACAAATTTTTAGTTTCAATGTATCACATTGTCTATTTATATTGGAATTGTGTGAATGAATGGAAACCACTTCAGAAAATAACCTTTTTTGAAAGTTATTTTCCACGTCTAAAATCTTTACATTAGAGAAGTCAAATTTATGATTCGTTTCAGTAATATGTTCAGCTAAGGCTGATTTTTCATTAATAATTTTGCAAACTCTTTCATGTTCATAAATACGTCTTTCTAATTCTCTAGAAGTTTGGCCAACATAAACAGATTCACAGTTACTACAGTTTATTTTATAAACAACATTATTTTTGTTTAATGACAATGTCTCATCCTTACCTAATTTAATAAACCTTGAAAATTTACAAATTTGGTAATAAATTGTAAAGGATAGTTATTTTGAGTGAGACATTTTTTGATTAAATTTAAATTGCTTTTGTGGAAAGAATGATGTGACAATTTAACACTATAGTCAACTAAAGAAAAGACAATGCCAACTTTTTGATTAAGAAGGTGATGAAAATGGAAATTTAAATAACGACCTGAAAAGGAAGGCTTTCTGTACCAATTAGTTAAAATACTATTGTCTTGTTGGACAATCAATTCTAAATCCAAAAAGTTTATTTTATTATTGTTACAAAGTTCAACTGTGAATTGGACATCACTATTGTAACTGTTAAAAATTTTTTTGTGAATTCAATTTTATTATTAGGTATACACATGATGATGACATCTATATATCTAAAATAGAAAGGTACCTCAAAATCTAATTTCTTTAAGCATTCACATTCCAAGATTTGCATGACTAAATCACATAAGATAGGGTTAACTGGACTATCCATTGCTGTACCAAATATCTGTTTGTAAATTACATTATTAAATTTAAAATAAGTTGAGTTAAGAATCAAGCTTACGCCACTGCAAAATTCTTCACAAGAAAGGTTAATTCTGTCCTTTCTTGTCCAAGCTGCGTCGCGAGAAAGTTTTCTCATCGAAAACCATCGCCACCGTCCAGCTAGTTAAGGGGAGGAAGCAAAGCAATTAGCCGCTTTATTCAGGAGTATTAAGAGTCAGCCATATAGCTTTATCCTTGTCTAATCTAAATTTTCGTTATAATTGATAAATTAAATATTTTATGGAAATGTAGGGGCTGAGCGCTATAGAGCAAAAAACGAGCAAAGGATTCTATTCTATGAAAAAATATAAAATTTTGATTATTTTTCGAGTATAGTCCGAAACGAAAAAAAAACAGTTGAACTTGTCTTCATTTTTTCCGCTAACAATAAGCACATAGGTACAATCCATATGCAATTAGACCTAGAGTTTAAAAATAAACGATTCGCTTGGACATTCATCGTGGCAGATGTGCCATATGCGATTTTAGGCAGTGATATGCTCAAACAGTGCCATCTACTACCAGATCTTACGAAAAGAAGACTCGTGGATGGTAAGACGCAGGAGTCCATAAAAGAGTTCCACAAAATCGCTACTTTAGTTTAAGTATCGATCGTGGACCTGGGCAATAAATACGCTGAATTATTAAGCCAGTATCCTTCAACGCTTGGTATAGAAGATCTCTCGCGTATCACTGTATTAAGACGACGGACCCTCCCATTGCACAAAGGCCACGAAGACTTTCACCAGAGAAGCTTAAGGCCGCCAAGACGGCATTTGAGAAATGAGTCAATGAGGGAATTTGTAGACCTTTGAAAAGTCCGTGGGCTACACCCATCCATATGGTACCCAAGAAGGATGGTATCTCTAACAGATATCCCTTGCTGCATTCATATGACTTTACAAGTAATTTGTATAACAAAAGTATATTCTTCGACGTGCCTAAAACTGCAGTCGTTACGCCTTTCGGCCTTTTTAAATATCTTATGACGTTTGGGTTCAGAAATGCCACTCAAATTTTCCAAAGGTACGATGATATTCTTGTTGCATCTTCATCACCACAGAAGCACGAGAAACATCTGAAGACCGTATTCGAAAAGCTCGTCAAGTTTCACTTACGTCTTAACGTGGATAAATGCAAGCTTGACGTGTTGGAGTTATATTCCTTGGACATCAGGTGAGCGGAGAAGGGTTGCGCCCAGACCCAAGTAAGGTTAAAGCTACAGTAGGATTCCCAAAGCCAGAAACTAAAGATAATATCCGCAGGTGTCTCGGCATGATAAACTTTTATAGAAAATGTTTACCGCATGCAGCTGAAACGCAACGTCTTTTGAATACACTAATCAGTGATATTAAAAATTTCGAGATGGGTGCATCACTAGAACAGTTAGTAAACGATTCGTGGCAACCATTAGCGTTTTTTTCTAAAAAATTTGCTCCTGCGCAAAGAAATTATTATGTTCTCAATAAGGAACTACCGGACATATACGAATCGCCTAAATATTTCAGATATTATCTTGAAGGCCGTAAGTTTAAGATCCATACCGACCATAAACCGCTCATATATACACTTGCGCAGAATGCAGAAGATTGCCCCACAATGCGTAGTAGCCAGACGCTCGTTTCACTCATGTTCATGTAGATCTTGTGGGCTTACCACCATCATGTAAAGGATACAGGTATATTCTATCGATGAAAGACAGATTTTCAAGGTGGCCAGAGGCGGGTCCGTTGTAGGATATATCCGCTTCCACAGTTGCACGCGCTTTTTATGATAATTGGGTGGCGAGATCTGGCGCATCGGTGATTATAACAAGTGACCAAGGAAGGCAATTTGAGGCACGGTTATTTGAGCAACTTTCGAATTATATATTATGACGTAATCATTGATCAACTTAACGAAAGTATCATATCAGCTGCTAACGTAGCCATCGCCCAAAAACAATTAAACCAAAAGAAAAGTATAAACTTGTCTTATATTCAATACAAACCGGTTAACTAATGTAAGTGGTAGAGTAGCCATTCATATTAAAAACAACACACATGCCTAAGTTTTTAATGTAATTGTATAGAATTGGTAAAACATCAGCCAAGAAACATTAAAAAAATTTAAAAAAGCCTTTAATGAATACAAGAAATATAAAACTATTGAAAAAAAAATTGGGTTCAATAAATACAGAACTGTATGTAGAAGAACCTTCGAAAAAGCAAAATGTAAATGTTGGTTAGAATTTGTAAGCACGTTAAATCTACACACGCCTCCTTCCATAATTTGGCAAAAAATACAGAGAATTGAAGGTAAGCGAAAATCAACGACAATCAACAACATCCTAGATCAAAATGATAAAATTATATCAAATTTGCAAGAAATACCTAATTTACTGGCTTTAACCTTCTCAAAAAATTTCTGCGTTATTAACTACGACTCCCAGTTTTTATTTCTACAAAATATTCCAGGCATTTTGTCACGGCCCAATGTTGAATTTGCGAAAATTGATACCTGGATTAAAAAATATGAGTGTATAGGGAATAAAATTTAAAATGGAGTTCCTGTTTCATTAAACACGATCCAAAGTGGCGAACATAACGTAAAAAATTCACAAAGTAGCAAAAACGGCTTTTTTTAATATAACTAAAAAACTATAGCTCCGATCAAAAAAAGTTAAATGAGAAAGTTGTAGGCTTTAAAACGACCTATCTTCTTTGTTTCATTATGAATATCAATAGTATCAATAGTTTTTGAGATATATTAAAAAAACCGTTAAAAATCGGGTATTCTGTAACTTGGTTATATTAATGCTCTCGCATTTGTTATTAACAGTAAAGATAACTCTTGACGAGTAAAAAACAATCTTTTTGAAACATTAATAGTAAATTACGTAACGGATAAGGAAAGGCTTTATTTACGAAACGAGAAGTTTACGGCCTGAGCCGAAGGTGAGGGTCGTAACGAGTTTCGTAAAAAAGCCTTTCCATACTAGTTGCGTAGTTTTTTTTTCTCTATGAGAGCCGAAAAAGAGCAACAAAGTTGCGATTTTAGGGTTAAAATGGCGAAAAAATTATGAATTAGTTTTCGAGAAATATCGATTTTTCGAGAAAAAGATGCCTTTAAAAATTGGTCAAGTGTTCTCGAATAATGATCTTACGGCAATGATTCAGGGTTCATTTTCTTCCTTAAGAGTTGTAGTAGCAAGTTATTAAAAAATATGTACGATTTTATCAATGTAAGAGGCTAAATAATAAATTTTAAAAGATTGAATTTTTTTTAACATTTTTTTAAAAATAATTTTTGTATTATTTGTTTTATGAACATAACAGTTGAAATATTGAATTGCTATCATTTTTTTACAAATTTAAAAAAAAACGTTCATCTACGACCTTCTGGACCTGAGATAATTTTTTTTTTCAAAAAAATATAGAGGGCGTAATTATCAGTCTACAGCGATGAAATTAATAGAGGTTACTATTCAATACTTATATTTAAAAAAAAATTGTAAGGTATGATTCAGTCATTTTTAATATAAGTAATTAAGTAATTAAGTGAAGCTTCGTCGTGCGTATGAAACGGTCAGCGGAGTAGGGAAAGCGGCGTGCATTCGTATTGCTCTCAAAACTGCTTCCGTGTGTTAAAAATCGCTCGAAATTTGTCCACAACGAATTTTGAAAACTTCCACACATTAAGACCCTTCGCTTGGCGTCGCTGGAGTTATTATACCTGTATCCAAATTATACCTCCATATTGTCCTTGAACGAAAGAAAGAATAGGGACCAGATAAAGAAATTGGCTTAACCGAAATACAGTGCACAGAGCAATTCTTTGGAGCAGAGAAGATCATAAGCAGCGCAACATAGTACGTTAACTCCATTTACAATCATCTATAATTGAAATTTATTTGTTGTCTTGGAATATTTGACTGTATAATAATTAATGTTAAATCGGAAACGATTGTTTAATTCAAGTGACAAGTGACTTCTTTACTTGTAGGTTAGTTATTATTTTTCAAGCTCTTATTTATTGTTTTACTAAGCTGAGAAAAAATAATTAAGAGGAGGTCACGTATCTCCGTCCTTTTCTAATTGAAGAATTAATTTTTAGCAAGCAACTAATAACTTCAGTAAAAAATGAAAAGAAAGCCGCATCTCAGATCAAAAAAAGCAAAATTTTCTTTGATAAGAAAGAATTAATTTTATTGCTTCGTTTTCAAGAAAAGCTTGAAAAACCAAATTGTTTACCCTAACCTCTATGTTTAAAGTTTTTCAAGGTTTTCTTAAAAACGAAGCGATAAAATTAATTCTTTCTCATCAATGAAAATATTGCTTTTTTGATACGAAATGCGGCTTTCTCTTCATTTTTTGATAAAATTATTAGTTTTTGTAAAAAAATCAATTCTTTGATTAGAAAAGGACAGAAATACTCGAATTAATTATTTTATCAATTTATTGATATATCATTTGTTGATTATTGCCAACAATGTATTGTTGAGTGCATTATATTATTATAATATAAGTATTATATATGTATATTAAAGTTTAAGAATGTGTACGAATCACTGTCAACAATATGTTTTTGACAGTATATTATTGTGATAATTTCATTATTTCATATGTACATTAAATTGAATATATATTTATATTGATCAAACAAACCTAATAATATCCGAGTTAGATTGACATTATAGTAGCCTACGCTAAAGGCTCAAGGCGCATGCTCCGCATATGTTACTTATATACGGCTTTTCACTACTATTAATTGGGTAAGTTAATGAAAAGTTAATCAAAATCATTGTCAATAATGGATGATAAACCATTTAATTCGTTTATTATTGTCTATATTTTTAAAGAAAAAATATTATTCTGTATAAAAAATTTTATTTTAAAAACAATATTGATTTTTGCACTTGCGTATAAGAAAAGTACTATTTCTCACAGGAATTTAAGAGGAAATTTTTTTACAGATAAGCGTACAATGGCAGATACTAAAAGTGAAGTTTGTATTATCTGCGATAAGCAAACTGATAAAGATAATCTTTGGCTCGGCAAAAAGGCAATCGATACTCTTATAAATGCGAGTAAAGCAATTGGAGATGGAAAAAAATTAAAAAATTAATCTTATTTAGGATTATGTGCATCTTATTGTGAAACGTTACTATTCAAATCGTGTATAGTAAATGATCCAGAAAAATTTAAAATTTTAGACAATGGCTTTATACAGTTTTCTTTTGATAACGCGGACCATAATACAAATACAATTGATGGTTCAACGGAGAAATTCCTGCTAAAAAAAATATAATATATTCATATAAATAAATTATTTTATTTATCCAAATATGTTGAATTTATTTTATTTTGTACATTAAATGAATCATTTCTAATTATAAAAATTGTTATAGAAAGATATATGTTAATATTACTAATTTAAGAAACAAAATATATATCAAATATCCAATTTTGTCTTATTAATGAATATATATTTATTTAACAATAAAAGTAGAAAAAAATGCGACTTAAACAGAAATAAAATTTCTACTACTTGGCTTTTAAATAAAAAATCATTACAATATTCACGTTTGTTTTATCAACCTACCCTAAATTAACCATAAGATGTATAGAGATAATTAAAATTTAGCGAGCACGAGCGGAATCAGTATTCAGAGCGAATGCACGCCGCTTTCCCTATTCCACTGCCCGTTCCATACGCGCCACGAAACTTCGCTTAATTACTAATACTAAAAATAACTGAATCATACTTTCTTTTTTTTCAAATATAAGTATCGAATAATAACCTCTGTCAAGAGGACGCTGGATCTCTTTATCTTTTTCTAATTGGAAAATGTAGATTTTTGGAAAAATTAGTGATTATTGATAGAAATTAAGTCACTTATAACTTGTACAGTAAAAAAAAATATTTTTTCTGATGAGGACAAATTAATTTTGATGCTTGGTTTTCAAAAAAAGTTTAACATTCTTGAAAATCATATTCTTTTGCCCAACTTATAATTTTGTAAGTATGTCAAACTTTTCTTGAAAACAAAGCATCAAAATTGATTTGTCCTCATTAGAAAAAATATTGCTTTTTACTGTACAAGTTACGTAAAAATCTTAAATTCTATCAATAATTACTATTTTTTTCAAAAACCAATATTTTTCAATTAGAAAAAGATAGAAAGATCCAACATCCTCTTAATTTTATCGCTTTGGACTGATAATAACGCCCTCTATATTTTTTTGAAAAAAAAAAAATTATCTTGGGTCCAGGAGGTCGTAGATGAACGTTTTTTTTTTAATTTTCTAAAAAAAATGATAGCTATTCAATATTTCAACTTTTATGTTTATAAAATAAATTATACAAAAATTATTTTAAAAAAACATGCTAAAAAATATTCAATTTTTTAAAATTTATTATTTAGCTCTTTAATTGATAAAATCTGACACATTTTTTAATAACTTGTTACTACAACTCAAGGGAGAAAATGAACCCCGAATTATTGCTGTAAGATCGTTATTCGAAAACACTTAGATATTTCAGGAAAGAAGTTGAAATGAGAAGTTTTCAGGAAAGAAGTCGAAATCAAAATGTAATAAATGTAACATTAGTGATATCTCACATCCAAGATCCTTCAAAGCTTAAAGTAAATCTTCAACAAATTTCTTGTAGTCTTTACTTTTATTATCATCTAAAAAGTTTAAGATAACAACCTTAAAAGCTTTCCAAGCCTTTAACTCCTTAACATTGAGCTTGGTTTCAAAGGTTTGATCCTTGATAAGTTTTTTAATATCTGAGCCAATAAACACTTCTTCTTTGATATTTTCTTTGCTTAAATGAGGAAATTTATTTTTCAAATACAGAATACTAGAACGATTTTGATCCATAGTTTTAACATGAGCTTTCATAATCCCCATCTTCACATGCAGAGGAGGTAGAATGATCTTTTTTTCTACTTATGGGATACTTTGCACATTATACTGACCAACTTTGTCAGTTTTACCAATTTTTTTTGGTAAAATGAGAATCTTTATCACGACTATCCCATTTACACAAATGACAGATGTATTTAGTATACCTCCCTTGCAAACCTCTAGCAAACGCTACTACCTTATCTGAACAAATTAAACACTTATACTTACTTTAGCTAACTTTTTTCAAAAGAAACTTGATATTTTTATAGAAATCTTTATGAATTTTAGAGTATTCATTAAGTATTGGGAGGTATCTATTCCCTATATGCAATAAAACTGCTTTTTAGCTAAACTTGAAAAAGTGAAAAAAAGTCTTCAATATTTCGTATCATGCTTTAGATTCAATTTTAGCATGAGGTATTTAATATCATAGCAATAATATCAATTTTTGTTGGATAGACAGATAGATATATATTTATTTTGTAACAGTTTACAAAAAGTGTGTAATACAAAAAATAATATATAATACATAATAAAATACAAAAAAGATAATACTGCAACGTTACGTGTAAATATTGCACTCATGATATCACAGTCGATTTCTTAAAACTAATAATACTACATAAGTAAGTCACTTTTCAGAGTGATATCACAGATCATTACAATAATAAAATACACACATAAACATTAATAAAAATAAAAACAAAAATAAAAAAATCTGTCGATTTAATATCTATCAGTCAAAACAATAAAAATTAAAATAAAATATAATAAAAAATAATAAAATAAAATAAAAATCAAAAAGTAAAAAGTAACACATTCACTCTGAACCATGCGCTCATCAACCATACTATAAATACAAACACACCTTAAAGCTATATACGGGACTACACATAATAAATTAATATAAAGAGAGTATATATTATTCAAGGTCAAGCAAGTACTCCCTTACTGCCGTCTTAAACCTGCTGAGAGATGGAAGATACTTAATTTCAGCAGGTAGGGATTTCCAAAAATGCACACCTTGAACTTGGAAGAAATTCCTTCCAGTCTCAGTGCGCATAATGGGCACTGCTAGATCTTTTGCCTCTCCCCTAGTAGCCACCCTGGGTATACATTTAGTAAAGAGACTCACTAGCTGCTCTGGAGTATTCATGCGCACGATTTTGTACATAAGTACAGCCAAAAAATACTGTCTCTTCGAAGCCAACCCAACGCGGTTCCATAAGGAGAGACATGATCACCCATTCTTAAACCCATTACATATCTCACACATGCATTTTGTAGTCTCTGTATTCGTCTTCTCAACCCCTAAAAAGCATTGAGCAAAACCACTGAACAATAATCAAGATGTGGGAACAGCAGGGCGATTGCAAGCTGTTTACGCAGAGTCTCCATGGTATACTGACGGAAAAACCGCAGGGCATATAAAACTCTATTGAACTTTTTGGAATCATATCAATGTGTGGTTCCCAAGAGAGTTTAGGGTCAAGTACAACACCAAGACTCACTTGGTGTTGTGCTTGACTCAAATTTTTTGAAACCAAAACTTTGTTAATGGTTTCAAAAAATTTCAATCAGCTAATCTTGATGCTAGGAGTTTTATTTTGCTTTTTCCAGTTCTAAAACACTTGTTAGTTTACCTAATCTTTGCTGATTCAGAAAGACTTGTTTATCTTCATCGAATAAGTCAGATTCATTTTCTACGACATCTTGTATCATCTTGTTAACCACATTAACGCCATCATCTGATGATCGTTCAAATATTTTGCTTGGAGGGATTGAAACTTGATGATCTTCATCATTTGGAGTTGGCCTTGAAACTGAACTACATATAGGGTATTTAGAATTGTTCTCTTCAATAAAACCAACAATTAAGGCATTATAAAAGTAACAGTCAAAATATGATCTCATTGTTCTCTTTAAATCATTGGTGTCGCAAACCATATTACTTTGCCTATACCTTTGAGCCAGGATAGCTATCTTGTTCTACAGTTCTGACAACGGAAATTGGATACATATTTGTGATCTCCACTATGAGGGTTTAGCTCAAAATACGATTGATAAACTTTCTTTAAGTTTATTAAGTTGGAGAATAAGCGTAGTGGGGAGATAGTCGCGAACCGCGAGAAAAAGATAGAGCGTGTTTGTAGTTCTTCACTAATGAAAAAAAAAAATTTTTATTGATACAATGCTTTCTCTATGAGAAAGTAAAACTTACTAGGAAAAGTTATAAATTTTGCTCTTTTTATATACAATTCATGCAAAAATGTTATTTTTCATAAAACGTTTGATACGTTTAAAAGAATTTTAAAAATAACTTTCAATACAGTTCTAAAAAGATGAAGTTTATTTTTTAGATTTTAAACGAAAAATTTAGAACCAAAAATGTTTTTTTAAGATATGATTTTATAATTTTTTATGTTCTCTTATTTGTGTATAACAATAATTTTATGTCAATTATTAGCAGAAGTTCAAAAAATTATTATTATACTTATAGAAAAGAACAGAAATAATTAGAAAATGATATATTCAAAAATGCTTGCTTTATCCCACACCTGACTGCTTTACCCCTTTTTACGGTATTAAAAAGCGTTTGCATATTTAATTTTTTTCATTCATTTTTTCAAAAACTTCTAATAAAAGTGATTTAATTTATGAATTTTTCTTAATTGTTAAATTTTGAAATTAATTAATTTTTTCGTAAGAATTGTATCCGAACAAAAACGATAGTAATAACGTGCTGGTTAAAAGTTTTAATCATTAAAAAACCGTTAATTTTTTATATACTTATTAGAATAGTAAATTATAAATGTATATTTAATGCGATTGAAACTCCAATATTTATGTATGTATTTATTATTATTTTCATTGTAATAAAAAGATATTTATTGATATTTGATAAAAAATAAGTTATCAATAATATAATGTTCTAATTTTAATGATTATTTCTATTAATTATTTTATGAATTTCACCTTTTTAAGGGGATGTAATAATATATGATTTATACATAGTTACCGAATTGCGGTTATCCAAATTTTTAATTTTTATTCCAAAATTTTCCGAAAATCTCTATATTGGGCTTTTTTTTTAGTAAAAATGCAAGGCCATAATATAGAGATATTTTTAAAAATTTTGGATCAAGAATCAAATATTTTGAAATCTGTAATGTTGGTATTTTACATTCCCTTAAGAGCAGGCCGGATTTGGTGTCCTTGCCCAATTGAGTTTTTAGTTATTTACTTAAAAGCAATTTAAACATTACACAGCAATTTAAAATTTACTGAAACAATAATATACTTTCAAGCTTGTGACGTTCTACTAGTTTATTACTAGTATGACGCACTTTGATAGACTCTATTTAGTCTATCTTTCGCTTTATCTCAAGCTTGTATCTGTAGAGCCGTTAACCAAACAAGTCGTTATGCCGTCTGGTGCGGGCTCGAATATGTCAGTGTGTAAGTGTGTGTGCTGTTTCGTTGTTAGTAAAAGATTATTTTAGTTATGGGTAATGCCCGTTATTACTGAGGACCAAGTGCCTCAGTACGCGGGGCTTTACCCTTTGGGATGGGATAAGGTAAGGTGTATGTTGCTCGCCGCAACTCTTTATTTTATTAAGCTAAGCAATTGTACAATTTAAATCTAATAAGCGCACGAGCATAGAAGAATCGTGTAAGTGATTCTTCTGTGCTTGGCGTCAGAAGTAAAGGCTAGTTAAGTTGAGCTGAGGCGAGGCAGAAGAGAGTCTTTCTCTCTGCTGGCCCGCTTTTATAAGCGCTGGACTCCAGTCCCCTCTTCTCTAGTATCTTGGCACCGCCGGCGTTCGCGTGCGTGGTCCTGCTTTTCTTTCGCGCGCTGAGCCAACATGAGGCTTAAGCGCGCTCTCAATGTGTGATGCGAGGGGCTTCTCACTAAAATACTCTTGCAAAAAGTGGTAAGAGTTTTGTAAGAGTATTGTGAGTACGCAAGAGTTTTATAAGAGTATTGGAGTTTAAAAATTGATCAGAGTATGCGAAGAGTAGGAGGAGTATTCGAAAAATCAAAGAGTATGCAAAGAGTAAGATGAGTATTTGAAAAAATCAGAGAGTATGCAAAGAGTAAGTTGAGTATTTGAAAAATCAGAGAGTATGCAAAGAGTAAGATGAATATTCAAAATAATTAAAGAGCGTGTAAAGAATACAATGAGTATTCAAAAAAATTATTGAATATTCAAAAGATTAAGGAGTGCGGAAATTTTAGATAGAGTATTCATTTAAAAATCGATGTTTCAAGTTCTTTTTTCAGTTGCGTTGAATATAAATCTATGTTATTTTGGGTTGTTATATTTATGAATTAATCGGTAGATGGGTTGATAAATCAATGGGTTGATGGGTGGATATATAAATCTATCGATAGCTTGATCGGTTAATGAGTCAATAGGTTGATAATAATCAATCAATAATTAATTAATAATAATTAATTATTAAATTGTGAAATAAGGTAAGAAATTATTTTAAGTAACATTTCAATTATTTTAAAATTGAATGTTATTATAAGAAATTTTTACTCAAAATAAGTGATTATTACATCAATTTTTAATAAAATAAATCCAGCTATTGATTCGCTTAGAATATAGTGAATAAAAAGGAAAATTAAATTATAAGCTTAATATTATGTAATTAATATTTTGTATGTTACTGGTTACATTTCATATACATATTTTATGTAATATTCTAAAATAATTAAAATAATAGTAATAATTAATTTTCTACATTGTAAATATCAAACTAAATAAAAAATAATTGATGAATCAGGCCATTTTAGTTAGCAAAATTTCTATTAGGGCTATTTTTAAATTATAAAATACACAGATATATAAAAATGCATTTTTATATATTTAATAAAGTAGTTTAGTCCAATAAAAACACATATCTTTTTATGATTACAATTTTTTATAGTTTTCACTATTACTTTATTTATTTTATATAATTATTTACCGACATATTACCGGTTGAACACGATAAGATTTTTTTTTTAATTTTGATAAGGTATTTAATATTGCTTATACCAAACATAATAGCATAATAAATAACTTTTTCTTATGCACGGTGGCAAAATCTATTAACTATTCGTAGCTTAAATTTAACTATTTCTAAATATAGGTATGTTTTACGTGAAATTTTAAACAAAAATGTGTTGCGATTTATTTTATTTAAAAATAAATACTTTTCAGAAAATAAAATCAGAAATTTAACTATTAAAAATAATGTTTGGCAAAAAATAAGTTGTATATTACATGCCATTCCCAACAAAAAATATTCTAATTACCAAAAGTTAATTACTAGTGAAAAATGGATTTAAAAGTTGATCTATGCAAGGGATAAAGTTGAATTTAAACAGTTGAGAAAAATAAAATATTGGCAAAATGAAAAAATAACTTTTAGAATTACTATTTTACAAAAATATTATAAAAACCAGTTATTTGTCCTCACTAGATTAAAGTATAATAATATTTCATAAAGTTGACGAAAAATTTTATTGTCTCCTGTTGAGAAAAAGTCGGAAAAAGTTTTACCTACGAAAATTTCATAAATTGATATAAGTACATCAACAATCGTTTTATAGGTACATTTTTTTAAAAAACTATATTTCTCTTATTAAATAAATTTTTTTTCAATTATAACTTTGTTATAATTAATAATTTTTACGTAAACGTAACTAATATTGATAAAGAGATGGGTTGTTAGATAAAGACTCAGAATTCAGCGTTATATTAATAAGATCTATTACGATCTGTTTTATTTATCAAACAATATATAAAATGACTTATCGTCGAAATCAATAAAATAATAAAATCAATATTACTAAAATTCTATTTGTACTCTTGCTTACTCTTGAATACTTATTAGTACTCTTGCATACTTTTCAATATTCATTCGTATTCTACAAATACTCATTCTTACTCTTGCATACTCACTAAATCTCTTTCAAACTTTTTCGTATTCATTTACTTAAAGCGTTCACCAAAAGAGTATTGGAGAGTACGCATGAGAACTAAAGAATGCTTGAGATTACGGAAGAGTTTTTCTATGAGTATTTTAGTGAGAAACCCCTCGGTGTGATGTATATGTATGTATGTCTTTGAATGTATGTGCGCTTCAGGAGCGTACATACTTTGGGCGCTTACGCTTTTATTCTTTTAAACTATACTACTTTAACTCTTAATTCTTATTCATAGGTTATTATCTAATTACTATTTATCGCATGTAAATATATTATAATTATTAGATATAGCAATGAAAAGTCTATAATATGACTTGGCGCTCACAAGCTTGTCATTTCCTCTAGCCATATATATGGGACGTTTCACGTCAACTCACCTAACAAAAAAATAAAATTCGTGAAAATATTCTATTTGATACCCAAAATATACAAAAAAAATTTTAGAGGTCCAGATCAAAGGGGTCAGGATTTAAACGTGATGGAATTTTTCGAATTTTCCAAATTTTTTGCTAAATAAATATTTTAATGAATTTTTTCCTCAAAAACTATCAATTTTTTGTTAAAACTTAATAGAATACTTTTTCTTGGAAATTAGATGTAGAATTAACCTGAATTTTTGCAAATTATAATATACTGATTTTTATGCTTACTTGATCGATTTAAACATACTATTTAGTATATCTAAAAATCGAGCAGGTTAAATTGGCTTTTTAAAGTCTTATTTTTTTTGTTTTTTCATGAGGAAAAAATATACGAAACCTCCAGTTGGGCAGCCTTCTCAAAGTTACTTAATTGTGCAAAAATGTCTGAAAAAATCGTTATTTTGGATCAATGATGAGATTCGTGATTTTTTTCTGAAAAAGTATTGATTTTTGGGACAAATGTATGAAAATGTTTTTTATTGGAAATCATGTGTAGAATATAAACATATTTTTACAAATTGTAATTTAAGACATTATGAACCATATATACTAAAAATTTAACAAAAAATAAATTTTAAAATTTCAAAATTTCATTTATAATTTGTGATGTTTAGCAAATAATAATTTACAAAAATTTACATACATTTTACATATAATTTCCAATAAAAAACATTTTCATACATTTGTCCCAAAAATCAATACTTTTTCAGAAAAAAATCACGAATCTCATAATTGATCCAAAATAACGATTTTTTCAGACTTTTTTGCACAATTAAGTAACTTTGAGAAGGCTGCCCAACTGGAGGCTTCGTATATTTTTTCCTCATGAAAAAACAAAAAAAATAAGACTTTGAAAAGCCAATTTAACCTGCTCGATTTTTAGATATACTAAATAGTATGTTTAAATCGATCAAGTAAGCATAAAAATCAGTATATTATAATTTGCAAAAATTCAGGTGAATTCTACATCTAACTTCCAAGAAAAAGTATTCTATTAAGTTTTAACGAAAAATTGATAGTTTTTGAGGAAAAATTCATAAAAATATTTATTTAGCCAAAAATTTGGAAAATTCGAAAAATTTCATCACGTTTAAATCCTGACCCCTTTAACCTGGACCTCTAAAATTTTTTTTGTATATTTTGGATATCAAATAGAACATTTTCACAGATTTTCGACGAATTCTATTTTTTTGTTAGGTGAGTTGACGTGAAACGTCCCATATGTAGAATAATTATTAATATTAATCTTGTTTGAAAAGTCTAAAATATTGTTATAAAGCGAAATATGCGGCGCGAGGTAGAGCCGATGTAAACATTAGTATACATTATTCTTTAGTATTGCTCTCTCTGTCGCACTAAAGGAAGGTGCACGCATGTTTACATCAATCCTACGTTGCATCGCATATTTCGCTTTATAACAATATTTTAGACTTTTCAAACAAGATTAATATTAATAATTATTCTACATATATATGGCTAGAGGAAATGACAAGCTTAAAAGTATATTATTGTTTCAGTAAATTTTAAATTGCTGTGTAAAAAATATTTTATATTTTTCTCTCACCTGACCGCAGCGCCGCCAAGCAACGAATGGTTCCGACCGCCTCTTAAGTATTAATCGATGTATCTGCAAATTTCAGGTTGAGCGCAATAGATGTTATCATTAAAAATATCTATGAAAGAGCGTCTGTGGCGTAACCGGCTTAGGCATACGCCTAATACGGTCTCTACACATTCGCTCCGAGTGGTCGGGGGTTCGATTCCCGGTGTAAACACCTGAAATTTTTTTCAAATGTTTTTCATCGGAAAAAGAACTTCTGAGCGCGATGGGTAAATATTCCTGGCGTAGGTTTTCTCCTGGGGGAGTTTTCCCCGCGTCACAAGCTTAGGCCTGGGCGAATGCAGGAACCTACTGTAGAAATCTACTTACCAACTGTTCTAGGAACGCGGCAGTCCATGATTTCTCGGGAATTGGGTAACTTAGCTTAGATAAAAACGAGGATCTGACATTAGTTTAAGTTAAAAGAAAGGTAAAGAGGTTAGGAACATCCTCACACGAAGGTGGTGCGGGATGCCGGTATATAGCCGATAGGCTGAGAATACCAGGGGCCACTAGGGCAGCATATTAAAAAAAAAAAAAAAAAAAAAATCTATGCACAAGAAAAAATTATACTACATTGTTTTTGAGAAAATTAAGGAACGCAAAAATATTATAACTATAACCTTTTACTTCAACGTTCCTTACTTTTCTCAAAAACAATGCGATAGAATTATTTTCCTTGTGCATAAATATTCATAATAATAATATATATTGCGCTCAACCTTAAATTTGCAAATAAATCGATTAATACTTGAATGAATAACAAAAAACTCAATTAGACAAGGACAGCGAATCTGGGCTGTTCTTAAGGCTTTATTTTATTGATAATGGTTTCGGAACTATTGAGGGTGTCAACGGACAACTCTTGCAAGTGTCAGTACTTGGATGGGAGAAGCTTTAGAGCGTGATTGAGGGCAAGCGGAACTATTGAGAGTGGAAATACTGAGGAGCAGACTGTAATTTTTTACGAGGAAATTTTTCTTTTTTTTAATTTTTGAATAACCGGTAACTTAACTATAATAAAGTATAATTAGTATAAATATTATTAACATATTATATGTTGTAAAAAATATTGTAATCTATAAAATGAAAAATTTGAATTGGAAATTCCGTTTATGGTACTCTTTAAGGTTATTGAATATCTTACATAGCTTATATTATTAGTTCATAGCTACGTATAATCTACGGTTACATATTTGAAGTAATATAGTTTATATATATATAACATACATTTACATCTTATGTTATATAGTAATTATGTGATACATTTATTAAGCCATTTTAATGAATTTGATTTAATTTTCAAAATACGTTTAATGGCCAAAAAGTTTGTTATCATTATTATAAAAATATAATTAATACGTTGGATTTTCGAAATTTCTAACCCTTTTCTTGTGTTACGAGTCATATCTTCTAGACTCATGACCACGAGGAAATGCCTTTCATGGTTCATACTTTCTTTGTGGTCATGAGTCTAGAAGATGCCACTTGAAACACTTATCAAAAGTTAATGTCAAATATCTAACCGTAGATTATATGTAACTAAGAACTAATAATATAAACTATGTAACAAATTCGATAAACTTTAGGAGTAGCATAAACGGAATTTTTAATACAAATTCTTCATTTTGTAGATTAGAATATTTTTTTGCAACATTTAATATGTACACTAAACACTTAGAGAGTTGCATTCACTCCCTATCGGTGTAAATCCAACTCTCAGTAGTGGAGTAGAGAGATAGGTGTTACATTAACGCTGCCTTGGAGAGTAGGAGATATTCCCCAATTTTTAAAGTATGATTTACTTGCGATTCGCGATGTAAACACAAGTATTTTAGGTTAGAAAATTATGTAAAATGTAAGTTTACAAGCGAAATTTGTATCTCATGTATTTGCAAAACTATATTGAGAAATAGTAACCTACAAACAAGCAATATATTGATTGTTTATAGGTTGTTATTCTTAATATAAGCTACTGAAATTCAAGGTTAGGATTTTTTAATCACGCTAAATTTTTTGTAGTATAATTTAATTAATAGTCTTAAATAAAGATTCTGCTTGTAGTGTTACGCCATGTAAACTTTTTTGAGCTAAAATAATTGAGCTCACATCGTTGATTTCAAGTGAATCATACTTTAAAAGTTGGGGAGTATCTTCTCCTACTCTCCAAGGCAGCGTTATTCTGACTCCTACCCTTCTACTCCCCTACTGAGAGTTGGATTTACGCCGATAGGGAGTGAATGCAACTCTCTAAGTCTTTCAGTGTAAATAATATTTACACTAATTATACCTTATTTTATTTGTGTTACCAATTATTTAAAAATTAAAAAAAAATATAAAAATTTCGTAGTAAAAAATTATTTTAATTTAGTCATTTATAAAGTTTAGTGAGTACTTTGGTAGTTGGAAACTAGTGTAGCTCTTAGTTATACAAAGAATTGAATGATTTCTTTTTTTAACTAAACATTTGAAAAAAGTTTCCCTCCGACGTGTCGCCTTTTCCAAACGAAAAATGACGTGTATGTTTTTCCACGCCCAAAACTGAGGTGTCGCCTTTTCCAAACAAAAAACGACGTGTATCCTTTTTCAAGCTAAAAACCGAGGTGTCGTCTTATCGCGCACCCCCAAGGATTAATTCAACATCAAATTTTACTAAATATTTTTCTTCTTACTAGGAGAGTACCCTATGTTTGGGTGACAGATCTTGCTGTAACTTGCAGAGATATTTTTATAAATAAAATCATGAAAAACGCCGCGAACATTAGGTCTAACGCTCGATCATTCCAAGATTATGAGCTATTTTGTTCAATTTCTTTGAAAAATCATCCTTTATAATATTGAATGTTACTCCCCAATGGAAAGCTTCCAAGTTCATTCTGCAAAATTCTAGTAAAAGTTGAGAATAAATCCTTTTGATTAAAAAATAAAGTATTCAAAAAGCTCAACCCGTCCAAAAGTTATAGCAAAATGAGAAACATGAAAAATTTCAGCACAATAATTTTATGAAAATTTAAGTTTAATTTTATGCTAATTTTTACAATAATTTTTATTTCCCCATAACTTTTAATGTGTGTAATATGGCGATCGCTTTCCTTATTAAAAATTCTTTTATTATAAGGTAAGTAATCTCATTCTTCTGATAAAATTACTTTTGACTATATTTTATATACTTTGTCATAATATTAATGATGTATAATACATTTAGATAAAGTAGATTTAGGGTTTTAAATAATCACTGATTTTTCTACTACAATAGAAAACCATTTACTTAACTTATGGAGTATTTTTACATTAATTTTTTTTTTGCAATTGCAAAATGAACAACAATTTATTTTATTCAAAAAATTTGTTTAACTTTCCGATTTATTAGAGTCATCTATTTTTAGCTGAATCCTTTTTTATGAAATTTTTATTTAATTTCCTAATACAGAGTTAAAATTAATTTTTTCACAAAAGAATAAAATTAGTTATAATAAAAGAATTTTTAATAAGGAAAGCGATCGCCATATTGCACACATATGTCGTATTGCAAGGAGTTGGCGCTACAGCTTAAATTTGCGATATCTCAGGTTCTACTAACTTAAATTTAAAAAACCGGTCAGATTCTTAAACTAGATGAAATTTCCTATCATTCTATATCAAAAATATAGAAATATTTTGTTCACTAACCTATATTATTTCGTTATAAACAAACAAAATTCTGAAAAATTGAAAATTTTTTCTGCTTTAAATCATTCTAGCTTATTTATCAACATTTGAAAGTAATATATAACAATTCATCATTAAAGCTGAGACTCTGACATTTTTTAAACACATGTTGAACTTCAAAAAATATCAATTATTAGTCGAGTTATAAGATTTTTTACTAGGGTGTTCCGCGCTTATGACTAGGTCTTAGCACTCTCTTCTACTGTGATTTTTAGTGAGTCCTAAAAAGCAGTTTTTCTAACCTAAAAATAACATTTAAATCATAAAATCTCCGTAACTTTGCTCAGGGAGGGGCTACAAGTAATTTGTGGGCTTCAAATTTGTATTTTTAAAAAACAAATAAGGTTTATGATGACTAAAAATTCGATTCTGGCATGGCGCCATGGCAAAAAACTCGAAAAACCATTTTTTCATAGGTTTTTTGTCGGTTATTGGTCTCTAGCAACTCACAAATCATTTTTAAAGAAAAGAACTAGCTTCATTGGATTCTACGTGAAAAAATACATTGAAAAAATGCATGATAACCTTAGGAATACTTGGATGCTGTTACAAAAAAAATAAAAAAAATAAAATAATTCTGAAATTGTTACATAGCTACTTTGCATCGTTGCTGCATTTTATGTTTTTATGACCTTGGTCATCTCTTTAGAGTCATAAAGCTACTATTTAATGTATCCATCGGCAAATTATGTCCACTACACGCGAAAAACAGGGACAAATACTAGACAGATAACTATAACTCCTATATATACATATATATATATATATATATATATATATATATATATATATATATATATATATAAGAAATACATTGCTTCTACATATATGAGAATCATGCGCGTTGTTCCTAGCAACAGCTCACTATTCTTCGTACATATATATAAATATATATATATATATATATATATATATATATATATATATATATATATATGGGACGTTTCATGTCAATTCTCGACTGACAAAAATTAGAATTTGCTGAAAATCCGTGAAGAGGTTCCATTTGATAACCAAAATATACAAAAAAAATTTTAGAGGTATAGGTTAAAGGGATTACGAGTAATGAGTAATAGAATATTGTGATTTTCCAAATTTTTTTGTGAAATTACTAACTTAATTATTTTTTTCCTCAGGAACTAAGGATTTTAGAGATTCACTTATGAATGTATTTATTGTTGCAAATGATGAGTAGAATCTACACAAATTTTTTCAAATCTCAGAATTGCTGTCTTCTGATTGGTTCATTTTGTACTTTCATGTTATTTTGAATTTCTGGTGTTCAGCCAGGTTGATTTCACTCAGGTTGCACTATGTTATGTCTTTTTATAATATCTTGAAGTGAGCTTTGTCTCATCTTAGACATAGAACTGAGAGAAGAGCTATAGAACTTTGAATATTAAAAAATAAAATAGAATTTTCAATTTAAAACATATATACTGTGGATTTGGTTCTTCGATTATAGATAATGCAATATACGAATCAATGATTTTCAAATATCTTAAAAGAGATCTATTTCTTATTAATTTAAGTGTTAATTTAGAATCTGAATTGAATTATCAACTGTTCATTATTTAGACATTATCATTCTTAATTACCTTATACTATTAGTCATTGCTATCTGTTTATTTTCAATTATAGTATAATTAATGACAAAAATAATAATAGTCATCATTAAATAACATTCTTCTTAGAGAAAAAGACTTTTGATATTCTTATTTTGAGTAATGATTGTAAAAATAGAACTAATCATCGCTCTATCATATTTTTATTTATTATAATTATTTTTCTTAAGTTGAAAAGTATTTAAAAATTAAAATATCACTAGAATGGAAATAAAATAAAAAAGTACTTGTCAACAGTTTTACAATCCATGAATAAAAAATTTTTTCATTTTGTAATATTTTATAACGAATAAATTTTATGCATCTTGAATTTATTTAATTTAATTTCTTTTATTTCTAGATGTATGATATAAATATTAATTCCTAAATATATTTTTGAATTTTCTTAATTCATAGTCTATTTGCAAAATTAAAATGTCACTAGAATGAGGATGAAATCAAAAAATATTTGCCAAAAGTTTCACAATCTATAAATAAAACATTCTTTGAATTCGTAATAAATTTTTATATTAAATCAATTTCATGCCTATAGAATTTATTTTACTTCATTTCTTTTACTTCTAGATATATGATATAAATATTAATTCTAAATATATAATATGTATTAAAATAATTTTTCAACACATTTAAAATCATTATAATAACAATTTATTGAAAGACATAAATATGTTTTGATTACGAGTGTATTTTGAGGATGTTTACATAATGAACAGTTGATAATTCAATTCAGATTCTAAATTAATACTTAAATTATTAAGAAATAGATCCCTTTTAAGATATTTAAAAATCATTGATTCGTATATTGCATTATCTATAATCGAAGAACCAAATCCACAGCATATATGTTTTAAATTGAAAATTCTATTTTATTTTTTAATATTCAAAGTTCTATAGCTCTTCTCTCAGTTCTATGTCTAAGATGAGACAAAGCTCACTTCAAGATATTATGAAAAGACATAACATAGTGCAACCTGAGTGAAATCAACCTGGCCGAACACCAGAAATTCAAAATTACATGAAAGTACAAAATGAACCAATCAGAAGACAGCAATTCTGAGATTTGAAAAAATTTGTGTAGATTCTACTCATCATTTGCAACAATAAAATAAATCCTTAGTTTCTGAGGAAAAAAATAATTAAGTTGGTAATTTCACAAAAAAAATTCGAAAAATCACAATATTCTATTACTTATTACTCGTAATCCCTTTGACCTATGCCTCTAAAAATTTTTTTGTATATTTTGGGTATCAAATGGAACCTCTTCACGGATTTTCAGCAAATTCTATTTTTTTGTCAGTTGAATTGACATGAAACGTCCCCTATATATATATATATATATATATATATATATATATATATATATATATATATATATATATATATATATATATATATATATATATATATACAAAAAGAATAGTGAGCTGTTGCTAAGAACAACGCGCTTGATTCTCATATATGTAGAAGCAATGTATTTCTTATATCGGTTCCTACTCTATTTTTTGCGTATAATGGCCTAAAGACAAATCGTAATTGTGGCAGTTCTAACAAAGAATATAAATGCTTACATGGAAGTGTACTTTCAGGCTCGAATTTATAGACCTAACACGATTGTTACTAAAACCTTATTCCGTCTTTGTCTCTCTAATGATTCAGTGATCTCTCGATACAAGAGATTGCGATATAAGAGAATTCGAGCTCTTTCTCCAAAATATGGGCGTGAGCCTAAGTATTTGCGTTATCCCACCACTATGAAAGTGAGAGAGACAGAATATACACGCATGTTGGGTACAACTCGCACAACAAAACAGTAGGTGTGGCTATCACTCTCGACTCGAGCGTGTTGGGGACTCTTTGTATAAGAGAATTTCCAAGAAAATTCCTCTCCTGAAGGCCCGTTGATTCTTTTGTATCCAGAGTCTACTATAATACAAAAAGACAGATGATACAACCGTTACTTCAGTTGTGTTTAAAAATTTTATTTTAGCGTGCAATGGGTGTAATTTACCTGTAAATACATCGAATAGTAGCTTTATGACTCTGAAGAAATGACCAAGGTCATAAAAACATAAAATGCAGCAACGATGCAAAGTAGCTATGTAATAATTTCAGAATTATTTAATTTTTTTAATTGTTTTGTAACAGCATCCAAGTATTCCTAAAGTTATCATACATATTTTCAATGTATTTTTTCACGTAGAATCCAATGAAGCTAGTTCTTTTCTTTAAAAATGATTTGTGAGTTGCTAGAGACCAATAACCGACAAAAAACCTATGAAAAAATGGTTTTTCGAGTTTTTTGCCATGGCGCCATGCCAGAATCGAATTTTTAGTCATCATAAACCTTATTTGTTTTTTAAAAATACAAATTTGAAGCCCACAAATTACTTGTAGCCCCTCCCTGAGCAAAGTTACGGAGATTTTATGATTTTAATGTTATTTCTATGTTAGAAAAACTGCTTTCTAGGACTCGCAGAAAATCACAGTAAAAGAGAGTGCTAAGACCTAGTCATATGATTTTTGCGGGATTAATATCATTCATCCTTCCAGACAAAAAAAAATTTTATAAAAAAGTGATTTTTAGGTTATGTTGAGGTTAGGGTAAGAGGTAACCACTATAAATATAGCAAAACCTAATCTTAATTACTATAAAAACAAGAAAAAATATTAGTTTCGAAATCTGTGAGGGGGGCACTCTACCTATCTTAACGGCGGGTACTCTATGAATTCATTCCTAAGTACATAATTTTCAATCAAAAAATTTAAAAACTTAAACAAAATTTTGAAAGTTTTCTAATAAAATAGATTAAAGTAACTTACAGTTAAAATGACTATAAAACTTACCAAGACGCTGCTATATTTTCATCATTAGAGTTTGATGGTTCTGTTATTTTTTCTAAATGAAATCGACAATCATCGTTACTATTCCCTGTAAATGAAATGGTTACTAATGTATCAGCATCTGCAATACTATTTTTTTGTGTGCTCATATCAGCACCATATACTATTTTATGTTCATCCTTTTCTCTTCTAAGAGGATTTTCTGGTATTTCATTATGTATTGTGCTTTTTTCTGACAAAATCAAAAAATGGTTAAGGTTCGCGGAAGTATCAGCTTGTTTTTCTTCTTGTTCTTGAGCTTCAACTAGTATAGGAGTTATATTCAACTGTTCATTACATTGCGATTCATCAGTTTTATCAAAACTTTCATATCCTAAGGATTCAACACATTTTTTTTTATCAACTATCTGCGATTGTAATATTCCATTACTGTATTCTGTCGATATATTTAAATGTTCTATTGAATACTTGCAATTTGCCTCATTCTTAATATCTCTGGCTTGGATAATATGATAAGATTGTTCAATTATATTGTCATCATTCCTCAGCTCAACATCTCTCGTAGCAATGTTAACCACGTTCTTTTTCATAGATGTGTTAAATGGTTGTGTCAAGAAAGGCATGTCTGTTAGAATATCTTCTGAATATAAGGAATGATTATAATTATCTTCAAGAAATTGTTCTTGGTTTGTACAATTTTTAGTGTTTTGATTCACATATTTTTCCATATTGTGGTTAATAATTTCTTCAGTGTCTATATTTTTTTCATCATATAAGCATTGTTGTTTGTTTATTTTATTATTATGCTGAAAAAGAGGACTTGCATCGATAATCGACGATGCTTTTTCAATAACTGTAATAGATGATGATTCAATTTTACTGGATAGACGATGAAGCAAAGTTGTTGAATTAGTATTATTCGATTTAGAAAGTGTAGTTAATATTTCACAATTATTACTAGATTGTTTTTTAAATGTTTGGTCCAATTTTTTTTCTCCGAAATCATAATTATTCTCACCTGTAACATTAAAAACATATACTCTATTTAAAGTATGATGTTTGTATAGAATAAACAAAACAAAAATTCAATGAAATAGCCTGTAAATATCCCTAGAATAAAAATATACTAGTTACAATTATAATTTGAATTTACTCATTTTTTAAGAATGAAAGACATAAATAATGAGTATCATGAGAATCTTTCTACAGTATAATGATGATGACACGTAGAAGAATTTGGGACCGAAACACAATTTTTCACTTATTTTAACTTTATGAAAAATTGTTTTTAAATACTCCAAAAATTTTTGTTATTTATAGAAGAAAATTGATTTAATTTTATTTAATCTGTAAATAATCAATAAATAATAATGCTTTCTCAATTTTACGTTTAAATTGCACCGAGCTGAAAAGAGAGACTTATTTATACAAGGAGATGTCATCATATTTGGGTCACGGATCTTGGTGTAACTTGAGGATATGTTTTTATACATAAAATTATGAAGAAAGTCACAAACATTCAGCTTAACGCTTGATCACTCCAAGATTATATACTATTACTTTCAATTTTTAAAGATTTCATTGAAAAATCATTGTTTATGATATTAAATAATACTCCCCGATGGAAGCTTCCAAGTTCATTTTGCAAAATCTCAGTAAAAGTTAAGATTAAACCCTTTTGATTAAAAAAAAAAACGTGTTTAAAAACCTCAAACCCCGCAAGCTTTAATTTTTATTTTTGTAACTCTGTATGGATACAAAATTGACGGAGATATAGCAATTTGAAGTTTTTAATAAACTGAAGGTATTAAATCCGCGAGTCGGTCTCAGATTTATTTTATAATAATAGCTTCAATTTCTGGGCAGATCTCAGACAGCTATAAAAAATTTTTCAGAGCTTTAATTCAAGGTCTGAAAAATTATCTCTTGTCAGTGTCATTGTTGCCAAATTAGATGTAATATTCTCTGAAGTAGTCGGAATCAATGTGATTGCAAAAAAATTATTATTTATTCAAATATTCAAATCAAGTTCGTTTCAGAGTAAGTCTTTATAATTCAAGGCTTATGGCGTATTGTGGAATGTAATTCAGTTTTGCTGAGGTTGTTTCATTGCAAAAGAATAAATTTATTAATTTTTAAAGAATTATCTTTTATATTTATAATGGATAAGAATTTTATTTATTTTTTATTCAAATCCTGTATAGGAAACTAGGATGCTTTTAAACGTTTTATTTTTTTTTTTTTTTATTTTACACTTTTGAAGTTTCAATTTGCACGAAAATTAAACTTTAAATGAAAATAAAAAAATTAATAAGTCGAAAAGTGCCCTTTGATACTTTTCTGTTTTGGTTAGGGTTTTGTCGAATAGCGGAATTCTATGGGTACGTATGTTTAAAAACACTTCACGTTGAGAATTTTTCCATGAAAATTGTGATGACGATTACTACAATCGCGAAACAACCTAAATGTCTACAAAAAATTATGAGACATGTAACGGGGAATATATTTTGATAAATAAAATTAAATATATTTATGGTTCTCTCGTGTAGTTCTCTAAGTACACATGAACTTACCGTTCAATTCAAAATTGACTATAACCTATAGTATAGCTGAGCTTGCACAGCTGATCAACTATAGTACTTTACTATGCTACCAAGTAAAAATCAATTATTATAAATTTTTTTAACAGAACTTCTCTTAGAAGTTCTGTAGCCCGACGCCTGGTATGACGGAACCCACAGCGTATACTAGTAGACTCACTAAAGATGATTGCACTCATCAAAGTAAAAGATTTTATATGTTCGAAATAATAATAGTACATTATTAAACGGGTGTGTAAGGGCTTTATTTACGAAACGAAAAGTTTGTAACGAGTTTCGTAAAAAAGCTTTTACACATCCATTTCATAATATATTTTCTCACTTGAGAGCCAAAAAAGAAAAAAGAAGTTGCGATTTTGAGGTTAGAATGCGAGAAAATTGAATTAGGTTCAATTTTCTATGAAATCAATTGCAAAATATTATTTGATTTAAACCTTATTACAATTTATTCGATTAACGCGACTTCAAATTTTATGTTAGGTTTTATTTTTGAGTTTCCAAATCACTCTTTTAATGTGTGAAATTTATCAGATTTTTTAATTTTCCACCATTTATTGTAATCCGTAAAGTGGTGAAAAACTTAAAAATCCATAAAATTTTAAACCTGAAAGAGTAATTTGTAAACAACGAAATGAGTAGTTATTGGGGCACCATGGACCGTCACAACAAACCCCCACTCCACCACCCCAAAGGTTATTGACCACTAGGTCAATGACCTCTGAGAAGGCGAAGTAGGGGTTTGTTAGGCATGGTACCCAAACAACTGGAGGGTCACTCACCCCCTCCTAGAAATTTAGAGTGGGGATAAACTGGAAGGTCACTTACCCCCTTCCACAAAATTTAGAGTGGGGATAAAAAATATTTTAATCGATATTTCAAAATTAATAATTTAAAATTTTGTAATATAATCCTTTTTAATTATCGAAATAATAAAAACTTAAATTATAAAATATGAATTTAAAAGATTTTTAATTTCCATTTATTATAAATTTTTATATTGTATCAGAAAATATAAGATTTACATATAAATTATTGTGTGTATGAAGGATGAGGAGTTGGTAACAGACAAGGTGATTGAAATACTCATGTTTTAAAGTTTAACAACACATTTATTATTAATAATAAAACATTACAACGTCGCATTCATACAATTAACTAGTATGTACATATGATAAATAATAAATTCGTGTATAATTATAAACACATCTTCTTTTCCTAAAACAAGATTATTCTTTTTTAATAATTCGATGAGATCATTTACGAAATTATTATTAAAACTAGACATTGTGGTTGTTATATCGCTAGAAGTAAAGTATACTGACTTTTTTCTAATACATTTTTCATATTTGCAACCATTTCTCGTAATATATAATCTACAGATTTTGCAACAGTATTTAAATATCTAATTGTATAATCTATACATTTTGATAAATCTTTTAAACGTTCAAACGTGACACGTTTAAATACCAGTGACCGATTAAATCGACCATATTTTTTCGGCGGTCCACCACACTCCTCTCCTTCTGGTTGTGCGTCATTGGGTACCAATTCAAAAGCTCTCTCGTGAAAACTAATCATAAAACGGATAGTGTATCCAGGAATAGGTAGCCGCTGATCCAGCATAGATTCCTCATTATAGCAAGTGAAAAAATCTTCAATTTTATCAAATTCCTGCTTCAACGCCTCCCAACAGTCTAGTGACAGAGGTAGACCTTGAAAATTGGCTCCACAGAAGCGTACTACGGGTGCAAACTCCTTTTTGCCTTCGCCGCCTATATTCTCCAGGCCTACCTGGATAATTTTTCCAAAAGAGCTGTTCAGCCCGTAAACCATTGGCAGAACCTGCTGCCAATAATTTTTCTTGCTGTTTTGTTTTATTAAATATGCCAAGCCATTACCAAATGTCTGCTCCAGGTTTCTCTTTTGACCAACCATCTTGCTTGAGCTTTGTTGTTACTGCTACTTTCACTGTCGTCAAACTGTGGCTAAACTGAGAGGGTGCCGCTTCTTTTATACTGTAAAAATTGGTGGGGGCATCGCAAAAAGCTGTTGTGCGACCAATCAGAGACAACCAAATATAATATCACTCGTACGAGATTTTTCCCACAAAATTCTTGACTATAATATCATTTTTTTGCAAGTTCTGTGAGAAATTTTCCAAGAATTTCTTGAAACCCAATCCGCTAGACATATAATACAGAAACATGATACAATAATGACCACAAACGTTGGAATATTCGCTTTGTAAGCGTTTATTATTCCATCTAAATTTTTTACAATTTTGCTGAATACGTCGTAAATGTTGTTGAATTTGTGGTGGTTTACCAAGACTATCAAAGTACACACCTGTGCCATACTTATCAACGTATATGGCAACCCAGTGCGCACCACGCTGGTTATAATTTTGCGTATTGAGCACAAACGCACAAGGTTTCACCCACATCAGAGAAATCCGATCCGCTGGATAAACGCCTACTGCGTGAAACTTGATCCTCATCAGATATTGAACAATCTCTTTTGAATTAATTGCGGAGAATTTCTAAAAATTCTTCCGAAATCAGCGATTTTACGCTGGGGTTAAGTTTCAGTAGCCAATGTTTCAGATTAGCAACGTTATTTAGTGCACACACGTAATTCAAATAAGGTGATTTTAAGCAATGATGTATGCACTGTACACTGCTGAAATTTAAATTTCTAAAAGCTGCACAATCTTGTTCTTTTTCTAAATTTTCAATCTTACAGGTGGTGAGCTTGGAAAGTAGTTCAAGCTTTTCTTGACCTCGCACGAAAATTGTACGACAATCTATGCAAATATCTTCCAAATTTTTGTATAATCTTTTTATCGATATATCACCTTCGTACCACTCCAGACCATGATGATTCAGTGTCACCCAATTGTTCTGTCTCAAAGCATTTTAAGGTAAACGTCTTAAATTACAAAAAGGCGCCACAATCCAATGAGCGATAAAGTTTTTATGAATAGCAAGTACAGCCACCTCCTTTGGAATCAAACGATTTTTGTTGTCCTTTAAAAACTGCACATCAATTACCACGCCTATACTGTTTGCAATAAAAGTTGCTCGCCGACTAAGATAATAAAGCTGGCTTTGCTTTACTTAAATAGTGAGAAATGTACCCCCCATCACCACTACTTAACCGCTATGATCCACGACAACCTGTCTCGACGAGTCAATTTCGAGCAAATTGTCGTATTCAGCATAAATTATACAATTTACAGCGCCCTCTAGTGGGTCGTCGAATCTAACATCAATTCGTACATTACCATTTTTTATCAAATTCCAATGACTACCATCACTCGCCGATAAATCAGGTGTCAAATCAAAAGCGAATAGGCAGTGACCGTTTGGATAGTCTTCACGGTTAATCGAGTTGCCTGAATTCATAAAGTGAATACCTGTGCCGGAAAAAAGTGTATGATAAGCATCAACGTACATTTTGCTTTTTTTGAAATCTGGCTGTAAGGGCTTCGATGGCACTTGCATTCCATCAACGTACAGACACAAAAAATTTATATTAAAATTCTTGAAATTGAATGGGTTAAGACTTTTATCTCCGTTGTAAGCTTCATTTTCAACAAAACCGAGTATAATTCTTTTTGGCAGTTGACCTAATATGACATTGTCGATTGTTTCCCCATGCACACCATAATGTAACGTAACAGCCCTAAGTTTTACACGTGTCAGTGGGTATTTTGCAGTAGTCTGTGACAATAGTTTTTCGTGTGCTAGCACAAGTGAAGGATTTAATCTTACCCGACGCACAAAAAGCGTAGCCTCGGTAATATTTACCGTGAAAGCACCAGCGGGATCCATGAGACAGAATCCATCACGAGAACGCACAAGCCTTACTCTAACTTCAACACCACCCAGTAATAATTTGTCTTGATTAAAAACATCACAATGTAAATGGCCGAGTAAATCAATCTTCCTGCCAATCATGAGTGCCTCACGTTTATTGAGACCTACATTACCACCTGTGGTATCGTCCATTTTTCCTGCTGTATCATCGTACCAAAAACCACTAGTTAAATGAGACTTTTTAGCTGTTGGACCATAATTTAGTAATGTTTCAATGTAAGCTCTGTATGCATAAGCATTGTTTGGCGGTGAAACAGGTTTCTGATTGAATTGCACGTCGACTTGATTAAACAACGAATGCAAAAGATTATTTATTGGTCCAACGTTCAGATCCTTACTTAGTTCAGCACTAGTGCATGTTACACTTACACTCACACTTAACATTGTGTGAGCCAAGTCTAGATATTCAGTGTTGCCAGGGATTGTAAATTCAATTGGTGATTGGTCGTTGAGTGAAGATATCGGTTTGTACTGTACCCAGTAAGAGCCTTTAATTGCAGTCTGTGTCGAGGGTAATTCAAAGAGTGATAATTCTGACTTAATTGACTGACAAGATTCTGTATGCAACTGTTACGTCATAAACGTATCGTTTTTTATCAACATTGGTAAATCAAATTCTCCAGTTATCGAACAGTCGCATTATTTCATTGCTAAGCAAAATTAAGTAGATCATAAGAAAAGAAGCGAAACGTATGTTTCGGAATTTCAAAATAAATTTTACAAATCCTAAAAACATTACGAAACATATTATCAAAATTCAAGAAAATTTATAAATAAAAATTGATGTAAATGACAATAAATCTCATAAACAAAATAAGTATAAAAACCAAATGAAACAAATGATATTCGGAATATTACCCCTGGTGTCTTATTGGTAATACGTTTACACTGCCCGTCAAGTTTATATTTCAAAGCAATTGCTATCACTAAATATACATATATCAATTATTAGATTATATACGCGCATAAAATTCAATTATATTAAAAGTGGTAAAAGATATCAATAAACCTCGAGGATCTATTTACATATTTTGCCTATTCATTTGTCTGCCCATACCTAGCACCAATCTACTGAGAAATACTACGAGGTAAGAATATATAATTATTTAATAAACTCTTTATTTTCAAGAATCAAGTTTATCCTTTAATAATATTCAATCGTGAGAGCGATTTCGTTCAATTAAATATTGGTGGATTCTTTCCACCACTAGAGTCATACATCTCTATCTTTATACATTTTATAAATAAATTCAATATTTTAAACGTACATAATTTATATATATTTAATGCAATTAATTAATATAATTAAATAACATATACACTTTGATTTATCCACTTTTATTTAGTCCTGGTGCAAGCCAGGACTTAACATTTTGGTTCCGGTACAAATTGTTTTAATTGAGAAATCGTATTGAAAATATTGAAGGATAATCAAAGAAAATTTATAATTCTTTACCTATATATATATATATATATAAAGTGCATAAAAATATATTCAAAGGGCTTATAATACAGTGTTCAAAAGTGTGTTAATTAACCGCCAAGTGCGTCAAATAAAATATTATATATTAAAGGCACAAATCAAATAAATATACATGAAATTAAACGCGAAGTGCATTATTAAAAGCGAATAGCGTCATTGAAAATAAAAATATTATACGCGAAGTGTATTATCGAATACGAATAGCGTCATCGAAAATAAAAATATTAAACGCGAAGTGTATTATCAAATACGAATAGTGTCATTAAAAATAAAATATTAAACGCGAAGTGTATTGTCAAATACGAATAGTGTTATTAAAAATAAATTACTAAACACGCAGTGTATCATTAAATACGAATAGTGTGAAAAAAAAAAAAAAATTTTTTACACATGGTGCGTAATTGAAATGATTTTTATATACGCGAAATTGCGCGATTAAAAATCATATAATACAATTTACATAAAAAAATTGTTAATAAAAATAAATGTACAATCATTAAATCAATAAATAAATCTATATTTTAGCAAGAATAATTATAAAATCAAGCAAAAATTACAAATTCTTTTATAAACTGATTTTAAATAATATCATTTATTGAGTGCATTGAGAAATTACAACAGATATCAATAATTTTTGCATGATAATTTAATTTTAAAAGTGAAGTAAATTTCAAGTTCACGATTAATAAAAGAAATAAAAAGGAAAGTTGACTAAACAGTAAAAATTTAATATCATTTAAAATATTGAGTCATATTAAATAATACTAAAAACATATAAATTTTTTATGAAAAGAATATAAAGTAAATTTAAAGATATCAAAATAAAGTAAACAAATGGCATAAACAGTTGTCATCAAAACATTACAAGTGTATTGAACTTTGAAAATACAAGCTCAGCAAAATTTCTTTTTTTTACTGTACGCTCTCGTATAGGTATAACAGCAGTGAGTTAATATCAAGTTTCAAAACATAAATCGGCAAAATTCTTTACTTTTATGTAAGAATAGTAGGTCAGTGTCAAAGAATTGTTAATAACGTATGTTTACAAACGGCGTTTAAAAAAAAGAGAGAAACACAGACAGTAGTATTTATAATTTATAATTTTATGTACAAAATTTAATATTTTGAATAAATAAAATTCTTCATTGTTAAGTAAATAATGAAGATTTCAAATGAGTAAAATAAATTTTGATCAGATAGCAAAATATATAAAAGAAGGAAAAACACAGTGGGTAATATCATACTCTAAATTACAATTATCTGAAATTTGTCAAAAATTTAATATACCTACTAAAAAAGACGAAAATATTAATGCTATTCGTGAAAGAATTAGAAATCATATTAGACAAGCAGTTTTAGGAGAACATATCTACGAAAATATTAATCCGTTTCGCAAAAGCATTAAAATTACACGCTCTCCGACTAAAAGTTTAGATCAAACAATTGAAAGTAATAATTCAAATGAAACTTTAGACAAAACAGTTGATAATAATACTTCAAATACAACCTTAGAAGAAACATCTGAAAATAATCTCTCAAATATAATTACGGACGTTCAATCAAATATTAATACAGATAATTCAAGTGAACAAAATACACTATTAAATAAATATACAGGCACAATTCCAAAAATATTTCCACAAATTACTAAAACAAAACAAAGCCATAATAAAGAAGACAGTTTTACACAAAAATATACTTTAGCGACAAACGTGACGATTTTATCAGAAAATAATATATCACTTATCGATACTCAGGAATTTTCATTTAAACAGACAGGATATCAAGAAATAAAAAGTATTAAAAACGAAAAAAATATTACTTTAGCTGATAACACTAATACAACAGACAAAAACGTGACAATTTCATCAGAAAATAATACAACTATCAACGAAACATTAAACGACGACTTAAATATCTCTATTAAACAGGAAAGTTTTCAAGAAATTGAGGGTATTAGAATCGGAGAAAATATCATTATAAATAATCCTAATAATATCAACAATAATAATAACAATATTAATAATAATAATAATACGATAGACGACTTAATAAATTTTATTGAGAATATAAACATGGCGTAACCAGGATATTCGTTAAAAGAAATTACAAGATTAGTTCCTGATTTTGATGGTAAAAACATATCCGTAGACAAATATATTGAAAAATTAGAATTTGCTAAAGAATTACTAGATGTTGATCAACAAAAATCGTTTATGAATTATCAGAGATTTAAATTATCAGGGGCAATTGCTTCTGCAGTCAAACATACTACAATTAATACAATTGATGAATTTATTAAGATTGTAAAAAAATTATATCCTGAAATTGATAATTTATATACTTTATATGGGAAATTAGAACAAATTCAACAAGGACTGAATGAACCAGTAGAAGGATTTATGGGTAAATCTTTCATAATGTTAAAATTTCACCTGCAACAAATTTAAAAAAAAAAATACAGGCACACGTGTAAAACTAATTTTCTCTGAATGTTGACGTATTATAATGAAAGAAAAAAATCGTGTTACTCACTTTTAAGGGTAGTCTTTTTAACAAACATCAAAAGACAGATTTTCGAGTAAATTTTTCATAGTGTTAAAATTTACTTTCAATAAATTAAAAAAAATTGAAGACACATATATCAAATTTATTTTTTTTAAATGTTGATATATTAAAATGATAATAAAAGAAAAAATCGCATTACTCACTTTTGAAGATAGCTTTTTTTAATATAAGACATTTAAATATATTCATTATTATCACACCCAGGTATAATATTTTACCTATCTCAGATCAGTTTTTTAAGTATTTTGGGCTATAATAGATCATTTTCCATTGAGCTTTTTCATTTTTACATGTTTAATATGTTACAGAAAATATTTAAATACGCAATTTACATTAATAATCACAAAATTTTTTGTAATAAATAAAATATGCCAGAAATGGCAATTTTTTTGGAAAATTCAGTTTTGGCGATTCGGGTATTAAAATTGAGTGATATTAGTTACCCAATGGCTTTTGGGATTCCTGATTACAAATCATAAGTGAGTGGAATATCAATTTATTTTTGCTAAAATTGTCAATCTTAGGGTATGAAATTTGACATAGATTTGTGTAGTTTATGTTTTCGAATAAAAATACTTATATTCCTTTTAACCAAATATTTTAGTTTATTTAATAAACATTAAATCTAAAAATTTTAAATTTAAAATCTAGAAATTTCAGTGATGATTCAACTCAACGTTCTAGGTGTAAGCTATTAAATACATACTAAAACTGAGCTTTTTAAAGTTTAAACTCTTTAGAATTAAAACATTGATAGAAACTAGGTAATCGATGTAAATTTGGAAAATTTAATAGCCGGGAAAAATTCAATGATTTCCAGAATACTCGAAATAATACTTCAAAAGCAACTTAAAGATTACATTGAGTATTATAAAATAGTAAATTACAAAGTTCACAACAGAGAAAAGATGAATCAAAGCTTAGGTTTTCATATTAGTGGATAAAAACCTATTTTCAAAAGTGAGTCACGTTTTTTAAGTATAATTTCAAACGAACAAAGAACTTTATCTACACTAGGCACACGTTCCTAATAAAAAAATTTCTCTTTGTGATTCTAAATATTACCTTTTGATGTAGTTTAAAATGTCACCGCTGAATAGTCTTTTTTACAGCATCGTATTTTCCAGAAAAAAGTAAAATATATAAATTTTTGGTAACATTTTAATAACCTTTCAGAAAGTACTTTTGTTAACAGGCACACACCCATGCTCTTGATTTTCCAAAAGTATGTGTATAGATAAAGCTTTGGTGTGAATTTCAAATAAAAAAAGCAGTAGTCATTTTTTTTATAGCGGTAATTTATCATTTTACATGGCCTGGTAACATTTAAATTTCAAAAAAAAACCTCTTTTCCCCATCCGCCATAAAATGACACGTCTAATTATTATTAAAAATATAACAAAATTAGTTTCTAATAACTCAATAAATCAGTGAACATTTGCTAACAAGATGTGCTATCTCATATTTAGGAGAAATGACGCAGTAACATGATTTTTAAAAGTATGAAAGAATTACCCATATAACAAGAATAAAAGAATTAACGGAGAAAATCAGAGATAAAAAGAAAAACGAGACTGGAATAGAAAGAGCAACCTTAGAACGATTTATTAATCAAATAAATCAAGATGAATTTAAATATTTTAAACAGGGGCTAGTTAACGAAATAAGATATGAAATGAAAGTAGCAGACAATTTCTCTGATGCAACTATAGAAGCAATTAAAATAGAAAAACAGTTAGAAAAACAAAACGCTATAAGAGGGAATCTAATTAAACAGAAAATTATGTTTAGTAATATTTTGCAAGAAGAAATCAAACAAATACAGTGTTGTCAAATATGCAAAAATACTGGTCATGAAGCATTATATTGCAATATAGTAGGTTGCGTATACTGTAAAGAACCAAATCATTCATCATTTGAATGCTCCAATACAAAAAATAAAATAAGATTGATGTGTCAATTTTGCAATCAATTGGGTCATTCAAGAAGCGCGTGTGACTTATTAAATGACAATGAATATTATTGTCAATACTGTCCAGAAAGTAATCATAAAATTAATCATTGCCCAATAATACGAAAATATGAGATATGTTGGAAATGTAATAAGAATGGACACAACCCAAATTTTTGCACTGATGTTATTGAAAGAAAATCTACACAAGTATGCGAGCTTTGTAACGATAAAAATCATATGACAAATGATTGTGAAAAGGTAAAAATATTTATAAATCAAGCTAAGGCAAGCAATCAAATACGATGTCAATTATGCGATAAATGAGGTCACTCAGGTAAAGAATGCAGAAATAATAACATCGGTCAATATAATTTTAATCAGAATAAAATGTTTGTCGGAAATAACAGAAATAATAATTCATATGGACAACGAATTCAAATGAAATTTTGTAAATATTGCAAAAATAGAGGGCATAATATAGAGGAATGTAGAAGAATACAATACAAAAAACCTCAAAATGCAAATCAAAATGTACAATGCCCATATTGTAAAAAATTAGGACATACAATCGATTCATGCTTTACATTAAAGAATATAGAAAGCAAGTTAAGTAAATTTTGCACATTTTGCAGAAGCATGAATCACACAGACGAAGAATGTCAAGTAAAATTAAACACATCAGCTCATATACAGGGAAACGCATAAACTCGACTTGGAAAGAGCGCACAAGACGAGTTTCGCAACAAAAGTCGCTCAAAAATTATGTTGATATTCAATTTTTCGCAAGAACACACGAAATGAATTTTGATTTTGAAGTATGTGATGAGTTTAATGAAAATGATACTAATAATGAGTACGTTAAAATTATTGAACAAAAAGAAACTTTACATAATGCAATGGAATTTAAACCAGAAATAAAAAATGATTCAACAACAATAAAATTACATAATGAAAGAAATATAGCGAACAATGAATTGGAAAAAATTATACAATTTAAAACTGAAAACATTAATGATAATAATAATATACCAATTTATATATTTAAACTAGGTGACACGTGACAATTTATCGAGATACAAAATCCGTATACAAATGATATATGTAAATTACTAATAGATACGGGTGCCCAACTTAACATTATAAAAGAAAAATTAGTACCACAAAATTCTATTAATAATAATATTAAAATATATTTGTCAGGAATCACTGATATTCCGGTTAAAACATGTGGTTTAATCACTTTTCCTATTAATAATTCGCATACAAATTTCCACGTAGCATCTGAAAAATTTTCAATACCTTACGATGGTATTTTAGGCATAGATGTATTAAGAAAAAATAAGTCGAGATTAGATAAGGGATATTTAGAAATAAATGGTAAAAAATTCTTTATTTAAACAGATTATAGAAACGATAAAAATTCATTGATAAATTTATGTACAGAAAACATCGAAATTAATGACACAGCAGTTAATAACGCTTTTCATTATATCATGCTAATGCAAGACAATAATCACATATTTTCGATTACACAATTTCTACAGAATAAGAATGAAAATATTGAAAATTTTATGAAAGAAATCAACTGTGTTTTAGAAAAAGATGAATGTAAAAATAATAAGAATATAGAATATGAACAATTTTTATTAAAACTTGAAGAAAACACAAATTTTAACATTAATAATAAAGACAAACAATTTCTTACATATTTTATGGAAAAAGATATTTTAACAAATTTTATATTAAATAATCATGAAGAAGAATTTCATAAATTACAAGAAAATTTGATGTATAAAAATGTAAATTATATTAGTGAAGAAAAAAATGATCGTAGAGAAGAATTATTAAGTAAAATAAGTTTAAATCATTTCAGTGAAGAGAAAGAACAAAATATAAAGAATTTAATTTTAGAAAATGATGACATATTTTGGTTAGAAGGAGAAAATATTGGAAAATGCAATTTAGAACAACACGAGATAAATTTAACAGATAACAGGCCAGTATACGTTAAACAATTTCCATTGCCACATAAATCAAGAGAAATCGCTATTACAGAAACTCAAAAATTAATTGATAATAATCTAGTAAGGCCATCTAAAAGCGCATATAACGCTCCAGCATTTGTAGTTAAGAAGAAAGCAGGTCCTGATGGAAAAGAAAAATGGCGACTAGTTATAGATTATAGAAAATTAAACGAGAAAACTATACGATCCTTATTTAATACCATCTATAACTGAAATTTTTGATGATTTAGGCGGAAATAAATATTTTACTGCCGTAGACATGATTTCAGCTTTTCACTGGGTACCAATGAAAGAATCAGATATACATAAAACAGCTTTTAGTGTACACCCTTTAGGAAGATTTGAATTTACAGTATTACTTTTTGGCTAATTAACTCACCACGAACATTTATGAGGGTAGCAAATACAGCTCTTGATGAGTTAATAAATAAAAAAATATGTCATGTTTATATAGATGACATAATTATAGCAGCAAAATCAGAAGAAGAACATAATATTAAATTTAATCTAGTAGCTAAAAAATTAAGGGAAGCCGGATTAAAACTAGAACCGAGAAAATGCGATTTTATGAAAAATGAAGTGACATTTTTAGGTCATATTATAAGTAAAGAGGGTATCAAGGCAGATCCAAAAAAAATTGATGCAGTAAAATTATTTCCAACACCAAAAACAGTTAAAAACATTAGAGAATTTTTGGGTTTAGCAGGTTATTACAGAAAGTATAAGTTTATTAACGATTTTGCTAATATAACAAAACCTTTAACGTTATTATTACAAAAAGACGTAAAATTTACTTGGGATTCAGAGAAACAAAAGGCTTTTGATAAATTAAAAGACACACTATGCTCGGCACCTTTATTGCAATTTCCACAGTTAGATAAACCACTTATAATCACTACAGATGCATCAGGATATGCTTTAGGCGCTATATTATCACAAGGTGAAATCGGGAAAGATAAACCCATAGCATACGCTTCTAGAGTATTAAAAGGTCCTGAACTAAAATATCACACTTATGAAAAAGGAAGATTAGGTATATTGTTTGGAATAGAAACATTTAGAAATTACGTATATGGAAATAAATTTACAATAGTAACAGATCACAAGCCATTACTATCTTTTAGATCTGCAGATAGAAATAACAGAGTTCAAAGATGGCGACTTAAACTATCAGAATACGATTTTGATGTAATATATAAGAAGGAAAAAATGAATGTGAATAGTGATGCTTTATCTAGAAATCCTATAGATATGGTAGAAATCAATGTGATAACTAGAGCTCAAAAAGCAAAGGAAAATGAAGTAAATATTAAATTAACAAATATACCTTCAAATGAAATAAAAATACAAAAATTAAACGAAGAACGTACACGTATTAAAAATAAACGCGGTAGACCAAAAAAAGTAATCAAAGAAATAACCAACGAGGAAATTAAAAGTGTCGAAAACGAAGTCAAAAAACAAGAAGAAATTTACTTAATTGAATCTGATACTATTATATATTCTAAAAATTCTATACAAAGTAGAAAAGATAATATATTACATTTAATTACGAATGAAAAGATATCTTTGGATGAGATTCAAGATGAATATTTTACACATAAAAATATTAATATAAATAACGATTTAAAGGATAATGAAATTAAAATAATAAATTATAAAAAGAGAAAAATTTTTATAATGTGCTTAAATATAAAAGAATCATCAATTTTTATAAAAGAAAAATTAATAAGTAATTTAAACACGCTAAAAGATTTATTGATTGAAAATAATTGTACTATATTTAGTATATCAAAAAATATAAAAATATTAAATATAAATTGGAATGAAATTGAAGAAATATTATACAATATTTTTAAAAATACAAATATAAAAGTTATAATTTGCTTAAATAATACAGAATATGTTGAAAAGGAAAAAAGAAATGAAATTTTTGAACTATATCATTCTTCAAGTTTAGGAGGTCATTCGGGAGTAAATAGAACATATAATCGAATTAAAAATAAGTATTTCTGGGAAAATCTTAAAGTCGATATACAAAATCGTATTAAAAACTGTGAAATATGTCAAAGAAATAAATTAAAAAGAAATAAAACAAAACAACCTGTGATAATAACAGATACTCCAGAGAAAACATTCGATAAAATTTCACTAGATATAGTAGGACCTCAATATAACTAAAAATAATAATAAATATATATTAACTATTCAAGATCATTTATCAAAATTTTTAATATCTATCGCACTGAAAGATCAAACAGCAGAGACTATAGCTGACGCATTTATAAAAAAATTTATTTGCATTTTTAGTTCACCAAAACTAGTACTTACAGATAAAGGCGCAAATTTTACAGGCAAATTAATAAAAGCTATTTTAAAAAGATTTAAATTTAAAAAAATCGAAACTACTGCCTTTCATCCACAATCTAATAGTTCATTAGAAAGGGCTCATCATCCCCTATGTGAATATTTAAAAAATTTTGCTGATAAAAAATTAGAATGGGATGATTGGCTTGAACTTGCACAATTTAACTATAATACTAGTGTTCATTCAAGTCATAAATTTACACCACATGAACTAGTTTTCGCCTACCCAGCTAGATTACCATCTAGTGAACCTTTAAAATCATCAGAAAAATTACAGACATTTAATGAATATATAGAAAAATTATTAATAAATATGAAAGATATTGCAAAAATAGCTCGTGAAAATTTAATACTATCAAAAGAAAAGTCTAAATTATATCACGATAGATTCATAAAACCTGTAGAATTTCAAATAGGTGATAAAGTATGGCTTATAAAAGAGCCAAAACCAGGTAAATTAGAAAAAAATCAAAACCTGGGACCTTTTGAAGTATTGAAAGTTCACGAAAATAGCAATATCTCTATAGATTTTAAGGGTGGCTCAAGATTAGATCATGCAAATAAATTAATTTTACATGAACGGAAAAATTAATATTATTGTATGTTTCAGAAAGAAAAAGGAAAAGAGAGAGGAAAAAAATGCTGTTAATTTTATTCATATTATTATCTATCGTTAGAGAAAATGTGGCAATTATTGGATTTAATTGTGAATCTACAGACTCAATCATCACTACATATCCTCTACTAGATACAGGAGAATGTGACTTTCAACAGGAAAATATTACTATAACTAATTCTACAATAGAACTATTATAAGTTGCAGAATTTAAAAATATTAAAGTTATACAATGCAAAGTAGAAATTCAAAGAACGGTTTTCCATTGCGGGATGTTCAGTTATTTAGGATCAACTGCTCACGCTTTACAAGAATACTTATATGAAATTAGCCATGAAAAATGTAAATTCATTCACGATACAGGAATCTTTAAATATGATACTATACATACTATAGCAGACCTGAAAATAAATTCAACAAAAGCAGTTGGAATGGATTTTGCAGGCTCAGTAAAGGATAAAACTTGCACAGGAGCTTCATACACGGACAATTTTAGATCTTGGGACAACGTTTAAGTACAGGGTCTTATAAAAATAACTTTATTAGAAGAATACGCTCAAGTAAGTCTAAAAAATGATAAATTAAGATTAAATTCAGGGACTGTATGTAAATTTTCCGATCAACATTGCATTGATTCGCAAGCAGGGTATACTTTTTGGGAAAATTTACCTACAGAAGAAGGTTTTAAAACAGAATATGAGACTTTATACAGAGGCCCTGCAACTATAATAAATTTACCTAATCAAAATCCCATATATACTGTAAACACAGAAACAATAACATTTTCTTTGTCCGCGTTAAATAATGTAAAAATTTGCGATAGAATATTAGCAAAAACGGAACATCCGAGGCTATTTATTTTAGATATATCTTATAATAAAATATTATTTGACGATAATACGATAAAAAAAGATGTAACAAATTTAGATTTATTTACATATATAAACTCAAAATTTGTATATATTGAAAAACATTTTAGGGCTGATCTTACAGATTTATATTTTAATATTTTAAAAGAAAAATGCGAGATAGAAAAAAAGGTAATTCGCGAATTCTTATCCCTTGCATCCATAGCTCCCGATGAATTCGCTTATAACATCATGCAAAAACCAGGCTATATAGCTAAACTTGCCAGCGAAGTAGTACATGTTATTAAATGTACACCAGTAGAGACACAGTTACTGCATACAAACAAATGTTATATTCAATTGCCACTATTAACAAAAAACTAAACATGGTTTTTGACACCAAAAACACATATATTATTAAAATCAGGATCGGAAATAAACTGTAATTCGATAATTCCTCAATATTATAAAATTGGAGAAAATTGGATAAATCTTCTACCAAAACCGCGACCAACAAAAAATATAGTAAAAGTCTTAAAACCAAACACTCAAAAGTCGTGGATACCAGAAAAAATATCTTCTTTAGCAACAAGCGGAATTTATTCTCAAGAGGATTTACAAGAATTACAGCAACACATCATGTTTCCTTTTGAAAAAGCAGCGCTACTTAATGCCATAGCAAGAGGTATACAGGGGGAACAAAACACACAAGTATACTTATTAAATAATCTACTTACAGAAAATACATTGTCGCATATTGCAGAAAATACTTGGAATAAATTCATAAATAAATCGACAACTTTTGGATCTATAAGCTCAGCCATAATAATGATATTAATTATTATCCAAATAATTAAATTGACTATAGACACAATAATAAGGGGCTATACCCTTCACACTATTTATGGCTGGTCTATATATTTGTTAGGAGCAATTTTTAGCTCTCTAACACATTTAATGATTACACTAAATACCAATCACGTTAAAAGAAAAACAAATTACGAAGAGATCCACCTAAAGGAAATAAAAATAGAAAAACCTTCGATATTACAACCAATATCATTAAGAGAAACAACACAATCATGCATAGCGAAACCCACACCCCCACCTTTACCCTTAAAAGCACCATATGCTAAACCACCAATGCTTACACCTTCTTCCAAACCTATTCAAGAAGAGCCTAGAGAATTACCACTCTTCTGCTCTCGCATAGATTAATTAAATAATTATTTTTATTTTAAATTTTTATTACTATTATTTTTTTTTCTCTCTAAAATGATTTTCAAATTAAGAAACGATTTAAGCTATGCAAATTATAATTATATTGTTACATCTAAGATATTCAGTTGAAACTTAAGTCTATTACATTTCAGATTGCATAGTTACCTATATAGTCCAATCAATAGAGCAAAAAAATGGCTATTTTAGACATTAATTAAAGGCTTAATGAAACTTATATGGAGTTGTTAAGGGCGATGAAAAAACATACTCTGTATAAAATGTAACCAAAAAAAAACGGTAGAAAATGCTCCAGGAGGCTGCAAAGTTGGCCAAAACAGCTTTTTTAATTCTCTGAAGCAACCTATACATTTAATCGAAAAAAGTAATTAATAAAAGTATTAGAGAATAAAAAAACCTACAATTTGAGTACTGCTGCGATTATTTTCATCAATTAGTTATTGCAAAAAAGCCAAAAAACCATCAAAAATGGCCATTTCTTGAATATCAATTATTTATTGCAAAAATAATTTTTTAAATATTTTTAAACTTTTAAAAGGAAGCATTCATCAAAACGAACAGAAAGAGAGGTTGCAACAGCAAATTGGTTAATTTGTTGCTGAGATATTCCCTATTATTTATCCCAACGCGTTAAATGTTTATTGCTATAATTTTTTTTTGGCTGAACATATTGAGTTGCATAAGGGCTTAAACTCTTCATGAAGGTTCAAATTTTCATATTTTGTTAAGAGCAAATTAGAAAATTCAATTGCAATATTTTTTATAACGCTTTAAAAAAGAGGGTGTTTTTTTTATAAATAAATAAAGCTGGGGCTTTATTTATAACTTTTACGAATTCGCTATTTGAATATTCTTATAGCTGTGTTCGAAACGAAGATTCAAAAAAAAAAAAAGAACTCTCTAAGGCCAATAGGAGCCGAGATAAGATTTTTTTTTTTTAATCACAGGCACTTTGTTTATAACAATTAAGATACGAATCAAGCGTCATTTTGTAGTTGAAGACTTATATTTTAAAAATCTATGATTATATTTTTAAAAATAAGACTCTTTATTATTAAAATTAAAATAATACTAACATACAAATAATAACGTCAAAGTCGGAGTCGTGGTGGGGATGCTTATCTTTGCGCGTGAGAAAAATTAACGAAGGACCCCGTCCCAATAAAATTCGTAAAAATTAACCGTATCTCCGAAAATAATGGACCGATTTTGATGTTTTTTTTTAATCTGGGGTATCTTGAAAAATTATCAATATTGGTGCAAATAGTTTTTCAAAATAGGGTATATTTAAATTAAAACAACTGTACCTATTACGGACACCTTAAACGCAAATAATTGGTGTGGCTCACTAAATGAATATTTTTAAATGTGTAATGTCTCATTTTAAAGCTAAAAAAAAAGAACTTTAAAATGAGATATCATGAGTTTCATTACGATTAATATTTACGAAATGCGCGCGGATTAACGTAAATGTTGTAAATGAACTTACCTTATTATTCCTCATAATTATTACATTTGGAACCTGGAGATAAATTTAATTAAAATTTTTAGTTTTTCTATATTTTAACTAATTATTATAATAAATTTATAGTTTAAATAAATCAAAAAATAATTATTAATAATTGCAAAAACTTTAATAGTAATAATAAAAATTGTTATCTCATTTTTTCTTATTTTTCTTTGTTTTTCATACAAAAAAATATTTCAAATCTTATAATTGCTAGAAATAATAACTTTAATCTATATAATATATGAGAAGCTGTTGCTGAAATTTAATGTTTATTTAAATACAAATTTATATTTTCTGATTACCCTTTGTTTATCGATTTTTTTTGTGTTATTTTAAATATGTTTCTTACATAAAAATCTCAGTAGTTTAACTTTAGAAAATAAAATGAGAATATATTTAATAATGAAATATTTTTTTGTATGAAAAACAAAGAAAAATAAGAAAAAATGAGATAACAATTTTTATTATTACTATTAAAGTTTTTGCAATTATAAATAATTATTTTTTTATTTATTCAAACTATAAATTTATTATAATAATTAGTTAAAATATAGAAAAACTAAAAATTTTAATTAAATTTATCTCCAGGTTCCAAATGTAATAATTATGAGGAATAATAAGGTAAGTTCATTTACAACATTTACGTTAATCCGCGCGCATTTCGTAAATATTAATCGTAATGAAACTCATGATATCTCATTTTAAAGTTCTTTTTTTTAGCTTTAAAATGAGACATTACACATTTAAAAATATTCATTTAGTGAGCCACACCAATTATTTGCGTTTAAGGTGTCCGTAATAGGTACAGTTGTTTTAATTTAAATATACCCTATTTTGAAAAACTATTTGCACCAATATTGATAATTTTTCAAGATACCCCAGATTAAAAAAAAACATCAAAATCGGTCCATTATTTTCGGAGATACGGTTAATTTTTACGAATTTTATTGGGACGGGGTCCTTCGTTAATTTTTCTCACGCGCAAAGATAAGCATCCCCACCACGACTCCGACTTTGACGTTATTATTTGTATGTTAGTATTATTTTAATTTTAATAATAAAGAGTCTTATTTTTAAAAAATATAATCATAGATTTTTAAAATATAAGTCTTCAACTACAAAATGACGCTTGATTCGTTTCTTAATTGTTATAAACAAAGTGCCTGTGATTTAAAAAAAAAATCTTATCTCGGCTCCTATTGGCCTTAGAGAGTTCTTTTTTTTTTTTAATCTTCGTTTCGAACACAGCTATAAGAATATTCAAATAGCGAATTCGTAAAGTTATAAATAAAGCCCCAGCTTTATTTATTTATAAAAAAACACCTCTTTTTTAAAGCGTTATAAAAAATATTGCAATCGAATTTTCTAATTTGCTCTTAACAAAATATGAAAATTTGAACCTTCATGAAGAGTTTAAGCCCTTATGCAACTCAATATGTTCAGCCAAAAAAAAATTATAGCAATAAACATTTAACGCGTTGGGATAAATAATAGGGAATATCTCAGCAACAAATTAACCAATTTGCTGTTGCAACCTCTCTTTCTGTTCGTTTTGATGAAGGCTTCCTTTTAAAAGTTTAAAAATATTTAAAAAATTATTTTTGCAATAAATAATTGATATTCAAGAAATGGCCATTTTTGATGGTTTTTTGGCTTTTTTGCAATAACTAATTGATGAAAATAATCGCAGCAGTACTCAAATTGTAGGTTTTTTTATTCTCTAATACTTTTATTAATTACTTTTTTCGATTAAATGCATAGGTTGCTTCAGAGAATTAAAAAAGCTGTTTTGGCCAACTTTGTAGCCTCCTAGAGCATTTTCTACCGTTTTTTTTGGTTACATTTTATACAGAGTATGTTTTTTCATCGTCCTTAACAACTCCATATAAGTTTCATTAAGCCTTTAATTAATGTCCTCAAAATGTCTTTATTGATTGGACTAATACAATCATCTTGAATCGGGAGGGAAGTGAATGAATATTCACTTATATATTCATATACTATTTAAATAATTTTATACTATTTGAATAATTACTTTTACAAAACATTTCATGCTAATTTTTTATCTCATAAGCTATAATAAAAAAAAAACAGTGTATTAAGTAAAAATATAAAAATAAGAATATAGAAAATTTCGGTTAGATTATAATATTAGATTATAAAATTTATTACAAAAACTTGACTGTATTAAATAATTGACAGTTTAGCGTTTTATTTTCATAATAAGTTTCTACGTTGTTAAATCGCGTGCGATTCAACTTTGGCGCAGAGAGAGAGGTGAATGACACCAAGCGAACATGTCATTCACCTATACAATATATTAACATTGTTTAATACTCCAACTTTAAGCAAAATTGATTTCTTTTATTTTTAACTATCAAAGATTTATTTGGTTAAAAAAAAAAAAAAACAAATGAAAATGTAAATTAGACATTCTAAAAAATATTGTTTTAAAGGAAACATATTATTATTATTCAAAAGAATTGACTTATTTAAAATTAATAAGACTTATATAAGAAAAAAAAGTATTTATAAGAAAAAAATGATACTTTAATTTTATGCAAAATTTATTTTAAATTAATTTTTAATTATTAAAAGTATAAGGACAGTTTAAAAAAAAAGAACAAATGAAAAAGCATTGAAGGGAATTGAATTATTTAAAATAAATAAGTCTAAATAAAAAAAAAATATAAAAAAATGAATAAATTAAGTATTAAAAAATTTTTTTTTATAAATTAAAATAGTTTCTTTTAGAATTTAAGTATTATATCTAATTAATATTAAAAATGAAAAGGAGCAGTTGGGAAATAAAAAGGAAAACAAAAGATTATGATAAAAATAGATGTATTATAAAATTATATTGTACAATTACATTATCATTGTTTTTTTTTATGTATAACAAAAGATATACAGAAAAAAGAAAAAGAGGAAAACTAATCCCATTGTTCTCCATAATTAAAAACTGGCTCGCAATCTATTGGAACCCACCCAGGGTGCCCCATTACAGGGAGTTGTGAGACCAACTCGCTTCTTCTTATAAACAGATCGCCAACGTACGGGAAGAAATCATTTTAGAACACTTGCATGCGCATCTGCGTACCATTAACGATTACTGTGCACTCTTCATCCCTAAACAGGGCACAAAGGTCCCAAACATCGAACTCTCGTCGAGATCCAAGCCACCATGGATTATTTTGATAACAGTCCATCAGCCGGAACACACGTTTCAGTTGCCAATCCGCAAACTGAAAAAACAGAAAAAAAAACAAGAAATTTATTTTTTTTTTCAATAAATAAATGAATAAATAATAATAAAGGTAATAATATTAATGAAAAAAAAAAAAAAAATCCATAAAAAATAAGAATATAATATTGAACTCGTAATATTAAGATAATAATAGAGATACTTACACAAACTCGGGTATACTGCTTCCTTGGATACATGATGATGATTGTTAAAAAATAAATAAAAACAAACTCTTAAATACCCGAAAAGAACAACGAAAACCAATGGTAAAAAAAAAAAAAATTTTTTTAGACGTGTCAGCGGCATACATTTTTCTCTTCATTGACTTTGCTGAATTGTTATTACAATGTCATTAACCTATGTTTTACAAATTAACAACACGAATAATTGTATAAAACTTTAATCCATGCTAATTGTAAATAGATTTTTAAGATTTATTAATCAGTAACTGTTTTCAGGTTTTTATGTTGCTTTTATTTCAATGAGCAACATCTTTGAGCCCTAAGGTGTTACGTCATAAAACGTACCCTTCAGTTGACCACTCATGAAAAAAAAAAAAAAAAATAATGATAAACACATATACAGTTCCTGATTAATTTTTTAGATTTTAATCGTAATATTGTAAATGTTCAATAATTGACCTATCTTTTATTTTTTTGATTGCCTATCCTTCTGATATGCAATCTCCTGAGCACCGAGGTGTTACGTCATAAACGTATCGTTTTTTATTAACATTGGTAAATCAAATTCTTCAGTTATTGAACAGTCGCATTATTTCATTGCTAAGCAAAATTAAGTAGATCATAAGAAAAGAAGCGAAACGTATGTTTCGAAATTTCAAAATAAATTTTACAAATCCTAAAAACATTACGAAACATATTATCAAAATTCAAGAAAATTTATAAATAAAAATTGATGTAAAAGACAATAAATCTCATAAGCAAAATAAGTATAAAAACCAAATCAAACAAATGATATTCGGAATATTACCCCGGGTGTCTTATTGGTAATACGTTTACACTGCCCGTCGAGTTTATATTTCAAAGCAATTGCTATTACTAAATATACATATATCAATTATTAGAATATATGAGAGATTTCGAGCAAAATGGAAGTTTACATGTCACTACCTCTAAATTAGTTATAATAATTAATTTTGATCTGAAATTTACAACAGTAGTAGAAAATGTAAAGATATTTAAGGTAAATTGATGTTTTTCGGTCACATCGATTATATAAAAAATGTTGATTAGAAAATTCATTGAAAATGTAATCTCCGTAACCTGTCGCAAAATCCAATTTTGGTATGTTTCAACAATTTATAAGAGCATTTTGATAATTTTAATCAAATAATTATATTTTTTCGATTTTTTATAAGGTAAATGAATTTTCTATAGCGAAAAATTAAATAATTAATCAATTTCACGATCGTGCGAGGTGATTTCTATGTGTCTCTGTTTTATTACCATTTCAAATATTGCCACCATTCTAACCTTCTGCAGCTTTTCAAGAACGCCCAATGTCATAGTTCTGCACATGCCCCAACATTTTCAGTATGTTTAAAAAAAACCGTTGTTTAATTCAAATTTTTAAAATCAATTCAAAAGTGCAGATAACTATTAAAAATTTTGTATTTGTCAAACTAAAATAAGGAGTAATTTCCGTAACTACGTGGTTTTTGTAATAGAAAAAATTATCAACAATTTTGATACCAGGTAAATTTCATACACAAGCTAACTAACTTAAATATATGGTATCAAAAATTTTTATATTAATTCTAAGTTACATAAGACCTTGTTTAATGCAATTTTGTAATTACCGTAACCGTAATCACCGTAACCATAATATCTACTAAAATTATTTTGATAATCAATCATATCGATCTTACAGATTTGTTGTGGTATTTGCATTTTAAAATTCTTTGAAGCATAATTGCTATGGTGCCGAACCTTCGTGAAAAAATAAGCAAAAGTAAACAAGACCGTATAAATTATCGTAAAGATTGTCGTCAACAAAATGAGTTAAAATAAAAAAAAGTAAGAAAACCAACAAAAATCGTACGAGTGTCAAAAAAATAGAGCAATTGCTAAAAGAGACGAGCGTGTAATAAAAAATAGAGAAAAACAGAGAAGGTGGCGAGAAAATTTAAAACAAAATGAAGATGCGCATAAAAAATATCTTGCTTCAGAAAGAGAAAGATATAAAAAACGAGTAAGAGAAGGTAAAATTAAGAAAATAGCTGATCTTTCAGAGCGAGAAAAAAAGATTGAAACGCAAGAAGGTTCGAGCGGCGGTTGTACGTTGCAGACAACGAAAGAAGAATTCATATATATCGAACGATACTGAAATTTTGAATGAGGATCATAATAATGAAATATCAATTCGAAGAAAAAGGAAAACTAGAAATAAGGTGTGTTATGCGAATAATAAAAAATTGATTAAAAAAAAATGATATTTTAAATAAAAAATGTAAAGCTTTAGCAGAAATTAGAAAGATTGAAGGTTAAATTTAATGAAAAAAATAAAAAACAGCCAAACGAAGCTTTGAAAACTGTAGATAAGTTTCTAAATGGCAGGAATGTACCTAATGATGTTAGAAAGCAATTGGTAAGATTTTTAATGTTTCTTTGATAATAACTTAAAAGTGATATTTATTTTTTAACGTATTTTTTTGCAGTATTACAGTGAAGTTATAAAATAGCAAGTTAAAACTAATTATAAAGAGTCTATAAATACTGCGTTCAAGCGACTAATGAAAAAATCTTTAAGCGGTAGTATTGTTAAAAAATATAAATTAAAAGAATATATCAGAAAATAGTATATTATTAACCTAGGGAGAGAAGTTGACCATTAAATGCTCGCGTAAGATTTGCCCCCGAGCGCAGCGAGGGGGCAAATACGCGAGCAATTGATGGTCAACTTCTCTCCCGAGGTGAATATACGATTTTTTCTTATTCCCGGCGAAAAGTACGTCCAACTTAACCGTTGTGATAATTCGTTTTTGATGATAAATCATTAAAATAAAAATACCGCGATGAATCGCTTGCTGCTATTGACCGAGTATGCTCTATCCTTCTCTGCCCCTCTCCCACTGATGATAAATCATTAAAATAAACCATCAATATTTCACTCACATTTTATAATTTACACACTTTATAACACACTGCAATTTATAATTCACAAAATAAAACAAGTTAGGTTTTAATAATAAAATATTTAAAATTACTATATAAGAAAAATAAAGAAAAAGATATACTGCTTGTTGTAACCGGCAAAGAAGGCTAGACATAGCCCCCTCCATTCGCGGCTACCTTTATTGTACATATAAGAGAAAGAAAGAGAGAGGGAGAGAGTCAATTCTTAAAGCCGGCGGACAGAGAAGGATAGACGCAACCCTCTCTATTCTGTATGAAAAAGAAAGAGAGAGGGAGAGAGTCAATGTCTAACGCCGACGGACAGAGAAGGATAGACGTAGCCCTCTCTATTCTTAACTGCCGTGAAAAACAGAGCGTCAACACGATTGCGCATCGCTAGTGCGCCGAGCCGCCGTAGATAATGCTTAACTTCTCTCTCAGAAAGTAGACGTCTTTCGACGTACTTTTCGCCAGGGGATAAGAAAAAATTATTTACCCACGGATAACATAAAAAAAGGAACTACTCCGAATAAACTTGCGCTTAAAATACGTAAGTTTTACTTGGAAAATAGTAAGATTGATCCAGGAAAAAGAGCTTTTAAAAGATTCGGTAAAACAAAATACCAAATTCATTATTTGAACTCGTCCATGATTGATCTTCATGCTAAATATTGTTCAGAGCAATCGAAAATTGCTCTTTCAACATTTACAAAGTATCGTCCACCATTTTGTAAGTCTCCTAAAATCACTGAACGAGACACTTGCGCTTGCTTTCAGCATGAAAACTTTTCCCTTTTCCTACAAGCACTTCATAAAAATAAAATTGTAAAAGAAAATACATGTGCAAAAATAATTCAGAGCATGACGTGTGAATATCAAACAGAAGAATGCCTATCAAGAGCATGTGTCGATTGCCAAAATAAAACTATTTCTTTCAATACCATTCTTTCCGAAAAAGATATTACTTATGATCAATGGGTGAGTAAAAAAGAAAAAAAAATTAGTGAAAAAACTCAAAAACCTATCGAAGTTAGCATTACAAAGAAAGAGATTTTCGTTATGCAGGGAAAAATATTGTTGAATCATTTGAAAATAAAGCACATTTGATATTGAATCATGAACACCGAATTATTCACCAATTTAGATCAATAAAAAATGTAAGAAATAATTTGAAAGAGACTGAAGGTTTCTTTCTTATAGATTTTAGTCAAAATTATGAGTGCAAATATGCAACTGAAGTGCAATCAGTTCATTTTGGTGCTAGTCGCAGACAAGTAACTTTGCACACAGGTATGTTTTACACCTATGGGTACAAACAAGGTTTTGCTACCTTATCAGAATCACTGCGTCATGATTCTTGTGCAGTTATTGCTCATTTAAAAGAAATTTTATTTTTTTATTTAAATAAAAAGTTTCCAGCTATTACAATCTTGCACATTTTAAGTGATGGTCCTGCGACTCAATATCGCAACAAAAATATGTTTATTTTGTAAGTCAGTACCTCCCTAAAAAATTTTTCCGATAGTGTAAACGTGTGCTTATAAGTTGTACAATCTTCTCCACATCGACATCTAACCCGTACATAGCCACCAGCTTGGATTTCAAAATATAAATGATTTTTCACATTCTCGAGATTATTCATTTCTTCTAAGAGACTTTCACTATCACGATAAACACCAGGTTCGACTCTGGCAAACACCTTGGCCCCCTGTTGAGTCTCTTCTGTTTCTCGCAAAACATTCGCCATTTCATGTTTGGCTGTTTTAACAGAAATGACTCCTCCCGCTCAACTATTGTATATGCTGAAATGTGGGAGGTATTTGAATTTCCGTGAGTCCTACACACCAGTCGCCATGAAGATAAAAATTTTGTGATAATTGTGTTGTGAAATGTGTCACCACATTGTGTGGAAAGCCAAACTTGCTGCTGTTGCTTGGTAAAACCATGTGAAATTCATCGTTTATTGTAAATTTTTCAAATCTCTAGCCGCTATCCAAGAATTAAATTTTTCTGGATACCCCCTCCAACTGACCAAATATTGTTTTTTCGACCCCCTACCTTTACTCTTCGAAACCTCGTCAACCTCAAACGCTTTGCTATCTAAATCCTTGCGCACTGTGCTCAACTGTTCTTCGTAAAAATATCCGTCAATTTTTTCTCCACCACGATCTGCCAAAGTATAAACGGGTGGTTCTTGTCTTGTGTCGACTCTTATAATTTTAAACAGCTCCAGAGTCCAGCCACCCTCGTATGCTTTCCTGAAGGCTGTCTTGGCACGACTGACACGAACCAGATCACCAACGCTGTATTTAGCTACTCTAAAAGGCTTTTTTTCGCTGTAACGCAACGTCAAATTTCGACGTACCACGTGAGCATTATATAAGTTGACCTTGGAAGGGGGCATTTTTATGGCACTGTGCAACGGCTCGTTGTAACACGTCACAATTTTTTGCAAAACATCTATATAAGGTCTTGTGCGCGAGTGAGTAAAGTATCGCCAGATCCGACCTTTGAGAGTTCGAATGAAGCGTTCGGCAATGGCTGCGTTTATATCAGGGTCTCTGACGACTCGGTAGGTAATATGTTTCTTTTTTAGCACCTCTTGGACCTCTCGACCGATAAATTCCTTACCTTTATCAGTCTGTAGGTAAATAGGATGTCTATCATTACATCCTGATGAAATTTTGTCCAATGCTACAGCAACGATTCGGCTCGTTTTGTCGAGAAAAGGCTCTGCCCAGGCGAACTTTGAAAGTGCATCAATGACCATGAGAATATAGCTTTACCCATCATTGTAGGTTTTAAGTGATCTAAAATCTGCCAAGTCAGCTTCCCACACCTCAAAGGGGCTGAAAACGTTGTAATGTCGACGAGGAAAACGATGTCTCACGAATTTGTGTAAGGTATGTGCATCCTGACTCTCCAGCCACTTGGCGATGGTACTGTTATCAAATTATTTGGGTTTCGCGCGTTTCAGTAGATGAGCACCAGTGTACGCTGATGGTGCAGAAAGATTATAGTAATAATGCTCAAGACCGTTCGGCTTTGACGTCTCTTTCTTCCTTTTCTCCTTTTTTCTTTTCTCCTTCTTTCTCATTGCTCCTCTTCCTCTTATGAATTAGCTTTCTCTCTTTCTTTTGCTATCTTTTAAATGTATTTTTAATGCGTTTCAAAAATTTATCAAACGCAATTTTGCTGATTATGCACAAAACAGTAATACCAGCTGCAGTCTTACCATTACCATCCGCAGTCTCCGAGAGCATGCGTGAAAATGCTCGTTCAGCCAGCAGTCTGTCGGCTTTTATATGATTCGTTATTTTTTTATTTGAATATGAAATATCGTGCTCCAGACAGGCATTATCAAGAGGGTTTGTTCCTCTCTGACCACGTCTGAGACGCTCTTCGAGATGTGTGCCAGGGCCGAGAAACTGGTAGCCTGGCAGGTGCATTTCAAAGGGTACAACTGAAATCAATTGATCTATAAAAGTACCAGTTTTCTCCCCCTCCTCCTCCTCCTCCACCCCCTCCATCACTTCCTTCCATGCTTTCACATACGGTTCCATTTTAGCTGTTCGAGATGACTCTTTTTTGCAGGTGTTGATGGCGTAGCTGCCAACTCGCGACCAACTTTTTTATGTTTTTTCGCACTCTCAACTTCTTTCTCCTTTACGCTCATGTGACTAGTAGCTGTTGAAGTATAATAATCTTCGTTTTCTGACGACGATGATGGCGATGAGTCAGCGCTATGAGATGCAATCTTACGTTACAGTTGATCGTTACCAATGAATTCTCGAGGTATACTAACTTGTCGCGAGACGTGTGCAAACTGTTTGTATTCGCGTGGTGGTGGTCTTTTTCTACTTCTCATAGCCTCGTTCACCAAATCGACAATATTAGTACCTTCGACAACAGCGCCATTTAGTTTGATTATACCGCGACTATCCCATTCAATATTACCAGCTTGTCGCAAGTATCTAATGAGATATCTAGCATTGCTTCGAAATTTCTGCGGTACCGACTCGACAATCTGTTTGTCGTCTATTTTGTCATTATTGCCTTTATCCATTGTCGTTCCCGTTTGTAATAATGTTGTCTCGTGTGGACGTATTATACTCCCACTCTCATCCTTCTCCTTCTCCCTTAGATGCAAGTAACGCTGCAAGATTTGCTGATATTGCAAAGATTTTTGGCGCTCATCACCCGCAGAATGTAAAATTTTACTCATATCCTCGTCGAGGCGTGTCGTCGCTGTACCAGGTGTCTGGACACTGGATGCTGGTGTTGTATGATTAGTAGTTGTAACGTCATGCTGTTGCTGCTGATGCTGTTGCTCCAAGCACTCTTGCGATACTAAAATCATTTTTCTTGCGTACTCCATGCCGATAAAACAGGTTTCACAATTAGCCGCAGTAAATATGCTGATTTTACCATCAATTTCCTTTTTACCTCCAAACTACCCAGCTTAGCGAGTTTCCGCAACAGAGGTGCGAATTTTCGCAATTGTCTCTTATAATACTTGCTGAGTAGAATATTTCCACGTAAAATGTTCAGAGCACACTCGCAAATGTACGTTATAAGTTTAGAATTTGCTTCGCGTACTATAGCCTTAACTTTATAGAGTTCGCTTTCACACAAGAAATGTAGCTGAGTCCAGCACTTTTCTGGAATCGGTCTGCTGCTACGACTACGTCTTACCGGCTCCATCACAATCGCACGACTGGTACATTATTCGAGCGAGCACCAGCTTTTATAGGTGTACAACGAGGCACATAAACGTACTGATGTTTGTCAAAGGGAAATATACAAGTACGAAATCTCACATTTTCAGGCGTACCCTGCTTCAGATCTATGAACAAATAGCCGTGTGGCTCTGCTGTGGCATCGAGATATGCCTCTTACAAAACTCGAGGCTCTTAGGGGCAAACTTGACGCGCCAGATGATTTATTTGCGCTCGATCGCTCGATCTACAAATGGATCTGTATTACTACATTCGATGAAGGTCTTGCGAAAAGCCAGACATGCTAAACGTAAAATTTTTACATCTTGCTTATAGTATTTTATAATTTCATTTCTAAAATTTAATCTATAATTTTCAGTTTTTTTTTTGTTATACCGCTGCATAAATTCGCGTCCCTCTTCGATCTTCATCGAATCTGGCGAAAAAGTGCATATCGGTGGCATTTCTCCCACGTAATTCTGATTTTCCGGTGTATTAAAAAGATGAGGGAACGTACCTTTCTCGATATTAACAAGATCGTAAGCTTTTGGTAGTGCAGCTAAACCCATATGTAGATAATTCAAACTATCTATGAATTTAACCGATAAAATTTCCATTATGATTATTTTTGACCCGTTTAAAATTACATTTGGCTTATTTCTGAGATCTTTACGTTCTGTTAAATGTTTAAGAATAAATTGTGCATCAAAACCCTGCGCATTGTGTGCTATACAAACGATTTGTTTGAAATTTTTCCTTGGTGCCAAGGCCAAATTGACTAGCTGTTTCACGGGGTCAATTTCAAACACATACTCGCGCATCCCACATACTCCGCAAGAATTTGATACATTTTCATCGTTCAAACAGTCACTACACACTTGCTGGGCAACACATCAATTTGGTACACGCAGCCTTACTTTTTTAGCCTCACAGCCTAAAAATCTCTCTGATTGCTGAGTCTCAAAATCATAAAATAAATAAAGAATTGTTTTTTTTATTCATCATGAATCCTTTTTTATCGACAATAGGTTGCATGTAACAAAGATGTTCTATTGGTCTTTTACCATTACAAAATATCGTATTAAAATCATGTGGTTCTTTATCGTTGATGCGCACTGTTTTGCTACATACACGACAAATTTTTATACTCTCGCATACCGTCCGAGAACTATCGAAAGATTTTGAATTTTTATGATTTTCAAAACAAACGGTGCCGTAAAAATCTCTGCTACATTGAAAGCATTTTATTTTTTCCTGATTTATATCACAAGGAGGCTTCTATAAACATTTATAGCATTTTTGTTCACATTTATGATTTTTCGTATGACTAAATTTTTTATTGCAAGGGATACAGTAGCCTCGACTCCCAGCCGCTGTGAGTAAATTTAAAATTAGCTGGTAATGTCTGGAATTTTCATAATACATGATATTTAGAGTATGTCTAACGACATTACCAACGTCGTGTACGAAGCGTCTGCCATCGTAAAGCGGTCTATATCCACGAGCAAAATTTTGAAATGAATAAACAAGGATTGGAACTCCAAAGAGTGCATAATATTCTTGAAATAATTTAATCTCCTCTATACCACAGCCCGTCTCGGGTATCGTAAGTCTCGCAGCTCTTACAAGTTTCAATGCTTGCACTTTCTGATATTGTGCTGTATGATGTCTTATTTTATTCCATCTGTCATGGAAAATTCCACTACGCGTTTGACCACGTATGGCGTATACGTGAGCAGCGACTAGCGAGCGTGGAAGACAAAGACTGTCGCTATTTTCAATATTTAGAATGGATTTCTTAAAAACCGATTCGCTAGTGAGAGATACACGACCCCGGCCCTCTGGTTTAGTCACAGTACTCACTTTAACATTCAAAACATCGTCAATTTCGAAACCATATTACTCTGCGCTATACTAGCTATCAGTTCTAGTAAATCTACCAGTGAAAAATCACAAAGCAGTCTAAAAGAAATCCATAGAGGCCCGTGCACAAAACGTTCAGAGTTTATAGTCACGCCAATATAATCTGATGGTTGTGCATATTCACACACGTGACGATATAAATCGTTTATAGCAGCCTCCAACCAGCCATATACATTTGCATTAGCTGGTGGAGGTAATATCGACACTCTTAATTGTCGCCCTTGAAGCTTAAACTGTTTGTAATATCGTGAAGTTTCTTCATGAATGGTAATGTGTTCCTGAGCAGAAGTACCATCTCCCTGTTGAAGACATTCGTCTACAATACTGAGCAGTAATATATAAGAATTAATACAATCATAAAATTACATACATCTCAATAGTCGAGATCTTCTGTACCTGGTGTCGATATTGCAGATAATGTAGTTTCAGGTGAAACTATTTTATTCGACGTTTGTAGATCCTGGTCATTCCAGTGAGAGCAACCAGACAACGGTTCATTAGGTCGTGGTGGCGCTTTAGTATCAGCAATCACCCTCTCCAACATCGTGTTTGGAGTACTATGATCATACATCACGTGATCATCTAACGAATTTATAACTTTTCGTACTTCTCCGGTGGGCGACAGTAGTGCAGGATCTCTCGAACTAAGCAGCTATTCTTCTGCTGACAGAAGATTCATCAGTAATTCATCTCCACCACTGTCCTCCATCATGTTTTGCAGGTCTGAAAATTTTTTAATATCATATCTATCAAAGTTACACTATTTTAAACAAAAAAGTCTTATCCCGCGAAATTCTTCGACCATAAATAAAAAATCCATAGATTATTGATCCGATATTGGAAATCGATATTTTTTTGTAAAACATATTTTTGGGTTTATAATTGTATTTACAACATGAAAGTATTAGCTTGCAAAATTTTTTGACTGTAAATAAGTAAGTTATCGAGTATTGGTTCGATATTGGCAATAAATATTTTTTAGTAAAACATATTTTTGGATATATTCTTTTATTTACAACATAAAAGTCTTATGCCGCGAAATTCTCCGGTGGTAAATAAAAGAGATATAGATTATTGAACGATTATTGGTTACGATTTCGTGATTTTAAAATACATTTCTAGATATGTCATTGGATTCATGATAGAAAATATGCATAACTTATCTGTAGTGACACGATGATGTAACATGAGATGTCTGACTTGAGGTGCATCTTGCATTCCTCTGCTCTTAATACAACGACCAACTATATCAAGAATCTGATTATCGGTAAAAATATTTCGCTTAAATATATAGGCTAAAGTACGTAGCCCGCAAAGTCCTATGATGAATTTAATCTTTTTTAACAGCTCATTTATAGAGCAAGTTTTTAAATTTTTGCGCCATGCGTAATTACAAAATAGTTTTATTTGTGGTTCACGAAGGAGAGCCACATTTAAAATAGCTATTAAGAGCATGACGAAGCTGTCCACCTTCTAATAATATTTCCAATCTTAACTTATGAATAAACGATGCGTTTAATTGAGTTTTTTTGCTATAAAGAAAAAATTTGTAAGATTAAACTCTAGTGCGGACAACTCAAGAAAACCACCAAAATATTATACATACAAAGTTATAATAAAAACTTTCAATATATCGTATTTTAAGGTTAGGTTTGTCGAGTTTGATATCTAATTTCCAATTCAAGCTCATAAAAAAATAACAAGTCCAAATGATTTTTTATTTTAACAAAAATTATTGTACTAATATAACTTTAGTGCGGACAAGTCATTATATTTGTTTAATTTAAGAATTTAAAAAGATATCGATAAAATAAAAAAAGCAAAACTCGATTGCTGCAGCTCCGACATGCCGTTAAGATATTATATAAATCTTTTTTATTCATTCTCTTTTTTGTTATTCTTGTTTCAATGTTTAAACTCAGAATGATATCAGAACCGTAAATCGTTGTCTATTTATACCGAAAATAAATCATAAATTTTAGGATGAGCATGCGCGTCGAAATATAATATTTAACTTGTCGAAACCTGTAGAAATAATTTGATATTTAAACATCCAACGTAGCAAGAAATACATCAGTTTTGTGGGAACCACTGAGTTGTGAGTACGAAATTCAATATTCTTAATAATCTTTAATAATTATTAACAATTTATTAAAAATTTTATATAAGATATTTAGCTAGCATGTACATAATTAAAACTCGGGTTGCCATTATTTCGCTTATAAGAAGGTGGGACTTTTTTTCTTTAAGGCGTGTGTTATGCAATCTCATTCGTCTCTCGTGTCGCTTATCAAACTTGGGCTGATCCTGTTACAACGAATGACTTGAGTGCATTTCTTAAGAACACCCATTCTGCATCGGCCTGGTAATGGTTATTATACTTCTTAAATCTTTATACTTTACATACTTTATACATACACTTAATTTGCATATGCACCTAATTTGCATACGGACTTAAACTATTAATAAATATCGATATTAGGTAATATCTTTATTATATAAATTGAGAATTATTTTATAATATTTACATCAACTATCAAAATAACGGATGATATACCTCTTTCTTTTTTATAATAGCCTGATACTTTTTTTTATTTTTATCATGAATTGTCGATATCTATTGCGTAATGATTGATAATTTATGAATAATAATTTATAAATAATAATTATCTTTCAATATAATATATTCAATTTTGATAAATATATATTTACATATCATTCGCATATGTATATATATATATATATATATATATATATATGTATATATCAGTTATATACGCAACTTGGGCGTATTCACAATGAATATCAAAATTGCAAAATAACGGATTGTATACCTCTTTCTTTTTTATAATAGCCAGATACTTTTTCTTGTTTTTTATCATAAATTATTGATATTCATTGCGTAATGATTGATAATTTATGAATAATAATTTTTAAATAATAAATCTCTTTCAATATAATATATTCAATTTTAATAAATATATATTTACATGTCATTTGCATATGTATATATACACCACTTATATACGCAACTTGGGCGTATTAACGGTGAATGTCAAAACACCTGATCGCAAGAGGTAGAATAGTTATATTTTCTTTTATGTTTTGGACTCCTGATACTCTTTATCGTTTTTGTATCACTAATTCTCTATATTTATTGAATCGATATCTTGGTAATAAATATACATTATATTTAAAATATAATAACCAATTCTAATGTATAGTTTATTTGTCAATTTTTGGCATATTATTTGCATATGATTTGTATATATATATATATATATTTTATACAGATTTTTGCGTACACGAGTGTGTCTTATGTATGTATAGACATACGTATTAGAGAGACAGAGAGGCTTATATATATACACATATATTTTTATTTATTTCATAATAATAAAATAGGGCAAAGAGAGAAAGAAAAAAAGAGATTACGAGATTAGCTATCCATACGGTTATAAGTCTAATTAAAAATAAATTATTGTAAATATATTATCACTAAAGCGAATATATGATACAGAATAAAGAGAGAATTAAAACACAAACTATTTAGAAATAAATTTTTATATTTTATAAAAATGTAAAACGAAAAAATAAATTTATTTTCTATTAATTAAGTTGTCATAAATTTTTTTCAAAAGCACAGGTTCCAGAATAATCCGCATCCTTTCCACCCTCATTCTGAATCTTTCTCTATCACGAGCCGCTCGCTCCCACTCTCCACGTCGCGCTGTACGACTCGCATAGTCCCACACGCGTATCACATGAATTTCCGGCTTACCCTGTTTGAAATGCACTTGTTTTGTTTGATTCATCGTTCACTGTACTTTTTGTAGACCCTCTTTTCTATAAAATTGTTGAGAATCAAAAATTTAAATCTGATTGATTCTTTGATAAGAATTTATTACCTTTTTCAATTTCTTGGTTATTGCTCACGATAGCAGCACTTTTTCAAGACTAACCAGCACTGACCGTTTACCAACGCTTTTAATTTTATACTATGAATGGTGGTGGTGGTCGTGGTGGGGTGGGGGTATTAATTATAAGTAGGTGATTAATACTTATTTAGCTCTTTCAGCCATATAGCTAAAGAGCGGAATAATGCTGGCGTCAGCCAGCTATATGGCTAATCAGCTAAACGATTGGCTAGCGCCAGCACGATACTGCTCGCACATGCGCGCGCCGCCGCCCCCCACTCTTGCTCATCACTCTTAATGATCGTATATGTAGAGTGGTCCAAGGATTTCATGAGGTTAGTAATAGAAATTTAGCAGCAGCGGTAACATGGACGTTTGCAGGTGGGTGCATCCGTGGACTTTGATGATTTGTGGACCCAGCTCGTGTGGTAAAACAGTATTCGTGAAGAATTTTTTGCATCACATTGATCGCATGAATGATACAAAATTCGAGCGTATACTCTTGTACTATACCGAGTGGCAGCCAATTTACAAGGAGTTGGCCGAGGGTATCGAATTTCACGAGGGTTCACCAAAGAGCGAAGACTATGCCAATGATCCACGAGCAAAACTCTTGATTCTCGACGATCTGATGAGAGAATCGTCCAACAGAGCTGTAGTAAATCTCTTTACCAAAGGCAGTCATCACAATAACTTGAGCGTCATCTTTATCTCGCAAAATCTCTTTCATCGAGGTCAGCAAGAAATTTCTTTAAACTCTAATTACATCGTGGTATTTAAAAATCCGCGCGATCGAGCGCAAATAAATCATCTGGCGCGCCAAGTCTGCCCCGAGGAGCCTCGTTTTTTGCAAGAGGCATATCTCGATGCCACAGCACAACCACACGGCTATTTGTTCATAGATCTGAAACAGGGTACGCCTGAAAACGTGAGATTTCGTACTTGTATATTTCCGTTCGACAAACATCAGTACGTTTATGTACCTCGTTGCAAACCCATAAAAGCTGGTGCTCGCTCGAATAATGTACCAGTCGTGCGATTTTAATGGAGCCGGTAAGACGTAGTCGTAGCAGCAGCAGGCCAATTCCAGAAAAGTACTGGACTCAGCTACATGTTTTGTGTAAAATCGAACTTTCTCAACTCAAGGCCACATTACGCAACGCAAATTCTAAACTAATAACGTACATTAGCGAGTGTGCTTTGAACATTTTACGTGAAAATATTCCACTCAGCAAGTATTATAAGAAACAATTGCGAAAAGTCGTACCACTGTTGCGAAAACTCGCTAAACCGGGTATTTTGGAGGTAAAGAGGAAATTGATGGTAAAATCAGCATATTTACTACGGGTAATTGTGAAACCTGTTTTATCGGCATGGAGTACGCAAAAAAATGATTTTAGTACCGCAAGAGTGCTTGGAGCAACAGAGCTGCAGCAGCAGCACGACGTACCAACTACCAATCATACAACACCACCATCCAGTGTCCAGACACCTGGTACAGCCACGACACGCCTTGACGAAGAAATGAGTAAAATTTTACATTCTACGGGTGATGAGCGTCAAAAATCTCTGCAATATCAACAAATCTTGCAGCGTTACTTGCATCTAAGAGGGGAGGAGAAAGATGAAAATAGGAGTATAATACGTCCAAACGAGACAACATTATTAGAAACGGAAACGACGATGGGTACAGACAATAATGACGAAATCGACGACGAACAGCTTGTCCAGTGGGTACCGCAGAAATCTCAAAGTAATGCTAGACATCTCATTAGATATTTACGGCAAGCTGGTAATATTGAATGGGATAGTCGTGGTATAATCAAGCTAGATGGCACTGTTGTCGAGGGTGCTAATATTGTCGATTTAATGAACGAAGCTATGAGAAGTAGGAAAAGGCCGCCACCACGCGGATACAAACAGTTTGCACGCGTCTTGCGACAAGTTAGCATACCTCGAGAATTCATTGGTAACAATCAACTGTGGCGTACGATTGCATCTCACAGCCCTAAATCACCGCTGTCATCGTCGTCAGAAAACGGAGGTTATTATTCTTCAACAGCTACTGGTCTAACGAGCGTAAAGGAGAAAGAAGTTAAGAGTGCGAAAAAGCGTAAAAAAATTGGTAGCGAGTTGGCAGCTACGCCATCAACCCCTGTAAAAAAGAGTCGTCTCAAACAGCTAAAATGGGACCGTATGTGAAAGCATGGAAGGAAGTGATGAAGGGGGGGGGGGAGGGGGAGGAGGGGGAAAAAACTGGTACTTTTATAGACCGATTGATTTCGGTTGTACCCTTTGTAATTCATCTACCAGGCTACCAGTTTCTCGGCCCTGGCACGCATCTCGAAGAGCGTCTCAGACGTGGTCAGAGAGGAAAAAAGCCTATTGACAATGCCTGTCTAGAGCACGATATTTCATATTCAAATAACAAAATAACAAATCATATAAAAGCCGACAGACTGTTGGCTGAACGAGCATTTTCACGCATGCTCTCGGAGACTGCAGATGGTAATGAAAAGACTGCAGCTGGTATTACTGTTTTGTGCATGGTCAGCAAAATTGCGTTTGATAAATTTTTGAAACGCATTAAAAATAGATTTAAAAGACAGCAAAAAAGAGAGAAAGAGCTAGTTTGTAAGAGGGGGAGGAGGAGGAGCAATGAAAAAGAGGAAGGAGGCGAAAAAGCCGGACGATCCTGAGCATTATTACTATAATCTTTCTGCACCATCAGCGTGCGCTGGTGCTCATCTACTGAAATACGCGAAACCCAAAAAATTTGATAACAATACCATTGCCAAATGGTTGGAGAGTCAGGATGCACATACCTTACACAATCTCGTAAGACATCGTTTTCCTCGTCGACATTACAACGTTTTTAGCCCCTTTGAAGTGTGGGAAGCTGACTTGGCAGATTTTAGATCACTTAAAACCTACAATGATGGGTACAGCTATATTTTCATTGTCATGGATGCACTTTCAAAGTTTGCCTGGGCAGAGCCTTTTCTCGACAAAACCAGTCGAAGCGTCGCTGTAGCATTAGACAAAATTTTATCACGATGTAATGATAGTCATCCTATTTATCTACAGACTGATAAAGGTAAAGAGTTTATCGGTCGAGAGGTGCAAGAGGTGCTAAAAAAGAAACATATTACCTATCGAGTTGTCAGAGACCCTGATATAAAGGAAGCCATTGCCGAACGCTTTATTCGAACTCTCAAAGGTCGTATCTGGCGATACTTTACTCACTCGCGCACAAGACCTTATATAGATGTTTTGCAAAAAATTGTGACGTGTTACAACGAGTCGTGGCACAGTGCCATAAAAATGCCCCCTTCCAAAGTCGACTTATATAATGCTCACGTGGTACGTCAGAATTTGATGTTGCGTTACAGCGAAAAACAGCCGTTCCGAGTAGCTAAATACAGCGTAGGTGATCTGGTTCGTGTCAGTCGTGCCAAGATAGCCTTTAGGAAAGCATACGGCTGGACTCTGGAGCTGTTTAAAATTATAAGAGTCGACACAAGACAACAACCACCCGTCTATATTTTGACAGATCTTGATGGAGAAAAAATTGACGGATATTTTTACGAAGAACAGTTGAGCAGAGTGCGCAAAGATTTAGATAGCGAAGCGTTTGGGTTGATGAGGTTTTGAAGAGCAAAGGTAGGGGGTCGAAAAAACAATATTTGGTCAGTTGGAGGGGGTACCCAGAAAAATTCAATTCTTGGATAGAAGCTAAAGATTAAACAAATTTACAATAAACGATGAATTTTACATGGTTTTACCGAGCAACAGCAGCAAGTTTGTCTTTCCACACAATGTGGCGACGCATTTTACAACACAATTATCACAAAATTTTTATCTTCATGGCGACTCGTGTGTAGGACTCACGGAAATTCAAATACCTCTCACATTTCAGCATATATCAGTGGTAGAGCGTGAGGGGGTGATTTCTGTTAAAACATCCAAACGTGACGTGGCGAATGTTTTGTGAGAAACAGAGGAGGAGACTCAACAGAAGGCCGAGGTGTTTGCCCCCGTTAAACCTGGTGTTTACCGTGACATTAAAAGTCTCTTAGAAGAAATAAATAATCTCGAGAATGTGAAAAATCATTTATATTTTGAAATCCGCGCTGGTGGCTATGTACAGATTAAATGTCGATGTGGTGAAGATTGTACAACTTATATGCACACGTTTACCCTATTAGAAAAATTACTTAGAATTTTAGGTTTGGAAAATGTACCAATTTTCTCTTGCAAAGGTAATAAAGAACACTACATTGCCGGTAATCGTCCAGCAAATCTTGTGAACGGGTTACCAACCGTGCTTATGGTTTACAGCAACATTTGCCAGCCTTATGTAACAGGTGACATGCGCACGAGCTTACTACGTATAGTCTCGCTTCATTTGCGTGACTACGTTTACGAAGGTGTTGAAATTAAAAACTTTTCACCACCCATGTACCTACCACTGCTGTCTTCAGCGTTTCAGTCGATAAAAATAGATATAAGAGACGGACATGGATTTCCCATTCCATTCGACTACGGTACGCTGACTGTAACGCTTCACTTTAAGCGCATCCAATAAAATGCCTGTGTTTGAAGATTTTTTCAATAACCAAATGATTGGTGGTGGGGGTACGTGTGTTACAGTTGGTAAACCTTGTTTTGGTTATCACCAGCCGGGTGCAGGAGTAGGTAGTTTTTTGAAAGGTCTCTTCCGAGCAGCTATACCGAAGATCAAACAAGGTGCAAAAGTGGTCGGTAAGGAGAATCTCTGAATGGGTAAAAATATCCATGATGATGACACTCTAGGTGGCAGACCGGTCAAAGAGGCGACCAAACAGCGCATTCGCGAGAGTGGTAAAAATCTCAAAAGAAAAGCTGACGTTGTTCTGGACAAATTGCTCTTGGATGAGTCAAACGCGAAGAAAGGGAAGGAATCAGAATATAAAAAGGAGAACGAGACATCATCAACTCAGTCGTCGAGTGCACCTGGCATCACAAACACCTCAGCGGCTAAACGCTCGAAAAGTGATAAAGTTGCGGAAAAAAGAAGAAGCAGAATAAGAAAGCACGTGTAGCTAGAGATATTTTTGAAAATTAAAATTTCAAGATGGCGCTGTTGCATACAGAATCTTGTCAGTCGATCAAGTCAAAATTATTACTTTTTGAATTACCTTCGACACAGACTGCAATTGAAGGCTCTTACTGGGTTCAGTACAAACCGACATCTTCACTTAACGACCAATCACCAATTGAATTTACCATTCCTGGCAACACTGAGTATCTAGACTTGGCTCACACAATATTAAGTGTGAGTGTAAGTGTAACATGCACTAGTGCTGAACCACCTAAAGATCCGAACGTTGGACCAATAAATAATCTTTTGCATTCGTTGTTCAATCAAGTCGACGTGCTATTCAATCAGAAACATGTTTCACCACCAAACAATGCTTATGCATACAGAGCTTACATTGAAACATTACTAAATTATGGCTTAACAGCCAAAAAGTCTCATTTGACGACTGGATTGTGGTACGATGATACAGCAGGAAAAATGGACGATACCACAGGTGATAATACAGGTCTCAGCCAGCGTAAAGCGCTTATGGTTGACAGAAAGATTGATTTACTCGGCCATTTACATTGTGATGTTTTTAATCAAGACAAATTATTACTGGGTGGTGTTGAAGTTAGAGTAAGGCTCGTGCGTTCTCGTGATGGTTTCTGTCTCATGGATCCCACTTGTGCTTTCACTGTCAATATTACAGAGGCTACGCTTTTTGTGCGTCGAGTAAGATTAAATCCTTTACTCGTGCTAGCACACGAAAAACTACTGTCGCAGACTACTGCAAAATACCCACCGACACGTGTAGAAGTTAAGGCTCTTACGTTACATAATGGTGTGCATGGGGAAACAATCGACAATGTCATATTAGGTCATCTACCAGAAAGAATTATACTCGGTTTTGTTGAGAATAAAGCTTACAACGGAGATTAAAGTCTTAACCCGTTTAATTTCAAGAATTTTAATATAAATTTTTTATGTCTGTACGTTGATGGAATGCAAGTGCCATCGAAACCCTTACAGCCAGATTTCAAAAAAAGCAAAATGTACGATGATGCTTATCATACACTTTTTTCCGGCACTGATATTCACTTTATGAATTCAGGCAACTCGATTACCCGTAAAGACTATCCAAACGGTTACTGCCTATGCGCTTTTGATTTGACACCTGATTTATCGGCGAGTGATGGTAGTCATTGGAATTTGATAAAAAATGGTAATGTACGAATTGATGTTAGATTCGACGATCCGCTAGAGGGCGCTGTAAATTGTATAATTTATGCTAATTACGACAATTTGCTCGAAATTGACTCGTCGAGACAGGTTGTCGTGGATTATAGCGGTTAAGTAGTAGTGGTGGGGATATAGTTCTCGCTATTTAAGTGGAGCAAAGCCATCTTTATCATCTCAGTCGGCGAGCAACTTTAATTGCAAACAGTATGGACGTGGTGATTGACGTGCAGTTTTTGAAGGACAACAAAAACCGTTTGATTCCAAAGGAGGTGGCTGTACTTGCTATTCATAAAAACTTTATCGCTCATTGGATTGTGGCGCCTCCTTGTAATTTAAGACGCTTACCTCAAAATGCTTTGAGACAGAACAATTGGGTGACACTGAATTATCATGGTCTGAAGTGGTACGAAGGTGATATATCGATAAAAAGATTATACAAAAATTTGGAAGATATTTCGTGCAAGGTCAAGAAAAGCTTGAACTACTTTCCAAGCTCACCACCTGTAAGATTGAAAATTTAGAAAAACAAGATTGTCCAGCTTTTAGAAATTTGAATTTCAGCAGTGTACAGTGTATGTATCATTACATAAAATCATCGTATTCAAATTACGTGTGTGCTCTAAATAACGCTGCTAATCTGAAACAGTGGCTAATAAAACTTAACCCCAGCGTGAAATCGCTGATTGTGGAAGAATTTTTCGAAATTCTCCGCAATGAATTCAAAAGAGATTGTTCGATATCTGATGAGGATCAAGTTTCACGCAGTAGGCGTTTATCCAGCGGATCGGATTCCTCTGATGTGGGTGAAACCTTGTGCGCTTGTGCTTAATACGCAAAATTATAACCAGTGTGGTGCGCACTGGGTTGCCATATACGTTGATCAGTATGGCACAGATGTGTACTTTGATAGTCTTGGTAAGCCGCCACAAATTCAACAACATTTACGACGTATTCAGCAAAATTGTAAAAAATTTAGATGGAATAATGAACGCTTACAAAGCGAATATTCCAATGTTTGTGGTCATTATTGTATCATGTTTCTGTATTATATGTCTACCGGATTGGGTTTTAAGAAATTCTTGGAAAATTTTTCGCAGAATTTGCAAAAAATGATGCTATAGTAAAGAATTTTATAGAAAAAACTTGCTATGCGTAATTTGATACTTGACTGTCTCTGATTGGTTGCACGCCACCTTTTTTACGACAACCCTACCAATTTTTACAGTATAAAAGAAGTGGTATCCACTTGGTCTAGCCTTAGTTGCGTGTGATCGACGGTGACAGCAGTAACAAGCAAGAAAACCTAACCAAGATGGCTGGTCAAAGAGAAGCCTGGAGCAGATATTTGGTAATGACTTGGCATATTTAATAAAACAAAATAACAAGAAAAATTATTGGCAGCAGGTTCTGCCAATGGTCTACGGGCTGAACAGCTCTTTTGGAAAAATTATCCAGGTAGGCCTGGAGAATATAGGCGGCGAAGGCAAAAAGGAGTTTGCACCCGTGGTACGCTTCTGTGGAGCCAATTTTCAAGTTGAAGCAGGAATTTGATAAAATTAAAGATTTTTTCACTTGCTATAATGAGGAATCTATGCTGGATCAGCGGCTATCTATTCCAGGATACACTACCCGTTTTATGATTAGTTTTCACGAGAGAGCTTTTGAATTGGTACCCAATGACGCACAACCAGAAGGAGAGGAGTGTGGTGGACCGCCGAAAAAATATGGTCGATTTAATCGGTCACTAGTATTTAAACGTGTCACGTTTGAACGTTTAAAAGATTTATCAAAATGTATAGATTATAGAATTAGATATTTAAATACTGTTGCGAAATCTGTAGATTATATATTACGAGAAATGGTTGCAAATATGAAAAATGTATTAGAAAAAAGTTAGGAATCTCTATATGTATACTTTACTTTTAGCGATATAAAAACCACAATGTCTAGTTTTAATGATAATTTTGTAAATGATCTCATTGAATTATTAAAAAAGAATAATCTAGTTTTAAGAAAAGAAGATTTGCTTATAATCATACACGAATTTATTATTGATCATATGTACACACTAGTTAATTGTATGAATTCTACGTTGTAATGTTTTATTATTAATAATAAATGTTGTTAAACTTTAAAACGTGAGTATTTCATTTGCCTCGTTCATTACCGATTCCTCAACCTTCATACACACAGTAATATTACAAATTATATATTTCACGATTCAATATAAAATTTTTATTATTTTAGTATTTAAAAGTATTCAGTTGCAAATTGAAATCTTTTAAATTAATATTTTATGATTCAATATAAATTTTAATAATCAAAAAGTATCATGTTACATATTAAAATATTTAAAATTTTTAAATATCGAATAAAATATCCAGTTGTTCGGGTACCATACCTAACAAGCCCCTACTTCACCTTCTCAGAGGTCATTGACCCACCGGTCAGTAACCTTTAGGGGTGGTGGAGTGGGGGTTTGTTTTGACGGTCCATAGTGCCCCTATAACTACTTGGGGTAATAGGTAATATAAATGTGAATCAGGAGTTGGCCGACGATGGTGTGCCGGATCAAGCCGGCATTCAACAAGAATTGGTCCTCGATGAGGGGAATAATTTTAATAATCAAGAAATCGCTCTTGAAGAGGCGATTGAGCATGACATCAATGATGATGGTGTACCGGATCAAGCCGGTTTTCAACAAGAATTTGTCCTCGAAGAGGAAAATAATTTTAATAATCAAGAAATCGCTCTTGAAGAGACGATTGAGCATGACATCAACGATGAAAATATCATCACCGAAGAGCCGATGATAGTCGATAATGAAAATGAAAAAGAAGCAGAAGATTCAGGCATAGGATTGGAGAACGAGGGTAGTGACAGCGATCCTGATTACCTGCCCGATGCGGACAAGGAAGAAAAAGAAGAAGCAGTAGACATTATGCGGCAGTATTACTACGAGAGAAAACAAGAATCTCGCCAGCGTCACGTGCTAGGTGTTATGAAAAAGTACTGGCACACCAGGGTACGCAAGCTTCGATTGGAGCGCGATAATTTCATTCGCCGGGCTGAACGGCGATTACGCCGGTTGAAAAATAGACGACAATAAACAGAAAGGATTATACCGCGGGGACAATGGCGCCCTGATCCTACAGTAGAAAAACCAAAGAGAAATTGCGATGTCTGTTGGGGATGTGCCAAGTCATTTTACAAACAAGGAATTCGTCTGTGGTCCCGATGCGACGATTGTGGACTTTGGTTGTGCCCGGACTGTGGCGAAGAACCAGTGCACTGCCAAAATTATAATATCTTGTGAGTGTGTACGTGAATATAGTTAAGAGAACGTGTATGTATTTTTTTATGTTTAAAATTTAAATTTTTAAAAATGCGCGTAAATATAATTTTTTATTTTAAGTATTTTATGTTTTTAAAAATATATATTGTCAACATACGTGGTGTGTGCATGAGAAGTTTATTATAACCCTTTCAGAACCAATGTACATTACAATGTACATTGACATTTTTTGGTTTTTTTGAAATTGTGCAAAAGTGGCTTCAAATTTTGTAAAAAAATATGTGTATTAGATTGAAGTGGACTATTTCCGATCTCAAACTGAGGGCCTAAGTTATTATATCTTTGATAGAAACTTAGAAAACTTGAAAAGAAAAAAAAAAAAAAAAATTTTTATTGCAAAAATTGCTTAATAAATGAACACTTATCATCACTAAATGGTTATCAGAACTTTTCATGATGAAATAATAATTCCGTTCTGAAAGGGATAATATACATTGTATGCGTGCATATATATACATATATATATATATATATATGAAATTTTGTGTTTAATAAAATTTTTTAATTTTTAATATTGTGTATTTTTGTGTTTGTGGCAAAGAACTAGTGCACTGTCAAAATTATAATATCTTGTGTGTACGTGAATATAGTTAAGAGAACGTGTATGTATTTTTTATGTTTAAAATTTAAATTTTTAAAAATGCATGTGAATAAAATTTTTTATTCAAGGTATTTAATTTTTGAAACATTTGTAATTATTTTTTATTTAAAGTGTGTCAGAACAAAATTTTGTATTTTAAGTATTTTATGTTTTTAAAAATATATATTGTCAACATGCGTGGTGTGTGTGCGTGAGAAGTTTATTATAATATACATTATATGCGTGCTATATATATATATATATAAATATATATATATATATATATATATATATATATATATATATATATATATAAAATTTTGCGTTTTAATAAAATTCTTTAATTTTTAATATTGTGTATTTTTGTGTGTGTGTGTGTGCGTGTGTGAGCGTGCATTTATTTCTTGGGGCACCAATGTTCCGTCTCAACAACCCCTACTTCGCCTTCTCAGAGGTCATTGACTCGCTGGTCAATAACCTTTGGGGTAGCGGAGTGGGGGTTTGCTGTGACGGTCCATAGTGCCCCAATAAGTACTTAAATGAAATTTAACCCAACTTCTGTAGTCGCCTTAAGCAAACGAAATATACAGTAGAAAAAGAAAATGAGCTATAAAAGTAATACAAATGATTTGAATATTAACTGTTACACGAATGCGCGCCCAAGACAACCCACAATTATCACACACGTACGCGGACGACAATCTCGTTTGCTCGAATCAAGCACGTTATGGTTTGTGCACAGCGATACACAGACCATCTGGCATCAATAAAAAACAATTAAAATATCCGACGATAGTCTGCAGGCTTACTTTTCTTTTTCCGTCGGCGAATTTCTCCTTTGTACAACAGCTATGAATTCGATAGCGGCACCGGTAACGTGCGGTGCAGCTTGGCATCCCTATTCAACGTAAAAATGTCTCGACAGCGTAGACGTTAAAGTACTGCTTTAAATAGGTGATATAACCTATCCACTGTGTTATTTACACTGCAATATAATTCTTGTTACGATGGTGCACCATCGATAAAAAAAAAGAATTATTGATTATAATTCGCACAGCTAAACAAACAAAAATCGGCGAGAAAGCAAAATCGCAAGAGCACGAGCACAATGGCGGCAAAAATCTGACGACGCGCACGCTTTGTCGTATCTAGCTAAAGTCTACCCGTCATGGGATCAAGCGCCTCGGCGTGCTTCTTCTCTCCTCGAGAAAAACGAGTCCTCAGCTCCCTTTGACTCCCGCTGCTCTCTTATACATGCAAAGTAAGCGTAGAAACTTAGTAGCATACTGTGCAACATACAACGAGGACAAAGACAGAAGTATACGCGTATATCGCTGTCCTCGTTATAGACATTACGAAAAATTATCAGACTCCTTTATAATTTTTAGTCATTTTTACGATAACTTCTCATATTTTTCATAGAAATCTAGAATGTCCCTCGATTGTAGTGATTGTCACCGAAATTTTTATGGAAAAATTCTCTTTGTGTAACCAAAACACCAAAGTAAGAGATCTGTTATTAGTGGAGGTTGCGACTCTAGCAGAACGCACCTTCGGGATTTCGAAATGTGACTCAAGAAATAATATCTCTTTGTTTGGCACTATGAACGAGGTCATGTTTACTTCCAAAAATACTTAAGGGAAATTATATCATTTATTTATCATATATATGATATTAATAATTAGAATGTAATGATTAATACAGGTATCACTTACGCGTACCCCGCGCAAACGATTTAGCTGATACATACGACCCCACATTCAATTAATAATAACATTAATATTTCTGGTTGGATGCTGGAGCTTCAATATGCGTACCAAGATAGACTATTGTAGATCGTAGAGACACACTGAAAATTTTGTAATTTAGTGTGAAAAAAATATTATATTGTTCCGATTGAAGTAACTAAGTATTTATAACCTAAAAGAAAATTACAGAAGTAACACTAATTTAAAAAATGTAAGTCATTTTAAAATTATTGTTACTGTAATTTATAATAATATAAATTGAGACTAAAGTTAAAATGTTGCTTACCGTCATATGTTGTATATGTTTATAAAAATTTAATAATGATTTTTTTTCTTTAATTTATTATAATATTTCTATAATTCTTTCAATAGCTATAAAATATGGAGGAAACTACAAGTTAAATTCAGGAAAATACAAGTTAGTATTTAACATTGTGTCAAATATTTGGAAACAATCAAAGTTTAAGACACAGCATCCGTGCAGATGTAGGAAAAAAAAAATATCTCAGTCTCCTTTACAGGATTTGTATATGAAATATGAATGAAATTGTTATTTGTTATAAATATGAAAGTAAATTCTTTAAGAATTCATGAATTAATTCTTTTGTAATAATACGCCATTAGCTTTGAATTATAAAGACTAACTCTGAAACGGACTTAATTAAAATATTTGAATAAATAATAATTTTTTTGCAATTACGTTGATTCCGACTACTTCAGAGAATATTACATCTAATTTTACAACAATGACACTGTCAAGAGATAATTTTTTAGACCTCAAATCAAAGCTCTGAAAAACTTTTTAAGACTGTCTAAGATCCGCCCAGAAATTAAAGCTATTATCATGAAGTAAATCTGAGACCGACTCGTGGATTTAATACCTTCAGTTTATTAAAAACTTCAAATTGCTATATCTCCATCAATTTTGTATTCATACAGAGTTACAAAAATAAAAATCAAAGCTTGCGAGGTTTATTTTTACGTGGTCTAAATAGAATAAGGATTCAGGGTGGGTACACTAGTGCTAGATTTGAATAAATGATGAAAATGACTATTTTTTAGATATTTTGTACGTAAAAGTTCCGAAAAAATTATTTAAAAATTTTTTTAAGGTCTGATAACCATCTAAACTTATTATAAAATAGTTCAATCAAAGTAATTTTCTGAGGTTAATGCGTCAAAAAATATGTATACCATTTATGATCCGTCGATAAGTCGTGTTTTGAGATTTTTTGATAAAAAAAAATTGTAATTTGCATTTTGGCACGGGTTAATCGCTTAATTTAGGGGCTCTTACAGCTTAAATCTTAGTTTTTTATGATATCTTAACATTCTGAGAGGCGCCCGTTACGAATCATTAAGTTTGGGAAATAAGTTCCACCTAATATATATATATATATATATATATATATATATATATATATATATATATATATATATATATATATATATACAAATTCGATATAAATCTCTAAAATTATGATTATAGGGGTTAATAGGGGCTATGAAATTACATTATGAACTTGTTTTTATTATTATAGACCAGAAAACTATCTTAAAAAATTCATTCAAATCGTTGACCTGGACTCTGTAGGCTCCTCTTATTATTTTATTTCGGCTTTGGGGTTTAAGACTTTGTCTGACACTTAAGGCATAATATATCGACAGATAAAAATTTATAAATGTAATTTGAGTCTAACATAAACAATAATATTTTACTTTAGAAATAATATAATAGCAAATACAAAATATATGTGTAATTAATTCAATTTAATAATAGTAAAATCTTTGATATTTAGATAGTTTTCGATAAGTAAAAACTATTGACAAGTATAGCTAATAACAAGAGAATTAAAATAGTATATAATTTTAATGAATATTTTTTATTTTCAGTATTACTGATGTAAGGCAAATACTATTGCTTTTTCATTTATAGTGACAGTCGAGACTCTCATCCAGCACTAGTGATGGGATTATTTTCGGATTTTTTGACTATTCAAATTATTCAAATAAGCGGATAATACTATCCGTGATGAAATAATCCGGATAGTCAAAAAATATTCGAATAATTGAAAAGTATTCGGTTAATCGAAAAATATTCGGATAGTAATTTTAATCGAATAATTCAATGTGCAGATGCGGAAGCGGATGCGGGTATGAGTGCGGGTGCTGGTGCGGGTATGCATGTGTATTTGTTTATACATGTAATTAGAATTTAAATAATATTAATGTGCTTTAAATAAATTTTCAATTGATCTTATGTATAAAGTATGTTTAGAATGTTAGATGGCGCGCTTGAGATTATTATTATTTATATGGCATAGGACGACAGTGTGTGCGTGTGTGCGTGTGTGTGGTTGTGTGGGTGTGTGGGTGTGTGAATGTGTGTATCGTAATTTTCTTTGAAGTTCGAACAATAAGACTCGATTATTTATTATTCGAATAGTCATTATTCGAATGCTGATTATTCGAATAAAAAATCCGAATAGTCACTATCCGGATTACGGATACCTTTCGAATAAAAGAATTCATTATTCGAATGATTATTTGGATAGTCCCACCCTTAGCCAGCTTTCAATTCACGCTGCCGTAACTCACACTCATGGAAAAGAAGTCTTTTATATGGGGATTGCTGAGGAAGCTGGGAAGGCAGGTCAGATTCGCTGTCCTTGTCTAATTTTGTTTTTTTGTTATTTACACAAGTATTAATCGATGTGTCTTCAAATTGAAAGTTGAGAGCAGGCCGAACTATCTGTCTTTGTCTAATAGTGTTTTTTATCATTTGTATAGACACCGTTGGCTGTAATATTAAAAAAATGACAGCCCTCGCTAGATACTAGTATAATAGAAAAATTTTATAATAAGAACAAAATAATTAAATCACGTAGTTTTTGAATAATTTGAGGCCTGCTAAAAAAGATAGGTTATGTTATAGATTTTCAGCAGGTCTCATATTATTCGAAAACAAGGTGATTAAATTATTTTGTTCTTATTATAAAATTCAACTATTATACTAGTATCTAGCGGGGGCTGCCATTTTTTTCTTGTTTTAGCCAACGGTGTTCACATAAATGATGAAAAACACTATCAGACAAAGACAGATAGTTCGGCCTTTTCTTAAGCGCAATAGATATTATTATTATACATATTTATGCACAAAGGAAAGAATCCTACTGCAATGCTTTTGAGAAAAGTAAGAAACGCCAAAGTAAAAGATTATGTTTATAATATTTTTGCATTTCTTACTTTTCTCAAAAACAATTCGGTAGAATTTTTTTTTCTTGTGCATAAATATTCATAATAATAATATTTATTGCACTTAATCTTCAATTTGAAGACACATCGATTGATACGTGAGTAAATAAGAAAAAACTCAATTAGACAGGTACAGCAAATCAAGCATGCTCTTAAATAAGGAAGAAGCTTCAAGATTAAATGATTCTAGTGATGACAATTCCTCATTGAAATAGTCAGCTGTTGGATAAGCAAACGAGTGTTCAAGAGTTACAGTACGAACGTTCGGACATATGAAAAACATATGAGAATTTAGATGAAGAATGTACAGATGCATCAACATTCCGTCTGATGAATCTAGAAGCTAAGTAAAAATGGCTACCATACGCCATTATATTAAATGCTAACGAGATATTAAGATACAGACTCCTACTTTAAACAGAAAGCTAGCGATAGTCAAGACGGGAAGGCGTAGAGATAGATAGATAGATGGATGGATAAATTTACTTTAATGTACATTATGTTGTACATAACATTAAATACAGGTTTTTATAACAACAAAAAACAATATAAAAGTAAAAATTTCGAAAGTATTAACATACAAATAAAAAATACGCCATTATACTAAATACTAGCGAGATATTAAGATACAGACTCCCACTTTAAACAGAAAGCCGGCGATAGTCGAGACGGAAAGGCGTAGAGATAGATAGATAGATAGATGAATTTATTTAAATGTACATTATGTTGTACATAACATTAAATACAGGTTTTTATAACAACAAATAACAAAACGCTGCTAAGTGCTTTGGCGCAATGCTTTCTCATAGAGCTCATTGAATTGAGTAATTTGATTTTATTTTTTTGAAAAGTAATTTTAATGTAAAATACAATTTCTATTCAAGAAAAATTAGTGAATGTGAGAGAATGATTAGAAAATAGGAAGAGACAAGGATGGATAAAAACAGCGTAAAAACGAGGATTAATCTGCGATAGAAGGACAGAGAGAAAGTGAGAAAGGAAGAAAAGAGTTAGTAAAAGCGTTAAGAGGAGGTCGAGTATATCTGTCCTCTTCTAATCAAAGAATTGATTTTTTCACAAAAATTAATAATTGTAGCAAAAAATAAGAAGAAAGCCCCATCCCGTATAATAAAAAGCAAGTTTCTCTTTTATGAGGAAAAATTATTTTTATCGCTTCGTTTTTAAGAAAACCTTGAAAAACTGAATTGTCCATCCTAACCTCTATTTTTCAAGTTTTTCAAGGTTTTCTTAAAAACGAAGCGATAAAAATAATTTTTCCTTATCAAAGAAAATCTTGCTTTTTATTATACGAGATGGGGCTATCTCCTTATTTTTTGCTGCAATTATTAGTTTGTGCAAAAAAATTAATTTTTTGATTAGAAAAGGACAGAGATATACGACCTGCTCTTAAATCAGAAATCAAAAATAGTGATCAAAGAGCTACACTGAGAAATTATTTTTTAAAAGCTTGTTTTATAAAGACAGTAGCAAATAACTTGTATACAAATTTTGGAGCAAATCTATCGAGTAGTTTACGTAAAAAGGAAAAAAAAATAAAAAATAAAAAATTTTTTAAATTTTCTAAAATTAAAACTACGCTAAGGAAATTGGAAAATTCTTAAAATGGCTCAATGAAAAAAAACTACTCTATGAAAACCAATTTTCAATAGCTTCCCGCCCACTTAGACATAATAATAGATAGTATGCAAAATTTGATCGATTAATTTTCTAGATCTAATTTTCTAAATAAATAACATTTTTTTTAAATTTTCTTTTTCAAAATATTCAAAATGCTCTAAATTTGAAACTACACTAAGAAAATCAATTTTTGAAAATCTCCCTTCTTTTGGCAGTCGCAAATAATTTCCCTGCAAATTTAAGAACGAATCTATCAAGTACTTTACGTAAAATAAAAAAAATTAGAAAAGAAAAATCAACATTTTTTAAAAAATCTTTAAAATTCTCTAAAATTGTAATACCCCAAGAAAATAAGTTTGCAAAAGCTTATTTTCTTCAGAAGATAGCGAATTGATTGTATTAAAATTTTGGAGAAAATTTATAGTATGGTTTATACGCAAAATAGAAAATGAATGAAAAATAAAAATTTTTTGGAAAATTTTTAGAATGCTCTAAAATTAAAACTGCGCTGAGAAAATTAGTTTTTCAAAGCTTGTTTACTTCATACAGTAGCGAGTAACTTGCATACAAATTTTAGAGCAAATCTATTAAATGGTTTTCGTAAAATAGAAAAAAAATGGAGAATAAAAATTGAAAAAAAAATTTTAAGAATGCTCTAAAATTAAAAGTGCGCTAAGAAAATCAGTTTTCAAAAGTTTTTCTTCTTTTGGCAGTCAAAAATAAATTCCATACAAATTTTCAAGCAAATTCTTTGACTAGTTTACGTAAAATACCAAAGAAATGAGAAATCCAAATTTAAAATAAATTTTTTAAATGGCTCTAAAATTGAAACTACTCTAAGAAAACCAATTTTCAATACCTCCCCCCCCCCCAGTCAGACAAAAAATAAATTTTATGTAAAACTGGAAGCAAATCCATCAAGTAGTTTACGAGATTTAATTTACTAACTAAATACGAACAATTTTTTCAAAAATTTCAAAATGCTCTATAATTAAAACTAAGCTAAGAAAATTAGTTTTCAAAAGTTTTCCTTTTTTTGGCAATCGCAAATAATTTTTATGCAAATAAAAAAAAATGAAAAATCAAAATTTGCTCAAATCAAAACGCTGGAGTTTATGACTCGCTGAAGCTCAATATCAAGAATAACAGAGAGATCGCGATACACCAGAGAACAGTAGTCAACCAGAGGAAACAAAAGAGACTCGATAAGGTGTTTACGAAGCCCAAAGTTTGTGCTTTTCCTAAAATAGTTGAGTCGATATAAAAGTGAGTTAGATTTTTTACAAATCATGGTTATCTGTTCATTCCAACACAGTCTCGAGTCAAGCATAACACCTAGACTTCGCACACTAGACTCAACCTTAATGAAAGTTTGATTTGGCACAAGTCCGTTTATGGCCATATCAGAGAGCTTCTTAATATAGAAAGGAGAACCTATAACAATGGCTTTGGTCTAACCGACATTAAAATTGGCAGCAATGTCAATGATGTATAAAGAAAATAACAGCGGGCCTAGAACAGAGCCCTAAGGCACACCCTTATTAAGCAAAACAAAAGATGAATGTTTTCCATTGCGGTCAAGGACGACCTGCTCTCGGTTAGAATCTAAAACTGCTGGTTGCGATGCGCCGATCTCTAAAATGGTATCGTATTCTGCATAAATTGTACAATTGACGGTGTCTGTCAAAGGTTCGCTAAATCAGACATGGAGTCTAACACTTCCATGTTATATTAAATTCCAAGTACATTCATTTGCCGATAAATCGTGCGTTATATCAAATGCAAACGGACAGAAACCGTTTGGATACGACTCACGAGTAATTTTATTACTCACATTGAGAAAATGGATACCTGTACCGCTGAATAAAATATGATATGCATCAACGTATAACTTTCTTACGTTGAAATCAGGTTGTAATGGTTCTGAACGGAATGGCACTACTCTCCTTATTAGTGAAGTTTCGTTTTTTAAAACAAAGAAATTACAATTTTAGAATAAGAAAATACTTGTTCAAAATTAATTGGTGTTTGATTGAATATCGTTTATATATAAAGTATATCATTATTTTACTAAGAAGTATACATGGAATTTTCGAAGAATGAAATCTTTTTATAAATGTAAAAAATATTACTGACATATATACACATTTCATTTAAAAATTTACTTCCTGAAATGTATTATATTTGACTCAAGAAAAACATATTCTTCAAGTAAAAATATTTTATTTAAAATAGCAAATACTTGCTTTTTTCAATTAAATGTAATTAAATGTCTTTAATGATAATTTAATTTAATTGCCTGGACTAGGAAAATATTTAGCGTTTGTGACTATAAATTTAGCTTTTTTCATATTTTGTTCTCTGAAATTTTTCACAAAGTTTGAGCAAAATCCGTGATCCATAGATATGATACTCTCCTAGTAAGTTTATTTCAAAATTAAATCTATGCGCAAGTATATGAGATATTACTTTCATTAAATAATCCTATACAATTATTAAGAAAAAGAATTATATTGTCATGTAATTAACTTAAAGAGACGTATAAATTACTGTTTAGTTAAATGAATGACATTGAACATTCAATTGAAAATATAGGTTATTATACAGTGCTAAATATTTATTTCATTCGAAAAAATATTATTTATTTATAATTTTAATAAAATATCATTAATTTAGAGACATAAGTGTTTATTTAAAATCATTGATACCTTAAATTTAAAAATATTAATTTATAATTGCATTCATGAAATAAAGTTTTAATAAAATATTTGTTGGAAATTAGAAAAGAATTCTTACATAATTTTATAAAGTATAATTCAAAACAAAAATAAAAATTCATAAATTTGTTATCCATTAGCATATTTATGAAATGAAAAATCATTTGATGTTATTGATTTGAAAGCTGTCATAATTACAAAATGTTTCCATATAAAACCGATACATGAATTTTGTTTATTATTTTCGAAACGGACAATTTATTCGCAAACTCAGTTGTGTATTTTTTAATGTGAGAGAATGGTAACTATTTGAAAATTGTTTCAAAGAAGTTACATACGAAGTTAGAATGTTTAAAAATTTATCTTTAAATCTTTAAATTCTATTTGAAATAAATTTTATTCAAATATTCTTTTATTATATTTAATGAATTTTTAATAAAATAATACACTTGTATATGTGTATATGAGATATTTCATGTTCACTGACACAGTTATTTATTTATTTTATTTATTCACCAGTTCAATTTACATAGTATTAAATACAGTAAATTCCTACAGAGGTAAACGCAGTTACCTGTGCGTAGGACTGGATGCATACATTACTATAACTAATATCATTATTAACAATACGCTACATTAATCCAATAACAATCCAAGTAAATATATTTAGCAAAAAAAGACATCAGCACTCCACCTGCCCAACACTTCACTAGAATCTATATATCAGCACTCCACCTGCCCAACACTTCACTAGAATCTATATATCTATAATAAATTCCTTTAACTATTTAATCTTTGGTCATATCAAACATGAGTTGAGATCCATTCTCTTATTTTCTTTTTCCTATTATTTATATTAGTCAAAGTTTTGTATTCCGATGGAAGTGAATTATAGAATCCAATCGCACTAATATAGCTGCTCTTACTGCTCACAGTTTTATGCCTGATTGGCAAGATAATACTTTTATTTCTAGTCACCCTATTCGATGTCATGTATTGCTCCATTAAATCATCATAATGATATAAAAGAGAATCTTTAGCAAAATTTTGCTCGAGATTAAGCGGAATTCCCTTGCTTTCAAAGCGATTCTTATTAACTATTTTTAAAATCCTATTTTGAAGTCTCTGTAACAGATTTAAATTGCTGGAATAGGCACCGCCCCATGCTATTGCACCATAACTTATTACACTGTGGAAAAAGGCATAGTAAATCATTTTAAGTGATTTAGAACACATAATCTTGGCCATTTTATAAAACAGAAATATAAGATATTTAGTTTTATTAAGTAAATACTGTATATGATTGGCCCAAGTCAGTCTGTAATCCATAATTATACCTAGGTATTTCGTAGATTCCACTCTTTCAACTATTTGACCATTTACATTTACATCAAAACATAGTGGGACACTATTAATGTAGCTACCAAAGGTAATGACGACAGTTTTATTTACATTAAGCGACAGCTTATTTAGAGCCAACCAAACACTGACAACCTCAAGATTTTGATTCATTTTATTTTTAACTTGCGTCCAAGTCTTATCTGATGCTATCAAAGCAGTATCATCAGCAAAAGAAATCATTTCATCCTCAGGTAGTACACAGAGAAGGTCATTTATGTACAAAATGAATAGTAACGGTCCTAGTATAGTCCCCTGCGGTACACCAGTAGTTATCTTCTGGTAACCACTTACCTCGTCATCCACCATCACACACTGATATCTATTACTCAGATAGTCTGCCAGAAAGTCGTAAGCATAGCCTCTTATTCCATAGTTGTACAGCTTTCTTAAAAGAATCTTATGGTCCACCGTATTAAGAGGCGGTCGGAACCAAATCGGTGACTTGCGGTATATATCAAGTCAGCATTTTTCCCTTTACGATAATATTTTGTATATTTTTATGGCTTAAACTATTTCAAATCATTCTTCATATACATGACTAGAGAAAATGACTATATTTTTACCATATAAATAAGTAAATAAATTATTATAAGCATTTATTACAAATATTAAACTGACTTGACATATACCGCATGCAAAAAACTGTCGTGTCGATTGTTAGGTGGCATTTTTCGCTTTATAATAATATTTTGTATATTTTTGTGGCTTCAACTATTTTAAATTATTCTTTATATACATGACTAGAGGAAATGACTATATTTTTACCATATTAATAAATGAATTAATTATTATAAGCATTTATTACAAGCACCGAACTAAGTCACCGATTTGGTTCCGACCGCCTCTTAAAGGCCTTTGCCAAATCAAGGAATGTAACAGCTATCGGGCGACCACTGTCGAGTTTTTTGTAGATAAGATCACTTAGGAAGTTAAGAGCATCCTTGGTACCAATATTCCTAAGAAAACCATATTGTTTTTTTGGTATAATTTTATGTTTATTGATAAAATTAAGTAGTCTTCTGTGTAAAACCTTCTCAAAGATTTTGGCGATATTCGAGATAAGTGAAATAGGCCTATAATTTGAAGATCTATACTTTTCCTTAGATTTGTATATAGGAACCACTTCTGCTTTTTTTAATGAGTCAGGCCAGACAGAATTAACCATACATATATTTATGATGTGTGTCAGTGGACCCACAATGAATTCAACCAGAACTTTAAGTACCTTAGCCTGTATGCCATCTACACCACCAGTCTTTAATTTTAAGTTATTAACAATACTAGTGATTTCCTCAATATCTGTATGCTCGAGGAAAATTGTTTGTGGATTGATACTAGGTAGCTTTAGGTCCTGTTTTATAGGTTGTATGATTGAGTGCGCTAGTTCAGTTCCAATATTGCAAAAGACAGTATTCAAATTTTCTGCAATGTCCCTTGGATCAATAATCTTTACATTTTTTTCATCAATGAGATAACTTATTTTTACATTTTTTTTACGACTTTTGCCCGATTTATTATTTATGATATTCCATAATTTTCTTTTATCATTCTGATTATTTTTAATCAAATTTTTGTCATACGACCTCTTAGCTTCATTAATAACCCTATTATATATCTTTACATATTTATGATAATCAGTCTTTAGATTGATATTTTTTGGATTCTTTTTCCACAATAAATATAAATGTTCTTTATGTTTAGAAGATACAATTATTGCACTTGTTATCCACTCTTTCCTGGGTTTCATATCTTTGGACATATTCGTATTTTTCTTTTTAATTTTTGATAATTCAATACATTTTTTAATATTATTTATCAAAGTATCAGTCGCCTGATTTGGGCACTGCATAGACAATATATTGTACCAATTTATTTCTCTAGCACAGCTAACAAGTTTCTTGTAATTTATGTTTAGATTTATCCTAGTATTTTTTCTGACAATTTTTTTTAATACTAAAAAAATTGGATAATGATCATTGAATAGATTTGCATATTTTATTACATTTGTGTTAATATTTTCGGTTTTTATAAAAAAATTGTCAATGCAGGAGCCAATTCTATCACTAACAATAGATGGTCTAGTTACTGTTCGGAGACCTGGAATAAATCCTTCTTCTAACAAGCTATTAAGATATTCCATTGATAAATTATCCATTTTAAGTAAGTTGATATTGTAACCTCCTATCAAAAAATGATTTTTTACTTTCTTCTTCATAACAATATATTTTTTTAAATCTCTTATAAATTCAGTCTTGGGTAGTCCATGGCTTCTATATAAGGCTGAAATCTCTAAATCATTATGATTATTTAATTTAATTTTTGTATTAATTATTTTCAAACATTGCAATAGTCAATTTTCCAGGTCTCCGTACACACTATCACACAAGGGTCAAAGCCAATGCTCTTAATAAATGTTTGCAAAAGTGTATGATTTTTGTTCAAACTTCTAATATTTACATGCATTATACAATCCTTACTAGAATCAACACACCTACCAAGAGCTTCAGTTCCATTCACAATACTTTCTTTTTTTTGAACATTATCTAACATATCATCAATATTATCCATTATGACAATTCAAATAAAATCTATTATAAAAGATTACTATATTATCTTCTTGTTGTTGTCCAATGTGTCTCCCTGAGATCCATGGGGTTGAATGGATAATCTATTCTTTTTATTGCCATATTTATGAAGTAACTGTAAGACTCACATACCTTGAAATCGTTAGCAGCATGGTTTACATCTCTATTGTTTTCATGTTTACTATTAAAGTAACTACAATTTGTACACTTTCTATTTTTATTATTATTTTTTTTGTACATTCTTTAGAAGAATGCGAGCCCGCACAGTAAAGACAAACTGCCTCATTGCGACACTTTTTACTATTGTGACCATATCTGCAACAGTTCAAACACAGGTTAATATTATAGTCGTTAACTACACGACATCTGCTATAACCCAAATATACTTTCTTATCAAACATGATTCTACTATATGCTTTAGCATCAACCTCCATAATAAGAATCCAAGTGCCACTATTTTGTCTTTTGTACTTGTGAGCCAGCTTAATAGTGTGGTTATCATCGAACTGATTCCTCTCTTTAATCTCCTGTATGATTTCCATCTCACTCATTGAACCCATGTCCATCTCAACATCAATAATTTTTATTCTGGGATTTAGTAGTTGCTCTTCACTGACTTGTAATTGCTCACTATGCTCCTCCTCAATGATCTTGATAACCTCCTTATTGTCTCTATTTGATTTGCATTTAACAATTACTTTGTCCTTATTCATAATACATTTATTTAACTGTAATGATTTCTTGTTGTTCAAAATATTTCTTACTTTGCATAGCAATTCATTACTGTTCTTTTCGTTTTTAGCGGTTATTATGATTTCTTTTACTCTCTCTTGTTGTGGTGTCGAGTCAGCTGACTTTAGCTTTGTTATTTCCGCATATGTGCTTGTTTGCATGCGTGTATTATCAATACCAGCATTCATTTCAATTTTTCTTTTAGGAGTTTATTTTTATCTTTTAACTCGTCGTTTAAATCATGCAGAACTTTAATTCTTTCCAAATATTCAACATTTTGTATTTTCAACAAGTTATTTTCGTACTGGTTTTGTTGTGTCTTGTTTCCGCCATTTTCAATGTTTGTATTTTCCTTACTGCTTGCTTCATTGCTTATACTCATAGTGCCATCCAATTGAGTTTTATATTTATTTATGATGTCCTTAGCTTTCTCATATTTTTCCTTTAAGAGGATATCGTAGTTCTGCTCCTCCTAATAATATTTTTATTCAAAGTTCATGAGTAAACAGTGCGTCAAATCAAATTCTTTCACTTAAGTAAGAAAATTCGTAAGATTAATCCTTAGCGCGGACAAGTCAAGAAATTTATCAAAATAATATACATAAAAAGTTATAAACAAACTTTCGATATATACTATTTTGAGGTTAGGTTTATCGAGCTTGATATCTAATTTTCATTCAAAGTTCATAAAAAAATATGAAGCTAAATTGAATTTTTAATTTAACAAAAATTATTGTATTAATATAGTTTTAACGCGGACAAGTCATTATATTTGCCCAAATAGTGAATTTAAAAAGATATCAGTAAGATAAAAAAAGCAAAACTCGATTCCAACAACTACGACATCCCGTTAAAATTTTAATTTCCTTATCTCTATTAGATATTTGGTTTTTTAAAGTAGCTATTATCTCATTTTCCTTGGGATTGCTCGCAAATGAGGTTAGGTCCAAAGCAGCATGTGTTGAACATACAATCCATACAGAGTTTATATATCTTGCACCCTTTAATCTACCAAAACAGCTTCTATGATACACTGAGTCACAAATTATGCAGACAAGAGCCGATACTTTTTGCTCTTCTTTATGACATTTATAGAAAATGTCAGGAGGGACATTTGTTAGAACCTTGTCCTCTCCCGCCAACTTTGTTTGCGAATTAAAAAATAAAAATTGATAAAATTGAAGAAATAAGTTCCAATTGGATCCCAAAATAGAAAAAATAAATTTTAGAGCTCTAAATCTTTTTTTTAACTAATGTTTTAATGAATTTTTGATTCCAAATTATCGAACCAAAGTAAAAATTTAATAGAATCATTTTTCTTATAAATAAAATATAGAATGTAATTGAATTTTTGAAAATTACAATATGTAAATTTTTTAGCTTATCTGATTGGTGATAGGTTACTATTTAATATACAAAAAAACTTAATAGGAAACTCGCCTGATTAATTTTTTCATTTTCAACGGGGAGATAATTGAAATCTTCGTAATTTGCAAAAGAGTCAGAAAAATATTCATTTTATAATTGATTATAAGATCTTTTTTCTCTCCTTAATTTTGAAGAAAATATACGAATACATTTTTTATCAGATATCATTTGGATAGATAGATAGATAGGTATTCATTAGATTATATTAATTGATTAAGTCGACTTATTAAATATTTTCATGTAAAATATTGATAAACTTCATTTTATTATAAATAATTAATGAATATACTTAAACAAGATATCTATTTTTTGAAATTCGAGTAAATATCAAAGTATAACGAAACATTAGTCCTTATTCAATTTAATAAACGTTACATATAATATGTTAATAAATAAAATTTGATCTAAATAATATTAAAGAATTAAAACATTTACTTGTTTAGTAATCATGTAAACACTTTTTGAATGAAAATTAAATTAACACATAATTTATATTGACATAAAGTATTAATATCGACTTTCGCAGTACTAAAATCTAGAAAGTCAAAGTATACGAACTCGCAACGTTGTCTCTGTGCTCGATCTCGGCTTGCGGCATGCGAGATGCCGACGAGTCGAAGCAAGCAACCACGCAACGCTAAAAGTTATGCCCGGTTTCGGCTGTCGGCATGGATGATGCCGACGAGTCGAAGCGATTGACCCGGCAATGCAGTCGCAGCGCTCCACTCGGATTCACGTTACTATACTGTACAGACGGTCGCAATGATTGACTGCGGTATAGTCACACATAAACCTACTACAATTTTATGTATACTTATGCTTCGAGTGTTGTTCGCATCCCGCTAATACGATCAACTTCGCCGCGCTGGATTCGGGGTTTTTTTTTTCAGTGTGCGTGTGTAAAAAAGCCATTTTCAGTCGAAAATGTCTCTTGTCGTTCATACTTTTTTACTTTTTCGCAAATCCTTCTTTTTTTTAGTTCTATTTATTTTCACCTTTATTACTTTATTCCTTTTATTTTTTGTGCTGCTTTGGATGCTCTTAACACTGACACTGCCGTCATCTAACAGCAAAACAGACAGATAACGCTGTTTCTTATATCCAGATCCTTTCATTAATTTATCTAGTTTCTATTCAGACTTCCTTTTAAGATTTGTGCTGAACTCTTTCATACGATTTCGTAGAGATTCTTTGATTGGAGTATTCTGTGTTGTAACGTCAGATAAAATGTTCATACCAGTACGCAAGGCTACCTTTCCCACAGCATTAGCGCCACGGGTGAGTAGTGGTAGTACACGACGAAACAACCCAGCTAGAAAGCTTCCTACACCACCATGCCGTCTTTGATAGGGGGCTCCAACGTAAATACGTCCGATACCCTTACCATTTTTACTACCACCACCGATGTGGATGTCAAAGTATGCCTTGTAATAATTCATCTTTTTTCTTATCAATCAATACAATGAAAGTGCAACGTCACCGTTAAGGTGCCAAAATCAAATGGTATTGATTGATCTTGTTGATCTCTTATATCTATTTCAATAGTTCGAAAAGATTTAAACAATAGCGATATGTAAATAGATGGCGAAAAGTTTTTTATTTTTATACTACCATATTTGCAATTCTCAGTATTCAAGAAAACCGCTCTTAATAATTTACCTTGCACATCTCCGATTATATGAGGTTCACAGATGTCACTGTACACTATTAGAGTTGTTAGTAACCCATTAGAAAGATTAGAAGGGTAATTAGCTGTAGTGAGTTCTTCTTTATCGACCTTGATAACTTGATTTTTTCTAGTTTCGAATCCGAGAATTTTTCTCAAATTCCTTGACAATTCTAAAACGTGATCAATTGGCGTACATTCCTCTGTTAAACAAACGCGTCTGATTGATACGTATCTACCACGCTCTATCTGAAAACGTAGATGGTCTTTTACACAGCTTAGACTACTCATCCCCTCCACGAGACTTTCTAAATGTTTGTAAATACCTGGACGTATAGAATTAATGGATGAAACGAGCGGTACAATTTGATTAGTCCCCAGCGATGATGGCGCCATACTTTTTACACAGACAAATCTTCCGTCCTCGTTTTGTGAAACATGTTGAAATGTCATAGGGATTTGGATCTCCAAAAGTGCAACACTCCAACATCCTTGCAGTTGTATTTGTTGCGGTAGATGAGCAACGAACCGTATTGTAATATTGTCAGAGAAATAATGCATACTATTATTAGTAGGTAGTACAATGTAAAATTGATCCTTCATGATGTTTTTTCGATCTGGATGGCTGCAACCCAGGAATTAAGTTTATCAGGGTACCCTTTCCATTTAACAAAATATTTTTAATTTTGACCACTTCCAGTACTTTTTAAAATTTTTCCAACTTCGAAACTTGCGTCGATTGAATCTTTTTTAACTCCACTCAACTCGTTCTCGTAGAAACACCCTTCAATATCCTCATCAGCTAAATCTTTCAGAAAGTATACTAGTGGCTGGTGTGCTACTGAAATACAAGTAATTTTAAATAGTTCCAACATCCACCCACCCTCGTACCCTTTCGCAAGCACGTTTCTTGATCGACTGATCCGTCCTAGGTCACCGATGGTGTATTTATGTTTTCGGTACTTGGAGCACCCGTATCGAGATTCTAAATTTTTGCGAGCTTTGTGAGCGTTGCAAATCGTAACAGACACTGGCTTCATCTTGATGGATGAGTGTTTGCTATGATTGTAAGACTCTAATATTTTTTCTAGAATATCAACGTATCGACGAGTGTTTTATGCGTACAATCAATATATTGCCACATCCGTTCTTTTATAGTTCTTATAAACATTTCGGCTTTAATTCCTTTAATATCAGGACTTCGCACTATTCTAAATTAAATTTCATTTTTCTTCAACACTTCTTGCAGTTCCTTTCCTAGAAATTCTTACTCCTTGTCTGTTTGAAAAATCATGGGATTTCAATTAGCACTGTTTTTCAAAATGTTTTGATATGCTTTGGCAACACTTTTTAAAGTTTTATCTATAAGTGGTAGAGCCCATGCGTATTTACTCAAAACGTCGAAGACAACGAGGATATAAGCGTAATTATCGTTATAAGTCGTGACCGCTCTCATATTCATCAAATTTGCCTCCCAAACGTCATCACGATTTCGAAAGATGTAATGACGTCTAGGAAACCTGCTTCTGGTTTTGATGGACCAAAATAAAGCTTACCTAATTGTTTCTGCATTATTCTTATTTTTTACCTTTTGCCTGCTTCTTCGTCGAAATCATACACGCTTTTGTCTTCTTCATTTTCTTATCCCTGCATTTTATAGCCTTCTTAATACGCGAAAAAAAATTTTCATAAGTGATTTTGTTAACCATACAACAAGCAGTCATCATTGCAACTATTCGTTTATCGGGTGGGGTTTCACTACCAAGCATCCGAAAAAAAGCTTTCTCTGTTAGTATTTGGTCAGCTCGACGACGATCTGTCGACTTCTTATTGGCGTAGACTATGTCATGTTCACGACACACTTCATCAAGTGGCTTAACACCAACGTCACCACGTTTAAGACGATCAGCTAGTTTTGTCTTGGGTCCACAAAATTTGTATCCTGGTACATGCATCTCAAAAGGCAATCAATTAGAGAATCTATAACAGACTTTTCCCCTTTATCGTCTTTCTCCACTTTGAGAATTTCGTGCTCAGGCGACTCCATATTTCCCTTATTTTCAGTAATCTGTCGACTTTCTTTCTTCTCTTTCTCTTTCTACGCCCTTGTTTTTCTTTGCTGAGATTGTTACTGTCATCGGATTTCGATTTGCTACGACCAGACTCTGGAGAAGTGAATGGAGAAGCTTTATCGGTTATCTGTAAAACACTATCGTTCCCAATAAAAAGCTGAGGCGTCACGACATGTCGAAGTGCTAGAGCAAACTGACGAGCACCTGCCAGATTCACATGTTGTCTTTTCTTCATAGCATCGTTAACCAAGTCGATAATATTTGCGCCACGGATGGGAATGCCAACTATAGATATTGCACTATTACCATCCCAAGTAACGATGCTTGCACCACGTAAATGTTGTTACAAGTTTTCGTCTTTACAAGTGATAATACTTTGTGAAAATCTGTCCTTCTTATTGCCGGTGAAGATATAATAATTTCGTCCGTCTTATCCGATATTAATTCGCGTATACTTTCAAATTAATTTTTTGATTATTTGAATTATTAAGTCTTAAATCTTTAAATTTACATACTGTTCGTTCAGAACCGTCTGGAGTTCATCAGTAAGTTTACCAAGCACTGCACCGATCGTCGAATTGTGATCATCGTTTTTACTGACATAGAATACAGAGTCTGTGTCATAGTACAGTGCACGCGATCCTGGTTCGTTCAAATAATCAAAAAGTTTAAGCCGAGCTTTTGCTGTTGTGAAAGCTGCATTTACAACACTTGCCGTGCGCGATTGCAAGAAAGCTTCATCCTCATACTGCTGATTCGCATACAATACCTGATCGTTGACAGGTATGATACTGTTTATAACCACTTCAGCATTGGTAAGAAGTTCTGTCAATCTTGCTTAACTATATTTTCTCGTTGCACGAGCTCTTCCCCAATAACGAAAATATGGTTTTGACACCGACCTTAAACCCGCATTAAAATTTATATCAGTTTTACTTGGTCGAACATCCTCTTCATGTTCAAAGTTCTCTATATAACGGTTTTTTTTATTATTTTCGGTAATTCATTCAGGCAGATAACCAGAAGCCTCGGTTTTTTGCTTAAAGAATTTGTCGATATACCGGGTAAAAATATCAGTTGTTCGTGTTAAACTGTGAAGCAAGAACTATTTCGAGTATACTTATTTTCACCAAGAGTTTACATAGTGGGGATATGTAAGTCAATTGCTCTTCTCATGGTAACATGTCGAAAAAAATAGGACGCTTTGTGTGTTAGGTAAATGGAAAGATTTTAGAATAATGCCATATCACGGTTGTTGTTGTGTAATTAATTGTAAAAATACATGAAGGAATAATAAAGTGAAGTTCTTCTCTTTTCCCAAATTTAAACAGTAAGTGAAATAAAGAATTAAATGGATTAACGAAGTCAAAAAAATAAAGTCAGCTAACCTCACTTCTACTTATTTACAAGTGTACATGTATCTGAACAAAGGATTCATGAAAACATACTCACTCTAACCAACGAAGATAGACGTAAGCGCCTATCTTTGTTGTTCTAACGGTAACAGAACCCCATTATCTTATGATTATTTAAATAAATAATGATTCAAGAACATTAATAGCAATTAAAAGAAACAAATATTGAAATAATTCATGATCTTGTTCACGATTTCACATCGATAATTAATCATTTTAAACAAAATATTAAAACAATGCTGTCTGCATTCAAGTCAATAGTAAAGCGCCCTACCAATATAATATGAATGAATTTTCATGATGCTATTTGATTTCTCATGCGCTAATTAGTGTATGTTCTAAAAATCGCCTCTCTAGGATCAATAGATCAAAAATCGATACATGATCGATCAATTATTGATCTAATAAGGATATCAAGGTGATTTTTGGTACATATGGTATTTGAATAGTAAGAAATCAAATGGCATCGTAATATTTTTTATTTTTCCGAAATTCACGATTTTTAAAAATTGTAATTTGTCTATGAATCATCAGATAAGATGAGCATGTTCACATCACAGCTGCATTATAACAATTAGAATTCAAAGTGCTGACTTAGAGGTTTATAGAGTTATAATTGTTTATTGCAGCAGCGTATTTTGCTTTTTTTTTTTAAAGAAAACTGCACATATAAAAGAAATGTGTGTGTATGCATATGTGTGTGCAGGTGGTATTAAACGTGCTATGTACCACTACAGCTCGTCAAACTCATCAAGCTTCTTCAGTTTTAGATCTTTTGTTCTTTATTTCTATAAATAAATCATAAGATGAGGACTGGCATAAAGACTTTTTATTTACGCTGTCACAGAACACTGTACAGCGTTTGAAACCATTATTGCATACAATTTAAAGGTTGTATAAATTTATAAGGTAGAAAGATGCGCATATTCTTTAAGTTTAATTATTTAATTTCTTATATTTTTATCTTTAAATTAAACAATCTTTAAATTGTAATAGCAACGGTTGTAGACATTTATAAAGCACAAATGTGTGTGTGTCTGTGTGTGCGTGCGTGCCTGCATATGCGTATATATGTGTGTGTGTGTGTGTGTGTGTGTGTGTGTGTGTGTATGTGTGAAATTTACAAAAATCTAGGTGCCATTGTGGTGTGTTATATCAAGCTCTCCGACGAATAAAAACATATTATTATTTTTATTATTATTATTATTTTCAAGTAACATCGAAATCTGTGTTCTAGAACTTAAACACTCTCCCAGTAAAACTCATCAAAGCGATAATGTGAATTTCAGACTCAAAGTTTGAGATTATTGTTACTTTGAGTGGTGTGAATATGCGCAAAACTTTCCAATTAGATACTATAGTTTATATGCTAATTTTGAAGACGACATTTTTAATCTAGCGCAAGAAATCGAGAAAATCTTTAAATTTGATGAAAAAAAAATAATTGATCAAAATAAAAAAATAGAAGGTAAAATATCAATTTTAATTTGAATTTGATTCATTAGACGAAGTTAAAGTTTATAATGCTAATAATATGCAGGAAAATAAATGTAACTAGATTTTTAATTAATAAAAAAAATTTCAAGCATTATTTGTTTTAGAAAATTAAAAAAATTAAAGAATAATTCCAAGTTACAAGTCTTATCATATTGAAAGCTCTGTCTCGTGATGTTTTCTTAAGCAGCTGAAAGTGAACTGTGCCTGCTCCAATTACCTGTTCTTAATGCTGTTTCCACTAATCAGAGCTTTATATATGCTTGGTCGACGCATAGGAAACTCAAATCTGAGTAACTGCTACTCCGATTGTGCGTATAATTCAAAAAATAACGAATGAGAGCATCATGTAGACTTACGAAAGTTTTTCAGTGTAGAAGCTTCTTGGAATATTGGCACGAAAGATTTGAAATATTTTAGGAATCTTCCATGAAATATTCTTGTAATATTCGGATGTTCTTGATTCTTCCTGCAATGGAATATTCCATGGAATATTGTTGGAAGATTCCAAGAATATTCCATTAAAAGATTTGTGTAATCTCAGATATTTCATTGAAACATTTCAAGAATCTTGCAGGAATATTTCATGAAATATTCCGTTGGAACATTCATGGAAGATTTCCGAAATATTAAAACAGAAGATTTAAAACATTTTATAAACCTTTCATGGAATATGCATGGTAGATTTAAGGAAACTTTCATGTAATATTCCATAAAATATTTCTGGAAGATTTTAGAAATCCATCATAAAGTATTCCATGGAATATTCATGAAAGATTCGCAGAATATTGGCACGGAAGATTTGAAATATTTCAGGAATTTTCCATTAAATATTCGTCTAATATTCGTATGTCCTTGATTCTTCGTACATTGAAATATTCTTAAAAGGTTTCAAGAACATTTCAATGGAAGGTTTGGATAATCTCATCTCTTTCATGAAATGTTCCTTGAAGATTTTCGGAAGATGTCGATGAAAGATTCAGAGCTTCAGATCTACCACGAAATATTTGTCGAATATTTCATAGAAGGTTATGAAACGCTGTAAGGGGATATTATATATATATATATATATATATATATATATATATATATATATATATATATATATATATATATATATATATATAATATAATAACACATAATCGTACATCAATACGTATACGCATACATAAACATTGACATTTAGTTATAAAATCGCATTCACATATTTGCTTCAACTGTACACAACAAAGCGCTGATCTTTCCACCCATATAGTAAATGAGGTATCGTCCAACCATTTGGGGATAAAACTCCCATTTAACGAACATCCACTATCTTTCATACCGAATCTACCATTTCATACCACTATCTTTACTCCACGAATCTTTCATACAATATTCTACTGGAAGATTACTTAAATCGTTCTATGAAATATTTCGTAGAATATTACTGGAAGATTTATGTAATATTCCGCTATACGATTTTAAAGTTTTTTGAAACCTTCCAACGACATGTTTATGGAATCTTTCTAAAATCTTTCATGCAATATTACAGTGGAAGATTACTTAAATCTTTTTGTGAAATATTTCGTGAAATATTTCACTGGAAGATCACTTAAATCTTTTTGTGAAATATTCAGTAGAATATTTCTGGAAAATTTATGTAATATTCCGCTCTACGGTTTTAAAAGACAGTCATATACTTCTGTCCTTGTCTAATCCAAATTTTTGTTATTATTAATAAATTAAATATTTTTACACAAAAGTAAAGGCAGAGCTCAATAGATTTAAAGGCAAGCAATCGATTCTATCCTATGAAAAATGTAAAATTTTCGTTACTTTTCGAGTGAAGTCTAAAACAGAAAAACAGTTAAACTTAAATTATCAAATTAGACTGTTTTTCCGTTTCAGACTTCACTTAAAAACTAGTGAAAATTTTATATTTTTTCACAAATTAGAATCGTTTGCTCGTCCTTAAATCTATTGGGCTCTACCTTTACTTTTGTATGAAAATATTTAATTTAATAATAATAATGAAAATTTAGATAAGACAAGGAAAGAATTATACGGCTGCCTCTTAAAGTTTTTCGGAATCTTTTAGCAAAATATTTATGGAATCTTTCTAAAATATTTTATGAAATATTCCACTGGAGAATTACTTTAATCTTTCTGTGAAAGATTCCAAAAAACTTTAAGAGGAACACAGTACTTTGGTATACTGTCACTGAAACCTTTATATACCTAAATCTAAACTAGTACTCTCTTTTATCTTTTTCATATTTTTCTGTTAGAGTTTTAGTGTATTAGTTAATCAAGTTTCTATAAGCGCTTCGTTTTTCTATATTTTCGAAAAATGGCTTTATCTCAATCTCCGGGTTCTTTAGACGAAAAAAAAACCCGGGTTGATTTTTTAACCGACTTCAAAAAGGAGGAGGTTCTCAATTCGATTGAATTTTAAAATTTTTTTTTTATTTTATTTTTTTTTTTCATGTCTGTTACCTCATAACTCCGTCATTTCTAAACCGATTCAAAAAAGCTTTTTTTTATCTGATAGAGAATGTCTGCAGAAAGGTTCCATACGTGTCCTATAACTATTGGGCCAATATTCGATTTGTATTCGCAAATTATCGAATTAAGAAAAACCGGGTGTTTCGTTTTCTCATTTACCTCCCTTATAGTTCACCTGCTATACTCTCTCTCTCTCTCTCTGTCTCTCTTTTTCTCTCTCTATTTCTCTCTCTTTCCCTTTCTCTCTCTCTGTCTCTCTTTTTCTCTCTCTTTCTCTCTCTCTCTCTCTCTCTCTCTCTCACTCTCTCTCTCTCTCTCTTTCTCTCTCTTCTGTGATGCTACGCAATTCTGGATGAGTATTAATTCTGGTGTTCCAAAAAGAGCCACTCTTGACAAAAAAAGTACTAATTAAAAAATTTTGTATCTCAACAAATAAGGGTCGTACAGAACTCTGCGACCACTCATTTTAAACGTATTTGTAAGGACTTTTTAATGGAGTACTGGCAATTTAATCTTGAGTACTTTTCTGGGAAATATTATGACTTAAAAATAGGCAAAAAAAATTTTCATTCACCTGTGTCTAAATTTGAATCATTTTTCGGAAAATGATGGTAGAAAAATTTTATACGGCTAGTTTTAAAGGTATTTTACTTAACTTGAAATTTATATTTTAGTTTTTTTTCTAGGCTAGAAATTGACCGAGATTTAGCGATTTTTGTTTGAAAAGGGTCTTTTTTATTTTTCCGATATCTGCTATTAAGGGGAGATATAGAAAAATTCTTTATTTTCTATATCTCCTCTCATTAGAGAGGAGGTATAGAAAAATGCCAAATGAAAAAAAGTGTATATTTGTATGTAGAATAACCTTAAATTTTCTCAAAATTTTTTGTGCATTTTGATTTTTTTGATATTGTTGCGGTACTCTTATAAGAGTATGATATACATGTATGTAAGAATACCGCAACAATATCAAAAAAATTAAAATGCACAAAAAATTTTGAGAAAATTTAAGGTTATTCTACATACAAAAATACACTTTTTTTTTATTTGCCATTTTTCTATATCTCCTCTCATTAAGCAGGTATAGGAAAAATAAAAAAGACCCTTTTTTTGAACAAAAATCGCTAAATCTCGGTCAATTTCGAACCTAGAAAAAAAACTAAAATATAAATTTCAAGTTGAGCAAACTACCTTTGAATTTATCCATGTAAAATTTTTCTACCATCATTTTTCGAAAAATGATTCAAATTTAAACACAGCCGGATGAAAATTTTTTTTTCCTATTTTTAAGTCGTAATATTTTCCAGACAAGTACTCAAAATTAAAGTGCCAACACACCATTGAAAAGTCCTTAGAAATACGTGTAAAATGAGTGGTCTTAGAGTTCTGTACGACCCTTATTTGTTGAGATACAAAAATTTTTAATTGGTACTTTTTTCTCAAGGGTGGCTCTTTTTTATTGGACCCCACTATATATACTGTATTATGAAAATTTTACAACATACTGTACATAAAATAAACAAAATATCTATCTATTTATTCATCTATCTATCTCTTTTTCAAAATTGTTTGTTTTTGAATTATTCTCTTCATTCTTATCTATATTTCTCCAAATCGGCTACGTAAACTGATTTTAAAAATGATGCCTTAATGTTCGTTATGAGCTTAGAAATCATTCTTAAAAGGAATTTTGAAGTGACATTAAATTTTTATTTAAATTCACTCCAAAGGACCATAATTGCTAAGATTGAATTTCTTGAAAATAACTGTCAAATGCATGCATTAGCATAACAAAAAAATATCATGGAAATGTATCGTGAACAGAAGAATTCAAATCATAAAATGATCCAAATGGAAATTGACAATGACATTTCGGATACAATTTTTTTTAACGAAATGATGATTTAATGGATTTTGATAATATTCACATAAATTATAACGATATTAAAATCAGGACTGATAAAATTGAATTAAATGAACCAAAAAAAAAAATTAAAAGAAATAGACGACAAAGGAGTTTTATGTATAACAGGATTTAATATGAAAATGGTAACAGAAAAAGACATGATTATGAAAATGCAGAAAACAGTAATGATTAATTAGAACTAAGGTGTGTTCGTAATGATTACTAAAAGAAAATTATACAAAAATGAATGAAGATCGACCATATAAATATGAAAAATATTAAATATATATATATATATATATATGTATATGAGATGATAAAAATAAAATTGAAAAAAAATACTGATAAATTAGAACAAATACGTGTAAATAAGGCTTCACGTAAGAAAGAAGCTTATATGAAAATGAAAAAAAAGAATAATCAAATGAATATAAAGAGAAATTATAAAATACTAACCAGGAGAGGCTATGAGCTTCGGGTCACAGATCTTGACGAAACTTTGGGATATATTTTTGGGTACCAAAATATGAGTAAAGCCAGAGCGGTACGGTCTAACGCTTCAAAAAACTGAAATTATAGACGTTTCCAGTCTTATTTGAAGAAAAATGTAAAACAAAAGCTCCTAATTGAAGTGTGAATAATCCAGTCTAGAAATGTCTTTAATAAATCAACAGGGGCTAAAATAAAAGTACAGAAAGCAAGCTTTAATTTGCCGTTTTCAGAATTGAAAAATAATAATTAGAACCAGAGATATGTTCGTTCAAAGTTAAGAAGCAAGAAAGTACCAAAAATCATCTAAATTCTAAAGAACAGTGATTTTGTGATTTTTGGTACTTTCTTGCTTCTTAACTTTGAACGGACATATCTCTGGTTCTAATTATTATTTTTCAATTCTGAAAACGGCAAATTAAAGCTTGCTTTCTGTACTTTTATTTTAGCCCCTGTTGATTTATTAAAGACATTTCTAGACTGGATTATTCACACTTCAATTAGGAGCTTTTGTTTTACATTTTTCTTCAAATAAGACTGGAAACGTCTATAATTTCAGTTTTTCGAAGCGTTAGACCGTACCACTCTGGCTTCACTCATATTTTGGTACCTAGAAACATATCTCAAAGTTTTATCAAGATCTGTGACCCGAAGCTCATAGCCTCTCCTAGTAAGATAAGAAAAATAGAACTCAAGAAAATAAAGAGTGCTGATGAATTGGAAAAAATACGTGCAAATGAGGCTTTACGAAAAAAGTTGCTTATAATTAAATGAAAAAAAAAACAAATAGATATTAAATAAAAGTAAGAAAATACAAAGATAACGAAATTAAAATTCAAGAGAAAAAAGAGCACTGATGAATTGGAACAAATGCGTGCAAATAAGACTTTACTTTGGATAGAAACTTATATAAAAATTTAAAAAGAACAATTGAATAATTATAAAGAAAAATTAGAAAATACTAAGATAGCGAAAATGAAATTTAAGGAAAAAATGAGTACTGATGAATTGGAACAAAAACAATGCTAAAAAATATGAGACTTCGGAAAATATAGGACCGAAAAAATAAGGCCCAAACAAATATAGAGCAGAAGAAACTAATTAAATCGAAAGAACATTTGGCCTCAATAAATAAGGGGCCCAAAAAAATATTGGGCTGAAAGAAAAGAGGACTCAAAAAAATTTAGGGCCCAGAAAAATAAGAGGCCAAAAAAATATGAGTCCCAAAGACAATAGGACTCGGAAAAATGTAGGGCCCGAAAAATGTAAGGCCCAGAAAAATATAGAACCCAAAAAAATTTAGGACCTGAAAAAATAAGACCCAGAAAGATGTAGGTCCCGAAATCATATAAAGCCCAAAAAAATATAGACACCAAAAAAATATTGGGCCCAAAAAATATGAGGTCCAAAAGAATCAGGCCCAGAAAAATATAGAACCCAAGAAAAAAAAAATGAAAAAAAAGAAGGGTTCAAAAAAATGGACATTGAATAAAAATATAGGGCCCGAAATAATATAAGGCCCAAAAAAAGCTTTTGACTAATGAGCACTAATTATATAGGACCAAATAAAAAATTGCTACTCTTATAACCAGAAGATTAGATGCATTAAAAAAATGCGGAGAAACGAAAAAAAAAGTGGTTTCACTTTAATATAATACGAGCAAAATTTACCTCGCTCCTGACGTCGCTCGGTTGCATATATTATATTATTATATTTAAATTTGCTAATTTCATTGACAATAGTAGTTTAATATAAAATAGGTATTTATTTTTTTTCACATATTCATATCATTATGTTGTACTATATTAAAATAGAAAATTTTTTTAATTTTTGTGAATTAATAAGCTTCAATAAAAGTAAATAATTATTATTGACAATCATAGTATAAGAAAAATGTTTATATTACCACTTTTACAGAAAGTCCGCGTTCCTTATATCAAAATTTTCTTGATCCCATGACATTAGTACGAAGAATTGGGAAACCAGATTTTTCCATTACCATGACATGCAATCCGAAATGGGAAGAAATCACAAATAATATAGGGCAAACTAAAGAAGTAACAGATAGAACAGATATTGTTGTTGAAGTATTTTATCAAAAATTAAAACTATTAATAGAGCAAATTTCTCAAAAACATATTTTGGGAAATGCATTGCATATTGATAAGTAGTAGAATTTCAAAAGAGAGGATTTGGGGATGCCTATGTGCTAATATTTTTAAGTAAAGATGATAAAATTTACAATAGTGATGACGTTGATAAATTTATAGTAGCTAAAATTCCAAATCAAAATGAGAATCCCAGATTATATGAAATAGTTAAACAATTTATGATCCTTGGCCTTTGTGAAGATCAGAATAAAAACTCACCTTGTACGGATAAAGAATCAGGAAAGTGTACAAAAAATTTTCCGAAACGATTTAATAAAACTACAATAATAACAAATGGTTATCCTATTTATCGATGAAGAAATAATAGAAATGAAATATAATACACAAAGAACAAGTGGCCAGACAATAGATTTGTCGTTTCTGATAACCCGTATTTATTGCTAAAGTTTAATGATCATATTAATATTGAATTATTTTCAACAATAGGAGTTATAAAATACTTATTTAAATACTGCTTCAAAGGATATGATTGTGCATTTATCAAAATTAAGGCAAGTAAAATAAATACTGAAAGTAATACTCATGATGAAACGGATGAAACGAATGATTTGGATACGTTTTATGGAATCGCATATTGGAATATAATATCAAAGAACTTTCTCATACAATTTATAGATTAGCCATTTATAATGAGAATGAACAATATGTGTATTCTAAAGTAGGATCCAAACAAGAAATTGATAAGAAAAATGTTAATACAACGCTCACAGTGTGGTTTAAACTCAATAAAAATGACCCAGAGACACATAATTACTTTTATTCTGATATACCACAACATTATGTTTTTAATCGAATACATAAAACATGGACAAAAAGAATAAAAACTATGAAACCTATTCTAACCAGAATGTACTTAATTAATCAAAAACAAAGAAAAAGATTCGTTTTAAGATTACTTCTGCCTCACGTCAAAGCTGCAACATCTTTTGAAAGCTAAAAACTTTTGATGGAATAACATACCCAACATTCTTTGAAGCAGCAAAAGCAAGAAATTTAATTGAAATCGATGATGAATGGGATAAATGTTTAGAAAAATCTTGTGAATCTCGATTTCCAGAAGCTTTTTGTCAATTATTTGGTAACATTTGTACATTTCACAATCCAATTAATGCTCGAAAATCATAAAAAAAATATAAAATCTATTTTCATCCTCCAAAAATGAATAAACAAAAAGGTAAAGAATATGCAGTAAGCATAATTAATGATATTTTAACTAATAATGGATTCTAATTAAGTGACTTTAATTTACCTACTTCGGAATACTATATTAAACATTACGGAATTAAATATAGTACAGTAAATAATGTTAATAATATTGAGTCAATTATTGATACTCTAACATTCGACGCCCCGTACGAAGAAAAGCACCGTTCAGAAATTCAAATGCAAATTAACATTGGGATTTCTGAACGGTGCTTTTCTTCGTACGGGGCGTCGAATATGCTCAAACGAATATTTGTAATACAGTAATAAGTTTATTAAATACAAATTGCAGTGAAAACTGTATATCTAGACGGTCTAGGCGGAAGTAGGGGAAGCTACTTATTAAATATAATTATAACTTATCTAAAAATTTATGGAATCATCCATTTAGTTGTATCATGGACAGGTATAGCGGCTAATTTATTACAAAAAGGTGTGACAGTACATACAGCATTTAAATAACCGTTGAACATATCTGAAGAAACAATATGTGATATTAGTGCAAACAGCGAGATAAGTGAAAAAATGAAAAATGTATTAATTTTTATCTGAGATAAAATCGCAATGACATCAGAATACGATTTTGAAGCCGTCGCTCGCATGTTTAAAGATGTACGTGATAATAATTATCTGTTTGGAGGGAAAACATTTATCATATCGGTTGATTTTGGACAAACATTGCCAATAGTAAAACATGGAAATAGAAAACAGATAATAGAAAATTGTGTAAAAAAAGCTATTTATGGGAACATTTTTAATGCATGTCTTTAAAAGAAAATAAACGTTTATCGAAATCAAATGATAAATTTAAAAATTGGTTACTTAATATAGGAAATGGTAATTTTCATTTTAAATATGAAAACGAAAATGAAGTTATATAAATTCCAAAAGGAATATTGTCAAAGCGCAATCTAATTGATGAAATTTACGGACATAATATAAATATTGAAAATTGTGACTATTGCGAAAATATTATTTTAGCACCGAAAAACGTAGATGTAATAGAAATGAATGAAAAAATTTTATCAAAAATAAATGAACCAGTAATAGAGTACTTGAGCATTGACTCTGCAAATGATCTAAATGACGAAAGTTTAGACGTAATTTTGCCAACAGAATTTTAAATTCTTTAACGCCCAACGATTCACCTCCACATAGATTATAATTAAAAAAATAAGCTATAGTAATGCTTCTAAGAAACGTTAATTTGAATGAAGGGCTTTATAAGGGAACCCGATTAGTAATAACGGAATTAAAACAATTTACTATTATTGTGCAAATATTAACAGGGAGTAAAAAAGGGAGCGCTATATTCTGACAACGTTTGACCTTATCAGCAAATGATGAACTGCCATTCCAGATGGCCAGAAAACAATTTCCTGTAAGACTTGCTCATGCAATGACTAATAATAAGTCGCAAGGACCATCATTTAAAAAAGTAGGTGTGTATTTACTAACACCAATTTTTAGTCAGGGGCAGTTATACGTGGCATTTTCAAAGACAGCTAATAAAAAAGAATTGAAAATATTAACAGAAAAATCAAGAAAAGTTAAAGATCAAATGGTCTATACTAAAAACATCGTTTACAAAGAAATAATATAAAACCACTATACAAAAATTAATTATAATGAATAAGAAATTAAAATCAAACATATTTGGAACTCTAATATAACATTAAATATAAAAAAATTGAAAATTATGAAGTAGAGTTTAGCGCTGTGTGGTTAAAAATCACGGCTGCTATTGTTAGTTCTTTGCCATTAAAAAAACGCGATTGCTTTTTTAAATGCTGTGTGGCTAAAAAAACATAGTTGCTTTCGTAAGTGCTGTGATGGAGAAGAACGCTCAAACTATTGTAAGCGCTGCGTAATTAGAAATTTGCAACTGTTTTTCAGAGCACTATCTGGTTAAAAAAACGCGGCTGCTATTGTAAGCGCTGTGTAATTCAAAGATCACAGTTGCTATTTCGAGCGCTGTGTAATAACAAATTCGCGGCTGCTATTTTAAGCTCTGTGTAGTTAAAAAAACGCGGCTGCTTTTGTAAACGCCGCGTAATTATGTTTATTTTAGGCCGTGGGGTTTAAACCCATATGGCCCATAAGTAGTTACAAATTAAATACAAAAAAATATATTTTAAAATAGAAACAGAAGTAAGGCAAATTTCAATATGTTCAACATAATGAATCTATATAACGCAAAAATTATAAGTAAAGAATGAATGCGATTTCTCTCATAAGTAGTCAATAAAGAAAAAATTATTCGTATAATGACAAATTGAAATGTTAAGATTTTAAATTTCAATTTAAATTCAAATATAATTTTAATATAATTAGTCCTGCATTTAACCATTCGCACCAAGGCAGAAAGCAACCGTTTAAGGTCTACATTCAACGTCTGTAGTAGATGGAGAGACGGAGACGGAGTGACGGATACGAAGAGACGGAATCGGAAAAATAGAGACGCAGAGAGTGAGTCAGAGAAATGGAGATGCAGAGTCGGAGTCGCAAAAATAGAGACGGAGTTGGAGAAACGTAGATGGAGAGACGAATACATACAGATGGAAATGAAAAGAGGGAAAGACGGAGACGTAAAGACGGGGACGGGAAGACGGAGGGACGGAGACAGAGAGGCAGTGATGAGAAGATGGAGACGAAAACATGGAGACGAGAAGACGGAGACGGAAAGACGAAGACGGAGAGACGAAGACATAGAGACGAAGAGACAGAGCCGAAGATGGAGGGACGGCGATGGGGAGAGGGAGACGGAGAAAAAGTGACGGATATTGAGTATGTGTGTATTTGTATATAAGTAAATGTATGTGTATGAATATGTATTTGTGTGGTATGTGTGTATGTGTGTTATGTGTGTATATTAAAGGTGCAAGTTTGTATGTGTATATATTCATCTGACAATAATGAAAAAAATATTCACGTAAAAGAATAATAAGTCTCGATTCTTCACTTTGATATAAGAGAAGTAATAGTAGTAAAAGTAATGTATGCGGAGAGGTCTAAATGGAGAAACGGAGACGAAGACGTAGAAACGAAGACGGAGAAGCGAAGACGGAGAAACGGAGGCGGAGAGGCGGTGATGAAGAGACGAAGACATAGAGACAGAGAGACGAAGACATAGAGATAGAGAGACGAAGACATAGAGATAGAGAGACGAAGACATAGAGACAAAGAGACGAAGACATAGAGACAGGGAGACGAAGACAGAAAAATGGAGATGGAGAGATGGAGACGGAGGGACCGCGATGGAGAGACGGAGACGGAGTGACGCATATTGAGTATATGTGTATGTGTATGTGAGTGAGTGTATGTGTATGGATATGTGTATGTGTATATGTATGTGTGTATGTGTATCCGTGTATGTGTATGTGTGTGCGTATGTGTATGTGTGTATGTGTATCTTAAAGGTGCACGTTTGTATGTGTATGTATTTATGTGTCAATAATGCGAAAGATATTCACGTGAGAAAATAATAAGTCTCGTTTATTTGGAACGGAGACGGAGAGACAGAGACGAAAACGGAGTGACGAATATTGTGTATGTGTGTATGTGTATATGGGTAAGTGTATGTTCATGGATATGTGTATTTATATGTATGTGTGTATGTGTATGTTAAAGGTGCACGTTTATATGTGTATGTATTCATGTGACAATAATGCAAAAGATATTTATGTAAAAAAGAAAAGTCTTAATTCTTTGCTTTCATACAATACTAGTAACAGTAGTAGGAGTAATGTATGCAGTGAGATCGAGATGAAGAAATGGAGACGGAGAAACGGTGACGGAGAGACGGAGACGGACTGACGGATATCGTGTATGTGTGTATGCGCATATGATTAAGAATGTGAGTATGGATATGTGTATATGTGTATGTGTGTATGTGTATATGTGTATGTTAAAAGTGCACGTGTGTATGTATATGTATGTATGTGACTTCATTGCAAATAATATTCACTCAGGAAAAAAAATGTCATAATTCTTCACTTTAATATAATAGTAGTAACGCAAGATGTAACTTTCTTAGTTAATTAATTATACATAAATGGAACATTTAATTCCCATAACACGTATGAAAATGATTATTCTATTTAAAGTTTGAAGATATATATTAAAACCTCGAAAAGTAGCTTTTGTGCTTGAGAAATAATAAAATAAATTATTAAAAATAGTCTTTTGGAATGTAAAGAAAATAAAATGTTTGTTTTTACAAAACTATTTATCTTAATTAAATGTTTCTTTTGCAAATATATAAAATAAACATCATGTAACATACTATTTCTCAATATACAATTACTTACTAGGAGAGTGTCACATCTCCGGATCACGGATTTTGCTTAAACTTCGGGATAAGTTTTCAGATGATAAAATATGGAAAAAGCTAAAGTTATAGTCATAAATACTCAATATTTCCCTAGTTACAGGCAATTAAAGAAAATCACTAAAAAAGTTACTAGATTTTTAAACGCTTATAGTTCCTCAGAATTGTTAGCTAGAAGCTTAAACCTTTTTTTAAATGAAAGCTGAGCTCAAATCCTTTCGAATAAGTAGTTATAGCATGTCAAAATATTATTTTTTCCTAAAGTTAGAGCATGATAAACATTGGACCTGATTTTTCTTTTTAAAACATTAATTAATAATAAAAGCTGAAATTAGGTCCAATCCTTATTACGCTCTAACTTTGGGGAAAAATAATATTTTGATATGCTGTAACTACTGTTTCGAAAGGATTTGAGCTCAGCTTTCATTTAAAAAAAGTTTCAAGCTTGTAGCTATCAATGCTAAAGAACTATATGCGTTTAAAAATCTAGTAACTTTTTTAGTGATTTTCTTTAATTGCCTGTAACTAGGGAAATATTGAGTATTTATGACTATAACTTTAGCTTTTTCCATATTTTATAATCTAAAAACTAATCCCGAAGTTTAAGCAAAATCCGTGATCCGGAGGTGTGAGACTCTCCTAGTTAGTGGGAAATAGAACTTCATAATAGATTTATGAAAAACTATAAAAGAGCGTTAATCTACCTAAGCTCTTTATTTCTCTCTTAGATGATCGATCATGTAACATGTAAGATTCTAGATTCATTCGATCTTATCCTGTCAGAAGCGTTAGATCTAAGCATTCGAAGTTTCGAAGGTATTTTGCACTTTGGCACGCAAAGCTAAAATGTTGAAAGCTTTTCGAGGAATTTTGGCTTCTCCAATAGAATCATCGGGTAAAACTTTACCTGAAGCAACAATTGAAAAAATAATACAATTTTTTGAAAATGATGAAAATACCAGGATTCTACCTAACACAAAAGATACAGTAACTGTGAAATTTAATGGAAGTAAGAGGAAGGAACAAAAAAGATTATTGCTCGATGATATCAAGAACTTGCATATTCAATTTAAGAAAAAGTTCCCCAATTATCCAATTGGATTAACCAAATTTGCAGAGCTCAGACTAAAATGGTGTGTCCTAGCAGGCTCCGCAGAAACACATACTGTATGCGTATGCACAATTCATCAAAATTTAAAAGCAATGATTGATGCGATAAATTTGGGAAAACTATCAAACACTACCCTCAAGGACTATAAAGATTGGATAAATTATGTTTTATGCAGAGCGCCTACAATACAATATTAATAAATGAGTCCAATTTATGTCCAAAATTTACAAAGTTTTCAAATTATATAAAAAAAATGTTAGACGATGAACATATTAACCATGTGATATTCAGCACATGGCAATCTACAGACAGATGCACTCTTGTAAAACAGTGTTTGTCTAATGAACATTTTATTGACACATTATACACGAAATTGAATGAACTAATTACCCCACCACTTTATCTCTAAAGACCAATCTTAATTCCTATTTGAAATAAAAAATAATATTTAAGAGAAAGAGGTTGTAGTAAAATTAGATTTTGCTGAAAACTATGCTTCTGTTGCTCAAGATGCTGCACAAGCATTCCATTTTAATAATGATCAAAGTACAATCTTTCCAACTGTTGTTTATTACAAGTCAGGCAAAGAAGTGAAACATTTTACTACTGTGGCAATGTCCAAGTGTAATACGATTGATGCAACTAAAGTGTATATAATGCAACAAAAGCTCATTCCTGGAATTACAAAGGTTTGTCCTGAATTTAAAAAAATAAAATATGTTAGTGATGGTGCTGAACAACAATTCTAAAACCGTGTCCAAATGTTTAATTTGATGTACCATAAAAAATTTAACATGAAAGCTGAATGGCGATTCTTCGCGACAGCTCATGGTAAAGGCAGCGGCGATGGAGTTAGAGAGATCGTGAAAAGAGAAGCTGCACGAACTAGCTTACAAGTTCCTGCTAATGAAGCTATTTTAAATGTTGACGCACTATATTCATTGGCTAATAATCGTAATTTTTGTACTGAAAAAAATTCAAATGAAACGTGCATTTATTTTACAGTCAAATGGTCGACTGACAGTGAAACGATTTTCTAACGCTACTGGATCATTTAGTGAAATGTACTATAATCTCAATGCCTATAACTCCTCTTTAGTGTGAATAAGACACACAAGAAGTCTTTTATCGAAATGGACTAGTCTATAATAAAACATATACATTCGATAACTATAACCTCCATAAGCCTTGCCTTAATCGACTGGGTCACTTAGTTCTTGTCTTAAACGGCTGGGTCACTTAATCCTTGCCTTGATGAACCGGGTCACTTAGTCCTTGCCCTAATTGGGTTGCTTAGCCCTGGCCTTAATTGGCTGGGTCGCTTAGTCATTGCCTTAATCGGCTGGGTCACTTAGTCCTTGCCTTAATCGGCTGGGTCACTTAGTCCTTGCCTTAATCGACTGAGTCACTTAGTTCTTGCCTTAATCGGCTGGGCTGCTTAGTCCTTGCCTTAATCGGCTGGGTCACTTAGTTCTTGCCTTAATCGGCTGGGTTGCTTAGTCCTTGCCTTAATCGGCTGGGTCACACAGTCCTTGCCTTAATCGGCTGGGTCACTTAGTCCTTGCCTTAATCGACTGAGTCACTTAGTTCTTGCCTTAATCGGCTGGGCTGCTTAGTCCTTCCCTTAATCGGCTGGGTCACTTAGTTCTTGCCTTAATCGGCTGGGTTGCTTAGTCCTTGCCTTAATCGGTTGGGTCACTCAGTCCTTGCCTTGATCGGCCGGGTCACTTAGTCCTTGCCTTAATCGACTGGGTCACTTAGTTCTTGCATTAATTGGCTGGGTCGCTTAGTCCTGGCCTTAATCGGCTAAATAGTTTAGTCCTTGTCGTAATCCGCTGGGTCGCTTAGTCCTTGCCTTAATCGGCTCGGTCACATAGTCCTTGCCCTAATCGGCTGGGTCGCTTAGTCCTTGCCTTAATCAGCTGGGTCGTTTAGTCCTTGCCTTAATCAGCCGGGTCGCTCAACCCTAACCTAAATCGGCTGAATCGGTTGAATTTTGCAGATTCGGTCCGCCATCTTGGATCCACCATTTTGGATCTTTTTATCCAACTACATCATTTTGTAAGAGGCATCTCTCAGCTCTAATTTGGGTCTAAAAATTACCCGGTTGCTTGCGAATATTAATCTATACAACATTTTTTTGTCGTTTACTTAAGTTTTCTCTAGCTTTTAAATGTCATATTGAGTCCGCCATTTTGAATTTTTGAAAAGTGTCACACGGTTTTTAAAAGTCTGTTCCAAGACAAACATTTTTAGACTTCTTATGTTTCAATTGGTCAAAACAAATTCTGGCTGTGATGGTGATCCGCTTGATGTGAAATGTCCCATAAATATAATTTTGTGGAGTGATCAGAATACAATGTACATATATAATGTAATCTTAACGTTAAAATTAAGATTTTTTTATAAAACATTATAGGTATAAAGACTATGAGAAATGATACGTTTTTAAACTATTCAAAAACTTCATTCGAAGTAATTGTTATTAGAAAATACTCTGTATTAATTGTTAAAAAAGTAAATGAATATGAGGAGGGATCAGCAATAGAAATAATTTTGTTTTCACTTATATATAATATTACTTTTTTATCCTAAATACTCTTCTTTAGTTCATATTGTCCAACACGTCGGCCCTTACGACTGACTGTAAGCAACTAGCTTAACTGTCGACTATACTGTTACATTCTATAGTACATTTTAGCATACTCACAAGAAGAGCACTCCACCTTCGGAAAACGGATTCAGCTCAAACTTCTTTTTGTCGAATAGGTCCCCTAGACATGGATATAGTCATTTTTTCGAAAGTATGGTGAATAAGAGCCTTTATAAAAACTTGAATAAACAAAGAACTAAGATTCTTACAAAAAAAAGGAATAAAAGATTAAATGAAGCACGAACTAAATGCTTTAATATAAGCTTTGTTGCATTGAAAAAGCTTTTGTAGTTTAAAAGTTACGGGCGATTAAATTATGCTAATGAAATAACATAAATTAATTATATTTTATATGCTAAAAATATTAAGTATATATGTGGTAATATTTAATTAAGAATAACTGTTAAACGATAGAAGCGTTTTTTATGCAATAAAGCTCAAATGAAAGCTTTCAATTCGTACTTCATTTCATCTTTCATGCATTTTTTTGTAAGAGTCTTAGTTCTTTGGTTAGTCAAGTTTTTATAAAGGCTCTTAATTATCAGAGTTTGGAAAAAATGTCTATATGATTGCCTAGGAGGTCTATTCGACGAAAAGAATAAACACCGGTTCATTTTTCTTCATCAAGAAATCATATGTCAAACTTTGAGCTAAATTCATTCCCCGAAGGTGGGATGCTCTCCTTGTCAGTTTGCGTACACACAACGCTCTATTTAAGTGCGTAATTTAAATCAAATTTATTCATATTCTAACACGCTTCCTTAAATTTGTATTAAATTAAAATTAAAATTAATTTATCATAATACAATTAGTAAAATCTTTACCATTACAAAAGTTTTAATTGATCTCGGAATTTTACAAACTTACTAGGAGAGTGTCACACCTCCGGATCACGGATTTCGCTCAAACTACGGGATAAGTTTTCAGATGATAAAATATGGAAAAAGCTAAAGTTATAGTCATAAATACTCAATATTTCCCTAGTTACAGGCAATCAATGAAAATCACTAAAAAAGTTACTAGATTTTTAAACAGATATAGTTCTTTAGCATCGATAGCTACAAGCTTGAAACTGTTTTAAAATGAAAGCTGAGCTCAAATCCTTTCGAATAAGTAGTTATAGCATGTCAAAATATTATTTTTTCCCAAAGTTAGAGCATGATAAACATTGGACCTGATTTTTCTTTTAAAAACATTAATTAATAATAAAAGCTGAAATTAGGTCCAATCCTTATTACGCTCTAACTTTGGGAAAAAATAATATTTTGACATGCTATAACTACTAATTCATAAGGATTTGAGCTCAGCTTTCATTTAAAAACCGTTTTAAGCTTGTAGCTATCAATGCTAAAGAACTATATGCGTTTAAAAATCTAGTAACTTTTTTAGTGATTTTCTTTAATTGCCTGTAACTAGGGAAATATTGAGTATTTATGACTATAACTTTAGCTTTTTCCATATTTTATCATCTAAAAACTTATCCCGAAGTTTAAGCAAAATCCGTGATCTGGAGGTGTGACACTCTCCTAGTTAGTGTTTCCTAAAAACTTTGTTAGGATATCAGCAATGTTTTCCTCGGATTTAACTTTTACAATATCAATAATTCCATTCATATAATTTTCATTTACATAATGAAGGTGTGTTTTTTCACATATAATTTTGAAGTCTTTTAGTAAGCCTTTTATTATTAACACTTTACTTACTGATTCAGACAGTGCTACATACTCTGCAGTTGTTAACGATTTGGTTACACTACTTTGTTTCGTAGATTTCCAAAATATAACATTTTCGTATAGTCTAATTACATAAACTGTTGTAGATTTTCTATCAGCGCTATCCCCAGCCCAGACTGCATCAACAAAACCATCTAAAGTATCAGTGTTTAAATTTCTTTCATAAGTTAATATTTTATCGTTTGTTAAATGAAAATATTTTAAAATTCCTAATGCATATTTATAATGAGTATGATTTGAACATTGTGGAAAACGTCTTTCTACGTGTCTGTATATATGTGTGTGTGTTTGTATGTATGTGTTTGAACGTATGCGCACGTATTTTTACGTTTGCGCATGTCTTTGTACGTGATTGTATTTGTCTGTACGTAATTGTACGTGTGCAAACGTGCTTTTACGTAATCGTACGTGTTTCTACGTGTGCGTACGTGCTTGTACATGTGTGTATGTGTTTGCAAGTGTGTGTACGTTTGTGTACCTGTTTGTAAATGTCTAGACGTGTTTGTACGTGTCCGTTCGTTCTTTTACGTAATTTTACGTGCTTGTACGTATCTATACATGTTTTTACGAGATCGCACGTGTCTGTACGTGATTTAACCTGTTTGTACGTGTTTGTACATGTTTTTACGTATCCGTACGTCTTTCTGCATAATTGTGCGTGTGTGTAAGTGTTTGTATGCGTGCGTATTTGTACGTGTCTGTACATGTTTTTACGTGATTTCACATGTTTGTAGGTGTTTTAAGCTGTGTGCACGAATTTGTACATGTTTGTACGTATCTGTACGTTTTTATACGTGTTTGCGAGTGTGTACGTATATGTACGAATGTGTACGTATTTGTACGTGTCTGCGAGTGTGTGTACGTGTTCGTATATGTTTTTACGCGTGCACAAGTAATCGTACGTGTTTTTACGTGTTTATACATGTCTGTACGTGATTGTATTTGTCTGCACGGATTCGTACATGTTTGTACGATTGTGTACGTGGCCAAACATGCTTTTCCGTAATTGCAGGTGTTTTTACGTGTCCGTACGTGCGTGTACGTGTTTGTATGTGTTTTCACGAGTCTGTTCGTGTTTCAACGTCTGCGTACGTGTTGTACGTATCTGCACGCGTTTGTGCGTGTGTATGCGCGTGTTTGCACGTGTGTGTACATGTTTTCACGTGATTGTACGTGAGTATACGTGTATTTACGTGTTTGTACGTATGTGTACATGTTTGTACTTGGTTTCAAGTGTGGGCACATGTTTATATGTGTTTGCACGTGTGTGCACGTGTTTGTACGTGTTCGTTGCTGTTCGTACGTGTCTGTTCGTACTTTTTTGTACATGATTATACGTGTTTGTACGTGTAGGTACGTATTCGTACGTGTTTGTACGTGTTTATACGTAAGTGCAAGTGTCTGTACGTGTGTGTAAGTGTTTGAATGCGTGCGTATTTGTACGGGTGCGTACGTATTTATATGTGTCTGTACGTGATTGTACATGAGTGTACGTATTTGTACGCATTTGTACGTGTCTGTACGTGTTTTCACGTTATTGCACGTATTTTTACGTAAGTGTACGTGTTCGTACGTGATTGTACGTGAGTGTTCGTGTTTGTACATGTTTTGAAGTGTGTTCACGTGCTTGTATGTGTTGATACGTGTCTGTAGGTATTCGTACGTGTCTGTAAGCGTTTTTACGTAATTACCAGTGTTACGCAGACGTACGTATCCGTACGTCTGTGTATGTATCTGTACTTGTTTGGACGTGATAGTACATGTCTGTACGTGTTTGGACATGTTTGTACGTGTATGAACGCGTTTGTACGTGATTATACTTGTTTGTTGTTTTGTATACATGTTTACAAGTGTTTGTTAATGTTTGTACTTGTCTGTACATATTTTTACGTAATTGCACGTGTTTTAACAAGTTCGTACGTAAGTGTGCGTGTTTACACGTATTTGTACGTGAGCGTTCGTGTTTGTACGTGTTTGTACGTATCTGTACGTCTTTGCACGTCTGTTTAAGTGTTTGTAAGTGTTTGTACATATTTGTAGGTGTTTCTCTGTGGTGTATGTATGTGTATTTGCTTGTATGTGTTATTACGTGTTTGTGCCTGCGTACTCGTATATATGTGTCTGTATGTGTTTGTACGTGTTTGTACGTGTTTGTTTGTGCTCGTATGTGTGTGTACGTATTTGTACAAGTATGTACGTGTTTTTACGTAATTGCACGTGTTTGAACGTGTTTCTACGTAAGTGTACGTATTTTTACGTGTTTGTACATGAGCGTACGTGTTTGTACGTATCTGTACGTCTTTAATAGTGTGTTCAAATGTTTGCACATATTCGTACGTGTTCGTCTGCGGTGCATGTATGTGTACTTGCTTGTATGTGTCTGTATGTGTTTGTACGTGTTCGTACGTGTGTATACGTGTTTGTACGTGATTGTACGTGTTTGTACCTGATCATATGCAAGTGTACGTCTTTGTGGGTGTTTGTACGTGTCGGTACGTGTTTGTAAGTGTTTGTTAGGGTTTGTACGTGATTAACTGTGTTTGTACGTGTTTGTAAGTTCTGTACGTGTTCGTTTGTGTTTGTATGTGTGTGTGTGCGTATTCGTACGTGATAGTACGTACGTGTACGTGCTTGTATGTGTGTGTATATGTTTACGCGTAATTGTTAGTGTTTGTACGTTTTTGTACGTGTTGGTAAGTGTATGTGCGTATTTTTACGTATGTGTACGTGTTAGTACGCGTTTGTACTTTGCAACGAGTCCAAAATGCATTTAAGTTAATAAAATGAAGAAAAAAATTTTAAGTTTGGTTTAGTCGGTCATGTAGAATAATCTTAATGTATTTCAAGAAAAAAAAATATATATATCTTGATTAGAAAATTTTTTTTATTTTAAAAAGCATTGAGAAATAAATAATGGAATTTTTTATAAAAAAATTTTCAATAAATTATTAAATTTTTTGAAATGCAACATTAATTTAAATTTTAATGAAAAATCCGCCTTAGGCCGAGCCGCGTGCTCGAATCTCATTCGCCGAGGGACCAAGTGAGAAGTGCAGCGCTCCTTGTCTCTCGCTATTGGTAAGAGAAAAATGCAAAGAGACGTGATGCTAACGCGTTGGCACAATGTTACACTTAATTATAACATTAATTCAATGAATTTCTGGATTGTTTAACTTAACAAATAAGGAGGTTATTAAAGAAATAATTTAAGATAATTATTTTTTCTCATTATTCAAAAATTTTAAGATTCTAAATCAATGAATATATTTTTTTTTATTTTGACTAATAAGGGGAAAGACTAGGCCTTCGGTCGAAAAGCCCTGAGTGGTAGTTCTGTATTCTCATAGAACCGCTGCGCATTGCACAAAAGCCTGATGGTAATGGGTGTAAAAGGATGCTGAAGAGCTGCCCTTATCCAGTGGACACTACGTGCATTTTATGCCTGGTGATGCACAGGTTATCGTAAACCAGGTATTAAGACTATTTTGTCTGTTTCAGGTTATACCCAATAAACAAAATTTGCACACGACCTATTTTTACTGGGATTGATGGATATAGCTAGTATATGAAAAGCCGAGAAAAATTGAGAATGGTTCTCTTTTTTTTTGTTGAAAGATATTTTCTTACGAAATTAAATTCAATTACTTTTATGTTTAATTTTTTTTCTCTCTTTAAATTAAATTTAGATATTTTTCTGAGATCTTTATTTAATTATGAATAAAGTAAATATTCATTTCAATTAACGATTTAGTAAGAATTTGTTTTCTTATTTTTTTTTACAATGAATTATGTATCAAATCTAAAATAAATGAGAAAAATTTATAAAAGATGTCAGATACGTGACCAACTCAAACAAAAATACAGTGTTATTTATTTCACAAACCATCTCATGTCAATTTTCTGTGGGTCGTCGATTAAGTGTTATTTTGCATGCTAATATGTTATGTCCAATATATAAAATATTTAAAAGAAATTTTATGTAACATCAAAACAACGAACCCAATGGACATTGCTGAGTTGTAAAGTCGGCAAGTATACTAACTTCACAAAAAGAAGGCAAGATTGGTATTTTTCTTTTGATGCTTATTTGTAAATTAATTGTTTAAGTAATAATATATGCATACATCTATTTTGAAAATAAATAGAAAGCTAAGATCAATTAATAAAACGCAAATAAAATATTAAATTAAGCTTAGCCAATCTTGCTATATCTCTTAACATTTGACGTTACAACGTGTCTGTACGTTTTTTTAGGTGTGTGTACGTGTTTGTACATGTTTATAAGTGTTTGCATGTAACTGTACATTCTCGTTTGTACGTGTATGTACGTGTGTGTATATGCGTGTATGTACTTGCACGTGCGTGTACGTGTTTTCACGTGTTTTACATGTCTGTACATGTGTCAACGTGTTTGTAAGTATTTGTACATGTTTGTCTGAGGTGTATGTATATGTACGCGCTTGTATGTGTCATTACGTGTTTGTACGTGCGTACGTGTATGTATGTGTCTTTACGTGATTGTACGTGTACGTACGTGTTTGTGATTGTATGTATTTGTTTGTACGTGATTGTAGCTATCTGTACGTCTTTGTACGCGTATGTACGCGCGTGTACGTGTTTGCACATTAGTATACGTGTTTGCTCGCGTTTTTAAGTGTTTCTACGTATTTGTACGTTTGTGGACGTGTTTGTATGTTTCTGTCATTTTGTGTATTCTATTGTCGCTGTTTTATGTCTGTTTACGTGTCCGTACGACTTTGTTCATGTTTGTACGTATTTGTACGTGATTTTACGTAATTGCACCTGTTTTTACGTATTTGTAGGTGGTTTTACGTGTGGTTGTACGTGTTTGTATATGTGGGTACGTGTTTGTACGTGTTCGTACGTGAGTGTACGTGTTTATTTGTGTTGATAAGTACTGTACGTGATTGTACGTGTGTGTATGTGATTGTACGTGTGTGTACGTGTTTGTACGTGATTTCAAAGGTTTTTACGTGTTTTTTTGTATCTGTACGTGTTTGTACATGTGGGTACGTGTTTGTACGTGTTCGTACGTAAGTGTACGTGTTTATTTGTGTTGATAAGTACTGTACGTGATTGTACGTGTGTGTACGTGATTGTACGCGATTTTACGAGTGTTCACGTGTTCGTATGTGTTTTTATGTAATCGCACCTGTTTGTACGTGTTTGTAGGTGTCTGTACGTGTTTGTACGTGTTCGTACGTTTTCGTACGTGGTTTTACGTGTGTACGTATTTGAACGCGTCTGTACGTGTTTTTACGTGATTGCAAAGGTTTTTACGTGATTTTTTGTATCTGTATGTGTTTGTACATGTGGGTACGTGTTTGTACGTGTTCGTACGTGAGTGTACGTGTTTATTTGTGTTGATAAGTACTGTACGTGTTGTACGTATTTGTACGCGTTTGTTCGTGTGTGTCTGTGTTCGTACGTGCTAGAACGTCTGTTTACGTGTGTTCGTGTTTGTCTGTTTGTGTATGTATGTATACTTGCTTGTATTCATCTTTACATGTTTGTACGTTCGTTCGTGTATGTACGTGTTTCTACGTGTGTGTACGTTTTTGTACGTATTTCTACGTTTGCTGGTTTTTGTATGGTTTTGTTACGTGTGTATGCGTATTTGTATGTGTGTGTACGGTTGGACGTGTTTGAGCATCTATTTCCGGATTCCTTTTTTTGTTTGTGTTTACGTGTTTTTACGTGATTGTACGTGTTTGTACCTGATTGTATGTAAGTGTATGTCTTTGTGCGTGTTTGTACGTGTGTGTACATGTCTGTAAGTGTGTGCAGGTGTTTATACGTGTGTGTACGTGTTAGTACGTGTGCGGATGTGTGTGCTCGTTTTACTACGTGTTTTGTTGATGATATAACTATTCAGAATTAAGTTATTTATTTCTATAATGATAAGGAAGTTCTAAGATCGACGTTGACTTCTGTGTTTATGATGATGTTGACAATTACGTTTAAAAGGGTGGCTTCGCCTTTTTTTTAATAATCATGATATTCATCGAATCATGATTAATTTTCTAGTTGAATGTGTTTTTAATGTTTTGTGAAGTGTGTGCATGCTCAAAAGCATATTCTTACAAAACTTAGTTATAAGGACAACGTTTTATCTAAGTCTTTTAATTTAGTTCTCATTAGTAAGACTTTTTAAATTATTATAAACAGACTGTGTCTTAAGCGTTTATATAATTTTTTTATTTATTGTTATTAACACAATATTTTGGTGAAATTCTGAAAGTTACTTTAAACACATAGTTATGAAACAAAATCACACAGATAAGATACTTGTCGGTAATGGTGTAACACTCAATTAAAGTAACAGCAGTTACTCAAGTAACGATACTCAAGTTCTAAATCATACTTAATGCTCAAGGCACGACTATGAATTAAATATATAATTATTCCTTATTCGTATTAACACATAACAGCCCTCATATCTTTTAGTTCTATTTTTTAAAGAGATTCTTTATAATTGGACTTTTAAATTTTAACTTCTTAAAGGTATTTCTGAGATTTATATGGTTTTTGAAAATTTTCTATATTTTTCGATACGAAACTTACTCGAAAAGATAAAGACAGACGTTCAGACCAAACGTACACTCCACCTTACAATTCAACTTTCTTAATTTAAAAATCCATGGCTAAAATGTTTAAGCATCCGTGGATTGTATTCTTTATTGAGCGAGGTATTGTACGCTATTGGTGATATAAGAATAATTATTAAAAAGTTATTACCTTCCTTAGTAGTTTTGGTAATAGAATATTTGTAACGTGAATATATTACGTAAACATCGAATATTTAAAATGTTTAAAATACCATTTACTATATTGTACTTATCATATTACATTAAATTTAATATAATATAATAATATTTTATTATATTTATTGTAATATAATTGTTCTATTATATTTGTTATCAAATAATGAAAAAAATATTATTTTCCTTTCTTCTATTTGAAATGTTTTTAAATTTTAATGGAGACTAGGGGGCAAGCCCCCTGCGCGCAAGCGCGCCAACCTCCATCTTGCTTTTATAACTTTAAAAAAATTTCCAAGAATTTGCAATTTTTTAAATCAGTTTTGCTAATAACTACAAGCAAATGCTAATAAATGTTATTAATAGTTTGGTTCGAGACAGAAGTAGTGGTTATTTGCAGTTAATAACAGTTATCAACATTTATAAGCACAAAAATTTTGTACAATACAATTTTTAAAAATTAAGATAATAGTTATTTTTTTTATTTCTGTAATTATTTACGGTTATTTGCGGATTCTCGCAATTATTTGCAATGATTTTCTGATTTTTGTAGTTATTTGCAATTATTTTCTGATTTTTGTAGTTATTTGCAGATATTTGCAGTTATTTATAGTTAATAATAGTTATTCATAAAAATTTATCGTCTTGAAAATTTTTTCCTATGTATAAAAAATTTTAAAATTTTTAAAAAAGCGTACAATTGTTAATAACTGTAAATATTAGCAAGAAATAGCAAATAACTGTAAATAAATGGAATGGGTCAAGCCCCCTGCACGCAAGCGCGCCGACCTCCGTGTAATTTGAAAATATGCTAAATATCTTTTTAATTTAATTCAATAAAAATTTTTCTATTATTTTGAATGATCATCGTAATGATTCTATACTATCATTACAATTAAGAAGGGGCCGAACTATCTGTCTTTGTCTAATAGCGTTTTTCATCATTTATGTAAACACTATCCGGTATAACAAGAAAAAAATAGCAGCCCCCGCTAGATATTAGTATAATAAGTAAATTTTGTAATAACAAACAAATTTTTTTACTGCGTAGTTTTTGAATAATTAGAGACCTACCAAAAAAAAGATAGGTTATATTCTAGATGGCTAGTAGGTCTCTAATTAGTCAAAAACTATGCAGTAAAAAATTTGTTTGTTATTACAAAATTTACTTATTATTCTAATATCTAGCGGGGGCTGCTATTTTTTTCTTGTTATAAAGGATAGTGTTTATATAAATAATGAAAAACGCTATTAGACAGAGACAGATAGTTCGGCCCCTTCTTAACTTTAACACTACAATTATTATTATTATTTACTTTTTCAACAACATATTTAAGCTTATTTTTAATTTCTTTTCTTTATACATTTTCAATGTTAGATTATTAATAAACGTACATTATTATTAAAAAAAGAATTGTTTTTATAACACAAAAATATTCATTTTCATATATATACATTTCTTATAAAAGAAAATGTCAATAATTTTTATGCAATTTTTAACAACTACTTCTGTCTTCAACTAATTTTAACTTGATTCTAACTAACTTTCAATTCATTTCAGCTAACTTTTAGCTGATTTGTAGCTAACTTTTTGCTAAATTCATCTAATTTTAGCTAAATTCTAGCTATCTTTCAACTAATTTTAGCCTAATTCTAGCTAACTTTTAACTAATTTTAGCTGACTTTTAGCTAGAATTAAACTAAAATTCCAGCTAACTTTCAACTAATTTCAGCTAACTTTTAGCTGATTTGTAGCTCACTTTTAGCTGATTTGTAGCTAACTTTTCGCTGATTTGTAGCTAACTTTTAGCTGATTTGTGGCTAACTTTTAGCTTATTTGTGGCTAACTTTTAGCTAATTTGTAGCTAACCTTTTTCTGACTTTTAGATAAATTCATCTAATTGTGGCTGAATTCTAGCTATCTTTTAACTGATTTCAGCACAATTCCAGCTAACTTCCTATTAATTTTAGCTGAATTTCAGCTTGATTTTAGCTAAATTTTAAATAAAAATTAGGAACTAAAAATGAGCGGCTTATTTCAGACGGCGACAGCGTCGATATATTTTTAATAATATCTTTCATTTAATATCGACATAATTATAGCAAACTTTAGCTAAATTTTAGCTTGATTTTAACCAAATTCAAGCTAACTTCTAGCTATTTTTTATCTAATTTCAGCCTAATTGTAACAGACTTTAGCTAAATTTTAGCTTTATTTTAGCTAAATTTTAGCTAACTTTTAGCTGATTTGCAGCTATTTTTTTTAACTTTTAAATAAATTCATCTAAAACTTTATGCTAACTTTTAGCTATCTTTCATCTGATTTCAGCTTAATTCTAGAAAACTTTAGCAAAATTTTAGCTAGGTTTAAGCTAACTTTTAGCTAATTTGTAGCTATTTTTTCTAAAATTTTTGACTTTTAGATAAAACTTTTAGCTACATTCTAGCTAACTTTCAGCTGAATTCTAGCTAACTTTCAGCTGAATTTTAGCTAACTTTCGGCTGAATTCTAGCTAATTTTCAGGTAATTTCCGCTTAATTTAAGCTAAATTTTAGCTAAATTCTAGCTAATTTTAAAAAAATTGAAAGCCAAAAATGAGCGGCGTATTTCGGACGGCAACAGCGGCGATATATTTTTAATAGTATAGAGAGAAAAGGCACTTCTCGAACTGTGCTATTTTCCAAAAACATTTGTTAATATCTTATTCAAACCTTAAGACATTATAATATTTCAACATATCAATATTGTTCTTAAGTAGATAGAAGAAGTTCTTAAGTAGATAGTAAGAATATGCAATCATGTTAAAATGAGCACTAATCGAGATGTGCTTTTTTCCCCACCACTCTTCATATAATTTGTAAGAATTAATAATTTTAGTATAATTGAAATTCATGATTTTCTTAATCTCTCCACCAAAGTCTTTTTATTAACATGAAAAATTTTTTCATTTAATTGATCGATGCACTGAATTTAATATGGCTTTTGTTGCTGATCTTTTGTTAAGGGGATGTAAAATGGACACTACACCTGTACTCATAAATATTCACTATCCTTACATTTTATTGCAAAATTTTCAATAAAAATATGCATTAGCTTGTAGTATGTGCCATAAAGATTATTCGGTTAAATTTTTAAATAAATTCATTCATTAGTTATTGAGAATTTTGGGTTCCAAACTTATTTATTAAAATTTTTCAATTTTGTACAGGAATCCAAATGTCTTAAAAACTAATTAATGAATTTATTTGAAAATTTATCTAAATAATCATCACGGTACATACTACAAGCTAATGCATTTCTTTTCTGGAAATTCTGCAATAAAATGGAAAGGAAGCTAATATCTATATGTACAGGTGTAGTGTCCGTTTTACATCTCCTTAATACATTGATTCACTCCTGACAGAAATGTTTAGCTCTTTCAGAGCAATTATTTACAACCCTTAATATTTTCATTTCTTTTATACTCCCATTGTAAGAACTGGTTGTCACCCTATTGACGGCAATCTCATCTTGAAAATTCAGTATCCAATTTAAATCTCTTAAAGAAACGATAAGTTTTTCTATTGATAATGTAGCCAAGATCGATTTGCGAAAACACTTCCATATTGACGTCAAATTCATATTTTTTGGGATGTAGTCATCTTCAAGTGTAGTTTCTTTTGTAAGTATTGCAACTATTTTTCTTTCAGTTGTATAAGATACGTTATCTATTAAATATGATAATTTTTCAATTTTTTCAATGTTGCTGCTGAAATATTAGGATCAATATTTGAATGGTTTTGTAAAGCTTTAAAAGTTTCAAGTTACTGTTCGGAACAGCAATAGCTAATGGTGCTTTATACCATGATTCTATCTAATCAAACACAATAAATTTGGATACAAAATGAAAACAGCTGCCCCTAATATAAGCTCAAGAAGACGGTGCTTGTATGCTATAGCTCCATCTTTTTGTCCTAAGCTTACATTAGTTGTATCGACACAAATACCTTCAACTATATCCATAAATTCTAAATCATCCAGAGAGTAAGAAACAGAAATCGCCACATTACTGTGCGTTTAAAGTAAATCCAATAGTCATCATAGTTTTTGAAAATTTTATTAATTTAAAATATTTAGACATGATGTTATAATTTTATATATGTATATATGGGACATTTCAGAATATTCGTCTTGGAACAGACTTTCGAAAACCGTGTGGTACTTTTCAAAAATTCAAAATGGCGCATTTAATATGACGGTTAAAAGCTGGAGAAAACTTGAGTGAACGACGAAAAAATTTGTACAGATTAATATTCGCAACCAACCGGGTAATTTTTGGACTCAAATTATAGCTGAGAAATGCCTCTCGAAAGCTGATGTGAATGGATAAAATGATCTAAAATGTTGGATCCAAGATGGCGGACCAAATTTGAAAAATTCAACCGATTCAGCCGATTTAGGCAAAGACTAAGTGACTTAACCGGTTAAGGCAAGGACTAAGCGACCAATCCGATTAAGGCAAGAACTAAGTGACCCAGCCGATTTAGGCAAGGACTGAGTGACCCAACTGATTAAGGCAAGAACTAAGCGACCCAGCCGATTAAGGCAAGGACTAAGCGACCCAGCTGATTAAGGCAAGGACTAAGTGACCCAGCCGATTAAGGCAAGGACTAAGTGTCCCAGCCGATTAAGGCAAGGACTAAGCGACCCAGCCGAATAAGGCAAGGCTTATGGAGGTTGTAGTTATCAAATGTATTGGTTATATCATAGACTAGTCCTTTTTGATAAGAGACTTCTTGTGTGTCTTATTTTCACTGAGTTAACGGAGTTATAGGCATTGAGATCATAGTACATTTCATTCAATGATTCGGTAGCGTTAAAATCGTTTCGCTGTCAGTCGACCATTTGACTGTGGAATAAATGCATGTCCCATTTAAATTTTTTTTACTGCTTGACAGTTGTTGAATCTTTATAAAAGATATTTACCAGTTTGATTGAGATCATTCTTAGTGTACAAAAAAAATTTTATGCCAAAATTACGCTCATTAGCCCATAAATATAGTGTTTCAACATTTAATATAGCTTTATTAGCAGGAACTTGTAAGCTAGTTTGTGCAGCTTCTCTTTGCACGATCGCTCCAACTTCATTACAGCTGCCTTCACCGTGAGCTGTCGCGAAGAAATGCCATTCAGCTTCTATGTTGAATTCTTTTTTATAGTACAGCGAATTAAACATTTGGAAACGGTTTTTGAAATGTTGTTTAGCGCCATCACTAACATATTTTATTTTTTTCAATTCAGGACAAACCTCTAGAATTTCAGGAATAAGCTTTTGTTGCATCATATAAACTGCAGTTGCATCATGCGTATTACAATTAGACATTGCCAAAGTACTAAAATGTTTCACTTCATTGTCTGACTCGTAATAAACAACAGTTGGAAAGATTGTACTTTGATCATTATTAAAATAGAATGCTTGAGCAGCATCTTGAGCAACAAAAGCATAGTTCTCAGCGAAATCTAATTGCACTATTAACTCTTTGTCTGAAATATTGTTTTTCATTTCAGAAATGAATTTAGATTGGTCTTTAGAGATAAAGTGATGGGGTATTAATTCTTTCAATTTCGATAATTTTATTGGAGAAGCCAAAATTTCTCGAGAAGCTTTTAACATTTTAGCTTTGCGTGCCATTCTAAATAAAGTGCAAAATACCTTCGAAACTTTACGAATGTTCCACAAATCAGGAGTGACCGTAAGAATACTCACACGAAAAGGATCATTATTAGGTAGACTATTAAATTTATCTCCTATATTATTTAACATCTCTATAAGTTAATCCGGTGTCACTTCCTCCTCATCAGAAAATGTAGAATATTCAAGATCATTTTCAGAACTTATACTCATATTATCATCATTTTCGTCGACTAAAACAGAATCGTTATCTGAAGAATAACTTTTTTTGGTATGCAATATTCTGCAAGATTTACAAACTACTAAAGTATTGGATAAATCAGGAAATTTCTTATTCAGATCTTTCAGGATTTTCCTTAGATCCTTACCGATGTGTTCTGTAAGCAGATAGGAATACGTATTAAAAGTTTTAATCATTAATTATTCTGAAAACGACTATTGGAGAGTAAGCCTACAGTGAGAAAAGTCCTCAATGAGGTCGCTCCTTAAGAGCAGGTCGACTTTTTCTGTCCTTTTCTAATCGATGAACTGATTTTTTCACGAAAACTAATAATTTTAGCGAAAAATAAATAGAAAGCCCCATCGCGTATTAAAAAAAGCTATATTTTTTTTAATAAGAAAGAATTGATTTTCTCGCTTCGTTTTCAAGAAAACCTTGAAAAACTTAAAACATAGAGGTTAGGTTGGACAATTTGGTTTTTCAAAGTTTTCTTGAGAACGAAGCAATAAAATTAATTTTTTTTCATTAAAGAAAATATTGCTTTTTTTAATACGCGATGGGGCTTTTTCTTCATTTTTCGATAAAGTTATTAGTTTTTGCAAAAACTTAATTCTTTGATTAGAAAAGGATGGAGATACGTGACCTCCTCTTAACTATAACAAATAGCGTCTAGACACTAAAAAACAGTGAAAGAATTTTTTTTCCACAAATAATTAAGGAGTTGCGTAGAATAAGGGCACAATTCGGATAATGCCTTTTTTATTGCAAAAAAAGAAATTAGTTCAGAGAATCACGATCTGTTGTGGGATGAAATATCTAACTCCGTTAAATCCCCTTATTCTTTAAACGAATTTTTGGAGCAATCGTCAATAACTTTTTCATGCTTTTCTTTCAAATCCTTGCCCTTAGTCTTAACAACCGGTGATGCCATTATTATTAATAAGTTCTTCGACAGAGCAAAAAAAGATAATTTTATTTTTGATCTTACTTGTCTTATATGCTTGAATGCGTCAAGTCGTTAATGAGAATGCAAAAAGCGAATTGTCGCCATCTAGCGGTAGCATGTCACTCCCTATAAAGTAAATTTAAATCGTGAGCGCAAAATTCAAACTGAATAAAAAATTCTAATTATAAACAAAAAAAATCTATTTTTATAAACTTAAAATCATCATAACTTCGGTTCTATTTTGATAAAAAAATTTGATCGAGAATTTGTTTTAAAGATTTTTGTTAATATTTTTGATAAATTAATAAATAAAAGCATAAACGAATTATAAAAAGACGTAATAGTTGGAACAACGACATGATGCGCCATGGTATCAATGCTCTAAAATGGAAAATATAAAAAAAACGTTTAAAAATCATGTTTATTATTATGTATTGTATGCGCCCCACGTTTTTTTTATTTCAAATCATTATTCATTTTTCATTTTATTACACATTATTTTATACTTTTTGGTTCATTATAAAAACGTAGTACATTAAAAAGTTTTTTTTTTATTTTTAATATTATTTTATACTTTTTAGTTCAATTAAAAAACGTGGTAGATTGAAAATTTTTTTTTTATTTAAATATTATCTTATACATTTTGGTATTATTATTATTATTATTATTAATATTATTTATCGTGTTGTCCAACAGTGCATATTATATAGCATATACATTGTTGTCAAGGGACTAAAACGTGTTTCATCTATTTTTTTTAGAGAACACGTAATCGCATGGTGAGTTTCCCGCCATTTTGACGATAATGACGCCATTAGAAATTCAACCAAGATTTATTGTTTTATGCATTGTTAGACCATAAAATGAATAAAATATAGTCTCCAATTCTATATGTATAATAGAAAATGCTGTAATTTATGTCTAATTGCAATATATGACAAGTTAAAGAATTTTAAAAATTTTCGAAAATGGTTAGACACTAATGTTAAAAGTATATCTATATATAAAATCTTCAAATCTTCAATTTTGCCAATATCTCCGTTTATAATTAAATATATTAATATATTTTTCGGTGGGAAAATATATTTTTAATTATATTATCCAACAATGCGTGCAAAAATATAATATTGAATATATTAATATATTAATATATCAAAAAAGGATTTTTAAAATTTTCGAAGATGTTTAGACACTAATGTTAAAAGTGTATCTATATATAAAATCTTCAAATCTTTAATTTTGCCAACATCTCCGTATATGATCGAATATATTAATATATTGTTCGGTAAATATATATATTTTTTTTATAATATTGCATTGTCATCCAGTTCTGAGCTATATTTAAAATTTCAAGTATCTAGCTCATCGGGAAGTTAGTTTACAATTGGTTGCAAAATTTGTACCGAACAGACAGACAGACAGACAGACAGACAGACAGACACCAAAGCGAGTTAATAAAAACGTAGTAAAATGTAAATAAAGATTAAATATAGAAAATGTATTAAATTGTAAAACTATTAAAGATTTTCTGAAAAAAATGCTAGTGATAAATATTTCATAAATACCGAAATTAACAGTATTTAAAAAATATTTACAGTTTAAATTCAGCGCTCTTAATCGACATCATCGATCGATTATTTAGTCGATCCATTTTATATGAAACAACCATGACAACCATATGACAACCCTCATTAACCCACTTTTTTCATAGAAAAGGATAACTTTTTCTTCTTTTTTTTCTTATTTGTCGGTATTATAAAATTTGAATTTATTTTATTGTTAAAATTGGTATCGAAAAATGATACAAAAAATATCCAAAGGCTGCAATGCCAAGCAAGCATGGAAAAAGTGAGATACATGTTTTAAATTTAAAGGACGAAGCTAAAAAATGTGATTAAGAAAGCGCAGCTTATCATTAAAAACAATCTAAAATTTTTAATTCGGATTATTCTTGGCTAAAAAAAAGGCATTATCGAAGAAACTACGTCTAATAACGTAACAGCTGGCATTGTTCAGATTCATAACAGTCCAAAACATGATTTAAATCATCTTACAACATTATCTTAAGTAGAACATTCTAAACATCATCAAGGCAGTACGATTATTACTGCTTTAAAGGATCTCTTTTTATCTGACCTATTACATCCTGAATTGAAATTGTTGAAGTTTGAAGAACAAAAACAAGATCAATTCTATACTTATAATATATTTTTCAATAATAATTTTATAATAAATCTTTCAATGCAGACGATAATATAGATCTTACTCATCGTCCAACTCTATCAAAAAATGAACTTTTAGCAAACTTGTGTCACTTTCTTCTTAGTAGTCGTTAGAAATAGCTTTTTCTTCGGCTTTTCACATGCATAGAGTTTTTCTCTCAACGGGTTCTCAATACCGAGAACACCGTTTTTTATGCCCTGGTCACACCAGGCGCAATGTGTCTAATGAGGGAAAAATGGGAAAAAAATTAATACTTCAGATGGGATTTAAACCGACAACCTCCTGCATACCAGGCAGTCACCCTACCAATTGCGCCACCGGGGAATTGGGAGTCTACATCATCCAGATCGACAGTGTTCCTTCATTCTCCCTTAGATACTAATCTAGCCGTGGATATAACTAAACTTGTTTTACTTTCTACTTAGTTGTCGTTAAAAACTGCCTTTTCTTCGGCTTTTAACGAGCATAGAGATTTTGTTTAACGGGTTCTCAATGCCGAGAACACCGTTTTTGATGCCCGGGTTGCACCGGAAAACCAAAAAACTCTATGCTTGTGAAAAGCCGAAAAAAGCAATTTATAAACTTTTAACAAGTTGATTTTTGAGGACCAGTCAAAAGAAATTTATGAATGTTTTGTCAAGTCATTATCAACAATTGCAAATGACGCTGTTGATACAAATAGAGAAAAGGTTGTAGTTAAAATGAATGATCTATTAATGGGAAATCGTGAACAAGCACATAAACTTCTGGATTTTGTAGTTAACAAGGTTGGTGATCCAGGTAGCAAAGTAGCCTTAGAAGCTGTATTTTGTCTTACTAAACTTTCATATGAACATCGTAATATGATAAAGATTGTCTTAAGAGCAATAGAAAAATTATTATATAGATTAAATATTTCTTTAAGAGCTTAATATTTTGCTATATGTTTGTTAACACATTTTCTTTTATCGAAAAAAGATATAGAAGTGGCAACGACTCTTATTGATGTATATTTTGCATTTTTTAAAGTATGTTTAAAAAAAGGCGAGCCTATAGTGAAATGATGGCTGTAATATTAACTGGTGTAAGTAGAGTTTATCCATTTTCTGTTGTTAATTTAATAAAATTGAATGATCACATTGCTTATATTCATAAAGTCGTACATATTGTTACCTTTAATGTCTCACTTAATGCTTTGAGTTTACTGTTCCAAGTAAGATATAATTTACAGGAATACATTTAAAAGATACCAAAATAATTTTAATATCATTTTATTAATCTGCGACGCGGGATTTCGTGTCACAAAAAAAATTTTTTGCATTCTTAGGCTATTTTAATTTTTTTTATGTGAGAAAAGCAGGGTAAGTAATGTTAAAAATAATTTAAAAGAAGTTAAATAATTCTGCTGTTGTTTGGATAATTAATAAAAAATATATGCAATTTATTAAAAGGCTATTTTTTTTTATGTTTGAGGGAATTCTATCATTCAAATAGTCCCGCCGCCATACTGAAAGGAACTAGCGCCGAGAAGAACCGAATGCTGCCAAAAGAAAGAAGGCAGAAAATAAAGAAAGAAGAGTTTTTATATTAATGTGTTGTATTAAATTATAGTTGTGAAAGCGAGAATTAGAATTTTGAAAGCGTGCGTTATTTTAAAATATATAAAACTACTGTAAAAGTGAGATTGAGTAAAAGAGAGAGTGCGTAGATATGTGTGCGAGTGTGAAAGAGAAGGAGAGAAGAAAGTACGGTCGAGTGATGTACGAGTTGAGCGCGCCGTTCTTGTACATGTCGCCGGACAGGGAGAGATTTAACGAACGTTTTTATATATGCGAAGTTGTCTCTAAAATCATAGAAAAAAAAAGAAAACTAAGTTGTAATAATGCTAGATTTTATTTTTAACGTTGATTGCAAAGAGGGAAAGTTAAATTATTGTGTAAATGAGTGAATGACAGTTTATCCACGCCAGGAAATATTGTTGGCCCGCCAAATCTAAGCGTGGCGATTGGCTGATGAAATCGAGAAAGACGTTGCGGGTCGAAATTCGCCAGGCCCAGCGTCAGTTTACATCGGGTCGCAGCAAAGAGTAGATGTGTCGTGAGAGTAGTAGAGTTTTGAAAAGGGTTTTTTGTGTGTCAATTCGTGGAAATAGCGTGGCGTGAGCGTGCAGAATTTTGTGTTAATTATAAATTATTCAAGCTGAGATTACTATAATAATTCGTAATTATTTTCGTGGGGGTTTTGAAAATAATTGCCGAGTTTTCTTTCATTATTTTTGCATGCGATTAGTTTTTTTTTTGTATTATTTCGAGATTGTGTGTACCGTCGTGGAAGTGATATTTATTGCAAGTGTTAGTAGCGTCTATAAGGTTTTTTTTTCTTTGTACGAGTCACCGTGCGTCCTGAGCATCTACGAGAAAGAAGCGAAAAGAAGAACGAGAGAAAGCCACAACGTCAAAATCAACTTTGATCGAATTCGCTTTTCTCGAATCTAAGGTAATCTCGTCAAAAATAAGCCGCGCGCGCGTACTTGCAAAGTTAACTTCTTTGCGAAGAAAAGAAAATTCATATTTTAATAAAGTATAGAAGAATAGAAAAAAAAGAAAGAAAAAAAAATTAGAATAGCACGGGAAGAAAGAAAACGGTTGCGCCATCGAAGCAGCGTTGGTGCTGGTTGTGTGTGTGTGAGAGAGAGAGAGAGAGATAGAATTCTAGGAAAAAGGGAGAGTGATTTTTGTAAAGTATCGTTTATTTTTGTAGTGACATTTTCTTCTTCTTTTTTTTTACCATATAAATTCTTTTTTTCGTGTGTGTAAGAAAGAGAATTTCAGTTTTATTTAAGCATGTATATTCTGCTTTACGTACTTGAAGAAAAAATAAAATAATTGTTATAGAGTGATTGAGAATCTAGCATTTGTGTGTGTGAGAGAGAAAGAAGTAGTTATTTGATGCAGAGAGTTTATGCGTTAATATAATAAGCGTATTTGTATTAGATTGTATGTAATAATAGTTTAAAGTCGGCCGTGGTCAGAGAAAATTTTAGCGAGACAGGGAAATTAGTAGCGTGCATTAGTTGGAAGAGACGCAGAAGAGAGGGAGAGAGAGAAAGAGAGATTTGACAATAATTTATTTAACCTTAGGGTACAACCCTGCAAGACTCAACATGAAGTAGTACAATGTAAATCCATAACAATAATAAGAAAATAATAACCTGAAAATAAAAATCTGAAAATAAAAATCTGAGAATAATAACAAAACGTTGTAAAAACTTAGTAACAATGAAAATAGAATTAAAAAACATGATCAATATTTAATAAGAAAACATAAAGACTAAATAATAAAAAATAGGCATGAACAAGATTAATTTTAAGTTAACGCTAATACAGGATATGATGGTGTATTGGCCAGTAGCAACCAATCCACCATTCCACCAGCACTAGAACTTAGACTGGGGCCGTTGATTCAGCACACCAATCCCCACGATCATCACCAAGCAGCCAGTCGAATATGTGCCTCTTGAAATACGCCACCGAACCCAACTCGAAAGTTACATTCATAGTAGAACCAGTACTAAGTTCATTAAGATAATTAGTAGCTAGGTGAACAAATGAGTGCTGCAAGGCACTAGTGCGAACAGAAGGGCAAACAAGAATCCTCAGCGGCCGGCGAGCAGAAGAACGCACCCGACCATCCGTGTCAATCATAGTGAATCTATCTGCCAAAAACTCGGGAATGTTGTTGGTAATAATAGAATAAGCCAGGGCAGTCACAAAATACTTTCTTCTTCTTTCAACAGAGAGCCACCCAAGATCAAGCCTGTAGGGAGAGACACGTTCACGGAAAGGAATGTTGCCGTACACAAAGCGCACGCAAGCATTGAGAGCTCTATGAAGTTTTAAGTTTTGGTAGTCGAATAAGTCATCATAGACAACACATGCGTAATCGAAATGAGGGAAAATTAACGACTCGACAAGTTCTTTCCTAAGTTTTTTAGAGAGAGAATGCCTATAGAACTTAAGAGAATGTAACACTCCATGAACACGGCTAACGATAGAATTTACCTGTTTCTCCCAATTTAGTGTCTGGTTGATCCATACACCCAGACTCTTGACCTCTCTAGAGAACGGAATAGATTGACCGCAGACAACGATGGATGGAACCAAAGAAGAATTAAGCGTGTTTACAAACTGTTCACTTCCCAGCAAAATCGTTTGAGTTTTCAGCGCATTAAGCTTGAGCCCATTGCGATCAGCCCATCCCACGATCGCTTCAACATCACAATTGATATCAGCGATTTCTTTATCAATGTCAGAAGCAAAAGAGGATCTGTAAATTTGCAAATCATCAGCAAACAACATATGTTTAGAAAACCTGAGAACATCGGGTAGATCGTTGATATAAAACGAAAAGAGCAGTGGGCCCAGCACACTACCCTGAGGTACACCAGTATCAACACCCAACCAAAACTCGGTAGAATCACCGTCCATTATCTCAATCAACTGCGTACGACCCTGCAAGTACGAAGCAAACCACTTGATGATATCATCAGAACAATTCAGACTCCGAAGTTTACGAAGGAGACGATGATGTGGCACAGTGTCAAAAGCCTTCGAATAATCAAAAAGCAAGAGCGCTGTAACCTTTCTTTTATCAATAGCAACTCTGACGTCCTCCAGAATGTTGAGAAGCGGAACCTGAGTGTTATGACCGGCTCTGAAATCAGCCTGGAACCTGGAAAGGAGCCTGTTAGATTCGAGAAATTCAAGGAGTTGTTGATGAACAACCCTCTCAAGGATTTTAGAAGGCTCACAGAGTCTAGCTATTGGTCGCGTCTGATCAGGCGTTGTGATGGATTTGGACTTGGCTAGCGGCAAGATATAAACTTTCTTCCAATCAGTTGGAAAGCACGAGCAAGCAAGTGACTTATTGATGATGGTAGTGAGAGGACCGAGCAACGATGGCAAGGCCAATTTCATCATGTCGACGAAAATACCGTTGAACCCAGAGGACCTAAAGGAAGTCGACGTTATGAAGCCACTGGATTTTAGAAGAATCAACTTCATGAAAACTAAAGACTGGCATCGACTCACACAAAGGTACACTGAGAACCGCATCAACATCCCTCTGCATTAGCGGTGGACCACCTCTCGCCACAGATGAATAGTGTGACAAAAGAGTCCTCGCAGAAAGCTGAAGAAGAGACGGAAGAGCCCTACTGGCCATGCCCAGCTTGTTAAGAGTTGACCATTTGCTCCTAGCACTAGATGCTGCATTTAACTCTGATAATATATGCTTTATTTTAGCCGAGTCGAGTTTATTAGATATATCCCTTCTCAATGCTCTATATCTCGAGATATCCTCAACATTACCAGTTCTGGCCGCCCAACGATACGCATGATCACGCTGTTTCATCAGAAGTCTAACATCATGGGTGATCCAAGGCTTGCTTTTTGGATGAATGACATTAAGCTTGACCGGAGCAAACCTATCAAAAGCATCCGTGATAGTTTGAGAAGTAACAGCAACAAGTTCATTAAACCCTCTACAGGTTTCAGACAAAACAAAAGTCAAAGCATCCAACAAAGAAGAAAGATTAAAAGTATTGAGATTTAGCACATCTGAGTAGTGGGTCTCAAGCATTTTAGTTTCAAAGGAATCGGAAAGAAATTCATTAAACGAGACTGCGTCCACCCGCTGAGCCTACGAGAATAAAACCTTTTAGAATAGCTATTAAGTCTGCACAATTTGTACTTAAGTTCAATCAAGTCATGACCCGCAATAAATGGAGCCTCGGACTTAGTATATGAAGTGATAGAATCTCTATCACTAACAGTGAACAGGTCAATCCATGTATGAGAGGTAAAATTCTTAGACAGAACATGATGAGTTGATTCAGAGAGAACAATATATAAACAGAGGGTATCAATGTTATTCATAAGAAAAGAAGAGGCATGGTTTTTCACCGATAGGTTGATGTTGAAATCACCAGTGATAATGACATTTTTATATTTACCACTGAGATCAGAAATAAGGTTGAACAGCTCAGACGGGTAAACAGCCTTAGGTCGAGCATAGACAACAACAAATAGAAGCCTTTCATTCGAAACCTTCACATCGAGTAATAGAAACTCAGGCTCATTATGGAAAATAGGATTAGAATGATGCACAACTTTAACATTGAATTCTTCCCTGATATAGGCCGCGAGAAAGGTCTCGGATAATGCCATAATATCGTACTGCTTTTCCAAGCAGTGAGCCTCAATGAGGCTAAAATGAGTTTTCAGCATATTAACATTAATGTGCGCAGCAAAAATAGTATCCCTGTGGGTAGAAGAAGAAACATTAGAACAAGAGGCATTAGTAGCACGATCATGAACAGCAGCTCCAGTGAAAACCTTAGAGTTGATAGAAGAATTATAAAAATGAGAAACTAGACTGTGCGAACGAATAGCTGCCACTTGAGACCCCAAATTACGTCAATTTTTGGGTAATGAATTAAATTGGCCCCTGCTGCAGGACGCAAGTAAATAGTGAAGGCCCTGACAAATAGGTTAGGCAGCTTCTTTTCACGCGCAACATCATGGACCTTTTAAGGAGTTCAAAGATTTTTTGAGCCATAAGGCCCTTAAGAAGATCTTACCATCCTCAGCACCTGCATCGAAAAGCTGGAAAGCAGATTTGGATTTCAGCTCCGCAGCAGCAACCATCACAGAGTTTCTAACCGTGCTAGAGATACATTTAAAAACAAATTTATGACAATCAGAATTAATAGACATAACACTATTTACAGCGACAGAAGACATATCAGAGTCAACCTCCACAATGGGTTTAACAGGTGGTGACCATTGACGCGTACCTACAGTAAAAGCTTGGCTATATTCAAAGCCAATGGCCTTGAAACTGATATCGAGTACCTCCTGATCAGACAAAGACAGCCCGCTAGGCACCTCTGAAACAATAACCTCACAGTCGTCGCACGAGGCATTGATCTGAGAACATGCCAGATCCGATTTAATTGCGTTGATATCTGAGTCATGCCGCTCTAAAATCGATCTTATGTCGCGCTGATCATAGCGAATAAGAGAAAGCTCTTTTTTGAGTTCCTCCTGATTATTAACAACTAGCCTCTGCAACTCACCGAGTTAATTGCATCACTGACTGCATCGCTGCAGTCTGTTCAGCAATAAATTGAGACTGCTGCTGTTTTAAAGCAGCCAGAAGCTCCTCAAAATTCGACATGCTGTCGGCAGTGAAAAACGATGATACCGACGAAGAAATGGGCGGCGAAGCAGCAGGCACTTCCGTTACAGTAGAAGCTGTAGTTGAGGTGGGTGCGGTCAGGGCCCCAGCGCAATGCTTCCTGAGCAGCGGTTCAGTGGAAGGAGAGAGAGGGGAGGTCACGCGTTTAGAAGAGGCCTGATTAGGCGACTGAGTGACTGAAGACATGATGTCACAAGCGAAGTCGACCAAAGAGCTCGCTAAGTAAGATTCGTTACGCACTGACAGGTCAATGCAATTTTCACAAATAATACGAGAAGAATAGATATACCAATTGTCAAAACAGCAAGCTATATGAAAAATTGCATTACAGTGAGAGCATAGAATGGTAGAAGTAGACCTATCTAAGTTTAACTTACGGCGGGCACACACACGACCGACCATCTATGACAACCGCGAGAAATCAGTAAACTAAAACAACGACTTACCAGGAAAGTTTCAGTTGCCAGGGAGACGCACACTCGCAAGATATCTCGCAGCCGCAGATGTTGAACCACCAGTAGATAAGTAGGAAAGCTGCCTTAGCTGACGCGCAAAGTGTTGAGAATTTTCTCCTATTGGCACAGTGGCGCTGTTTTATAACCTCGATTTGCAGACTTTGGCAAACTTAACCTCACTTTTAAAATATGCCAATAGATAATAAAAAATTGCATCCAAGGACCCTCAAAAAGTCATTGCAATGATTAACATGTAGCCAAAATTGAAAATAAGCCGTCGCTTGACAGTCGAAAACGGACACAAGCCAACGCCACAAAGCAGAAGAAGCCAATGGCCGCCACAATAGATCCTCTTAGACTCAACGTATGCCAGGCAAAAATCGATCTCCCCTGCCCTTAAAATGTCGAGCCTTGCCTTGAGTGCTCGAAAAACGTGAGACAGCAGGAGCCCGATCAGCCTGTAACAAAATTTCATCACCAGGAAGTGCAAAAAAACTATTAAAATCAGTTGAAATCACAGAGCGACCAAACCCACAACTATCAACTCACCAGAGAGAGAGAGCGAAAAAGAGAGAGAGAGCATGAGAGTATTATATGTGTGTGTGAGTTATAGCGAGAGACGAGTTTTTTTTGTGTGCTGAAAAAGACGTTATTCAATTAAAATTTTACTGTAATTAGAAAAAAAAAAGGAATTACAATAAAACTATTTTTAATCTATAAAAGAATGTGTTAAATTATTTATAGAAAACATTTTGATGAATTCCTTGTGTGTTTGCCGTGCATGACTTACTAGGAGAGTGTCACACCTCCGGATCACGGATTTTGCTCAAACTTCGGGATAAGTTTTCAGATGATAAAATATGGAAAAAGCTAAAGTTATAGTCATAAATACTCAATATTTCCCTAGTTACAGGCAATTAAAGAAAACCACTAAAAAAGTTACTAGATTTTTAAACGCATATAGTTCTTTAGCATTGATAGCTACAAGCTTGAAACTTTTTTTAAATTAAAGCTGAGCTCAAATCCTTTCGAAACAGTAGTTACAGCATATCAAAATATTATTTTTTCCCAAAGTTAGAGCGTAATAAGTATTGGACCTAATTTCAGCTTTTATTATTAATTAATGTTTTTGAAAGAAAAATCAGGTCTAAGGTTTATTACGCTCTAACTTTGGAGAAAAATAATATTTAGATATGCTGTAACTACTGTTTTGAAAGGATTTGAGCTCAGCTTTAATTTAAAAAAAGTTTCAAGCTTGTAGCTATCGACGCTAAAGAACTATATGCGTTTAAAAATCTAGTAACTTTTCTAGTAATTTTCTTTAATTGCCTGTAACTAGGGAAATATTGAGTATTTATGACTAGAACTTTAGCTTTTTCCATATTTTATCATCTGAAAACTTATCCCGAAGTTTGAGCAAAATCCGTGATCCGGAGGTGTGACACTCTCCTAGTTAGTATAGAAATTTACCATACTATACTGACTAGGAGAGTGTCACACCTCCGGATCACTGATTTTGCTCGAACTTCGGGATAAGTTTTCAGATGATAGAATATGAAAAAGCTAAAGTTATAGTCATAAATACTCAATATTTCCCTAGTTACAGGCAATTAAAGAAAATCACTAAAAAAGTTACTAGATTTTTAAACGCATATAGTTCTTTAGCGTCAATAGCTATAAGCTTGAAACTTTTTTTAAATTAAAGCTGAGCTCAAATCCTTTCGAATTAGTAGTTATAGCATGTAAGAATATTATTTTTTCCCAAAGTTAGAGCGTAATAAGTATTGGACCTAATTTCAGCTTTTATTATTAATTAATGTTTTTAAAAGAAAAATCAGGTCTAATGTTTATTACGCTCTAACTTTGGAGGAAAATAATATTTAGATATGCTGTAACTACTGTTTTGAAAGGATTTGAGCTCAGCTTTAATTTAAAAAAAGTTTCAAGCTTGTAGCTATCGACGCTAAAGAACTATATGCGTTTAAAAATCTAGTAACTTTTCTAGTAATTTTCTTTAATTGCCTGTAACTAGGGAAATATTGAGTATTTATGACTAGAACTTTAGCTTTTTCCATATTTTATCATCTGAAAACTTATCCCGAAGTTTGAGCAAAATCCGTGATCCGGAGGTGTGACACTCTCCTAGTTAGTATAGAAATTTACCATACTATACTGACTAGGAGAGTGTCACACCTCCGGATCACTGATTTTGCTCGAACTTCGGGATAAGTTTTCAGATGATAGAATATGAAAAAGCTAAAGTTATAGTCATAAATACTCAATATTTCCCTAGTTACAGGCAATTAAAGAAAATCACTAAAAAAGTTACTAGATTTTTAAACGCATATAGTTCTTTAGCGTCAATAGCTATAAGCTTGAAACTTTTTTTAAATTAAAGCTGAGCTCAAATCCTTTCGAATTAGTAGTTATAGCATGTAAAAATATTATTTTTTCCCAAAGTTAGAGCGTAATAAGTATTGGACCTAATTTCAGCTTTTATTATTAATTAATGTTTTTAAAAGAAAAATCAGGTCTAATGTTTATTACGCTCTAACTTTGGAGAAAAATAATATTTAGATATGCTGTAACTGCTGTTTTGAAAGGATTTGAGCTCAGCTTTAATTTAAAAAAAGTTTCAAGCTTGTAGCTATCGACGCTAAAGAACTATATGCGTTTAAAAATCTAGTAACTTTTCTAGTAATTTTCTTTAATTGCCTGTAACTAGGGAAATATTGAGTATTTATGACTATAACTTTAGCTTTTTCCATATTTTATCATCTGAAAACTTATCCCGAAGTTTGAGCAAAATCCGTGATCCGGAGGTGTGACACTCTCCTAGTTAGTGTTAAGATTTCTAAATAAAAATTGTTTTCTATTGAACGCGGTTAACGAGAGCTGGTGCGCCCCGAGCACGAGCTGATTTTCGGTTGAATCTTCTCTGAAAGAGCCTAGACAAGAGAATAGACAAAGTAAAATTATAAATTTTTGAATTTGTACGTTTCGGGTATTTTTGCAACGTCACAAATCAATTATTCCAGGTTGTTGGTAAAGATCTAAAGCAGTCAGACAGATTTTGTGCAACTTTTTATCTTTCGGATCAAACTTTTGGATACTCAAATTGGAACTGCTGATAAAAAAGCAATTTTCCTAATTTTGTCGCTTAGAGTGTTAAGAAATGACCAAAGCATATTAAGGTTTTATGCATTCGTGAAAAGAATTCTTCAAGCTTGTACTTTTTATCCTGCAAATATGGTCTGCGCTATTTTGAATGCTGTATCACAGGTTACGAAGCTCACAAACAAAATTTTAATTAAATCATCATCACTTGCGAAAAAGGAAATTGAAATAAACTTAAGTGATACTCTAAATGAATCAGTTATTGATTCCTAAATTGAAGTCAAAGAAATTAAAACTGAGAAAAATGAAAATACTATTGTATTATCAAATGTTTATAATGAAAATACAAATAAACATAAAGATGGTGTAAAACCTGAAATCGAAATTGAAGTGGAAGCTACTCACTATGATCCTTTCAGTCAAAATTCATTACATTGTAGAGCAAATTTAAGTTTTTATTCCAAATTAGAAATCTTATCAAAACACTTTCATCCTAGTGTTTCTTTATTTGCGAAAACAATTATACCAGGTTAAAGCTTTATTACTAATTTAATTAAAATTTAAATATTATTTATAATTTCATTATTAAATGAAAAAACAATTCGGTAATTATCTTGAATCTGTTAAAACAGACAAACCCATTGAATACACGGGTGATCCTCTAGAGGATTTGAATTTAATTCGTTTCTTGGATCGCTATGTTTTCAAAAATCCGAAAAAATTAGACAGTAAAAGATTTAATAATACTTCAAGATTTATCTACAAAATATTTAAAGGATTTTGAATTTAATCAGATAAATATAAAATTTATAATAAATATAATTTTCATAAAATTAAAAAAAATTGATTTTTTGTTTAATTTTTAGGTTGTCAAGAAATTTTATTTTCATGTGAACTTCGTTAATAAGTATGTACAGATTTTTTATTTTATATTGAATTCAAATGTTTTTCATTCACAATTTATTAACAACTATTTATTTGATTCAGTAAATTAAACATTTCTCAAAGTTTATATACAATTAATTGGATGGTAGATATCATAGAAACAATGAAAACAGAAAAACTCTGGACACAAGCTTTTAGTGTTTCTGTCTAGAAAACCAACTTCTTTTACATTCCTATAAATGTGACGATTATCAACTAGTTTTGATGCAAACCAGGAATATTTGATCACATTATAAAATAATGGTGAGGACAATTGATGATAAATAATAGCATCTATTTTAATGACATCGTCTCCGGTGTTAAACTGCCTATCTTCTTGTAACAAGCTGGTGCAATTTTGTAACCTTTTGATAAAATATTTCATTTGACGATGAATATATAAATCTAAAGGTTGGCAGTACAATGTGCAATTTGGAGGAATAAATATTAAAGTATACGAAGGTGTGTCCATTTGATTTTGAAATTTCTCGTTGAGTCTTAATTGAGATTATCCTACCCGAAAATCCAAAACTAATACGAAATTCTTTTCTTCAACATAAGATTGCTACATATTATCATTAAAAACTTGAACTAGCGAGGCAGATAATTTACATGACTTGGAAGAAGTTACGGAAACATTTTTATATGTTGCCATCAATCTATCAACTTTTGTTTCTACTCTTGGTTCAAATTTTCCAGAGACCTCTTGAAGGCAAATAAATACTTTAGAAAGTAATTTTCCTGCAGTAGTTACACTATATAGGACAGTGTACGTGTGAGTCACTTTGTTCGCATCACCTATATAAACCTCTACAGTTTTTTCGCCTTTGTGCTCTAAAATGCGGTAGACATTTGCTCGATATTTGCAACCCATTTTATCAGTGTTAATTACAAATTTCAAGTCAAATGAGGCTGTTATGTTTCGAACTCCCATTTGAAAATTTTTACCTGCTTCTTCAATGTCTTCAAGAGACTTATGTTCAGTCTGCTTTACATACGTTGTCACTCTTCTTTGACTTATACGAAACTGCCTTTTGAATCGATGCAACCAAGTAGTAGAAGCAGTGGATTGATAAGAGGACGAAAAAAAACTGTTGTGAGGCTCGTAAAACCCAAACACGAAGATCTCTGGTCTCAACATGATCTTTTTTTCTCGAGCTTCTTTAAATCGATCATAGGTCCACTTTTTGAAGGCTTTACTCTTTTCGAATGCTGTACCTCCATTTAATATTTGTTTCTTCCACCTGGATAATTCATCCAATCTTGGTATTTTTCCAAAACGATCTTGCAAAGAACTACGGGACCAACTTGGATGCTCAGAAAAAAAATTGATAAAAGCAATTTTTTTTCTAATGGAAATGCTTTAACTCTCGGTCTTTTTTCCTCTGGTTTATAATCACTAGACAGTGGTTGACTTAATCCATTGGATGGTTCTAGGAAATATATTTTTTTAAATTTAAATAATTAAATTTTTTTCATGTTATTCCTTTCTTTTTAATTTTAATTTAGTTTACATGCATAAAATTACTATTATTGATATTATTATAACTATTATAATTATTTTATATTAATAATATTAATTTACAAAAAAAATATTCACCAGGATTATCATCAGATTCTGAAATTAATTCTTCCACAGTGTCACAAGGCAATACGACGCCAATAAAATTAATTTCTCTAGCCAAATAAAGATCGTCACTTTCAACAAGATCAAGTTTTTCATAGAAATTAAGAGTTGTCCGCTACTTGTATTGTAAAAAGCAATATTTTTTCTGATAAGGACAAATTAATTTTTTTGCTATGTTTTGATGAAAAGTTTGACATACTTAAACATCATATTTTCTAAACTATCTTATGATTTTGCAAGTATGTCAAATTTTTCTTGAAAAAAAAGCGTCAAAATTAATTTGTCCTTATCAGAAAAAATATCGCTTTTTACTATACAAGTTGCGGACAACTCTTAATTTCTACCAATAATCACTAGTTTGTCCAAAAACCTACATTTTTTAAGTAAAAAAGGATAGAGGGATCCAGCGTCCTCTTAATTATTGCAATGAACTGTATAAAAGTAATTTCAAGGAAGTAAATTAATTAATTTAATACTTTTTAGTGTATTTTCTTCAATATAAAAGCGTGTTTTTAAAATGATTTTATAAATTTTTTTTTAAATAAAAAAATTGATACATAATTTTTAAGCATAAATAACTGTAAAGCAATAAAGATTATTATTTAATTTCCATAATTTGTAGCTATAAATCTTACACGGTGGTCCTCGAGTAAATTTGACCATGAAGTTTTTGCAACTCGGATTTTTTCTTCTGGATATGATTTTAGGCACATTAAGGTTCAAATTCCAACAAAAACCAAAATCGAAGAATGAGCACTTTTTTATTTATTTAAATTTTATTTTTTATATATATATGTTTTTTATAAAACTAAATTTTTTTATTGATAATTTATGAGCTTAATTTCTAGAATGCCGTTTTCAAATAGAATTATGAATAATTTACAAATTATAAGTAAACATTATTGTAAATATATTTAGGAAAATCTAAAGTTATGTAACAATGTAAGTGTAACGTTAAAATTAACATTTTTTGTAAAACATTATAGTGATAAAGACTATGACAAATGATACGTTTTTGAATTATCTAAAGACGATACTTGAAGTTATTGTGATCACAAAATAATGTGTATTGATATTCTATAAGAACACTGCATGTGCTTTTGGTATTTCAGTAACACAAAAAGTGTAATTTCCATGTAGAAGATTGTATTGAAGAAAATCGAGGCCTAGGTTTTTACACCGGACAGGCTATGAAGCGGTCCATTATGATTTTCCTATAACATGGGCTAATAAAATAGTATAATATAATACAAAGTATCATAAAATGACTCTCATTATGCAGGTGGCTGATTCCATTCAGATTCATGCAGGCCGTCACTGATCGAATTTTTTTTTTTCTTTTAAGTAATAAAAATACCTTCTATTATGTATATAAAGATAAAATTTACCTCGTAGAACGCTCAAAAAAATTTTTTTTTTACTATAGCAATTTTAGTGTTAGATGTGAAAACGAAAATTCGAAAATTGAAAATGAACCTCTACTTTTAAATGACTATAGCTCCGTCAATTTTTAACCTTTTTTGGCGTTCTTTTAACGAAAGTGTGCGGAATTCTGTCTAGTTTTAAATGCAATCTCGATTTTTGTAATACAATTTGTAATACAATCTCACTGAGTTATTTACGAAAAACCGAAAAAAGCGATTTTTTTCAAACACGATTTTCTCAAAAACTATATTTTTTTTTTTTTAAATTTTTATATGATTTTATACATAAAAAATACTAACTTTTAGGGTAGGTGAGAATATGCGATTTTGCCTTATTTTTTTTTAACAGATTTTTAAACGTTTTTTTTATATTTTCGATTTTAAAACATTGATACCATGGCGCATCGTACTATTTTTCCAACTTTACGTGTTCTTACAACTATTTTTACGCTTTTATTTATTAATATATCAAAAATATCAACAATAATCTTTAAAATAAACCCCGGATCGAATATTTTGATCAATTAGAACCAAAGTTATGACGATTTCAAGTTTTAAAAAAAATGCTGAAACTTTAAATAAATATGATATTTACATTGAGGGAACGCAATTTCCGTTAAAGATTAAAATCTGAAGATATAAATTTTTCAATTTAAAAAAAAAGTTATTTTGATGAAAGAATATATAACCATTTATCCTCTTTTTATGGTACATTATTATAATAAAAATTTTTTTCGTTGAAGAATATAATTTTTTTATCAGTTTGAATTTCGCGCCTAGAATTTGAATTTATTTTATAGGGAGTTGACGCATGTCACTACTAGGTGCCGATGATTCGTTCTCTGCATTCTCATCAACGACTTGACGCGTTTAAAAGGAAGAAAAGGAAGAAGCAAGGATTTAAAAGAAAGGCACAAAAAAGTTGTTTATGATTGCTCCAAAAGTCCGCTTAGAGAATTAGGTGATCTAACGGAGTATTTGAAGCGCTTGTATCCAAATACTTCTTTCTCTAGAAAAGATAAAGTATGCCCTTCGTGTTACAAAATATTATTAAATGAAGTGAAAATGCGCCTATTTCATCGACTTCAAGCAGTCAACAATCTTCGGAAGATTTTATTCATAGTGAGGCTGTGGTAAAACAGCTCAACGAGACTTCAAGTAATTTGAAATTAAACATTTCACCAATTAAAATGCCTCAAAGTATCAATATCAAGATGCGAGAATCTTATGCTCTCCGAAAAAGAAAACAAATAAACGATGCATTTGATTCACAAATAGCAAGTAAAATGATGAAAGTCTACGATATAACGGATTTGCCCGCATTGAATGAAAATAATGAATGTAAAACAAATGATAAATGGCTTGAGAATATTATTGCATTAGATAATTGTTCAAATTTTCTTGAGAAAGTGCGATTGTTCAGTATTATACTAAGTGATATTTCCCAAGATTATTTATTATCAGTTTTACCAAATGTAACTATTTATATGATTGATCAAGCACGATCATTGGTAAATAATAAAAAAATTTACAAGCAGTCTTAAAACTATTGTGGCCATTCTTTAAATAGTGAAATTGTAATGAAAGTGAAGGATTATTATCTTAACGATGATTTTAATTGTTCTCGTCAAAGTACAAATAAAAGCGACATAGTATCTATTAAAGAAAATGGTATAAAAACTAAAAGAGTCAAACGCTTTCTCACGCGAAGTATATAAGAAATATATCAATTATTTGAAGACGAGAATCCTGAAATGAAAACAAAAATTGGTAAATCAACATTCTACGCTTTAAGACCGAAGTGGGTTATACTACATCCACCCACCGATTCATGTCTTTGCGTTTACTGCGAGAACCTTAAACTTATGTTAGATGCTTCGAATAATTATAAAAAAGAGAATAAACAAGACATTGCAGATTTGGAATTGAAAATATGTTCTTCACTTTTTTGTTCAAAAGATGATATGAAATGTGTACTAAGAGAATGTAAAGAATGTCCCATTGGAGATTCTATTGATTTACAAGTAATTTCTTTGGCAGAAGAAGATTTATATGAAGAAATAATTTATGGTGTTTGGGAAAAATCAAATTTACTGAATAAAACTAGTACAATTGAAAATTTCTTAATAGAGTTAAGAGAGCGCGCTCTCACTGTAAGAGCTCATAAATTGGTCAAAGAAATTCAACGTATAGCAATTAAAGAGGTTAAACTTTTAGCGAAAAATAATGACTTCCAATTAGTTATTCATGTCGATTTTGCAGAAAATTGGACAGTTCTGCTTCAAAATGAAATTCAAAGCTATCATTGGAGTAAAAACTAAATATCAATATTTACGTCAGTATGCTATTTTGGAAGTGATAAAACAGTCAGTCATGTCACCGTCTCTGACAACATTAAACATGATTCGTCTCATGCCCTAATAGCCATAAATTTAATTATTGATAACTTAAAACAACATATTGCGCAAGATCTTGATGAAATCATAACCATTTCCGATGGAGCTGCCAGTCATTTTAAAAATAGATATCAATTCTATGAGCTTCAAAACTCAAAAGTAAACAGAAAATGGCTTTTTTCTCTGCAACAGGTCATGGTAAAGGCGCTTGTGACGGTATTGGTGGTTTAGTTAAACATTATGCTACCACGCATAATCTGTCCAAGAAGAGTGCAGATTTTATTAGAAACGCTGAAAATTTCGCCATTCACGTATCAAAATATACTCCGTCGATTAACATTCTTGTTATCCGCAAGGATGAGTTAGAAGTTTTTCGACTGACAAAAAAATGGAATGGTTAGGAAATGCAAAAGAAATTAAAGGTATTCGAAAAATCCACTGTTGGGAAAGTGAACGAAACCAAATCTACACTGCCAAAACTTCGAGACATGAGTGGCAAGAAGTAAATTGAAAGGTTTTATTCAAATTCGGATTTTTTTATTCACATTAGATCTCAATTCATTAGTGTTCTTTCTTAATTGTATCGCATATTATTTGTTCATTGAAAATGACCAAATAATATATTTTAGTATTTAAAAAATTCACCTTTTCAAAATTCAAATTCAAAATTTAAAATTCAAAATTCAAATTCAAAATTCAAAATTCAAAGTAAATATATTTATTTAAAGTTTCAGCATTTTTTTTAACTTGAAATCGTCATAACTTTGGTTCTAATTGATCAAAATATTCGATCCGGGGTTTATTTTAAAGATTATTGTTAATATTTTTGATATATTAATAAATAAAAGCGTAAAAATAGTTGTAAGAACACGTAAAGTTGGAAAAATAGTACGATGCGCCATGGTATCAATGTTTTAAAATCAAAAATATAAAAAAAAACGTTTAAAAATCTGTTAAAAAAAAATAAGGCAAAATCGCATATTCTCACCTACCCTAAAAGTTAGTATTTTTTATGTATAAAATCATATAAAAATTAAAAAAAAAAAAATATAGTTTTTGAGAAAATCGTGTTTGAAAAAAATCGCTTTTTTCGGTTTTTCGTAAATAACTCAGTGAGATTGTATTACAAATTGTATTACAAAAATCGAGATTGCATTTAAAACTAGACAGAATTCCGCACACTTTCGTTGAAAGAACGCCAAAAAAGGTTAAAAATTGACGGAGCTATAGTCATTTAAAAGTAGAGGTTCATTTTCAATTTTCGAATTTTCGTTTTCACATCTAACACTAAAATTGCTATAGTAAAAAAAAAAAAAAAAATTTGGAGCGTTCTACGAGGTAAATTTTATCTTTATATACATAATAGAAGGTATTTTTATTAATTAGAAGAAAAAAAAAATTCGATCAGTGACGACCTGCATGAATCTGAATGGAATCAGCCAGGATCTATACAGATAACATATACATAGTTTTTACTAAAGTTACGTACAGTGAATTTTATTCGCAGACTGCTCTTAATAATTTATTAGCATAGTTAGAATCATTTTACGATACTTTATATTAGCCCATATTGCAGAAAAATAAAAATAGACTGCTTCCATAGCCTGTTTGCTGTAAAAACCTAGGCCTTGATTTTAATCAATACTATATTTTATATGGGAAATGTAGACATTGTTAAAGATTTTTTTCAGATTTCAACCGTGTAAGTTGTATTTTGGAATATCACCATTTTGTGAACATTACAACGGTAGATATCCTAAACCACAACTTACATGGTCAAAATCCGGAAAAAATCGTCGAAGAATGTCTAACATTCACCGTGAAAGCCATGAATCCAAACATGGAAAATGTACTTTTGGTGTTACTGAAATACCAAAAGTAAATGCAGTGTTCTTATAGAATATTAATACACAGTATTTTTTAATTACAATTACTTCAAATGACGTCTTCAAATAATTTAAAAACGTATCATTTCTCATAGTCTTTATCACTATAATGTTTTAAAAAATAATCTTAATTTCAACGTTACACTTACATTGTTACATAACTTTAGATTTTCCTGAATATATTTACAATAATATTTGCTTATAATATATAAATAATTTATAATTATATTCGAAAACGATATTCTAGAAATTAAGCTTATATATTACCAATAAAAAATTATTTTTCTTAAAAAAATATATAAAAAATAAAATTTGAATAAATCAAAAAGTGCTCATTCTTTGATTTTGGTTTTTGTTGAAATTGTATCCAAAATGTGCCTAGAATCATATCCTAAAGGAAAATCCGAGGTGCAAAACTTTTACGGTCAAAATTACTCGAGGACCACCGTGCTTACCTTTTTTTCAAATATAATAAGCATATTGTGAAGCAAATGGATTATTATACTAATATAATATTCTATTTTGGTTTCGCCAGTTTATATAATTGTAATAATAACTATATGCATGATATTCGATAAGAGTTTACATTATATCAATGAGAATATAAGTTTTCTGATTTCATTTTTTATTATTTTATATTTGTTAGATTTGGAATAACATTAAGAAGCTTAACGAGGTAAAGGTGAAATCTTGTTTTTCAATAAAAAAAATGACGTTTTTAATTTTTAACTCATAGCACCTACAACATAATCCATGCGTGATGTTGTTCAAAACCATCTAAAGAATCTATAAAAAAATTTTCAGTGCAGAATATTAAAAAACGTGGGACTAGTAGTATTTTAACTGCTGCCTCATTTACCTCTAAATCAAGCAGCAGTTAAAATACTACTCGTCCCACAGTTTTTAATATTTTGTGCTGGAATTTTTTTTATAGATTCTTTAGATGGTTTTGAATATCTTTAAAAATACGATAAAATTTAAAATGAAATCAAATGAAATGGAAGTTTAATCTGATAAATATTATTCAATTTTATATTTTATATATTTGTACTAACATTAAAAACAGTAATTTATTATGTTTTAGATGATAATCAAAGGAAATGGAATAGAAAAAAATTTTTTTTCGAAATAAAAAATAGAAAATTCTTCAAAAATAAAATTTGTTTATATCTGTGGACCAGTTGAGTATTTATGCCTTAAACTCTGCCTTTTTCCATTGTTTGGTACATAAAACTGGCCAGAAAAGTTTCATCGGAATCGATTTTATTCGGAATGTGTGTTTGTGCATTTGATATTACAACTCTCTTGTTTTTTTTTTCAAGTAGTTTTTTTAGTAGTACTTTTTTGGTGTCTTATTTTAGGATTCATATTTTTCACTTGTATTGTTTGACCTGTTACTTTTTTCACTATATTTTGACTTGTTAAAAAATGCATACTCTTCCACCAGACATTTTAAAAATAGATATTACGGAACTAACACATAATTTGTTCAAGTCCGTCGATATAGTCATCATTTGTGAACGCTTCAATAGACTCGATGATGGTTGCTTGATATTGTTTAGGTAGAGTAACGTTAGCGTAACTTTTTACTTGTGAGAACGTGGTTGATCTTCAACTTGTTGGGTTGGGTTGCCATGAACGTTGGAGGTATTTATCCAGGCGAGTTTGATGTTTTCCAGGCTTTGCAAATTACCTTTCAATCTGCAAGCCCGAAAAAAATTTCTTCCTTTACGTTTAATACACTGAGCCTATGAACACAAACAAAATACTGTATACTAATTTACACGTTTTGGGTTTATACACAGCTACTCCGAAACACGTCTGCTCGCTACGACGGTTCCGAACACAGATTCTAGTGAATTAATTTTTAATCATATATGATTCTTTAACAGTATTTAGTACATAGTTTACAGTGTACAGTTTATAGTAGTTCACAGTAGTTTTATAGTGCAAATCATAACTTATAATGTTATAAAAAATACTGTCGTTCTTATTTATATATAGATAAGTGGTATATAAGTTATTTTACATATTAATTATCTTCATTAAAAAACTTGGTAATGTCTACAAAATATCTAATAAATATTTACATATTCTAATAAATGCTAAAATATTATTTTAATATCATTTATTTAAAATGTAAAAAAATAATTTGTAATCATTGTATTATTTTAACTCGTTTAAGGGCATGCAAACGCTCTACTATACCGGGCGAATTTCTAGAATCGAAGAATTCACTTTGTAAAAAAAACTAGACATTAGAATGAATTTTCCTTTTACAGGTCACTCCAGAAAAGCTAAACGTTACAGCATACTACTATTTGATATTTGGTCAACTGATTTTATTAAATGTGATGGCACAAGTCATCATAGTTGATCAGAACTTTGTTCCGACAGCTTATTGCAAGATAAAGATCAGATTATTTTACATATAAGATTACAAATGACATTCATATCAATGATGCTATTGTACGTCAAATGAATTTCGATTAATATTCTACTCGTATAAGTATTTAGAAAGAAATGTTTGTATACATTACTACAAGAATTATAAAATAATTATTTGAGTTTGCGATGACTCAAAATCTTATTTGCCTACAAAAGTAATAGTAATTATAATAGTAACGAGTGTTGTTTAATTAATAATCAAGTTTGTCATTGAGAAATAACATTCTACTATATGATTTTTGAATTGATTCCAATATTTTTCGAGTATTAAAATCAGATGCTTATGTTTAGTATGTGACAAGTTACTGTCACACGAAAAATAAATCATAAATGAAAATATATATTTTTAACTGTCATAATTCCTTATTGATGGCTCCAACTACCGTAATAAAAAATTTATTTTAAATTTCATGTAAAATGGAAGAAAATAAGCCCTCGAAAAGCAATTTCTTAACTAGTGAACAATGAATAATTTTAATTACTGTGTAATACATATAAATACCAATCAGAAAATTTTAAAATTCAGGTCTTTAAATCATGCTGACTCTCCACTTCATTTATGAAAAGAAGTGTTCTCATGAAATTCTCTCTAAAATATCAGGATTTTCAGAAAAAAAATGATAAAATTAGGACTTTTCCAAAAAATTTGAAAAATGTTGAAATTTTAAGGATGCTTTTGAATCTCTTTTCAATCTCGATCCTTGAATATTTTTTACATATTTAGGGTAATAATAAGAAAATATTCTTAGAGTTTTAGCAATTTTTATTTGCTTGCTTTTCCAGTTGGTGTGTAACGTCCCATATAAATAGATGAATATTATCATCATGATAAGATATTCAGAAATCAAAATTTCTAAAACGGGTTCTCCCTAGTATATATATATATATATATATATATATATATATATATATATATATATATATATATATATATATATATATATACATATCCATTTAAACAGATATTGATGTATCATTGGCAACATTAAATCCTTTTCTTTGATATTCAACTAAAATAATCACTTATAGTAATTAATGTATTATTAAATTATAATTTATATATCATCGTATTATTGTTGTATTATTATTATATTATTATTGTATGATAAAAATAATACAATTGTTTAAAAGATAATTAGGATTTAAAACACTCTAATTTTTTAACATATAGTACCAAAAGAAACTGGCTAACAAGGAGAGTGTTTCACCTTCGGGTCACCATTTTTGCTCAAATTTTAGGAATATTTTCTAGATGCAGAAATATGAAGAAAGCCAAAATTTTAGAGGCCAACGCTCAATATTTCCCTAGTTACAGGCCATTGAAGAAAATCACTAAAAAAGCTACTAGATTTTCAAACGCTTATAGTTCCTCAGCATTATTAGCTAGAAGCTTATACCTTTTTTAAATGAAAGCTGAGCTTAAATCCTTTCGAAATAGTACCTACAGCATCTCAAAATATTATTTTTTCCCAAAGTTAGAGCGTAATAAAGATTGGACTTGAATTTTTTGTTTAAAACATTAATTAATAATAAAAGTTAAAATTGGGTTCAATCTTTATTATGCTATAACTTTGGAAAAAAATAATATTTCGATATGCTATAACTACTATTTCGAAAGGATTTGAGCTCAGCTTTCATTTAAAAAAAGGTTTAAGTTTCTAGCTAATAATTCTGAGGAACTATAAGCGTTTGAAAATCTAGTAACTTTTTTGGTGATTTTCTTCGATGACCTTTAACTAGGGAAATATTGAGCGTTGGCCTCTAAAATTTTGGCTTTCTTCATATTTCTGCATCCAGAAAACATTCCCAAAATTTGAGCAGAAACGGTGACCCGAAGGTGAAACACTCTCCTTGTAAGCTAAAGTGGGGTCATTATTAAAAGTACCTTGGTGGAAAATCAATCATATTCTAGGCAGGATTTTTGGTGAATGTGAGTTAAAATAACATTTACCTAGAAACTCTTTAAACAAAAGTTGTAATTAAGTATCAGTTTAAAACATATTGACGAGGAATACTGCCCAGAATATCGTTAATTTTCTATGTGGATGATTTATTTGTAATTTATTATCGACGCTTGCGGGGAAAAAAGTGTTATTTCATTTTTTGTTTTAGTGAGGTACCATTTCATTTTTGATTGAAGAGAGGAGTCATTTTATTTACAGTTAAAGGGAAGTGTCATTTTATTTTGAGTTAAAAAGAGGCTTTTGTTTCATTTTATTTTAAAGAAAAGTGCTATGTCAAAATTTTTTTATATAATTATGTTCACAATTATAATAAATTAAATAAATGAATTGAATATATGAATTCAGAAACAGAAGTCTCTTTTTAACCCAAAATGAAATGACATATTTCTTCAACTCTAAATGAAATAACACCTCTCTTCAAGCAAAATTAAAATGGCACCTCTCTTCAATCAAATATGAAATGACACCTTTTTCCATGTGACCGTCGATATTCTCTGAAAATCATAAACTTCACATAAAGCTATCATATTCATACTATTTTTGCGGGAAATTTTAAAATAAGTTATGAAAGTGGCTTTTTTCAAACTTCAGCCAAACCTGTTATACCAAAATTAGGTTCTCTTAAACTTTACTTAAACTTTCTCTATACTTTTTAAAAGAAAAATATTTTTTTAATTCGATCAATGTTGTGTTAAACTTTTTTCAAACTTTTACTAACAAGAAGAGTGCATTGCATTTGGGTCTCGGATTTTCTTTTAACTTTGGGATATTTTTTCTTACATAAAATCATAAAAAAAGCCGCATCCATTCAGTCCGACGCTCGACTTTTTCCGAGTTATGAGCAGTTTTGTCTGTTTTGCTAAAAAATTTGCATCCGCTTTATAGTTTTACAGTTTTCGAGCTACTTATTCTATAAGGTTTTTACTCATTGCATATAAAAGTTAAGATTAAAATCTTTTGATTGAAAAAAATTAAAAAAAAAACATTTTAAAAACACGCTTTCATAATTGAGAAAATACACTAAAAAGTATTAGATGAATTAATTTACTTCCTTGAAATTATTTTTATACAGTTCATTGCAATAATTAAAAGAAAATTTTTGCTGTAAAATTTGCTGCTCCGTAAGATTCGAGCTGAACCGCTGGATGGATTTGACTTTTCCAAACTGATTTAACTTCAGTATTAGCATAATTCTCGCGTGAATGGAGGGTTTTGAAATCGAATGACAAGAAGTTGTTGAAAAATTCAAAAATAAGGTAAAAAAATTAAAATTTATTCAATAAATTAATATTTTTTGTTGAAGAGTAAAAAATTTTTTGTGTTTCAGGAATTCCCTCTTTTACGCGAAAATGATGCTAATACTGAAGTTAAATTAGTTTGGAAAAGTCAGATACATCCAGCAATTCAGCTCAAATCTTACGGTGGAGCCATTATAAAAACAAGAATTCATCGAATGATTATGGGACTACAGCTTAAGCAAAATGAGCTTATAAAAACTTAAAATAAAGGTATTTTAGTCTACTTTCAAATATTATTTCCATTTACAAAGAATTTAATTAAATCTAATTAATACATATCTTTTTTACTAGCAGGGGGAAAAGGTGTTTTGTGCCCTTAATAAAAGCGTGTAAAAAAAGTGTCCAAAACGCTCAAGTTATTCAAAAGTTATAAAGGAAAGAAAATTAAAATGAGATTCAGACTAAGATACAGTATTTATTTTCTATGCATATTTTCAGCTAAATATTTGCCGCCTAACTTTTAAACAACTTAAGCTTTCTGAACACGTTTTTTTTAATTGGAAAGTTTTAATCTTAATTTTAATATGCAATTAGTAAAAACCTTATAAAATAAATAGTTCAAAAACTTTAAAACTATTAAGCAGATGCAAATTTCTTAACAAAACAGACAAAACTGCTCATAACTTGGAAAAAATCGAGCGTTAGACTGAATGGACGCGGCTTTTTTCATAATTTAATGTAAGAAAAAATATCCCAAAGTTAAAAGGAAATCCAAGTCCCAAATCCAATGCACTCTCCTTATAAGCGTCAAAATTTCTACGCAAGACGCTTGAAAAATTTTTACCTTAGGGACTTAAAGTTTTTACGTAAAATACATTAAAAAATAAAATAATTTATGGTCTTAAAATAATATTCCAATTAATGCATAATGGTCAAAAGTAAGAAAATACATTTTTCAGAATAGCTTTTTTTCAATCTACACTCAGAAAATTTTCAATCCAGAGGACTTAATTTTTATGCGCTTCAATATACTGAAAAAATAAATTTTATTTTTATCCAAGAGTAATGCATACACTAGAGAAAGCATTTCAGCTACTAAAAGCGTGACAAGGCGAAGAGAGAGATGATTGTTATAAAGATACATGCTATCTCTCATTTGCCTTATTTGATTAATTGCTTCTCTTCGCGAGAAACGGAAACAGCCAATCTAATGAGACTAGAGAGAGAAAGCACGTACCTTGACAGCAGCCTTCTCTCTTTTTGCCTTATAACTCATGCTGCCGTTCGTAGGCTTCCTTCAGTAGTATATGCTCGAAGGATATAGCTGACTTCTAAAATATTATTGGGAAAAATGTATTTTATTCCCGCTAAATAAAAAATTTGTGGATTTGAATAATTTTTCTTAAAATTTGTAATTAATATTGAAATTATTTGATAAAATTAAGAAAAAATATTATATTTCAATAAAAATTAATATTTTGTAAAAATTATTAAATTTTATCATTAAAATTTTCAAATATTCGAAAAAAAAAATTTTTTCTCAACAAATATTTATTATGAGAATTTAAGTTTATGATTCCCAACAATATTTGATTATTGAATTAATTTATATTTTAATTTCTTCAATCGAGCACTCTTTTTTGAAGTTAATAAAGTGGCCGTGGTTGAGGTAGGAATAAAGTAAAGTATGCAACACGAGAGTAAAGTCTATTTCTTCGTCAGGAATTAACTCCCCTCGGCTCATGAACTTTTCCTCGGGAAAAATATGCGACTTTACTTAAGTTGCATTATTACATCCGCATAATCACAGATAAAAAATCCTTTTTGTGAAAAAAATCTTTTTATTATTTGTATCTCTTTTCAATTAATTTTTTCATTTTTAGCTATACACAAATAATTATATTTATTTGCAGTTCTCTCTCCGAATAACATTAATAAATACATATGAGTAAATAAATAAATCTTTTAGTAATAAGGAATATGCTGTATTAAAAAATAAATTTAATTTCTTGTAATAGTCTTAAGAGAAAAGCAGTAAGTTCGCGCGCCGTATACGCTACCTCAGCATTTTTAGGCGTGATTAAAAGATATCTTCTGTCACCGAATGTGAGATTTTAAAGAGTTTCTCACGGACGAACTGACCAATGAGATTCTTTCAAATTTTGATAAACTTGCATTTTTATTTCTAGATTTGTACTTTTCTTGCAGAGAAAAATAATTTTAGTAAATCAGTCTGCAGTTAGTTCTCCCGAGCAACAGTACAAGCAAAAGAGAGAACCTCAATAAAAAAATTGTAAACTCGCGCCGAATACGCTCTTAGTTTTTTTCTTGTTGCTTCTTAAATTGATTGCTTTCACAAAAAAAATCAAACAACGCTAATTCGGAACGCGCTTTCATCAACGAGTCATTTTCTTTTTCATTGGTTTATCTCTCAATATACGCGACGTACTATGTTTAAAATATTTTTACAAAGTTTAATCACAACGTGTCAATAATAAATAAAAAAGGGAAATTTTAACAAAAAAAAGGAACTGTGCGACTCACCTCTTTTGCGATTGAATTAAATAAAATGAATATAAATCACCAACATTCTGTACGCAAATAATGAACCGATCTATGGAGAAAAGGGACATTTTTTTGGAAATTTTTCGTAACTGCACGATCGAACTTACAGCTTACCAATCAATTTAAGAATAAGAATAAGTAAACAAATTGCGCAAACAATCAAAAAATTATAATTACAAAATATTTGCTAGTAACCGCACAATCGACTTGTTTATGAACTGTAAATCAAAATTCTATAAATATAATTATAAAATATATTTTCCGAATCGTGCTAGTGAAAAAGTTCAACTCAGTAAATAGATTTTAATCAACTAGTTCCTGGTTATAATTTATTTAACAACCCAACCAACTACAAGCAAGCAGCCAGAGGGGAGCACCACTCCAGATTTCAACACTCCGACCAAAAATTTAAGTTACCTACGACCACGCAGCCAACCCATAAAAAGGTAAGTGATTTGGCTCCTCTACCCTGCATACGAGGCAAGAAATATCTCACGATTAAATATAACGTCTGAGTAAACCTATTTACGGTGACCGGACATAACACGCATAATATACTATTATTATCCCAAAATATTATTTTAATTAATGTTAAATGATCGATAATGGAGAAATACATTTTCCAGAATCAACATTTTTCTAATGAACACTGAATATTTTTATTCTGGGTAACTTAATTTTTCTTCCATATGGGGAACCATGTGAGAAAAATATGGTGTCCCATATGTCATCCACAAGAATTTTTTCAGTAGGGATAGGCTTATATCTTGTCTGGAAAATGTATTTTTATTATTTTCTACGTGGACCCCACGTGGATTTTTTTGACACGGAAAAAAATTGGCATATAGAATGTCTAAAACAACTAGGATACCATTTGGTAACACACTTTATCTTTATTTCCCATTGTTCTAATGTATATATATATATGTATATACTAGCATCCCCCGTCTCGGCTTCGCCCGCGCAATAGTTGGGCAGAAGTCGGTAGGTATAGAAATAGAATCTCAAAAACTATTATTTTTTAAATCGTACTCTTACAGGATGATAAAATCAACGTTATTTGCGATTGTGTTAATAAATGGAAAAAATTTTTTTTTCATATTATTTATTTGTATAAAAATGGTTAAGTTTTCTGAACATCAAATTTCTTGAAAAATCTATGAGAAATTGTATTTTGAATAAAAGCCGATAGATATTTGAGGAATAAAAAATTTCCTTGAATAAGATATAAAATTTTGTCTAAAGTTAAAAAAATTGTATAATTTTTGATTCTGCCTAATGGAATAGGAAAATATTTCATTAAATAATCCGAGGTAATATTACTCTGTGATTAGAGAATATGCAATAAAAATTTATTGTGTTGAAATTACGGAATATCAAAGGTGTATAAGTATTTCTATCGTACCATATTGATAAAGTGAAAGAGAAAATCGGTCGCCACCTATTGGGCAACCAAGGAAAGTAGCAAGGATAGAGCATGTTGACCGCAGAACGTCGAAGAAAAGTAGTCCCTATTCCCTACGCGTTAAGATCTAGGTCTATTATTATTTTATTGCAATTATTGATTAAAAAAGTATTTATTTACATAGCCTATGACACTTGTCACATTATAAAGAATTTAAATTTAAATTTTGAAAACGATCGGTTCAGTAGTTTTTGAGATAATTGAGAACATTCAAACAAACGCTGTCCTTTTATATAATAGTAAGATATATATATATATATATATATATATATATATATATATATATATATATATATATGTGTAACATTTCACACCAACTGGAAGAGCAAAAAAATAAAAATCGCTGGAACTTTGAGAATATATTCTTTTTGTTACCCAAAATATGTAAAAATAATTTCAAGGATTCAGATTAGAAGGATTAAGAGTTATAGATCCTTGTAATTTAAAAATTTTTTTAAATTTTCGGAAAAATAAGTAATTTTAATTACGATATAATATATATAAGAACCAATAGAAAACTTTAAGATTCAGGTCTGTAAAAAATCATGCTAACTCTCCTCTTTATTTACAACAAGAAGTATTGTTATTAATTTCCCTTTAAAACATCAGTATTTTCAGAAAAAAAATAATAAAGTTAGGACTTTTCCAAAAATTTTGAAAAATATCAAATTTTAAGGATCTGTAGCTTTTGATACTTTCAATCTAGATACATGAAAACTTTTTTACATATTTTGGGTAATAAACAAAATATATTCTCAGAGTTGAAGCAATTTTAATTTTTTTGCTCTTCCAGTTGATGGGAAATGTTCCATATATATATATATATATATATATATATATATATATACTAGGGGTTTTCCACTGCTCAACTCTGCTCACAACCCCCATTTAGTATCTATTAGAAGTTAAATACTCTATTAAATTAAATATTGAATTTCTTAATTATCAAATTATAAAGTTTGTTTTACTTTTATAAGATTTTGTTCGCTCAATTTTTTCTTCATCAGAATATATAATTATATTTTATTTAATATATTATTTTTATATTTTTTTAAACAATTATTACAGAAAGTTAAGATTTTCATTAAAATTAAAAAAAAGTGACAGATTTCCACACTACCTATTAATCTTAATTCCGCTAATAATGATCACATCTTTATTTTACAGTTCAAAAGTTATTAAGATATAGAAATTACAATAAAAATTAATCGGAAATAGGTGATTTATTTTCTATTCTAATTTTAAGAGAATTAGCACTAATTTTGAACAATATATAATATAAATTTTTATGCAATTGACAAAACTTAATTCTAAGAAAACTTAAAGAGTCGTTAAGCAAAACGTAAGTCAGGAAGAGGCAGACTATAGTATTCCTGTGTTAAATATCGAAGCTGATTATTTAAAAATTAATATGGCATGCTATATAAAAAATGAACGCAATTGAAAAAGCTTACAAAGATCTACTTATTCCAATAATAGAATAATGTTTAAATTGATATTTTAAGAAAATCAATATCAATTTCCAAGAGAACGTTCTTAAATAACAATTAATTAAATTAGCTAACAATAAATTTCAGCTACATTTCAGCTATCTCTCAGCTAACTTTCAGCTAAATTTTATTTGAATTTCAGCTATCTCTCAGCTAACTTTCAGCTAAATTTTATTTAAATTTCAGCTATCTCTCAGCTAACTTTCAGCTAAATTTTATTTGAATTTCAGCTATCTCTCAGCTAACTTTCAGCTAAATTTTATCTGAATTTCAGCTAACTTTTAGCTAAATTTTAGCTGAATTTCAGCTGAATGAGGGCACATAAAATTCTTATACACGGCGGCGGCGGCGGCGGCGTAGGCGATATATCTTTATTATATAGAGAGATATATATATATATATATCTGTATATTAAAAGAATTTCGCCGCTGCCGCTGTCAGCCACTCGAAATCCTTTCTTAACTTCTCCTTTTAACTCATAAATTTAGCTAATTTATCGTAAATTTCAGGTAATTTATTGTGAATTTTAGCTAAAAATTTTATTTTTTAGCTGGTTTATTGAGAATTTTAGCTAATTTATATTAATTTTAGATAAAATTTTAATTTTTTAGCTAAGTTTAGCTAATTTATTGTGAATTTTAGCTAAAATTTTAATTTTTTACATAAAATCTGATAAATCAGGTCAATTTGATTTTAATTATTATAAGATTTTTTTTTAGCTAATTTTAGCTGATTTATTGAGAATTTTAGCTAAAAATTTGATTTTTTAGCTAAGTTTAGCTAATTTATTGTGAATTTTATTTGAAATTTTAATTTTTTCACTCAAAATCTGATAAATCAGGTCAATTTGATTTAAAATATCATAAAATTTATTTTTCTTTTTATATTATAAAAGATTTTAGAAATTTACAAAAAAGATAATATTTGCTTATGCCAGATAAATGAATTAAGAATTGAGCCCTTAGAAGTTGGGAGGTGATTCTCGGAGCATAATGCGTAATAAAGATCGGTTGGAGATAGTGACCATAACAGCGTCTAATATGCGCTGTATAAATAAATATTTATATCATATGTTATATTTTATATTATGTGTACATTATTAATTATTGAAATATAAAAAATGTATAAATGTATATAAGTATATAAATGTAAAATTATTACAAGGGATCATATACATTATAAAATCTATATATTAAATTCAAAAGGGGGGTTGGGGAGCGAAGCGAGCAAGGTGGTATATATTATAAAAAGATTTCGCCGCTGTTGCTGTCGCTGCCGCTGTGTATAAGAATTCGATTTGTCTTTGGTTAGCTGGAATTTAGCTAGAACCTAGCTAAAATTAAGCTTAAAGTTAGCTGAAAATTAGCTAAAAGTTATCTAAAAGTTGACTAAAAATTAGCTAAAATTTATAATAATTTTAAGCAATTTTAGGTAAATTTTCTGACATTTGATAAAATGTTTATAAATCAACTACTGGTTATATTCTTTATTTAATATTATAATAAAACATATACACGTAGCCCTTATAACACACAACATTTAATTATTAATTCTGTCCTGGTATAAAGCTAGGACTTCACCGATGATTAGATTCATTAAAAGATCATTGAAGATTTACCTCAAGAAAATTTTTGAATAATTAATATTATTTAGTATTTTAAATAAAAGTTATTAAAAAAATTGCAAATTCTTAAATATTTTTTTAAAGTTATAAAAGCAAGATGGGGGTTGGCGCGCTTGCGCGCAGGGGGCTTGCCCCCTAATCTATATTAAAAAAGAGATTTCGCCATCGCTGCTGCCACTGTGTATAAAAATTCGATTTGTCCTTGGTTAGCTAGAATTCAGCAAGAATCTAGCTGAAATTAAGTTAAAAATTAGCTAAAAGTTAGCTAAAATTTAACTAAATTAAATCAAAACTTAGCTAAATTTATGCAACATTTAGATGGAAATTAGCTAAAATTTAACTAAAAATTGGCTAAAATTTATATCAATTTTAAGCAATTTTAGATAAATTTTGGTTTGATTTCAGCTGAATTTCAAGTGCATTTTAGATCTATTTATATTATATTCTCTCTATACTATTGAAAGTATATCACCGCTGTCATCGTCAGAAATGTGCCCCTCATTTTTGAACCTACATTACAGCGTTAAATTTAGCTGGATTTCAGCTTGTAATTAGCTGGAAAATAACTAAATTAGACTAAATTTAAGCTTTAAAATAACTGAAAATTAGCTGAATTTAGCTGAATTTAAGCTCGTAGTGAACTTGGTAATAGCTAATTTTAAGTTTCGTATATAACGATATATCATAACATATAAGTTCAAGATTAATAATAGATGAAAAATGGGTAATAATATCTTTTTACAATTAGTTAATTATCCTGTAATCATCGTGCTCTTCACATTCGTGTCTTTCATACCCGAATTCAACTAATTAATATTTTTTTTTTATAATTTTTATTTTTTCCGGTGGGGCGCATAGTTATGGGCCGTTAGACCGAAATCAGATGAGAGGGAATAAAGTGGCGGAATAGAAGCGATGTCATAGAACAACTAATCAGAGCTATCTATCAACAGCTATCAGAAGTTATTAAGAAAATAATACAAGAAATAATTTGGTTATTTAATATCAATTCTTTTCGAATTCATTCAATGAATTAATTGTGTATTGATACAAGAATTATTTTCGAAGCCACAAAAACCGGATATAGCATCATTACAGAATTAATTTCTCCGAATAAATTCAGAATTAATTAAAAATTATTTCACGTTGTGTGTGAATCTATTCCATCAAATTTTATTTTTTATGTTAACATGGAGCGAAATCGAAGTTATATCATGTTGATTAGCAACATTATAATTAAGAAATAACATTGTTAATTTCAATATTTCTGTATGACAATAAAAAATATTTTATTTTTGCAATAAAAGAATCTCATTAGAATGATATTAAGTAATTTTTTACGAGTTAATAATTATTTTTGTTTTTAGTTTTAAATTCGCGGACGATTTCGTATGTTATTTTGGAAATTTAACTTTTCTATGGCATCACTTCTATTCCACCACTTTATTCCGTTTCATCTGATTTAGGACTAATTGCCCGTAACTATGTACCCCACCTCTTAAAAGAACCTTTTCAAAATAACAGAAAAATATAAAAATTATAAAAAAAGAATGTTAATTAGTTAAATTCGGGTGTAAAAGGTATGAAAGTTTGGAAAAAAAGTAAAAATGCCTTTTTTCGATTGTTGCACTTTCGAGATCAAACCAACGATTTAGGTATTCACAGGTTTAATATTTACAATTCAAGAAAATTTTAAAACTGCCATAAGTCTGATTCTAAAACAGCTAGAGACATTTACCGAAACTTGAATTAAAGATTTCAGAGGCTTCAAAAATTCTAGGTTTATCGGTGCAGATATGGCAATCATCTGAGAATAATCGAATTTTCTAATTTTTCGTGTCACTTAAACAGTTCCCAACAATGGGCCTTAATACTTGGGGTTCTAACAGTTTTTTTTATGGAAACTAGAAGCAAAGACGGAAAATGCTACTTGTTGAATTAGAATCGACTTACAGGTCTTGGAGATATTGACCTACGGAAATAAAGCCAAAAGGGCTGCTTTTTGGCATTTTAATTCCGGTTTCTCAGGTCCAGGGGACGCTTGAGGGCTGAAAATTTGCACAAATTATTTTTTTAAAGGGACAATAACATTAAAATTGGGAGAAAATCGCTGGCCCTTCTCCCACAAAACTCACAGAAAAGTGGTAATTTGCTCATATATATATATACTTTTTAAAGTGCGCGTACGAGGGTAACCGATTTAGCTGGTTTTCAGATATGTTTTAGGATCATAGGAGTTAGGAAACTGTGTACAATTTCAGCACTCTACGTGCAAAACTCACCGAGAAATAGCCTTTCAAATTTGAAAAAAAACGCCATTTTTGTCCCTATTTTAGCTGTTTTTCAATTGTATGCTAAAAGCTGAAAAATTCATCTTTTTCAATTTAATTAGGCGTGTTTGATTAGTATTTGTATTCACTTTCAAAGTACTCTTTCCAAATTTAAAGGGATTTCAACATTGCAACCGTTTTCCCGTTAGTAACTGAATGTTTCGTTTTGCTTAATGTTTTTTTTCTTCATCTTCAAAACATTGTTAATTTTTCTTATTAATTTTCTGAAGATATATAAACTGAAAATCTCTGGAAATTTTGAGGTTATTTGATTAAAAATTAGCTGAGGAAGTATGCGGTAAGTACTAAAATTTAAAAAATCCATTCTTCGACTAATCAAAAGAATTTTAAGCTTCGGATGAGGTATTTTTAAAATAATTCTTGGGGCAAAGTCTTTTATTTAATGTAGGTTTGAGGTAATAAGAAGTTTCACTAATTAATATTATTAGAAAAAAATTATGACTTTGTTTAAATTTGATTTTCCTTCAGGCTTAAATTTAGGCCTGATATTTTAACAATAGTTATATTAATTTAGGAAAAAGAATGTTGCACCACTGGGATTTTTGTCAAAAACCGAATTTTTTGCACTTTTATCGCATATTTTGTAGATTATGTTACAATCTAAGAGTTTAAACACTGTGTATTTTCTTTCGCTCTTTATAAAGGAGCCATTACTTTCAAGAAAAAATAGTACGCAACCTTTATTTTTTGCTAAGAATCGATTATTTAACACTTTCTACATCTTTTAAAGGTTATGCTATAAGTTGAGAGCTTAAATAATGCTTTCTCGTGTATTTTTTTTTGCTCTTCATAATGGTGCTATTAATTTCATGAAAAAAAGGTGTGCGATCCTGATTCTCGTCAAAAAACTGATATTTTCACGTTTTTTTATAACTTATGTTAAAAGTTGAAAGCTAACAATTTTCAGTATATTATTCCCTTTTTGTCACAGCAGTATCAGTTTGATCAAGGTTTTTGATATCACTTGTTAAAATACTGTCGAACAATCTGAATCCTACAATTCTTTTACGTTACTATCAGGTTGTAGCACATTCTGAGGGGTCAAAATTATATTTTGAATGTATCACAGAAAATTATATTTTAAATGTATCACAGAATTTATCACCGAGCCGGCACAAAGATATTAGTATTAAGAATTGTCAGAACGAACCAAGCCAAAATAGCCAAATTAGCGTAGCAGAAGTAGCCAAAGAGCAGTAGCATTTAAGTTATAATATTAAGAAGTGCAGAGCAGAAGTGTAGCAATTGTGAATAGTGGACACATCAGTTGTGACGAACATCCAGCATCCGCATCGAGAAACATCAAGTTTGTTCCACCGCCACTCGACATTTTAGGCGGTGGGGGGGGGGGGGATTGTGATATGGTAGATCCACCATGTCAATATATAATAGTAATTAAAACTTCTAAAAACTGTATGCAGCGCAGCTAACAAGGAAAGTACCCCAGGTGTACCCCACCGATTTTCTTCATTTTTTGATATGTTGTAGTACATCGAAAAATATTTGACACATCCGTTCGTGCTTATTCGGCGATTTTAGGGGTGAAAACCACTCCAGAAGTTCAGCCCCAAAAATGGTTTTTCCTACATTTCTCGAAAACTATTTCGAATTTCTCGGTGAAACAAAGTAAATATTATTTGTTATTCAAAAACAAGTATTAGTGTATTATTTTCACCGATGAGGGTTGCATCCCCTTGTTTTTATAAGAGAAAAACTATATTTTTTGACACTTTCTCCTATATAAAAATTCTAAATTTTGTCGAATCTGAAAAGAAATCATCGCATTATACACAAAATTTTGAAATAATATAAACATAATTGAAAATTTTTTCAAAACATCCCTCAAAAGGGGTGAACTGCCCTCAACAGGGCTATTTTAATAACTCAATATTCCAGATGAATATCGTCGAGTAAATCAACGTATTATATTCATGTTTATAATTAAAACTTATGTAATCCAGAATTCTTCAGAAAAACCCTGCTTAGGGGGTAAAACACCCCCAAAATTAAAAACCCAATAATGCATTTTTTAATTTCTCAGAAACCGCTTCGAGTTTCTAAATGAAACAAAATGGATAATAATTTTTTTTTGATGGCGAACATTTATTTCTACGTATAAGGACAGACAACTCCTTTCATAAAAAAATATAAATAAATAAATAAATCTAGTCAGTTTTTTCTATTGTAGAGTCTTCATATTCTACTCGTATTGGTAAGGAATTAATGCAGTAGTAGACATTGCTTATATTGTTGACATAATCAGTTATTCCCAGGCAAAAATAAATTAAGCAAAGGTTATAACAGTTATTAACTTTTATTTACTTTTTTTCGGATGCGGTGTATAATTATAAAAACAATCTGTTAATAAAACTTGTTATCAGTTATAAACTTTTTTTTCTTATATGAACTTTATGTCATAAAATATTTTTATAGTAAGCAAAAAACTGTAAAATGGTATATATTTATTTATAATTATTTACAGCTATGTATAACAGCTTAAAACTTTTTTAATAGTTTCAATTCCGACGTTTATAATCTGTTTATACCAGTTATAAACTTTTTTAATCTTTTATTATAGAAGATAATTTCCGTCTGGGTTATTTATGAAATAAGAAACGTAAACAAAGTATTTTTGGTTGACCTTCCTTCCTCTCTAAAAAACGCAGATTATTTTTATCAATTATCTTACTTTCGTTTCTTTCAAACAGTTGCATTTAAAACTTACGTTTAGTTCAGAATCAGTTAGAGCCAATATCTTTTTTTGCAACATAACACAGTGCTAGTTGGAACGTTTGAAAATTGTTTAAGTAGTTTAATAATTCAACGAATAATAATATTATTATAAGTTAAGGTATGTTCAATGTTTCTATAATTTATTAAATAGAAAAATGTATCTGGAGTCACTTTTGTTTTCTCAAATAAGAAGCTTTGTTATAGTATCAACAAAATTTTTTTTAAATACATTACATTACATTTTTTTTAAATTCATTGACAGCGCTTCTTCAAATTTAAGTAATTGTTCTATGAAATTAGTTTTGACTTTGTAAAATCATTCAGAGTTTAATTCTTCATCTAAATACATTTATTTGAATAATATAGTCCGTGATGTATTATTTATGAGAATATAACATTAAATTTCGTATTCTGTAGTAATTATTATTCTAAATCATCTACTTATATAGAAGATTTAAAAATTTTATAACTGATATAAATAGCTGGTTACAAAAGTCGGAATTGAAACTATTAAAAATGTTGTAAAATACATTCAAAAAGTTATAAATTGTTAGATACTTTTATACATTTTTTTTGGATTACAGGTGGAAATCGTCTTTTATGATGTTAAAATTATAATAATGCAGAGCACAATTTATATTAAATGAAAAGTCTTTATTTAATCTATACAAAATAATTAAATTAAATGATCTCTCTATACAATAATGAAATACGAGTTCTGGCTTTAAGAGTCCGCTGTATCTCTGTCCTTTTCTAATTAAAAAATTGACTTTTTTCCCAAAATTAGCAACAAGAGGCAAAAATAAAGAGATGGTTTCGATGTGTTTAATAAAATGTAATATTTTCTTTGATTAGTATGAATTAATTTTATTGCTTCGTTTTTAAGAAAAGTTGGAATAACTTAAAAAATTAGAAATTAGTGTCAAATAATGGAATTTTCAAGTTATTCCAACTTTTCTTGAAAATAAAGCGGTGGAATTAAATTATTCTTATCAGAGAAAATATTGCTTTCTATTACACGAATCGAAACCATCTCTTTATTTCTGCCTGAAGCTATTAGTTTTTATAAAAAATAAATTTTAAATAGATTCGGTAAAACAGGTAACTGTGCCGGTATACAGCTGACTCTTAACAGACGGACTTGAACTGAACTGAACGACGACGAGACACAACTTGATTGTCTTCAACTGTCTACTAAAATATTCTCAATAGGTGGCGACACCTAGTATGAGTGTGTATATTTTCAACACTCCCTCCCACACTCATACATATTTTAATTAAAAGAGTTGTAGCATCTCTCTCGTTCTTATTGTTTCTGTTCTAATCGTTCATTTAGTTCTTGTAATATAGAGAAAAAGTTTGTTAATAACTTAACTAAAATACATATCAGAAATATAATCAGTCAATGTTATCAGTCGTTAAATATTTGTTTGGTCAGTCGTTCATGTAATTCAAACGACAAAGGTTTTGTGAATACATCAGCTATCTGATTTTTAGAGGAAATCCAACTGACATTTATTAAACCTCTAGTTAGACATTTCTTTACATAATGTTCTTTTATTTCGGTCATATATCTTAATTTGTTTCCGCCTCAGTCTTAACCGCTTGCTTCTGCTGACTTGTTATCACACCATAATAGAATTGATGCTAATTCTTGTTTTAACAATCTTTTAAAATTTGATATAAGGATATCAATTCTTGAGCACATTTGCTTATAGAAACATATTTCTGTCTGTGAGTTCTTCAGGATATTGTGTCTTCGAAAAACTTGATCACATAGCTACTGGTCGTAAGAGAATTTTTGCAGTCGTCACAACTTGCATCTGAAAATCCTTGTAAACAGTCGTTCTGTCCTTTATATCTAAGTTCAAAGTCTTTTGTTCCTCTTAATTATTTAAATACTCTTTCAACCTTCTACCAGTCATTTTCAGTAAAGTTGATTTAGTGTCTGCATAGAGTATTTACCTCATATGCAATTTCTGGCCTGCTTGCATTGGTTTCTCCTTTTCTTCACGGTGTCTTCTCTTCCTATTGGTTCTTTCTGATTGATTATCATAGGTGTTTGTTGCGGTGGTGATTGATTAAAACTAAACTTCTTTAGCATTTTGTTTATTTATTGTTCTTGCTTAATGCTTAGTATCCTTTTTTTTCTGTCTTATTTTATTTCTGAGCCTAAAGAACTTGCCAGTTTCTGTCATTTTAAATACTTCCTTTACATTTGTCTTCATTTTTTTTCAATCATCTTTACATTGTTACAAACTAGCAGAATGTCATCTGCATACTAAATCAAGATAAGAAATCCGTCTTTTTCTTGCTGAGTAAATAGACAAGGCTCATTGTTGAATGATCTAAGTCCACATTTCTTTACTGTCTTTTTAAATCTTTCATTCCAACATTTTAGACTGACTTTCGAATCGTATAAAGCATTTTCCAATATACACATCTTGTTTTGTTTGATCCTTTCATAAGCAGTCATCCCTTCAGGTATTTCCATATATATCTCATTGTTTCAATATCCATTTACAAAAGCTGTCTTCACGTCCATCTGACATATTTCTAAATCCAATTTGTTTGCCATTGCCAGTATAGATCTGGTTAAATGTAATCGTGAAACCGGTGCATATATTTCTTGCATATAATATTCATTTCTGTCTTTAAAACTACGAATTACTAGTCTGGCTTTATATCTTATTTTACTGTCTTCTTTCTTTTAAATACCCATCTTGAATGTATAATATTTGATTCTTATCTGTCATTCATTACAATTGATCTGTCAACTAATTTTCATACATTATTCTTATACATAGATTCTAATTCTTCAATAATAGTTTTGGTCCAGTTTTTGTTTATATTTTGACTTCATGGCTTCCAAGTGTACTCAGGTTATTATTTATTTCTGCTAATAAAACATAAGTTTCTTTATCTATCTTATTTTCTGTACTTGCTTGTGTTTCTATTGGTAATTCAATCTGTCGTTTTGTTTTCTCTCCCTCCGATTTTTGCACTTCATATTCAGTATTTTTCTTAACTTTTGTCGGTCGTCCTACTAATTTTTTTTTTTATTTTCTCAACATCCTATCCTTGTTACTTTTTATCAGTCTTATTATTTTTGTTTCTTGGTCGTCCAACTGGTCTTTCGACTTTCTCTCCCTCCGGTTTTTGTATTCATGTTTTATTTTCTCTGTCTTCTAATACAAAATTCACAAACCATGAATCTTTATCTTTTCATAAATTTGTTTCCAGTCTTGTATATCAGTTGTTGCATATCTGTCCTTGTAGACTAATTTTTCGATGAATCGTACATCTCTGCTTTCGTATAGTTTACATAAAACCCATTGTGTCTGAATTCATTATTTGCAAAGGTTCAATTGTTCTATGCTTGACTTTCTTAAATGGCAATTTGTTAAACTTTGCAATCATACACACTTCACAGTTTTTCAACGTGTCATCAAATACAGCCTGTTTTAAAGTTTTGATATTAGGAAGTTTTAATTGTAATTTTCTTAAATAATCAACTGATGAATGGCCCATTCGAAAATGCCACAACATAGCATAGTTGTTTGTATTTATTTTCTCCGTTGCTTTTGTATTTTCAATCTCACATTGAGATTCTTCACTGACTTCAATCTCATGTGATTTATAAATATTTCTGTCTGCAATCTAAATATTTTTCTTCTTTGACTGCCTGATTTTCTTCCTTTTTATTAAATTGATTATTTTCTTCAATATTCTGTTCTTCATTCATTTTATTTGTCGTTACATATACTAGAACCTGTCTTTGTTTTAAATTATTTTCTGTCGCTTCTAATTCAAATTCAATCAACCAATATGGCTGCTTATATATTGGTAAGAATGAAAAATTTTCATTTAAGTTTTCCATGCAGATTACTCTGTCTAAAATAATAAATTTTCCATCAGTCGTATTTGTTTGCACGCTTCCTTCTCCCTTAGATTTAAGATTTGCGCTGCAGTCTTTATTTGCGCATTGGACTCCGTCCAGTTGTTTAATAAATGTCTTGAAATCAACTTTGAATTTGTCCAGTTGTTTAATAAATGTCTTGAAATCAACTTTGAATTTGTCGAACGTTCTGTCGCACCACTGTCAGCACTCGGTTCATTAGTCTTTGTTTTTAGATTCTAATTGGTTAAAACTGCCTCCTTTTTGATATTTTCCTCTGTTGTATTTTACATAATTTTCTTGTCTCCTTTTATTGACAGATTTTGCTCGTTTTTGATTGACATTGTTAATTAGATTAGCTATCTTACTTGTGAATGTTGTCCGACTTGTACTTTCTTTACTTTTATTATTATAATATTTTGATTCATACCTTTTTCTGTCTTTCTGTCTCGAATGTCCCTGATGCTTTGGACATGTTGAGATCACATGGTCACGGGTAAATTTTTGACAAAAGGAATACTTCTTTATGCTATTTCCCTGTCGTGGGCAGTCGCTGGCACAGTGCCCATAGCTGTCGCATTCAAAACATCGCACTTTCTGTATCGCCCTTGATTTGGCCGTCATAGCTGTCGTTTGATGGCTTTCAACCTGTATAATAAGTAACTTTAGTTTATCATAAGATAACCCTTTCACCATTACAATTTCTGTCATAAAATATATTCCTTCTACTTGATGTACTTTGCTTATGATAGCATTATAAAATAAATCTCTTTCGTTTTCTTCAGGCAACGATTTAACTTTTGGCATGTATGTTGTATTATTTTTTTTTTATCACTAGATGGAGTTACATTTACCTCGCTTCATTTAATTTCTTTGATTCTGTTCAAGAATTTAACTGGATCTTTACTTTTCATAACTCTAGCACGATAGTATTTATCTATTATATTTATTAAAATATCACGAACTTTCATTTGCTACAATAGTACTATCTACAACATACAATAAGTCCAGCGAACTTAATTCAGACATAAAATAATCCAAAGTTTTCAAATGTAATTTGAGTCGTTAATTTATAATAGCGTTTTACTGGTCCGTCTTTTCCAGTCAATCCGGTTTTGATAATTTCTATCAACTGTTTAAAAACGTCTAAAATACTGTCGTTTTCTTTATTAAGTCTTTTATCAACCTTTATTTGTATTAAACGCGATATTTTCAGTTTATTCACCGGTCCTAAGTGTTCGTCCAAGATTGTCGAGTTTCCGAAATCTTCTGCGTTAAGTATATAATTTTCAAAATCATTGTTTACCTTATATGTCGTTTTGCTGTCTTTAGATTTATCTGTCCTTTCTGACTCGTTACCTGTAGCCATCCTCCTTTCCCTGTTCAAATTCCTCCCTCATTGCGTTCAGAGCCTGGCCGCCAAAGACCCACATGGCGCTTCCCTCCTTCACCAACAAAGCCATCAAATCGTCATCTCCTTTCTGCTCTATTCTTCTTTTCTTCGCCTCTCTTGCTCTTTGCCATTTCTGCCTTAACTGTATTGAGTTTATCTATTACCTTGTCCAATTTGTCAGATAGGTCTGCCAATTTTGCTTCAGTCATTTCATTGATTCTGTTTTCTGTTTCTGTCTTTATTTCTGTCGTTTCAGTCGTATTGTAATTCCATATGTCTCTTCTCTGTCTTTAGCTCCGTCTTCGTTCTTATTTTCATCTGTTTTTTTTCCGTCATATACATATTTTTTCAATACATCATTCAATTTTGCTGTCAAACCTTTGATTTGTTTTTGTCTTTCTTTAATTGTCTCTATTTGACCTCCTGCAGTTACTTTAACTACAGTTTTCACAGAGCCGTCTTTCAAATCGTCACTTTATTCTACTTTCTGTTCTGTCCCGTTATATAGCCCCTCCGTCTCCTCAGTCTCATTGCTGTTGTTAATTCTGTCTTTTCTCTCTTTCTTATCAGTCATAGTGTGGCCACCTGTCGTACAATAGGGCATATATAATCTGACTTCACTCTGTCTTCATCTCTGTGACTGTCCTTATCACCAGGTCAAATTCTTCACTCATAACGTACTTGTCAACTATAAAGGAATAGTAAACCAATATAAACAAAATTCATATAATTTTGCCAAACACAAGCAAAACTAGAAACTTTAAGTTAGAGTTAATTATATATATATATATCCCAGACGGCATAGGAATTCAAAATGTATTTAAAAAGTATTCATCATTCGAATTTATAATGAATATTTCTAAATGAATTAAAAAAGAATTAAAAATGTATTCGCTGAATTCATAATTAATTCATCATGATTTATGTTAAAGTTCGATAAGTATTCTTAAATAATTCATGATGTATTCATAAATGAAACATAATGTGTCACTCAATTTGAATATTTGATTAATTCAAAATGTATACAATGTTATTAATAATGTATTCATAAAGTATACATTATGTATTCATTTTCAATTCAATTTTTATTCATTTCTGATTTATTTCTTATTTATATCATTTGGGCTTTTTTTTGTTCAAGTCCATTAGTTCTGAAAAAAAAACTTTTTTAATTATAATTAAAAATAATTATAATTTACATTCTTGAAAGCTTCTTTTAAATCATTTTTTAAATACTTTTTTTATCTAATTTGAATTGGACGCTTAAGTTTATGGCGAACATAGCACAACGTGAGGTCAAATGTAAATCGACGACCGCATCGAGTGAACATCTATGTTTTCAATTTTTCGCTTTTTAAGCAATTAAGACAATTTAAAAGTATATATTGCAGGAAAATTACAAGTATATCAAGAAAAGATTTCCTTTTCATTTACATCTTATTAATAAAAAATTCATTCATTTATTTTTAATTCATATTTTATTCATTTTTCATTCATTTTTTATTCATATGTTATTAATTGATCATTCATAAAGTATTCATTTTTAATACAATTTTAATTCATTTTGAATTCATAGCTGATTATATGAATACTTTATGGATTTATTAAGAATTCAATCAGTATGACATGATTTGAATTCATTGAAGTTTAAAATGAATTCATTTTGCTTATATTATGAATACTTAATGAATTCATAAAATTTTACAGAATACATTATGAGTTCATTTTTAATTGATATTGCCGTCTGGGTATATATATATATATATATATATATATATATATATATATATATATATATATATATATATATATATATTATGAGCTTAATAGACCGAACACAAGCCCTTCAAGCTCAATATATCTATCAAAATTAAGTGAATCAACCTAGTATGCCGAACACAAGCAATATTAGGTCATTCATATTTATAACAATTTAAGAGAATCAATCTAACATGCCGAACACAAGCAATGTTAAATCAATCAAATTTGCCAGTTATTTATGTATACTTTTATATTTATAATTATACATATGTGCCATTATTCCCATACCCAATATACTGAACACAAGTATTATTATGTATGTGAAAGCAGCAACTATGATCGATCAATATTATTTTTAAAACCATGGATATATTTATTAAAAAATATTTTTATATACGTACGTTCAAGCTTGATAAAATAAAATTTTTAAATTTGAAATAATCATCATTCATTACCTAATTTGTATTCAATTTGTCATAATTTTGAATACAATGCTGCCTTCAACAACTGTCATATACATATTCTCATGAGGATGTTTTGTGAAGTTGCAATAAACTTCTTTCCTCTGTATAATGATAATTTCAACTAATTAAATATTCTGAAATATATTATTCTTAAAGTCGTTCTTTTCTGTCTTTTTTTTTTAATCGGTCTTTTGTATACATTTATGTAAACTTTATTTTTGTCCGCTTTGGTTTAATTCGTTTCGCTTCACTAATTCTGTCTCTTTCTTAATCTGTCATTTTTATCGCGACGACGCGCACACTTCTATACATATATGATCACACTTATATACTGTCTTTTTTCATTATGCTATAACCATGTTATACGTACATATGTATATTTATATACCTGCGAGTTTATTCTCGCCTTTTAGCAGTCGCCGTCTTTCTGTCTTTTTCTAATTGCTCGCGCACGTCTTCACGGTCTTTTTACTGTACACGGCGTCGATGTCTTTTCATCAACTCGACTTGGGCCTATGGCCGCCATGTTTGTGTGCATTATTATCTTTCAATTTTTAGAAGTCAGGCCAATGCCTTTCTTTCTTCAAGCAATTATACTTAGTATTTCAACATAAAAATGCGTCCGTTTTTACATTCATTTTTAATTATAGCGAAATTTAACCAAATTCAAGCGGCACTTTTTGCAAATATTATTTTTTAACCGGTTTTCATTTATTTCCGTCTATACCGTCATAAATATATTCAGACCCCTCGCGCGCATCCACTATACATACACATATATATACACACATACACATATTCATATATATATATATATATATATACACACATAAATATACACACACACATATATATATATATATATATATATATATATACACATATATATATATATATACACACATATACACGCACATAATACGTACATACGTAAAAACCTTCTTCACTTCGTGTTGTCGTTTATTTAGTCTATCAATTTTATTTTGTGCGTGCATGGTCTCTTCTCTCATTCTATATACATACATACACACACACACACACACACACACACACACAAAGCATACAAAATTTTCTCATGCACGCATAAATCTATCATACTCACACACATTGCGTCATTTCACCCAACATGGCTACTTATTTTATTTCTCTCTCACTCTCTCTCTCTATAGACTAGCGCACGACGCTATCTATTCTCTGTCCTTTTCTTTCTTTCTATAAGCGTGCATGCGACGCCATTACTGTCTTATAAAATTGAGAGAGAATAAAGAAAAATTCTTACCCGGAGTCAACTCCTTTTTCTTTTTCTTTCTTTCTCCTTTTTCTCCCCCTGCTGTCCTTCGTCCTGTCTTTTTGTTCCTTGACTCGCCATCTCTGACGCTTCCACCAGGAGATAAAGATCAATAAAACAATTCACCAAACAGACTGACGCACGCTCCAAACCACACAAACCCCTTTCTCAATTTTATTAAATGAAACGCGCAGTTAAAAGCACTCTGGGCTCATAACCTCTTAAAATTATAATAATGCAGAGCACAATTTATATTAAATGAAAAGTCTTTATTTAATCTATACAAAATAATTAAATTAAATGATCTCTCTATACAATAATGAAATACGAGTTCTGGCTTTAGCAGACGGACTTGAATTGAACTGAACGACGACGAGACGCAACTTGATTCTCTTCAACTGTCTACTAAAATACTCTCAATAGGTGGCGACACCTAGTATGAGTGTGTATATTTTCAACATATGATAAATGTTTAAAAAAGTTTATAACTGACATAAACAGGTTATAGTCAGGTTTTGTGACTTAAAAAAGTTTAAAGCTATTATAAATAGTTATATACTTTTTGTATTTTTTTTTGCTTATTACGAAGACATTTAATAACATAAAATTCATATCAGAAAAAAGTTAATAAAAGTTAACTCTTTTTTACCTGATAATAATAAAAAAAAATTTGATAACTTTCATAAGCTGTTATTATATAGTCTCAAATCTTACGTTTTAAACAGTTATATACTGTTTTCAAAAATAATAAAAAGTTGTATACTATTATTAAAAATTACTTACTGAATTTATTTCCGTCTGGGAGATACTATATTTTATCACATTTTAAGTTTTAATTCAACATCTCACAATACACTCTGTGTGTGTGTGTGTATGCATGTATGTGTGTGGGTGTGTGTGTGTGTGTGCGTGTGTATGTGCTTTTAAATTGAAGAGAGTTTTATGCTGACTCTAATGCGCTATTGATATATTCATAATATTAAACTTTCTACAAACAGGATACATCAACTCAAGATGTCATAAAACATATTATCAACATGTTTATTTAGTAATTTTATTTTTCATTATTACAAAGCTTTCACTTTGAAGAAGCAAAATAGATATTTGTGTATCTTTCAGAAGTTATGAATCAGAGTTATAAATTATTCTATTATGTAAATAATATAACAGAAATCAACAGGAATTAATCCGAATTACAACATCAACACTGTTTGTAGGTAACTTATAAAAAAGATGTACGTCAACCCTATGAATGTAATAAATCTGCTTTTGATAGCTTTCCAGTCAATGAATTTAGAAAATACCCCTATAAATGAAGAGGAAATTTTTTTAAAGAATGTTATTGAAAAAGTGTTGTTAGATGCGATGAACGAATTTAATAATATTGAAATAACCGTCGATAACACCTTGAATTTTGAAGAACCTTATAAAGATGTTAACATGGAAATTGTAGAAGATGACGATAAAGATTGGGCTTACTATGACGATCTTGGACAGTGTACTGAAGACGAAAAAGGATTGTCTCATGATTATAAAAGCAAAGCGGTTGAATTCTGGAGAAGCGAAAAAAATAAAAATCTTGCTCTAAAGACAGTGCAAAATAGATTTCGTAAAGTTTCATCCATAACCCAATTAAAACGTTGGGCTAAAACGATAAATAAAGAAGGCACTCACAGAGAGAAAATAGGAGCAATTTGTGATTTTGTTTTACAGAATTTCAAAAATGCTATTGAAGCTGGCCATATAGTACACGATAAGGATTTGCAAAGATGGGCACTAAAAGCACAAAAACGGATTGGTTCTGAAGATACACGTTTTAAAGCATCAAAACATTGGTTGAATAATTTTAAAAAAGCTCATAGAATAGTGGGTAGAAAAATTAATAAATTTATTACAAAAAAAATTTTAGAGGGGGCTGATTATTTAGAAAGTCAAGCCAATGCTTTCATTCATGAAATTAAAAATATCATAAAGGAGAAAGGTACAGCTAATATTTCTAATACTGATCAAAGTGGATTTCAGTTGGAGATTCATTCTGGAAGAACCTTAGCAGTGGAAGGAGAAAAGCAAGTTCAATGCCTCGTTCAATCAGTCTCCTCAACAACTTCACAGTTACACCATTCAACCGTTTATTTCTGGAGATGGTCAGCTTATGTCGCCACTTTTTATTAAAGGAAAATTATTAAAGGAAAAAACCGGAGAATTTGGACCTGTCGTACAGAAAGATCTTTTTCGGCCGAACAATGTTTATGTTATGGCATCTAAATCTGGAAAATTAACTTCAGGTAAGATTTATATTATGCATTCCTAGAGTTAAATTTCATAATATACCACCAATTTAAAAATTAATTTTATTGCAGATCATTTTAAAACATGGCTCAAAGAAGTATAGTTTCCGAATGTCGGTTTTACTAGTGTTCTTTTACTTGACTCATGGAGTGGACATTGTCCTGAAGTAATTCAAGAAGTAAAACCTGCTAATAAGGAACTTATCGTAAAGGTAATTCCCAAAGGCACTTCTAGTGAAATTCAGCCATTAGACGTTCATGGATTCAAAATTTGGAAAAATTACGTTCGACATTTCTCGGACAGTGTCATTCTGATGGATGAAGATTTAAATCTACATTTAAGAAATAACATAATAAAACTCCAATCACTAATACATAATCAATTATCTTCGCCGAAGTATAAAAATTTATTCAAGTACTCTTGGTACAAAAGTGGATATGTAGAAGAAAAACCAGAAAATTTTATTAATCCGGTTGAATTTGGATTCAGAGACAAATCTGACGTGGAATGTGAAGTCGAAGGCTGTTCAAATGTAGGAATAATCAGATGTTCATGGTGCAAAAAAATTTATGCCTAAAGCATTTTTTTGAAGACTATCATCATTGTACAAAATATGAAGAGTAAATATAAAAAGTGTAACTAATATTTCAATAAAAATGAGATAAAAAAGAAACTACTTTTTCGAAATTAATAAAGTTAGAATCTATTAAATTTATTAATTTTAAGTAATTAATATACATAAAAAAAAAATTGAGATTTACCTACTTCAAATATTTTAAAAGTATTTCATAACTTTATAATTTGTTCAACTTTATTTTGTTTATAATGCAATGATTTTTCTATGATATAACCAAAGTTAGAATTTTCATTCCAAAAAGCTGACGAAAGACTATTTTTGCTTGCAATTAAAAAAAAATTATTATCCATTTTGTTTTATTTAGAAACTCAAAGAGGATTCTGAGGAATTAAAAAATACATTATAGGGATTTTAATTTTGGGGATGTTTTACCCCCTAAGCAGGGTTTTTCTGAAGAATTCTGGATTACATAAGTTTTAATTATAAACATGAATATAATACGTTGATTTACTCGACGATATTCATCTGGAATATTTAGTTATTAAAATAGCCCTGTTGAGGGTAGTTCACCCCTATTGAGGGATGTTTCGAAAAAATTTTCAATTATGTTTATATTATTTCAAAATTTTATGTATAATGCGATGATTTCTTTTCAGATTCGACAAAATTTAGAATTTTTGTATAGAAGAAAGTGTCAAGAAATATAGTTTTTCTCGTATAAAAACAAGGGGATGCAACCCTTATCGGTGAAAATAATACACAAATACTTGTTTTCGAATAACAATTAATATTTTTATCATATCCAACCCGAAAGTTTCTACTTTCATCCCCACTACTTCAACCGAAAGTCTCACATTCTTGCCAGGGCAGGAAGCAAAAAGAACGTTCTGCGCAGGCGCTAACGACTGAGTATAGCATACGTTATATCTCTCCGTCTCTTTCTTTTCCCTATATAATGTCTAATATACCTAGCCTTTTTGCTCTTCATCAAAAGTCATAGTAAGAACAAAACAAAGGCAAATATTAAAATCTTTTTCTGTTTCTTTTTCAAAATCTCTTAAATTTAAAACAAAAAAAACAAAATGTATACATTATAATGCATATGTATACATTGTATTATATTATTATTTAGTTAAAAATGTGTGTGATGAAAAATGTGTGCATTGAAACAGAGTGTATCAAAGAATAACTCTATCACATTAAATAATAAATTTTTTTTTTATCAATGAACTATCATTACGAGTGTTACCGTGTAGTGTATATAGTAAAACAAAGCATAGAATCTTTAAAAATGTGTGTGATGAAAAATTAGAATAATTCATAACATCTTTTTTTATTAATGAATTATCATTACGAGTGTTACCGTGTAGTGTGATATCGTGTAGTGTATCTAGTAGAACAATATGTTGACAACTTTCGGCTTGGCTATGGTGAAAAATTGTATACGCGCCACAGGAGTGAAGGGGGACATCTTAACCCGCGCGTTAGAATGTCCCCCTTCCCTCCCTTGGTGCGTAATATACTATCACTTTGTTTCACCAAGAAATTTGAAATAATTTCCAAAAAATGTAGAAAAAACCATTTTTGGGGCTGAACTTCTGGGGTGGTTTTCACCCCTAAAATCGCCGAATTAGCACGAACGAAAAAACACGTGTCAAATATTTTTCGATGTACTACAACATATCCAAAAATGAAGAAAATCCGTGGGGTACACCTAGGGTACATTCCTTGTAAGTGATTAAGGCGCTTGCCTAGAGATCTCGAGGCCTGGAGTTCGATTCCCCATACCACACCATTTTTTCTTCGTATTAATTCCTTCTCTTAAAAAAGTCTTATATTTCATATTTTTATGTTTTCAATGATTGTTATCTATTTATTCATTTATTTATTTATTTATTTATCACCAGTAATTTACAAAAGTATTAGTTTAGAAATTAAATTTACAAATACACACATCCTGCAAACCATAGGATTATTGAATTTTATTTATTTTATTAAATTAATTTAATTTATTTAATTAAATTTCATTTTTCATTATTAAATTTTTTCATCTTTATTCTGTTATGCCATTTTTCGCATACAAATAAATAATTTAAATAATCATTATTTCAAGGATGATTGGAGTCACGCTATGAAACCCAAGAAACTCTCTATTTGGTCACGCGTGGGCAGAGCTTCTCGAGTAGAGGCTGAGAGAAGAGTTCCGAGCTGGCTCAGAGGTAGTGTGGGATTGTTACACTCGTGAACATACCCTTTACTTATCTTCATCTTCCGGCGTTACTCCACTCTGGAAGTATTTATCACATTGCATTAGGGGAACCGTTTTTTCAGCTATTTTCTCCTGAACTACGTCATCACGGGTTTATCCCAATTAAAAAAAACGAGAAAAGATCTCAAGTATTTCTGTGGAGATGCATATTAACTCAATTTATTATTTATTAAAAAATAAGCACTCTAGCATACATATATAAATATATATATATATATATATATATATATATATATATATACATATATATATATATATATATATAACCTTATACGTAGCCTATTTATTAAATATTATAACTAAACGCTTTTGGACCAAAGTAAAATGTAAACATATGAAAAATGCACTCAAACTTATAGTATAAAACCTTAGTAGTAATTCACTTTATTTATCACTGAATGTTCAAAAACAATTTAAATGAAAATGTAGAGTTTTCAATTAGATTTCTAAAATGAACAAAACTATCCATATAAGATTTATATAAGCATAACATGTAAGCATAGTACACAGAACTTGTTGAAAATATTGTTTCTGAATGGCACAATTTATTATTATTAAAATGAACTCATATAGCATTTAACAAAATAATAATCTTAAGCTGAAAATGATATTTATTGATATTTAAGTTTTTCAGTTTCTTAAAACAGCTAATCTTATTTACAGTAACAATTATTTGATTCAGTTTTTAGCTTTCATCGTAGAAATGCAAATATTATTACCTTTATAAATATATATATATATATATATATATATATATATATATATATATAAAAGAGACAGTATGGTTTATGCACATAAGCATTATACACATTAACATTATGCATAGAAAAATAAAAACAAAATTCGATCCACAGTACAAATTTAATTATGCACTAGATTTAAGAAAAAAATTTACTATTTAAAATATATTTTTTGTACATGATTTTTCGTACACCTTGAATTTATGTGAGGTTTTCAAGCTATAAAATTATACCTATTTGAAAATAAGTACATACTTCAAGTATGTACTTCAAGTATATACTTTACTTAAGTACGTACCATTATGGAAGGTTTTAATAGGTACTCTTTTGAAAAGTATATACTTTTATTGAAAATATGTACTTTTTAAGTATATTTTGATAAATAATATTTCTTAAAGTATGTACTTTATTAGAAAATACGTATTTTTTAAAAGTATATACTTATTAAAAACATTTTAGTAGGTACTTTTTTTAAAAGTATATACTTTTAAAAAGTACATACTAAAATGTTCCAAAAAAAATAACCTACTTTAGCTACAATACATACTTCAGTATGAAGGTATATACTTCGTATAAAAAAGTATGTATGAAAATATTCTAAAAAGTATATGCTTCTATATAAGTACGTACTTTTACTAAAATAGAGTACATACTTTTAAAGATGACAAATCAAATTTTACAGAAAAGTCAGTAAAAGTTTTAGATTTATTTTATTTTTAATAATTCCTCAAGTTAGTAACTTCGTAATTATTTTCTTCTTAAAGGATTATATAAAAATATGGTAAGCATCGACTCTGATGGTCAAAAAGTTTGAGCGAATGAACTTGGAATGTCATAACCTTATATACCCACGTCACTGAAATTCTGGTAGAGGATCGCAGAATTAACAAAAACGCCATCCAACATTTAAAGGCGGAATTAATAGACAATTCAAGTAATTTTTTCAGTACTTATGTTTTTAGCTGTTAGGTGGCGTTTTTCTTAACTTTACAATTCCTTATCTAAATTTCAGAGATGCAGGTATATTAGGCTATAATATTCCGTATTTGTTTACAGTTAAAAATCAGTACATACTTCGAGTATATACTTTGAATATATACACTTTACATTAAGTACGTACTTTTTTGGAACATTTTGGTAGATACTTATTTGGAACATTTTAATACGTACTTTTTAGTAAAGTATACACTTTTCAAAAAGTATAAACTAAAGTTAAAAAAAATTAATTACTGTAGCTACAGTATATACTTTTATTATTTTTTTCTCTTTTATTAATTTTTTTTATAAATTTTTATTCTGGTATTGAAATTTTATTTTTTCTTTTATAGGTTAGAATAAAAACATGATTTTTTCTCTGTCAATAATAAAGTATTTATTAATTTATACAATATTTACAATCACATATTTAATCTAAAAATTGACCTTACCTGTAAATAATAAAGAAACAACATTTAATGTTATTATTTACTCAGATGTTTCTAGATTACTTTTTATGATATTTTATTACATTATTTTTCGTATATTAATCTTACTAATTGCCACGTGCGAATTTAATTATTTTCCCGTATATTTAGGGATATGTTTTACCAACCTGGCTGTATATTAAGAGGTCTTGTTTACCAATCGGATTATGCACGCAATTCAAATAATATGATTTCCTTACATAATTTTATATAAAAGTACATACACTCCCCTCCACATGCTTTTGCGCACCCACAGAAAAAATTGTAAGAGCTAAAACATTTTATTACTCAGCAGCTAAAAGTCGTAACTCAAAAAATCTAACGGCGTTCGAAAGAGCAGGTGAAAAGCTTTCGAAAATACTATTGTGAACTTTAAAAAACTTAAATTTAAGTCGTTTGGAAAAGTTAAAAAACAACTAAAAAAAAGCAAAAAAATTGGTCTTTTTTTAATTTGCAGCAGATTTATATCCAATAATCGTAGCTTGAAAAAACAAACTGGGTTTAAAAGGGTATTTATTCAGCTTTAAAATGAGGGGTCAAGCATTTGTTTTTGTCATTTTTTACCAGAGCTACAAGATTTTTGGTAAAAAACACGTTTTTTTTCAAATGCCAATATTTTGAAAAGTAAGCGAAATAGAAAAAAACTTTAGAGGAAAAAAAGTTACATTTTTACGTATAGAAAACAAACTTGCAGTTTAAAATAGAATTCAAATAAAAAAAATTTTTCGACTTTTTTTATAAATTTTTATAATTTTTAGTAGATTTAAAAGTCGAAAAAATTTTTTTTATTTGAATTCTATTTTAAACTGCAAGTTTGTTTTCTATACGTAAAAATGTAACTTTTTTTCTCTAAAGTTTTTTTCTATCTCGCTTACTTTTCAAAATATTGGCATTTGAAAAAAAACGTGTTCTTTAACAAAAAATCTTGTAGCTCTGGTAAAAAATGACAAAAACAAATGCTTGACCCCTCATTTTAAAGCTGAATAAATACCCTTTTAAACCCAGTTTGTTTTTTTAAGCTACGATTATTGGATATAAATCTGCTGCAAATTAAAAAAAGACCAATTTTTTTGCTTTTTTTTAGTTGTTTTTTAACTTTTCCAAACGACTTAAATTTAAGTTTTTTAAAGTTCACAATAGTGATTTCGAAAGCTTTTCACCTGCTCTTTCGAACGCCGTTGGATTTTTTGAGTTACGACTTTTAGCTTCTGAGTAATAAAATGTTTTAGCTCTTACAATTTTTTCTCTGGGTGCGCAAAAGCATGTGGAGGGGAGTGTACTTCGTATAAAAAACAACGTTTGAAAATGTTCTAAAAAGTATATACTTCTATATGAGTAAGTACTTTTATTAAAATACGGTACATAATTTTCAAGAAAGTACTTATTTTAAAAATAAAAGTACACATAGAAATGTTTTTAAAAAGTACATATTTAAAATAAATATTATTTATCAAAATATACTAAAAAAATACGTACTTTCAATAAAAGTATATACTTTTCAAAAAAAGTAACTACTAAAATGTTCTAAAATAGTACGTACTTAAGTAAAGTATATACTTGAAGTACATACTTAAAGTACGTACTTGAAATACGTACTTATTTTCAACATACATATTAACATTATGCACCGAAAACGATGTGCACGAGAAATTGTGTACAAAAAATAAATATTTTGAGAGGTCACGTATCTCTGTCCTTTTCTAATCAAAGAATTAATTTCTTGCAAAAACTAATAACTTTAGCAAAAAATAAAGAGAAAGCTGCATCTCGTATCCAGAAAGCAAAATTTCCTATCATGAGAAAAAATTAATTTTACTGCTTCGTTTTCAAGAAAACCTTGAAAAATCTCATTGGTTTCCTTAACCTTTATGTTTTAAGTTTTTCAAAGTTTTCTTGTAAACTAAGAGATAAAATCAATTCTTCCGCATCAATACACGGAGAAACCGGAGAACTATAAAAACACCTACTCAATATAGTATGGTAAATTTTTATACTAATTCACCACAAAAACATGGGATATCTTGATACTTAGTAGTGAAATATCAGCGACTAACGTTAGTAATCGCTGCAATTTCACTACTAACTAGGAGAGTGTCACACCTCCGGATCACGGATTTTGCTTGAACTTCGGGATAAGTTTTCAGATGATAAAATATGAAAAAGCTAAAGTTATAGTCATAAATACTCAATATTTCCCTAACTACAGGCAATTAACGAAAATCACTAAAAAAGTTGCTCGATTTTTAAACGCATATAGTTCTTTAGCATTGATAGCTACGAGTTTCAAACTTTTTTTAAATTAAAGCTGAGCTCAAATCCTTTCAAAACAGTAGTTACAGCATATCTAAATATTATTTTTCTCTAAAGTTAGAGCGTAATAAACATTAGACCTGATTTTTCTTTTGAAAACATTAATTAATAATAAAAGCTGAAATTAGGTCCAATCCTTATTACGCTCTAACTTTGGGAAAAAATAATATTTTTACATGCTATAACTACTAATTCGAAAGGATTTGAGCTCAGCTTTAATTTAAAAAAAGGTTCAAGCTTGTAGCTATCGGAGCTAAAGAACTATATGCGTTTAAAAATCTAGTAACTTTTTTAGTGATTTTCTTTAATTGCCTGTAACTAGGGAAATATTGAGTATTTATGACAATAACTTTAGCTTTTTCTATATTTTATCATCTGAAAACTTATCCCGAAGTTTGAGCAAAATCCGTGATCCGGAGGTGTGACACTCTCCTAGTAAGTATCTATCAATATCAAGATATCCTATGTTTTTGTAGTGACTTACAAGGAGAGTGTTTCACCTTCGGGTCACCAATTTTGCTCTAATTTTGGGAATGTTTTCTGGATGCAGAAACATGAAAAAAGCCAAAATTTTACAGGCCAACGCTCAATATTTCTCTAGTTACAGGCCATTGAAGAAAATCACTAAAAAAGTCACTAGATTTTCAAAAGCTTATGGTATCTTAGCATTGATAGCTAGAAGCTTATACCTTTTTTTAAATAAAAGCTGAGCTCAACTCCTTTCAAAATAGCACCTATAGCATCTCAAATTATTATTTTTTCCCAAAGTTAGAGCGTCATAAAGATCGGATCTGAATATTTTGTTTAAAACATTAATTAATAATAAAAGCTAAAATTGAGTTCAATCTTTATTATGCCATAACATTGCGAAAAAATAATATTTCGATATTCTATAACTACGATTTCGAAAGGATTTTAGCTCACTAGGAGAGTGTCACACCTCCGGATCACTGATTTTGCTCAAACTTCGGGATAAGTTTTCAGATGATAAAATATGAAAAAGCTAAAGTTATAGACATAAATACTCAATATTTCCCTAGTTACAGGCAATTAAAGAAAATCACTAAAAAAGTTACTAGATTTTTAAACGCATATAGTTCTTTAGCGTCAATAGCTATAAGCTTGAAACTTTTTTTAAATTAAAACTGAGCTTAAATCCTTTCGAATTAGTAGTTATAGCATGTAAAAATATTATTTTTTCCCAAAGTTATAGCGTAATAAGGATTGGACCTAATTTCAGCTTTTATTATTAATTAATGTTTTTAAAAGGAAAATCAGGTCTAATGTTTATTACGCTCTAACTTTGGAGAAAAATAATATTTAGATATGCTGTAACTGCTGTTTTGAAAGGATTTGAGCTCGGCTCTAATTTAAAAAAAGTTTTAAGCTTGTAGCTAGTGACGCTAAAGAACTATATGCGTTTAAAAATCTAGTAACTTTTCTAGTAATTTTCTTCAATTGCCTGTAACTAGGGAAATATTGAGTATTTATGACTATAACTTTAGCTTTTTCCATATTTTATCATCTGAAAACTTATCCCGAAGTTTAAGCAAAATCCGTGATCCGGAGGTGTGACACTCTCCTAGTGAGTATCTATCAAAATCAAGATATCCTATGTTTTTGTAGTGACTTGGTATAGGAATTTACCATACTATACTGACTAGGAGAGTGTCACACCTCCGGATCACTGATATTGCTCAAACATCGGGATAAGTTTTCAGATGATAAAATATGGAAAAAGCTAAAGTTATAGTCATAAATACTCAATATTTCCCTAACTACAGGCAATTGAAGAAAATCACTAAAAAAGTTGCTAGATTTTTAAACGCATATAGTACTTTAGCCCCGATAGCTACAAGCTTGAAACTTTTTTCAAATTAAAGCTGAGCTCAAATCCTTTCGAAACAGTAGTTACAGCATATCAAAATATTATTTTTATCCAATGTCAGAGCGTAATGAGTATTGGACCTAATTTCAGCTTTTATTATTAATTAATGTTTTTGAAAGAAAAATCAGGTCTAAGGTTTATTACGCTCTAACTTTGGAGAAAAATAATATTTAGATATGCTGTAACTACTGTTTTGAAAGGATTTGAGCTCAGCTTTAATTTAAAAAAAGTTTCAAGCTTGTAGCTATCGACGCTAAAGAACTATATGCGTTTGAAAATCTAGTAACTTTTCTAGTAATTTTCTTTAATTGCCTGTAACTAGGGAAATATTGAGTATTTATGACCATAACTTTAGCTTTTTCCATATTTTATCATCTGAAAACTTATTCCGAAGTTTGAGCAAAATCCGTGATTCGGAGGTGTGACACTCTCCTAGTTAGTATAGAAATTTACCATACTATACTGACTAGGAGAGTGTCACACCTCCGGATCACTAATTTTGCTCGAACTTCGGGATAAGTTTTCAGATGATAAAATATGAAAAAGCTAAAGTTATAGTCATAAATACTCAATATTTTCCTAGTTACAGGCAATTAGAGAAAATCACTAAAAAAGTTACTAGATTTTTAAACGCATATAGTTCTTTAGCGTCAATAGCTATAAGCTTGAAACTTTTTTTAAATTAAAGCTGAGCTCAAATCCTTCCGAATTAGTAGTTATAGCATGTAAAAATATTATTTTTTCCCAAAGTTATAGCGTAATAAGGATTGGACTTAATTTCAGCTTTTATTATTAATTAATGTTTTTAAAAGAAAAATCAGGTCTAAGGTTTATTACGCTCTAACTTTGGAGAAAAATAATATTTAGATATGCTGTAACCGCTGTTTTGAAAGGATTTGAGCTCAGCTTTAATTTAAAAAAAGTTTCAAGCTTGTAGCTATCGACGCTAAAGAACTATATGCGTTTAAAAATCTAGTAACTTTTCTAGTAATTTTCTTCAATTGCCTGTAACTAGGGAAATATTGAGTATTTATGACTATAACTTTAGCTTTTTCCATATTTTATCATCTGAAAACTTATCCCGAAGTTTGAGCAAAATCCGTGATCCGGAGGTGTGACACTCTCCTAGTAAGTATCTATCAAAATCAAGATATCCTTTGTTTTTGTAGTGACTTGGTATAGAAATTTACCATACTATACTGACTAGGAAAGTGTCACACCTCCGGATCACTGATATTGCTCAAACATCGGGATAAGTTTTCAGATGATAAAATATGGAAAAAGCTAAAGTTATAGTCATAAATACTCAATATTTCCCTAACTACAGGCAATTGAAGAAAAGCACTAAAAAAGTTGCTAGATTTTTAAACGCATATAGTTCTTTAGCTCCGATAGCTACAAGCTTGAAACTTTTTTTAAATTGAAGCTGAGCTCAAATCCTTTCGAAACAGTAGTTACAGCATATCAAAATATTATTTTTCCAAAGTTAGAGCGTATTAAGTATTGGACCTCATTTCAGCTTTTATTATTAATTAATGTTTTTGAAAGAAAAATCAGGTCTAAGGTTTATTACGCTCTAACTTTGGAGAAAAATAATATTTAGATATGCTGTAACCGCTGTTTTGAAAGGATTTGTGCTCAGCTTTAATTTAAAAAAAGTTTTAAGCTTGTAGCTATCGACGCTAAAGGACTATATGCGTTTGAAAATCTAGTAACTTTTCTAGTAATTTTCTTTAATTGCCTGTAACTAGGGAAATATTGAGTATTTATGACTATAACTTTAGCTTTTTCAGTATTTTATCATCTGAAAACTTATCCCGAAGTTTAAGCCAAATCCGTGATCCGGAGGTGTGACACTCTCCTAGTGAGTATCTATCAAAATCAAGATATCCTTTGTTTTTGTAGTGACTTGGTATAGAAATTTACCATACTATACTGACTAGGAGAGTGTCACACCTCCGGATCACTGATTTTGCTCAAACTTCGGGATAAGTTTTCAGATGATAAAATATGAGAAAAGCTAAAGTTATAGTCATGAATACTTAATATTTTCCTAACTACAGGCAATGGAAGAGAATCACTAAAAAAGTTGCTAGATTTTTAAACGCATATAGTTCTTGAGCTCCGATAGCTACAAGCTTGAAACTTTTTTTAAATTAAAGCTGAGCTCAAATCCTTTCGAAACAGTAGTTACAGCATATCAAAATATTATTTTTTCCCAAAGTTAGAGCGTATTAAGTATTGGACCTCATTTCAGCTTTTATTATTAATTAATGTTTTTGAAAGAAAAATCAGGTCTAAGGTTTATTACGCTCTAACTTTGGAGAAAAATAATATTTAGATATGCTGTAACCGCTGTTTCGAAAGGATTTGAGCTCAGCTTTAATTTAAAAAAAGTTTCAAGCTTGTAGCTATCGACGCTAAAGAACTATATGCGTTTAAAAATCTAGTAACTTTTATAGTAATTTTCTTTAATTGCCTGTAACTAGGGAAATATTGAGTATTTATGACTATAACTTTAGCTTTTTCCATATTTTATCATCTGAAAACTTATCCCGAAGTTTGAGCAAAATCCGTGATTCGGAGGTGTGACACTCTCCTAGTCAGTATAGAAATTTACCATACTCTACTGACTAGGAGAGTGTCACACCTCCGGATCACTGATTTTGCTCAAACTTCGGGATAAGTTTTCAGATGATAAAATATGGGAAAAGCTAAAGTTATAGTCATGAATACTCAATATTTCCCTAACTACAGGCAATTGAGGAAAATCACTAAAAAAGTTGCTAGATTTTTAAACGCATATAGTTCTTTAGCTCCGATAGCTACGAGCTTGAAACTTTTTTTAAATTGAAGCTGAGCTCAAATCCTTTCGAAACAGTAGTTACAGCATATCAAAATATTATTTTTTCCCAAAGTTAGAGCGTATTAAGTATTGGACCTCATTTCAGCTTTTATTATTAATTAATGTTTTTGAAAGAAAAATCAGGTCTAAGGTTTATTACGCTCTAACTTTGGAGAAAAATAATATTTAGATATGCTGTAACCGCTGTTTTGAAAGGATTTGAGCTCAGCTTTAATTTAAAAAAAGTTTCAAGCTTGTAGCTATCGACGCTAAAGAACTATATGCGTTTAAAAATCTAGTAACTTTTCTAGTAATTTTCTTCAATTGCCTGTAACTAGGGAAATATTGAGTATTTATGACTATAACTTTAGCTTTTTATATATTTTATCATCTGAAAACTTATCCCGAAGTTTGAGCAAAATCCGTGATCCGGAGGTGTGACACTCTCCTAGTAAGTATTTATCAAAATCAAGATTTCCTTTGTTTTTGTAGTGACTTGGTATAGAAATTTACCATACTATACTGACTAGGAGAGTGTCACACCTCCGGATCACTGATTTTGCTCAAACTTCGGGATAAGTTTTCAGATGATAAAATATGAGAAAAGCTAAAGTTATAGTCATGAATACTTAATATTTTCCTAACTACAGGCAATGGAAGAAAATCACTAAAAAAGTTGCTAGATTTTTAAACGCATATAGTTCTTTAGCTCCGATAGCTACAAGCTTGAAACTTTTTCTAAATTGAAGCTGAGCTCAAATCCTTTCGAAACAGTAGTTACAGCATATCAAAATATTATTTTTTCCCAAAGTTAGATCGTATTAAGTATTGGACCTCATTTCAGCTTTTATTATTAATTAATGTTTTTGAAAGAAAAATCAGGTCTAAGGTTTATTACGCTCTAACTTTGGAGAAAAATAATATTTAGATATGCTGTAACCGCTGTTTTGAAAGGATTTGTGCTCAGCTTTAATTTAAAAAAAGTTTCAAGCTTGTAGCTATCGACGCTAAAGAACTATATGCGTTTAAAAATCTAGTAACTTTTCTAGTGATTTTCTTCAATTGCCTGTAACTAGGGAAATATTGAGTATTTATGACTATAACTTTAGCTTTTTCCATATTTTATCATCTGAAAACTTATCCCGAAGTTTGAGCAAAATCCGTGATCCGGAGGTGTGACACTCTCCTAGTAAGTATCTATCAAAATCAAGATATCCTTTGTTTTTGTAGTGACTTGGTATAGAAATTTACCATACTATACTGACTAGGAGAGTGTCACACCTCCGGATCACTGATTTTGCTCAAACTTCGGGATAAGTTTTCAGATGATAAAATATGAGAAAAGCTAAAGTTATAGTCATGAATACTTAATATTTTCCTAACTACAGGCAATGGAAGAAAATCACTAAAAAAGTTGCTAGATTTTTAAACGCATATAGTTCTTTAGCTCCGATAGCTACAAGCTTGAAACTTTTTCTAAATTGAAGCTGAGCTCAAATCCTTTCGAAACAGTAGTTACAGCATATCAAAATATTATTTTTTCCCAAAGTTAGATCGTATTAAGTATTGGACCTCATTTCAGCTTTTATTATTAATTAATGTTTTTGAAAGAAAAATCAGGTCTAAGGTTTATTACGCTCTAACTTTGGAGAAAAATAATATTTAGATATGCTGTAACCGCTGTTTTGAAAGGATTTGTGCTCAGCTTTAATTGAAAAAAAAGTTTCAAGCTTGTAGCTATCGACGCTAAAGAACTATATGCGTTTGAAAATCTAGTAACTTTTCTAGTAATTTTCTTTAATTGCCTGTAACTAGGGAAATATTGAGTATTTATGACTATAACTTTAGCTTTTTCCATATTTTATCATCTGAAAACTTATCCCGAAGTTTGAGCAAAATCCGTGATTCGGAGGTGTGACACTCTCCTAGTCAGTATAGAAATTTACCATACTATACTGACTAGGGAGAGTGTCACACCTCCGGATCACTGATTTTGCTCAAACTTCGGGATAAGTTTTCAGATGATAAAATATGGGAAAAGCTAAAGTTATAGTCATGAATACTCAATATTTCCCTAACTACAGGCAATTGAGGAAAATCACTAAAAAAGTTGCTAGATTTTTAAACGCATATAGTTCTTTAGCTCCGATAGCTACAAGCTTGAAACTTTTTTTAAATTGAAGCTGAGCTCAAATCCTTTCGAAACAGTAGTTACAGCATATCAAAATATTATTTTTTCCCAAAGTTAGAGCGTATTAAGTATTGGACCTCATTTCAGCTTTTATTATTAATTAATGTTTTTGAAAGAAAAATCAGGTCTAAGGTTTATTACGCTCTAACTTTTGAGAAAAATAATATTTAGATATGCTGTAACCGCTGTTTTGAAAGGATTTGTGCTCAGCTTTAATTTAAAAAAAGTTTCAAGCTTGTAGCTATCGACGCTAAAGAACTATATGCGTTTAAAAATCTAGTAACTTTTCTAGTAATTTTCTTCAATTGCCTGTAACTAGGGAAATATTGAGTATTTATGACTATAACTTTAGCTTTTTCCATATTTTATCATCTGAAAACTTATCCCGAAGTTTGAGCAAAATCCGTGATCCGGAGGTGTGACACTCTCCTAGTAAGTATCTATCAAAATCAAGATATCCTTTGTTTTTGTAGTGACTTGGTATAGAAATTTACCATACTATACTGACTAGGAGAGTGTCACACCTCCGGATCACTGATTTTGCTCAAACTTCGGGATAAGTTTTCAGATGATAAAATATGAGAAAAGCTAAAGTTATAGTCATGAATACTTAATATTTTCCTAACTACAGGCAATGGAAGAAAATCACTAAAAAAGTTGCTAGATTTTTAAACGCATATAGTTCTTTAGCTCCGATAGCTACAAGCTTGAAACTTTTTCTAAATTGAAGCTGAGCTCAAATCCTTTCGAAACAGTAGTTACAGCATATCAAAATATTATTTTTTCCCAAAGTTAGAGCGTAATAAGTATTGGACCTAATTTCAGCTTTTATTATTAATTAATGTTTTTGAAAGAAAAATCAGGTCTAAGGTTTATTACGCTCTAACTTTGGAGAAAAATAATATTTAGATATGCTGTAACTGCTGTTTTGAAAGGATTTGAGCTCAGCTTTAATTTAAAAAAAGTTTCAAGCTTGTAGCTACCGACGCTAAAGAACTATATGCGTTCAAAAATCTAGTAACTTTTTTAGTAATTTTCTTTAATTGCCTGTAACTAGGAAAATATTGAGTATTTATGACCAAAACTTTAGCTTTTTCCATATTTCATCATCTGAAAACTTATCCGGAAGTTTGAGCAAAATCCGTGATCCGGAGGTGTGACACTCTCCTAGTGAGTAGGTGTTTTTATGGTACTCCGGTTTCTCCATGTAGAAATATTCCTTTTTTTTATACAAGATGCGGCTTTCTCTTTATTTTTCGCTAAAATTATTAGTTTTTGTAAAAAAATCAATTTTTCGATTAGAAAAGGACAGATATACTCGAGCTCCTCTTAAATAATGGAATTTTTTTCAAAAATCTTATGCATAATGTTAATTTGTACAATTCTTATGTGCATGAACCATACTATCTCTCTTCATCTACATATATATGTATATATGTATATAAAACCGGTCTTTTGAATGCGCGATACCCCGCGCTCGTCAGTACTGACTTCGGGTCGTATCCGGCGCACGTCAAGGTGTCTGGCAGTCTCATATTGTTACCTCCTTCCTTTCATTACCGTATGTATTATAGAAATTGGTCTTTTGAGTGCGGCATTCAAAAGACCGGTTCCGCGCACAAAATATACAGGAGTCCATAGCAGCAAACTGTAGCGCGCATTCAAAAGACCAGTTTTACTTACTTATATGTATATATATATATATATTTATATTTATATATATGTATATCTCTATATATAATAAAGATATATCGCCTACGCCGCCGCCGCCGCCGCCGCCGTGTATAAGAATTTTATGTGCCCTTAGTTAGCTGAAATTCAGCTAAAATTTATCTGAGAGTTAGCTAAAAGTTAGCTGAAATTCAGATAAAATTTAGCTGAAAGTTAGCTGAGAGATAGCTGAAATTCAGATAAAATTTAGCTGAAAGTTAGCTGAGAGATAGCTGAAATTCAGATAAAATTTAGCTAAAAGTTAGCTAAAAGTTGGCTGAAATTCAGATAAAATTTAGCTGAAAGTTAACTGAGAGATAGCTGAAAGGTAGTTAATTGTTAGCTAATTTAATTAATTGTTACACTGGGAGAAAATTCATGCCAATAGAGCATGTAGTCTACGTATCCGAAGTTAGTAAGTAATATCCTATGCTTTAATAACAGCGCTATCTACTCTTACGAGGTTTGTGCTATCCAAAAACTATTTGTTCACATGCTTTAGTAGCTCCCCACTCTAATATCCTTCGATAGCTAGCGCTGTATCCTCTCATGGGACGTGAAGGAAGTAAACGTGGCTTGTCCACTATTCTTTCTTTACTGCTAACTATGGCATTCTTCTATTGCTCAAGTCGCCTCCTCTTTTGGGTGGCGACGCGAGCAAACACGGCTGGTCTATATCCAAAATCATGTTGCAAATTTCGTTAACGTATTTTCGTAGCGTGAATCTTTTATTTCTTTTCTTTTCTTTTTTTATGAAGGGAGATACGTTATAAATATAACCTGTTAAACTTTTTAACTTTAAATAATTAATTTTTAACTTAAAATTTAATTATTTTAAACCGCTGGGGAGTTAATAACAACTCAGTTTTATTTATTTATTGTAATTTATTGTAAATTTTATAAACTAAATTATAAATAAATTAAACTATACTATTATAAAATAAACATCACTATTATAAAATAAACATCACTATTATAAAATAAACATCACTATTATTTATTTATCAATATTTGTAATTACTACCTATAAAGAATAATTTATTTTTAAAAAATTTTCATTGAAAAAAACAAGCGTACTTGTGAAAAATTAAATTTTAAAATTATTAAAAAAATACAAAATCTAAAAAAAAATAAATATAAAAAGGAATAAAAAATATTAAAACATTAAAAAAAAAATTAAAAAAAAAGTGACCCTAGCCGAGAGTTGAACTCGCGTACTCAAAAGGAAAAGCGTGAACGTTACGCACTAGACCAACGCTACTTCGAAATATCTCTGGCGTAAAATCGTACATGCTCATCTGCCCCCCAGCGGTTTAAAATAATTAAATTTTAAGTTAAAAATTAATTATTTAAAGTTAAAAAGTTTAACAGGTTATATTTATAACGTATCTCCCTTCATAAAAAAAGAAAAGAAATAAAAGATTCACGCTACGAAAATACGTTAAAGAAATTTGCAACATAATTTTGGGTATAGACCAGCCGTGTTTGCTCGCGTCGCCACCCAAAAGAGGAGGCGACTCAAGCAAACAAAGGATATGAGAGTGGGAAGTCATCGAAGTATACCACGCGAGTCATCAGTGAATGCCGTTCATGCTTTAGTTACTCTTCATACCATCTTTTTTAGTATAAGGTAATCCAATACTAATAGAGCTTCTCACGGCCTGTCATATTTGTATCAATGTTTTATATGCTCGCATAGATGGCAGTTCGCATGCTCTATTAGCATGAATTTTCTCTCAGTGTATCTAATTTAAGAACGTTCTCTTGGAAATTGATATTGATTTGATAATTGATATTGACAATGGGGGGTTGGCGAGCGAAGCGGGCAGGGGGGAACCCTTCCTAGTATATATATATATATATATATATATATATATATATAAGCTAGAGAGCTTATTTTTAATAAATAATAAGTTAAGTTGATGTGCATCTTCACGGAAATATTTGAGATTTTTTCTTGGGTTTTCCCGTTGGGATAAACCACTAATGGCGTAGTCCAGGAAAAAAGAGCGGAAAAAACGGTCACCCTGATGCAATGTAATAAACACTTCCGGAGTGTCGTAACTCTGGCAGACGAAAATAAGTAAAGGGTGAGTTGACGGGTGTAAGAATCCCACACTACTTTCGAGTCGGTTCGGAGGTGTTTTCCCTGCCTTTACTAGAACGATACTGCACATGCGTGACCAGACAGGGAGTTTCTTGGATTCCATATCATGACTCCAATCATCCTTGAAATAATAATTATTTAAATTATTTATTTGTATAAAAAAAATAGCAAAACACAATAAAGACAACAAAAATTCCATAATTATGTTCTAACAATCATTGAAAACATAAGAACAATATGTACAATATAATTTTGACCCCTCAGAATGTATTACAACCTGATAGTAACGTAAAAGAATCATGGGATTGGAATTGTTTGCCGATATTTGAACGAGTCATATTAAAAACCTTGATTAAACTGATACTGCTGTGACAAAAAGGAAAAATATTTCCAGGTGGATTACTTATGCGGAAATCAACGTGGATTCCATGTGGATTTGCATAGGAATCCACATGCATTACCCACGTGGAATCCCATGTAAAAAAATCTATGTAGATTTTATGAAATCCATGTTAATCTTATGAAATCCTCGTAGATTATTAACGAATCTATATGGATTGTATGAAATCCATGTGGATTTTACAAAATCTATGTTATTTTCATAAAAGCCCCGTCGATTTAAAAAAAAATTGTCTATAGATTTTATGAAATCTATGCGAATATTTAAGGAATATATGTAGATTTTTAAGAAATCCGTATGAATTTTATAAAATCTATGTAGATTTTCAAGGAATCCATGTCAATTTCATAATGTAGTTTGATTTTTTTTTAAATTCTCGCTGGTCATTAACAAATCTGAATGGATTTTATAAAATCGATGTAGACTCATAAGAAATCCGTATAGATTACCCTGTTAAAAAAAAATCAGGTGACAAATCACCTGATTTCTCAGGTGATTTGTCATGCTAAAACATCATGTAACAATTTTTTTGGTTTTTACACGTTTCAAACTATGCTTAGTTTATTCAAAACAGTTTTTGAAAATTTTTGAAAATTTTGATCTTAGAAAATTTTTTATATAATTTGGTCTTAAAAAAAATTTTGACTAATTTTACAAAAAAATTTCTAAGTTCAAAAATTTAAAAAATTTTTTAAAATTGTTTTTAATTAACTAAGCATTGTTTGGAACGTGTAAAACCCAAAAATATCGTTACATGATGTTTTGGCATGATAAATCACCTGAGAAATCAGGTGATTTGTCACCTAATTTTTTCCAACGAGGTATTCTATAATTAGTGTAAATTTTATGTATTCCTCGTTGATTTTTGTAAAATTTATATAGTTTTTATCAAATCTCTGTGAATATTTAGAAATTTATGTTGATTTACAAGTAATCTACCTAGATACTTAAAGAATCTATGTAGATTTTGTGAAATCCATGTTGGTTTTATGAAATCTATTTGGATTTTACCAAAATCCAAATGTATTTTATAAAAGCTACATAGATTCGTTAACAATCTACGTAGATTATTTGAAAATCCACATAGATTTCATACAATCCATTCAAATTTCACAAAATCCACATGAATTTTATAAAATACACATGGATTCCTTAAGAATCCACGTAAATTGCTTGAAAATCCACATAGATTTTTAAACATCCACATAGGTTTCATAAAATCCATATAGATTTTGCAAAAATCCACGAGGAGTACATAAAATTACTACGGATTATAGGAAAATCCATTTAAGTTCCTTAAATGTCCGCATAAATTTCATAAAATCGATATGGATTCGTTAACAATCCATGAGGGTTTTATACAAATAAACATGGATTATATAAAATCTACATAGATTCCTTGAAAATCCACATAGATTTTATAAAATTCATATAGATTCTTTAAATATCTACAAAAATTACATAAAATCCATATAGATTTCTAAAAAATACACAAGGATTAAATAAAATTGATAAAGCTTTCATAAAATCCATATAGATTTTATGGGAATACATCCCTGGTAGAAAGTTAACCATACTTTCTGCTTTCTTCACTAACTAGTGCCCGGATATTTTAACATAATTTGGGCAGATATTTTACCATGATGTATTAAAGTTCACTGTATTATGCCCAGAATCTGTTGAACAATAGTAAATAATAGACTTATAACCTCGAATTTACAAGTTTGAAAATTATTTAGTCTCAGTGAATTTAGTTATGAGTATTTGTTTCAAAATTTTCTCAATAATCCTATCAAATTAATTATATAACTAAGAACGTCTTTTAAAATGTATACCATGATATACTAAGGACTAAAAAAAACCAGGACTTGATATCAGGACTGAGATAAAGCCTGGAAAAAAAATTAAATTTGAATGCCATAATAATTTTTTTTAGTTTAATATTAATTAAACTTTTTTTCACCTTATATATATATATATATATATATATATATATATATATACATATTATATTAAATACAAGATTTCAGTCAATGAATAATTTAAAACAATCTCATCTGATGATTGAAATCTTTTCCTTTATCCGAACATTTGATTTTGGAATTGAAGACTTAATTTTTTTTAATTTTGATAGTTATCGCAAGCTTTTTCTGCCAATTTTCAACAAATTAACATCAAAATTTCTAGAGATCTTTAATTTATATATCTTTACAAAATAAAAGTTTTAGTTCTTTTTAAAAAAAAGAATTTAAAAGTTTGGTTCAGAAAAAGTTGAAAATATTTCAAAATATAGATATTTTTGTGAATTTTATGTATGTAATTAAGTACAATATTTACTTCAACTTATCTTATCAAAATTCCAGCATTATTATTTTGTTAACATATATAAATATAAGATTTCTGGAAATTTTGATATCATTTTGTTGAAAATTGGCTGAGAAAGCTTTCGACAACCATCAAAATGAAAAATAATAAATCTTTTATTAATCAATAGGATTTTAAGCAGCGGATAAGATTTTTTGAAATCATTAATGGACTATAATCTTATATTTAATATATATATATATTAAATATATATATATATATATATATATATATATATATATATATATATATATATATATATTCAAGATAAAAAAAGTTTCATTACTTGATATTATAAGAAAAAATGTATCATTACATTCCTACGTAGCAATACCAGTGTAAACAAAATCTACGTTGGTTATTTCAGAGTAGGTTTAACTAAAACAAAGTTTTTATTGAAGTTATTCAATAAATATATTCGTTCTATTTTTCTTTATTAAAGAGTTTAAGGATTTGTCTTATATTATTTATTTAATAAAAATTTATTACAAATAATATATGACATTATCATGAAATTTATCAGCTGAATATTCTTTACATACCCATGCTAGCTAAACATTATTTATGCATCAATCTAATAGATATTTATAAAAATAATATATGTTTGTGATCTCACAAAATCATTCAATTAACTTTAATTTGCAAAATTCATATTTTGTATAAAAAATTTTTTCTTATCTTTTTATACTTACTATATCTTAAAATTAAATTGTAATTATTTAGCTGAAAATTTTACAGTAATATTTGATTAGGAATCATGTTTGCTTATAATATACAATTCGTTCATAACCTCAAATCAATTTTATTTAACTTTTAACAAAGTCTGGTCAGATTCTGCGCAAAAACCGTCGTGTGTAAGTGGGGTTTTTGGGCAGAACATGACAATATAATCTGCCCACTGAACAGAAAATTTGAGATATTCTGGGAAAATTACGCTTAATTTTCTACCAGGGATGTGGAAATCTTAATAGATTTTTCCAATAGGAATATCAAACCAACACACATCAGTCAAAATTTTTATAAAATATTAATATTTTACTGATAAAATATCAAATAAATTAGTAAAAATGATTCAAAAATATGAATGTTAACATTTTTATTTTCATTTTTTTTTAATGAAGCCTTTTTTTGAGTTCGTAAGTTTCAAAGTGGCCATTATTGAGGTAGGAATAAAGTCCTGTGAGCAATTGGAGAATAAAATCCATTCCTATTTGGAGAATTTACTTGCCTTACTTCGCTCAATCAGATTGTAAACTTTTTTTGACGTTTTGAGCTCTTAGCATAAGCTTACAACAAAAATAATATACTTAAAATTATTTATATATTTACATTAAAAATAGGGTACTTACCAGTTAATTTTTCAGTACTTCCTATTCTTATTTTCTCTTCTTTATTAGATTTAGATTCTAAATGCGAGCAACTTTTATCAGTTGATGATTCTTCAATCATTTCAAACGAAGATTTTAATTTATCAAATGGTAATTTAACCAAACTAGTATCTATGACATTTGAGTTCTCTTTGTAAGATGAATCAAGTGAGTTTTGTAATCTGTTTGATTTTATTTTATGAATATCGTTATCAAAGTCAGATTTATTTAATGTATCACGTGAGCCTATTAAAACAGTTGTATTTTCTGATATTTCTCTACTTTTAAGAAACCATTCATTTGTCAATTCTGAAGTTCTGATTGGCAGTCTAAGACTAGAAGAAATATTATTTATATTTGATGATGAACAAAATATTTTGTCATTCGTTTCAACTTTATATGAATCATTTTGTTCTGAATTAGATATATTTCCAGAATGACTATTTCGTGTCACCGTATCATTGGAAAAATTTGGTTTTTGATTGTGATCATTTATAAACGAAGAATCCACAGCTTTTTTTCCACATGTATTTTTTATTACTGTAGCATATTCTGGAATTTTCTTATTTTTATTAGTTATATTGTCATTTTCTAGAACGCCCATTTTCTTAAAATTAATGTCTGATGAATCAGATTCAATAATAATGCTATTTATATTTAAATAATTTGTAGAATCCGTGCTTATAATATGCTCAGATCCCTTGCCCTTTACAATATCAGCACATGAACTTTTCATTGCCATAGAAGAAGATGGTTGCCAACTCTTGGAAGATTCTTTGGTAGGTGAAAAACATTTCTCACTAAAAAAATTTGTTATGTTTATTGATTTTTTTCTTGCTCTAGTATCATTTATTATTACTGAATTCTGTTGTAAATTATTTATTGAATCATCAATATTGCTACGATTTTCTGTGCGTCCGATAAGAGATTTTTGCATTGATTTTTTGTTTAAATCTGAATGGGAATTCCTTGTCTTTGCTTTTGAAAAATGACTTGTCCAATTTTTTTGTTTTTCAATCAGTTCTTTAGAATTTAATTTTTTTTCGGATTGTTCAATTTCATCAAATCCGTCTTGCAGTATATCTCGTTTTAAATAGTTTTTACTGCATGCTATCATTTTATTATCAGTTAATGTTTGGAATCCATTAGTAAGGAGCAAGATATTACTTTCGAAAGGACAATCTAATGCTGAAACATTCAGAATGTTCAAATCATTTTTAGAATTAAGCGATGGACATTGAGATATCTGTATGAGCGATGAACAATCAGCATCACACTTTACTGAACTGGATCTTAAACGTGAGTTAGACACATAGTCCAACTTATTCTGCTGTAATCTGAAAATAGATAAATGTAATTACAGCTTATTTAAATTATGCAACATCATAAAATTCTTAAAACTTAGATTTAGCATTCATCCAAGAAATCCCTGTTAGCAACCCGATAGATATTTTCAAAATTTTAACAAAAAACTCATTTATGTGTGCGTAGGTACGTCTATTTGCATGCGTATGTGTATGTGTGTCTGCATGTGCGTGCGTGTCTTTATAATAGTGTGTATAAGTACGTGTCTATGTATATACGTGTATGTGTGTGTGTATATATGCATGTGTATGTCTGTATGCGAATGTGTGTAAGTGTTCATGTATACGTAGGTATGTGTACATGCATGTGTGCATGTGTATGAATTTTCGTGTGTATATTTATATGTGTGTAAGTGTAGGAATGTCTATGTGTGTGCGTGTGGATGCGTATGCACGTATGCGAGAGTGTATGTGTGTATGTGTATAATCGTATGCTCATGATAGCATGTGTATGTGTACGTGTGTATATAAATAATTGTATGCTTATGACAGTATAAGTATGAGTGTCTATATGTGTATGTGTATATGTGTATGTGTATGTGTGTATGTGTATAGGTATATGTGTATGTGTATGTGTGTATGTGTATGTGTGTATGTGTGTGTATGTGTGTATGTGTACGTGTGTATGTGTATGTGTGTATGTGTATGAGTGTATGTGTATGTGTGAATGTGTATGTGTGTGTATGTGTGAATGTGTATGTGTGAATGTGTATGTGTGAATGTGTATGTGTGAATGCGTATGTGTATGTGTATGTGTGTATGTGTATGTGTGTAAGTGTATGTTTATGTGTGTATGTGTATATGTGTATGTGTGTATGTGTGTGTATATATGTATGTGAGTTTGTGTATGTGTATGTGTGCATGTGCATGTGTATATGTGTGTATGTATATGAGTGTATGTGTGTGTTTCTGTGTATGTGTATAGGTGTGTGTATGTGTGTATGTGTATGTGTGAATGTGTGTATGTGTATGTGTAAATGTGTATATGTGTATGTGTGTATGTGTATGTGTATGTGTGTATGTGTATGTGTATGTATTCATGTGTATGTGTATATGTGTCTGTGTATGGGTGTATGTGTATGTGTATGTGTGTATGTGTATATGTATGTGTGTATGTGTATGTTTGTATGTGTATGTGTGTATGTGTATGTGTGTATGTGCATGTGTGTATGTGTATGTGTGTATGTAAATGTATATATGTGCACTTGTGTGTGTGTGTATGTGTTTGTGTGTATGTGTGTACGTAAATGTGTGTATGTGTAAGTATGTGTATGTATGTATGTATGTGTATTTGTGCATGTGCATGTGTACAGGTGTATGTGTAAGTGCATATGTGTTTATGCGTATGTGTGTATGTGTGTGTATGTGTGTGTGTGTATGTGTATGTGTGTATCTGTATGTGTGTATGTGTATGTGTGTATATGGGACGTTTCACGTCAACTCACCTAACAAAAAAATAAAATTTGTCGAAAATCTGTGAAAATGTTTTATTTAATACCCAAAATATACAAAAAATTTTTAGAAGTCCAGGTCAAAGGGGTCAGGATTAAAATATGATGGAATTTTTCAAATTTTCCAAATTTTTTGCTAAATAAATATTTTAATGAATTTTTTCCTCAAAAACTATCAATTTTTCGTTAAAACTTAATGGAATACTTTTTCTTGGAAATTAGATATAGAAATCACCTGAATTTTTGCAAATTATAATATACTGATTTTTATGCTTACTTGATCGATTTAAACATACTATTTAGTATATCTAAAAATCGAGCAGGTTAAATTGGCCATTTAAAGTCTTATTTTTTTGTTTTTTATGAGAAAAAAATATACGAAACCTCCAGTTGGCCAGCCTTTTCAAAGTTACTTAATTGTGCAAAAATGTCTGAAAAAATCGTTATTTTGGATCAATGATGAGATTCGTGATTTTTTTTCTGAAAAAGTATTGATTTTTGGGATAAATGTATGTAAATTTTTGTAAACCATTATTTGCTAAACATCACAAATTATAAATAAAATTTTGAAATTTGAAATTTATTTTTTGTTAAATTTTTAGTATATATGGTTCATAATGTCTTAAATTACAATTTGTAAAAATATATTCATATTCTACACATAATTCTTAATAAAAAACATTATCATATATTTGTCCCAAAAATCAATACTTTTTCAGGCAAAAAATCACGAATCTCATCATTGATCCAAAATAACGATTTTTTCAGACATTTTTGCACAATTAAGTAACTTTGAGAAGGCTGCCCAAATGGAGTCTTCGTATATTTTTTCCTCATGAAAAACAAAAAAATAAGACTTTAAAAAGCCAATTTAACCTGCTCGATTTTTAGATATACTAAATAGTATGTTTAAATCGATCAAGTAAGCATAAAAATCAGTATATTATAATTTGCAAGAATTCAGGTGAATTCCACATCTAATTTCCAAGAAAAAGTATTTTATTAAGTTTTAACGAAAAATTGATAGTTTTTGAGGAAAAAATTTATTAAAATATTTATTTAGCAAAAAATTTGGAAAATTCAAAAAATTCCATCACGTTTATATCCTGACCCCTTTGACCTGGACCTCTAAAATTTTTTTTGCTTATTTTGAGTATCAAATAGAACATTTTCACAGATTTTCGACAAATTCTATTCTTTTGTTAGGTGAGTTGACGTGAAACGTCCCATATGTATGTGTGTGTGTGTATGTGTGTGTGTGTATGTGTATGTGTGTATCTGTATGTGTGTATGTGTATGTGTGTATATGGGACGTTTCACGTCAACTCACCTAACAAAAAAATAAAATTTGTCGAAAATCTGTGAAAATGTTTTATTTAATACCCAAAATATACAAAAAATTTTTAGAAGTCCAGGTCAAAGGGGTCAGGATTAAAATATGATGGAATTTTTCAAATTTTCCAAATTTTTGCTAAATAAATATTTTAATGAATTTTTTCCTCAAAAACTATCAATTTTTCGTTAAAACTCAATGGAATACTTTTTCTTGGAAATTAGATATAGAATTCACCTGAATTTTTGCAAATTATAATATACTGATTTTTATGCTTACTTGATCGATTTAAACATACTATTTAGTATATCTAAAAATCGAGCAGGTTAAATTGGCCATTTAAAGTCTTATTTTTTTTGTTTTTTTATGAGAAAAAAATATACGAAACCTCCAGTTGGCCAGCCTTTTCAAAGTTACTTAATTGTGCAAAAATGTCTGAAAAAATCGTTATTTTGGATCAATGATGAGATTCGTGATTTTTTTTCTGAAAAAGTATTGATTTTTGGGATAAATGTATGTAAATTTTTGTAAACCATTATTTGCTAAACATCACAAATTATAAATAAAATTTTGAAATTTGAAATTTATTTTTTGTTAAATTTTTAGTATATATGGTTCATAATGTCTTAAATTACAATTTGTAAAAATATATTCATATTCTACACATAATTCTTAATAAAAAACATTATCATATATTTGTCCCAAAAATCAATACTTTTTCAGGCAAAAAATCACGAATCTCATCATTGATCCAAAATAACGATTTTTTCAGACATTTTTGCACAATTAAGTAACTTTGAGAAGGCTGCCCAAATGGAGTCTTCGTATATTTTTTCCTCATGAAAAAACAAAAAAATAAGACTTTAAAAAGCCAATTTAACCTGCTCGATTTTTAGATATACTAAATAGTATGTTTAAATCGATCAAGTAAGCATAAAAATCAGTATATTATAATTTGCAAAAATTCAGGTGAATTCCACATCTAATTTCCAAGAAAAAGTATTTTATTAAGTTTTAACGAAAAATTGATAGTTTTTGAGGAAAAAATTTATTAAAATATTTATTTAGCAAAAAATTTGGAAAATTCAAAAAATTCCATCACGTTTATATCCTGACCCCTTTGACCTGGACCTCTAAAATTTTTTTTGCTTATTTTGAGTATCAAATAGAACATTTTCACAGATTTTCGACAAATTCTATTCTTTTGTTAGGTGAGTTGACGTGAAACGTCCCATATGTATGTGTGTATGTGTATGTGTGTATATGTATGTGTGTATATGTGTTTGTGTATGTGTTTATGTGTATGTGTGTGTGTATGTGTATAGGTGTATAAGTATGTGTGTATGTGTATGTGTGTATGTGTATGTGTGATGTGTATGTGTGTATGTGTATGTGTATGTGTGTATGTGTATGTGTGTATGTGTGCATGTGTATGTGTGTATGTGTATGTGTGCATGTGTATGTGTGTATGTGGATGTGTGTATGTGTATGTGTGTATGTGTATGTGTTTATGTGTATGTGTGTATGTCTATGTGTGTATGTGTATGTGTTTGTGTATGTGTGTATGTGTATGTGTGTATGTGTGTATGTGTATGTGTGTATGTGTAAATGTGTATATGTGTATGTGTGTGTGTGTATGTGTATGTGTATGTGTGTATGTGTATGTGTATGTATTCATGTGTATGCGTATATGTGTCTGTGTATGGGTGTATGTGTATATGTGTATGTGTATGTATTCATGTGCATGTGTATATGTGTCTGTGTATGGGTGTATGTGTATGTGTATGTGTGTATGTGTATATGTATGTGTGTATGTGTATATTTGTATGTGTATGTGTGTATGTGTATGTGTGTATGTGCTTGTGTGTATGTGTATGTGTGTATGTAAATGTATATATGTGCACTTGTGTGTGTGTGTATGTGTTTGTGTGTATGTGTGTACGTAAATGTGTGTATGTGTATGTAAGTATGTGTATGTATGTATGTATGTGTATTTGTGCATGTGCATGTGTACAGGTGTATGTGTGTGTGCATATGTGTTTATGCGTATGTGTGTATGTGTATGTATGTGTGTGTGTGTATGTGTATGTGTGTATCTGTATGTGTGTATGTGTATGTGTGTATATGGGACGTTTCACGTCAACTCACCTAACAAAAAAATAAAATTTGTCGAAAATCTGTGAAAATGTTTTATTTGATACCCAAAATATACAAAAAATTTTTAGAAGTCCAGGTCAAAGGGGTCAGGATTAAAATATGATGGAATTTTTCAAATTTTCCAAATTTTTTGCTAAATAAATATTTTAATGAATTTTTTCCTCAAAAACTATCAATTTTTCGTTAAAACTTAATGGAATACTTTTTCTTGGAAATTAGATATAGAATTCACCTGAATTTTTGCAAATTATAATATACTGATTTTTATGCTTACTTGATCGATTTAAACATACTATTTAGTATATCTAAAAATCGAGCAGGTTAAATTGGCCATTTAAAGTCTTATTTTTTTTGTTTTTTTATAAGAAAAAAATATACGAAACCTCCAGTTGGCCAGCCTTTTCAAAGTTACTTAATTGTGCAAAAATGTCTGAAAAAATCGTTATTTTGGATCAATGATGAGATTCGTGATTTTTTTTCTGAAAAAGTATTGATTTTTGGGATAAATGTATGTAAATTTTTGTAAACCATTATTTGCTAAACATCACAAATTATAAATAAAATTTTGAAATTTGAAATTTATTTTTTGTTAAATTTTTAGTATATATGGTTCATAATGTCTTAAATTACAATTTGTAAAAATATATTCATATTCTACACATAATTCTTAATAAAAAACATTATCATATATTTGTCCCAAAAATCAATACTTTTTCAGGCAAAAAATCACGAATCTCATCATTGATCCAAAATAACGATTTTTTCAGACATTTTTGCACAATTAAGTAACTTTGAGAAGGCTGCCCAAATGGAGTCTTCGTATATTTTTTCCTCATGAAAAAACAAAAAAATAAGACTTTAAAAAGCCAATTTAACCTGCTCGATTTTTAGATATACTAAATAGTATGTTTAAATCGATCAAGTAAGCATAAAAATCAGTATATTATAATTTGCAAAAATTCAGGTGAATTCCACATCTAATTTCCAAGAAAAAGTATTTTATTAAGTTTTAACGAAAAATTGATAGTTTTTGAGGAAAAAATTTATTAAAATATTTATTTAGCAAAAAATTTGGAAAATTCAAAAAATTCCATCACGTTTATATCCTGACCCCTTTGACCTGGACCTCTAAAATTTTTTTTGTTTATTTTGAGTATCAAATAGAACATTTTCACAGATTTTCGACAAATTCTATTCTTTTGTTAGGTGAGTTGATGTAAAACGTCCCATATGTATGTGTGTATGTGTATGTGTGTATATGTATGTGTGTATATGTGTTTGTGTATGTGTTTATGTGTATGTGTGTGTGTATGTGTATAGGTGTATAAGTATGTGTCTATGTGTATGTGTGTATGTGTATGTGTGATGTGTATGTGTGTATGTGTATGTGTATGTGTGTATGTGTATGTGTGCATGTGTATGTGTGTATTTGTGCATGTGTATGTGTGTATGTGTATGTGTGCATGTGTATGTGTGTATGTGGATGTGTGTATGTGTATGTTTGTATGTGTATGTGTTTATGTGTATGTGTGTATGTCTATGTGTGTATGTGTATGTGTTTGTGTATGTGTGTATGTGTATGTGTGTATGTGTGTATGTGTATGTGTGTATGTGTAAATGTGTATATGTGTATGTGTGTATGTGTATGTGTATGTGTGTATGTGTATGTGTATGTATTCATGTGTATGCGTATATGTGTCTGTGTATGGGTGTATGTGTATATGTGTATGTGTATGTATTCATGTGTATGTGTATATGTGTCTGTGTATGGGTGTATGTGTATGTGTATGTGTGTATGTGTATATGTATGTGTGTATGTGTATGTTTGTATGTGTATGTGTGTATGTGCATGTGTGTATGTGTATGTGTGTATGTAAATGTATATATGTGCACTTGTGTGTGTGTGTGTATGTGTTTGTGTGTATGTGTGTACGTAAATGTGTGTATGTGTATGTAAGTATGTGTATGTATGTATGTATGTGTATTTGTGCATGTGCATGTGTACAGGTGTATGTGTGTGTGCATATGTGTTTATGCGTATGTGTGTATGTGTGTGTATGTGTGTGTGTGTATGTGTATGTGTGTATCTGTATGTGTGTATGTGCATGTGTGTATATGGGACGTTTCACGTCAACTCACCTAACAAAAAAATAAAATTTGTCGAAAATCTGTGAAAATGTTTTATTTGATACCCAAAATATACAAAAAATTTTTAGAAGTCCAGGTCAAAGGGGTCAGGATTAAAATATGATGGAATTTTTCAAATTTTCCAAATTTTTTACTAAATAAATATTTTAATGAATTTCTTCCTCAAAAACTATCAATTTTTCGTTAAAACTTAATGGTATACTTTTTCTTGGAAATTAGATACAGAATTCAACTGAATTTTTGCAAATTAGAATATACTGATTTTTATGCTTACTTGATCGATTTAAACATACTATTTAGTATATCTAAAAATCGAGCAGGTTAAATTGGCCATTTAAAGTCTTATTTTTTTCGTTTTTTTATGAGAAAAAAATATACGAAACCTCCAGTTGGCCAGCCTTTTCAAAGTTACTTAATTGTGCAAAAATGTCTGAAAAAATCGTTATTTTGGATCAATGATGAGATTCGTGATTTTTTTTCTGAAAAAGTATTGATTTTTGGGATAAATGTATGTAAATTTTTGTAAACCATTATTTGCTAAACATCATAAATTATAAATAAAATTTTGAAATTTGAAATTTATTTTTTGTTAAATTTTTAGTATATATGGTTCATAATGTCTTAAATTACAATTTGTAAAAATATATTCATATTCTACACATAATTCTTAATAAAAAACATTATCATATATTTGTCCCAAAAATCAATACTTTTTCAGGCAAAAAATCACGAATCTCATCATTGATCCAAAATAACGATTTTTTCAGACATTTTTGCACAATTAAGTAACTTTGAGAAGGCTGCCCAAATGGAGTCTTCGTATATTTTTTCCTCATGAAAAAACAAAAAAATAAGACTTTAAAAAGCCAATTTAACCTGCTCGATTTTTAGATATACTAAATAGTATGTTTTAATCGATCAAGTAAGCATAAAAATCAGTATATTATAATTTGCAAAAATTCAGGTGAATTCCACATCTAATTTCCAAGAAAAAGTATTTTATTAAGTTTTAACGAAAAATTGATAGTTTTTGAGGAAAAAATTTATTAAAATATTTATTTAGTAAAAAATTTGGAAAATTCAAAAAATTCCATCACGTTTATATCCTGACCCCTTTGACCTGGACCTCTAAAATTTTTTTTGTTTATTTTGAGTATCAAATAGAACATTTTCACAGATTTTCGACAAATTCTATTCTTTTGTTAGGTGAGTTGACGTGAAACGTCCCATATGTATGTGTGTATGTGTATGTGTGTATATGTATGTGTGTATATGTGTTTGTGTATGTGTTTATGTGTATGTGTGTGTGTATGTGTATAGGTGTATAAGTAGGTGTGTATGTGTATGTGTGTATGTGTATGTGTGATGTGTATGTGTGTATGTGTATGTGTATGTGTGTATGTGTATGTGTGTATGTGTATGTGTGTATGTGTGCATGTGTATGTGTGTATGTGTATGTGTGCATGTGTATGTGTGTATGTGGATGTGTGTATGTGTATGTGTGTATGTGTATGTGTTTATGTGTATGTGTGTATGTCTATGTGTGTATGTGTATGTGTGTATGTGTATGTGTGTATGTGTGTATGTGTATGTGTATGTGTGTATGTGTGTATGTATATGTGGGTATGTGCATGTTTATGTGTGTATGTGTATGTTTATTTGGATTGTGTGCATGCGTGTGTGTTTACGTATGTATGTATTTAAATGTGTGTTGGTTAAAGGGTATACGTAGATTTGTGTATGTTTCTACATGTGTATGTGTGGGTGCGTGTATGTGTGTGTGTTCATTTTGCTTATTTGATTTGGGAAACTACTTGATGGATTTGCTTCAGATTCGCATGAACTTAACTTTTTACGCAACTAGGGAAACAGCTATTGAAAAAAATTTTCAACATAAAAAACCAATTTTCAAAAAATTTTACTAAAAAGTAAAAAAGAATATATTTTTTCCTAGAAATTATACGCATACTCATACGCATTTAACATGTGTGTAGCGGACATATTATAGAACATCTAATTATTTGCAAAAGTTTGAATGAATGATTATTTCATTAGGCTGCTCACAAAGAAATTAGAGATAGGTAAGTTAATATATACATAAAAATATTGGAATTTTCGGAATCGAAAAATATTTTTGTAAATAGTTTTTCTACTTTTTTTTAACGTTTCATTAGGTATCCATTGCTCCTTTTGTTCACTTTAAAATTTATTTTTTAGAGTCGAAGCAATATTTTTAGGCTGGCACCGACTCCAAAAATTCTAATATTTTTATATATGTATCGTCCTACTTATTAGAGAATTCCTTTGTACAAGTATTTTTTATACAAAATAATTTTTATACAAATCGATCAATTCTTTTCAGATTTTTGCACGGATATAGTAATTTTTTTTCGAGAAATTTTTCTTGGTATTAAATAATTTGCTTGTACTAACCGAGTATTAGCTCAGTACTTGTAAGACATGAATGGGATTTTTCCGGAGTTTAAAAAAAAAATGTTTTTCCAGATGGGTCTAGAAATGACGGAGTTTTAAGCTGACAAAAAAATAAATTCAATCGAATTGAGAACCTCCTCCTGTTTTGAAGTCAGTCCAATATTCTTTATCTAAATATAGTTTTAATTTTAGTGTTATTTTGGAAATTAAAAAAAAAAATAGAATTCTTTTAGGATTTGCTCGAAAATTATTTGCGACTACCAAAAAATTAATAATTGCAGAAACAATTTTTTATGTCTACCTGACAGGTTATTACCCTACGTTAAGGGATACTGCTAACAACAAGTTATTTTTTTACAATATTTCTTATAATCATATAAATTTAATATTTATAAATTAAATATAATTTTATGGGATGTTAAAATCTTATACAAGGTGAGGAAAAACTATGGAAACCGCTAGAAATTTTGCGATTTTTATAGTAAGACAAAACAAACAAGAGGCGAAACCTAGATAATTTTGAACAAGGAATCCGATGGTGACCTTGGATTTGACGTTGAACCTCATTTCCAAGGTTATTTCAAGGTCAACCTCATTTTTTTAAACAGGAACCCCTACTTTTTATATCATAATCGAAAAGAACAAGAAATTTTACGTCCGGATATGTATTTAGGTATGAGATTAACATAATTTCTAGAGGTCAAAGTATGACTTCTTAAAAATCTCTCTAGTTTAGTGGTAAAACAAAACAAACAAAAGGCATACCCTAGGTATCTTTGAACAAAAAATCCGATGGTGACCTTGCATTTGACCTTCAACTTTATTTTCAAGGTTATATCAAGATCAAGCGAATTATTTCGAACGACGATTTTTGGGGTAGTTCTCCTAGCCTACTAATGAAAAATTTTAATTTATTTCTGAATGCTCAAAAATTTCGAAAACGGATTTTCAAAAATACAAAAACAGGGTTAATTTTTGTTACGAAACGAATTAAAAGCAATTTAAAGATCTGTCATTAATTTATTTTATTTTTGAAAAAAGCAAAAAATTTTTTTTAAATGGGGACAGTCCTTAAAAATCACGTTTTCTCCTCTTTCATGGGCTGTGGAGCTAATTATTTATTAAAAATTCGAAATCATTCGAAAGACATCTGAAAGAAGTGTAAAAGAAATAAAATAGAAGTGCTTGTACAAATGTATTTTTTAGAATTCAGATTGTAAAATTTTATTTGCTCTTGATTTATACTAATTGTAAGTTAAAACTATATTTTTTTGCTGTCATAGTTTTATCATTGAACAGGCTCTTGAAATGAAAAATTACTTGACCAATAAAAAAGAACAAATGGTGTTTTGTGGTTGAACTAATTCAAGAAATGCGTCAAATATTTCTTAATTCTTCTTTTTTTTTGTTGGTTACAATAGCTACATTACATTTTTTTAAAAACTTTTAAATGTTTCGTTTGTCCGTAAGAGAGCGAATATCTCTTCTAAAGATGAGGGGTTGGGGTGATCTGCAAAAGTCGTATATTAATGTTGTTAATCTCTTCAATGCAACATTTCAAAACGGCGATAGTGACACTTCTTTGTCTAAATCCACAGTTTCAAAGACCTCAAGACGTTTTGAAGAAACAGGGTCTATTACAAATCGTGCTGTCAATGGAAGACTACGAGCAGCAACAAATGAAAAACAATCTTTGGATATTTTACTGTCTTTTGTGGAAAATCCACATGAATCATCTCGATCAGTAGCTTTGCAACAGGATATTGATCAAAAATCTGTTCCTAGAATATTAAAAGTGAACAAATTTCATCCTTACTAAATGAAACTTGTGCAAGAATTGAATAAGGATGATTCTGATAGCCGTATTGAACTTCGTGAGACGATGTAAATGATAACTGAAAATCCAATATTTTTACAAAATGTTTTTGCAGACGAAGCGACATTTCAAATAAATGGCAAAGTGAATCGTCATAATTTTAGATATTGGTCTGATACAAATCCTCATTGGATGAGAGGAAGTCACACACAATATCCTCAAAAATTGAACGTGTGGGCAGAAATGGTAAGTGATACATTAATAGGTCCCTTTTTATCGAAGGAAATTTAATGCTGAAATTTATGAACTTTTCCGAAATCAGATTTTTCCACCTATCCAGGCCTTAAAAGGAGATGATTTTGAAAATACATGGTTTCAGTAAGATGGCGCTCCAGTTCATTACGGTGTCAATGTCAGACAATACCTGAATGAGACATTTTTTGAAAGATAGATAGGTAGAAGGGGTATAGTAGAGTGGGCTTCAAGATCTCCAGACTTAACACCTTTGGACTATTTTTTGTGGGGGCATTTAAAAGATCGGGTATACAGGAATAATCCAGAAAACCATAAAGAATTAAGACATAGAATAGTTCAAGAAATTTATGCCATTTTACGACAGATGATCCAAGATGCAATTGAATTATTTTACAATATGATTGGTTACTGTTAGGAAGCAAATGGAAAACAATTTGAACATCTGTTGTAAACTCATTCACGTGAGAAGCAAGAGGAACTCACTGTAAAAAAGCACCCCGGAGTTAGAGACAAGGGGAACTTACTGTAAAAAAAATACCCTGGTGTAAAAGGTAAGAGGAACTCACTGTAAAAAAGCACTTCAAAGGGAACAGATTCCTTCTACGTCTACATCGTTCTTCCTGGGTAGCGCGAAAAGGGATTATGCTATCTTCGGACTTGAATTGTTCCCACACGTACAATTTCCAGCTCTTTTCGAATGCAGCATCAAAAATAAGGGTTTAAAAATGAGATTGACCTTGAAATAACTTTGAAAATGAGGTCCCAAGTGAAATTAGGGGTCGCCGTTGGGTTCCTCACTGAAAGTTACCTAAGGTATGCCTTCTGTTTGTTTTGTTTTACCACTAAACTAGAGAATTTTTTAAGAAGTCATATATTGATCTCTATTTGACCTCTAGAGGTTACGTTAACCTCATACCTAAACACATACCCGGACGTAAAATTTCCCGCTTTTTTCGATTACGGTATAAAAAGTAGGGGTTCCCATTTAAAAAAATGAGGTAGACCTTGAAATAACCTTGAAAATGAGGTTCAAGGTCAAATCCAAAATCACCATCGGATTCCTTGTTCAAAATTATCTGAGGTTTGCCTCTTGTTTGTTTTGTTTTACTATAAAAGTCGCAAAATTTCCAAGGGTTTTCATACTTTTTCGTCATTCTGTATAATTATTAATATTGGATTTCCATACCTAGTGTAATTATAAATCGTGGTACTTAGCTGCTTCTAAGAAGTGTGTAGTGCTGTTGGTGCCTTCACTAACAGCCCTACGCACTTCTTAAAAGCGACAAAGTGTCCTAATATTTATTTTATTTTAAAGAGCAACTACGTAATAATCAATGTGCAAAATATATTATGCTGATGAGGTAGTATAAAAGTTGTTCGACACTGCAAGAAAAGAAGCTTTTGGAAAATGATCTTAATAATTCTGAACATTTTGAAGTTTTTATTTAATCAATAATAGTTTTATAAATAAATTCAAATCATTTTATCATTATATTTTTAAAAGAAAAAATTAAAGGTTATATATGAGTTATGTCAAAGTTGTTGGGAAATATTGCTCACAAAATCATTTTCCACATTGAAATCACATTCAAAAAGATTGAATTAAATTACGCAAACTTAATATAAGCTTCATGAGAAAGTATTACGCTAGAGCCGGTGATAGCGTTTTTCAAGGTTTACAATCTTAGAATTTTGTTGAAATGTTTAACACATGTGTACTAATGTATCTTTGTACACAGATATAGGATAAAATTAGAAATTCAGTTTGCTGGATTTAAAACATAAGTTTGTCAGTATTTTATCTCGTACGAATAAGTCAATCACGTGTATTGATCGCTCGATGTTCATTCATCAATGCATACATTCAAAGTTTATGAGAGCTAGAAATAAAAAGAAATTTTTCTGATTCATACTAAATTTTGCAAACAAATTGTTACAAATTTACAAATGAATTCATCGAATAAAATTCGAGAGAATATTAATTTTGAAACGTTAAAAAATATTAGTATTAAGTATTTTTTAAAATTTTTTATTTAATAATACTGAGAAATATAGTTAAACATTAATTTTTTAAATATTTTTTATATTTTAGTTATGTTAAAAATTTTAAAACAAATATGGAGTTGTATTTATAAATTTAGAATAAATGAATTAATTTTTATGGTTATCTAGCCCTTTCAAAACTTTTATTTTTAAGTAATTAAATTAATTTTTTCCATTTGCATATTAAATAACACATTAAAATAAACAAAAGAATACCCTATGTAGTTTTAAGTTAATTTAATTACAATGATTGGGAAAAATGTGCGTTTGAGTGTTTCTTTTATTTTATTGTTGGTGACACGTGCTTAAGATTGTCCCGCGTGTTTTGAACGGGTGTTTTATTACTCGGCTGTGATTTTCGCGCTCTTATTAGGAGATGGTCTTCTACACCTGGCCGTATGGTATAAAAGGCTTTCGTCATTTGAGCAGAGAGTCAGTTAGTATAGAGTCGTAAATTGGTAGTTTTTCGAGTGGAATGCTATATGGTAAACTTAAATAGTGATTGGGGGCTGGATACTAGCTGTTGTTGGTCGGTGACGCTTAAGACATCGTGTCCATACTCACTGACAAGGTGACTCATTCGTAGCGTACATTGCGCATTCTAAGAGCAGCTACACCAGAGAAGGGCATTGTCTCAAAGATGTCGAGCTTTGGTTGCGTGCCAGTACAGTTACCTTCTTTCTTCAACAAAGCAGGCGTAGGACCGCTGCTCTGTTGAACGTTGTCGGCAACCGCTGCTCCGTCGGAGACAACGGTTGCCCGTCTGACCTGTTGTACCTTTTGTTTGCCAAAAAAACAACAAGCCATTTAAGGTTAGTTTCGAATATCAATTATTATTATTATTATTATTATATATATATATATATATATATATATATATATATATATATATATATATATATATTAGACAGGTCATTATTTCCCGAAACTTACTGAGCATCGCTCCCAACCCTTAGATCGATGTGTTTATACTAAAAATTGGAAAAGCAGCTGGAATACCTTGTTGGAATAGAGATTTAACCTTGCCGAATCGCAAAAAACCGTTTTTTTTTATTGTTTTTTCTTATTTTTCTTTTTTTTACATACAGCTATGACTGAAAAAAATTTTTTGAGACCCTTTTTCACACTTTTTCTATTGCCGTAAGTAAAAATAATATCTTATGGGGTGATTTTAGAGACAAGAAAAATTTTTTTCCGAATTGTTACTCTTGAAATATTAAAAAATTTTACTCGAACGGGTTTATTCTCGTGTATTTTGAGGCTAAAAGTACTTTATAATTTTTTTTATTCAAACAACCAACATAACTTTAAAGTAGGCTTAAAGATCTTCCATTTCCTTTTTTATAAAAGTTTCTAGGTGCTTCTGATACTGAGATATGGCCATTTGAATTTGGAAGGAAATTCGTAGAATAAAATCTGTAAACATCGTGAGCATGCAATTGACTATCAACTCGCTCTGATCACTAATTCAGTTTTAAAGCACATAGAAAAGGTTTAAGTAAAGCAAAATGAAGGTCTTTATTTCAACAAAAAAGTGGCGCTAGGTGTCTTTCACACAGTCAGAGTTATGAAATTAGTAAATACCCATATAGAAATAATTTTCGTAAATATCTGTAAATATCTCTAAATAACTGAAAATAATTAATAAAAAGTATTGAGACTGAAACATTAATAAAAGTTATTTACACTTATTTATTATTATTTACAATTATTTATAGTTATTTAGTTATTTACGATTAGTAACTGATTTGAAAAGTTATTTACTATTATTTACAAACACTTACAGTTACTTACTCTTAATTACTATTATTTACTATTGTTTACAATTTTCAAAATTTTTAGGTGAGTAAACAGTTTATTGTTATTTATAATTATTTACGATGATTTACAGTTATTTATAGTTATTTACTTTCGTTGTCTTGGACAATTTTTCGGAACGCATGTACGCTTACCGTTGAATGATTTTTTCCGAAGGTGTACCTAAAATGACAACGTCGCATATTTAGTCTATGGCGTAAGCGAACAATGAATTATACATCGAGTTTCGAATCATCAATCTTTGCAACTTCTTTTTAATTATCCTGTCAAATTTATAATTATATAAAAAATATAAATTAAAACTAAATTTTAATTTGAATTATGCTGTGAAATATATAATTGTATAAAAAAAATGAATTGAAAATAAATTTTAATAATTATAAATAATTATAAAATAAAAAAATAAAGCAAAATTTGTTCTTTATTTAGAACTTCAAATAATATAACATTAAACTTTTATAATTTTTTATTATTAAAACTTTTGAGAAAATTTATGATTTTATTAAAAATAATTAACTACATTAATTTCAATACAATTTAAATTTATAATTGTAATACATAAACTATGTTTTAATATAACTTTTTATTTATTAAATATATAAATATGCATATATCTGAAAGAAACATGATCTAAAAATTTCATGCTTGAATAAACTTCTAATTTTTTTATTATGAATTATTATACTAATTTTAATAAAGTAAGTATGACATAATGAGTGCCTTCTAAATGTAATAGTTGACAGAACCATTGCTTTCAACATTTACATAATTTTATTCAATTATTTTTAATGAAATTTTACATAAATTAATGATTTATAAAATTATTGTTGTAATTAATCAATTACAAATCAGAGTTATGTATACGGGCTCCATTATTAGCTATTTTAACAGCAGCATCAAACCCCAGATCAACTTCAGTATCTGCAACTTATCGAGGAGTTGATAAACTGACAATCAAGGAAACTGTAACTTCTTCGCTTGCAAACAGTTGAAGCAAGACATGCACCTCATTTCTTTCTACAGGAATGCTTATTAATTAACTACTGAGTAAATAAATAGACTTGTTCCAGTGTGCTTTTGTTTAAATATCCTATCTTGCATCTGGAAGGATATACATTTTTACTGGATACAAATTTGACTGAACAAGGAAGAAATTTACACTTTAAATTTTTTGACGAGTGTTTGTTATTTAAAAATTTAACATTTCTTTAATACAACCAATACTGAAAACTTAAAATTTATTGAAAAATATTTTTTTAACATTATATATTTTAGGCACTTCATTTATATTTAATATAACTATAAACACTTTGAAAACTTTATAATAACAAAATTTTTAAATTATTCTTTGAAATATATAATCATATAAAAATGTTAACTTGGAACTACGTTTAAATGATTATAAATGACTTTGAAATTAAAAAATAAAGCAAAATTTCTTATATCATATCTTTATTCAAAACCTTAAATAATAATACATAAAACTTTTATAATTTGAAATCTAATGAACTACTTTTATGAAATCACAACAGGTGTATTTTGTGCGCTGCTTGCGCATGTGCAGTGTGTAAACGAACTTTGAACAAAACTTTTAATTTAAAATTTTTACATATCTTATAAGAACTAATTAATAACATTAAAACTTTTATAATTTTAAATCTTATGAACTACTTTTATGAGATCACAACAGGTGTATTTTGTGCGCTGCTTGCGCATGTGCAGTGTGCAAACGAACTTTGAACGAAACTTTTAATTTAAAATTTTTACATATCTTATAAGAACTAATTAATAACATTAAAACTTTTATAATTTTAAATCTTATGAACTACTTTTATGAGATCACAACAAGTGTATTTTGTGCGCTGCTTGCGCATGTGCAGTGTGCAAACCGAGCTTGAAAAAAATTTATAATGAAAATTTAATAGATTTCTTAATCATTTCTAAAATAAAGTCATCAAAAATCAATAATCAATACATTCACCTTCATTATCTATCACTTTCTGCAATCTTCGTAGGACAGAATCGCATAAATTATGAAAATATTCTGGATTATCAAATAAGGCGATTCATGCTTCTTGAACGAGTTCCACGAGCTGCTTACGATTTCGTGCCATTTCAGGTCTCCATCCTTTCACCATGTATGACCAGACATTCTCGATGATGTTGAGATCTGGTGAATGTGGTGGCTAGTCAAATCTCTGAAGCTGGGAATGCGCTGCGTACCAATCACGCACTATATGTGCGGTATGTATAAGACTATTATCTTCTACTATATCAATTGGCATCTCATCGTCTGCGTATCGTTCTCGTAGACTTGGCAGAAGCTCATTTTCAAGAATGTTCACGTATGTTTGAGCATTGAGTCAATACGAAAAATACGACCAAGACCATCACCGTTCACCCACGCTCCGAAAAATTATCCAAGACAACGAAAGTAAATAACTTATTGGGTATTCATTAATATTCAGTAGATGTCTAACGATATTTAAGTTGTTTTTATGAAACTTAGGGTGTGAAAGTAAAAGAGCTCTATCAACAAGATTATATATTATGTTTATTTTTAAATTGGTTGGATGGTTGGAATAGTAATTTAAAATCCTACCAGAATTGGACGGTTTTCTGTACCAATTGTACAACAATTGTTGATTTGAGATTTTAAAATTGACATCCAAAAAACATAATCCTTGTTCATTTTCTATTTCATGTGTAAATTTGAGTCTATTGTGATAATTATTAAAAGTATTAATAATTGTAGGAATAGAGGATTCAGGAACACATAAAAATGTATCATCAACGTATCGAAAGTAAAATAAACACTCAATATTATGTTTATTCTTTAGTTTATTTAAGCAGTATTCTTCTAAATCCTTCATTACTAAGTCAGCGAATAGAGGTGAGATTGGAGAACCCATCGGTGTTACAAAAATTTGTCGATAAAATTTGTTGTTAAAAGAAAAATAAGTATTGTTAAAAAGAAGTTGAGTGATGTCGATTATGTAATTAAATGGAATATTAGAATGTTGTACAATATGATCGGCCCTTTTTTTCTAGACTCTCAATAACCAAATTGCAAGGAATATTAGTATAGAGAGCAGAAACATCTAAAGAGAGTAGTTTATATTGGTCAGGAATAATACTCTTGTTAATATTATTAACTAATTCGAAGCTGCTTTTTATAGATGATTTTGGGGGTTTAATGCATATTTTTAATTAATTAAATAAAAGTTTGGCAAGAAGATGTATAGGTGAATTAACAGTGGATATTATAGGGCGATAAGGTATATTTTGTTTATGAGTTTTGGGCAAACAATAACATCTAGGTAAATTTGTATCAGTGCATGTTAGTTCATTCTTGTGAAACTCTCTATGTAACAATCCTTTTTCGTTTAGATGTTTTAGCATATTATAAACAATTCTACGCATATTGAGCAACGGACATTTATTTACAGGCATATAAGTGCTAGAATCAGACAATAATTCCTCAACCTTCTCTATATATTCGTTTTTATAAACACAAACAGTCATGTTGCTTTTATCTGAATTGAGAAAAATAATATTGTCATTGTCTCTTTTAAATTTCATGGTTTTATTGTATTTTATAGAAAATATTTTTTCCTGAAAGGTAAGGCTGGTATTACTATGGAATGAACTTTTTATAAAACCAATGATAGAATGTCTAATTTTTTTCTTATTAATATTTATGATATCTGCAAATTCTAAGTTATGCTCAACATTTTTTATAATATTTATAATGTCTTTTTTATCAATTTTATTTTTATGTTTGTTAAATTTTCCACCTAGGGAGACAATATCATTAACATATTGAGGAATATTAGTATTAGTAAGATTAACTAAGAAAGAATTCTTTTCATGAGTATTGGCTGTAGTAAAAAGTGACATGTTAGTATTGTTTAAAGAGTTATCAATTGTGTAACTATTAAGGTATGTGTGTTGATATTTAAAGTCATTACTAAGACTGTTATTGTCATTAACGTTGAACCGTTTTACTATGTTATCAAATTTTTTAATAAATTTATTTTTTATTTTTTGTTTGTAGCATTCAATTGAAATTTGATAACAGTCATGTATGTTCTTTAGATATTCTGGACTTAAAATATCATTGTTAATTTTTTCTTTATATAAGTCAACTTGCTTTCGATATCAAATAATAATTTGGCATTTTACATTGTAAAAAATTTTTTAATTGATTTATATAATTAAGAATTTTTTTTTTTTTTTTAAATAAGAAAAAAAGATTAATATATAAAGGATATTGTCCTCTATATGATTAACCTTTTTTATATGGTGAAGTCGAGGGAGTCCCCCGCCCGGCATCTGTTTAACACATTACATCAGGCTAGGACTGTCAGACCCACCATACCGAGAACTTTGACTACCGATGGATGGTCAGCCACTTTTGTAACTAACAATCAACCGATACCCAATGAGGTCGGATTTTTTAAAGAGTCGCGATATAAATGGCACATACACTTATTTTCTTTCGAAAAAAAAGTTAGAGGTACCTGGCCAGGATTCGAACCCATGCCCTCCGCGTTGAAGGCAAGAGCTCTATCCATTACACTACCGCGCTCTCTTACACCACCCCGCTCTCTTACACCACCGCGCTCTCGACACCACCGCGCTCTCATATAATTAAGAATAAAGTATGTTTTTTGTGTATTATTGATATATTTTAAGCGTTTATATACTGTTTTCGTAAATTAAATTATTTGTATACAATTTCAGCCTGAAGAAGTAGTTACAATAACTACGAAACGTTGCAATAAAATGGTATTATAAGAATTTAACATCTTTTTTCTTTAAAAACCTGGACATCCACGAAAAAATTTTAATTTAAATCATAAAATACCTTGGTACAAAATATAAATACAATACAAAGAAATGAGTGAAGAGGTTGAGGATAAAAAAAAATCACTTGCAAAAAGAAAAAAAAAATTACTAAGAAAAGTATAACAATTTCAACAATAGTTTAAAAATCCTAAAACTAACTTTAACAACAAAAGAACTTCAAAACTAACTTTAATAATGGATATTTTATGATCAATAAAGCAAGTATCTACTACGACTAGTCAATGGATAATGACTCGTGAAGAAGAAGGAAATGAACGATGGTCGTCGATTGCTCTTTCTTCCCTATTGTTCCCTTTATTACTCTCATTACATTCTATCTACTATCTCTTTCTTAACTCGCGATTTTCTAATCAAATCAGTTTCTTTTTGTTAAGTTTCCTTAATTACACTGGTGTAGTATACTACTTGTTAGTCAAATTTACATTTCATTTCCTGTACCAGTGTAGTATTTTCAAGTTTCGCTTATTACGCCCTCTGCGCGCGTGATTTAATTAAATACCGATGATGTGTAAAGTATTATTAATTATTTATACAATTATTAAAAATTCTACTCTTAAAATGCATCTAATTTTATAACGCTTATTTTATAAAATCACTTAAATTTTAATTAACATTTCATCCGTATTTAATTAATTCACTTTAGTACAAATCTTTATTATAGATAAAAAAAATATTCTTTAAAGTACAGCAGCGCCACTTGTAAAATTAAGAAAAAACAATTTAAAAAGAAATTTAGTATTTGACTTTGCGTTCGAATTTTATTAGTACGCGAGCGCCCTCTACACATATACATGCCTACACTATTCTATACGTAATTAATTTCCCCCTTTTTATAATATAATTCAGTTTCTTTTAACTAGCTAATATCTTTTTAGCATTCGCGTATCTATCCTACGTTATCGACTTTACTTCGCTTATTACATTATTCTGTTTCTGTCTATCTCTCTCTCTTTTTCTTTTGCCTATACTACGTGAGCGCCACAATAATATGTTCGCGCGAGCACGTGTTCATTCTTTTTGCGCCGTCAAAACCGTTCTGCTACTTCCTAGACGTTGTATGACCGTTTTCTGCTAGCAGGTATTGGTTGCTCTACTTGCTGATTTTGTGTACATAGTGAGGGTGTGTGTGCATAGTTGCTTCTCCGTCAGTGCCGTCAGCCGATAGTCTAACATACATGGCTACTTGACAATAGGCCATGTGATCAGCTGTGTTCACCCACCGTTAATGGATTCTTTCCGAATGTTTTGAAATCCTGAACTTCCATTCTGTTATTTTCTTTGTTTCTATTGGAACATTTTAAACAATTCGGAAAGAATCAATTAACCTTGGGTGTACATTCAGGGCTCAGCACCGAAAACAAGAAATGACAACAGAATTATTTCTCTGTTGGTTTATCACGGTGGCCTTGGCTGCTGTCACGAGTGAGGTGATTATGTTTTTAGGAATTTGCATGCTCGGGGAATCATGTATGTTTTTTTTTCATTTTACAGGTTTTATAATAGAGAATTATTCTAAATGAATAAAACGAAAAAAAATTATCGTGGTGTGAAAATATCACGTCACAAGGTAAAAAAATGAGGAAAATTAGCTATCACATAGAAAATGGTGAAAAAACGCGATTTTTACGATTTTTTCAAACTTTGAGGTACTGTATTTCGGTTAATTTTTAACCCTATATAACCCATAAAGATAAAAAAGTTTGTATTTTTTGTGCTAAATTAAATAATGTTGGTAGAAAAAGCCATAACTAAAAGAGTAAATTCCAGACAAATTTGAAATACTGTGAAATAACGAAAAAAGGTTACACTACTTTAAGCTACATAAAATGGTCCTAGTTCAATATGATTGAGTTTGGCACGGCTTGTTTCAAAGTCCTATACCTTCAAAGAGCGACTTACTGAATAAAAAAATAATAAAAACCATAATTTTGGCAAAAATTTGAAATTTGAAAATTTGGCAAAAAGCCCAAAAACTGCGTTTTTGACTGTTTTCATGTTCATATTTAATTGAATGAAATTTTTGAAAGACTGAAACTTGTCATGAAATGTTTTTTTCATAATATAACAAAACACTAGAATTTAAAAGAAATCTAAGGACCCTCTCGAAAGACTATTCAAAAATTAAGTGGAATAGCCCATTTATGTATTTTCTTACATCATATAGTTACATTGAACAGTTTAAGCCTCAAACCACTTACTAGCAACCTACCTCTTACTCTCTTTTCCTCTTATATTTTAAATTTATAACACATTGTTTAATCCTGAAAGATAAATATTTAAGGAGAGGAGGAGTGATATTTGAGATAAAATAAAAAATGAAAAACTATTTTAAATTTCATCTATTTTTTCCTCATAAAAAATTCGATATGTGAGTAATTTTATAATAAAATATCAAGGATTATTTATTAGATTCTTTTTACCCACAAATTCACAACTACGTTGTTTATATATATTAGACAGGTCGTTATTTCCCGAAACTTACTGAGCATCGCTCCCAACCCTTAGATCGATGTGTTTATACTAAAAATTGAAAAAGCAGCTGGAATACCTTGTTGGAATAGAGATTTAACCTTGCCGAATCGCAAAAAACCGTTTTTTTTATTGTTTTTTCTTATTTTTCTTTTTTTTACATACAGCTATGACTGAAAAAAATTTTTTGAGACCCTTTTTCACACTTTTTTTATTGCCGTAAGTAAAAATAATATCTTATGGGGTGATTTTAGAGACAAGAAAAATTTTTTTCCGAATTGTTACTCTTGAAATATTAAAAAATTTTACTCGAACGGGTTTATTCTCGTGTATTTTGAGGTTAAAAGTACTTTATAATTTTTTTTATTCAAACAACCAACATAACTTTAAAGTAAGCTTAAAGATCTTCCATTTCCTTTTTTATAAAAGTTTCTAGGTGCTTCTGATACTGAGATATGGCCATTTGAATTTGGAAGGAAATTCGTAGAATAAAATCTGTAAACATCGTGAGCATGCAATTGACTATCAACTCGCTCTGATCACTAATTCAGTTTTAAAGCACATAGAAAAGGTCTAAGTAAAGCAAAATGAAGGTCTTTATTTCAACAAAAAAGTGGCGCTAGGTGTCTTTCACACAGTCAGAGTTATGAAATTAGTAAATACCCATATAGAAATAATTTTCGTAAATATCTGTAAATATCTCTAAATAACTGAAAATAATTAATAAAAAGTATTGAGACTGAAACATTAATAAAAGTTATTTACACTTATTTATTATTATTTACAATTATTTATAGTTATTTAGTTATTTACGATTAGTAACTGCTTTGAAAAGTTATTTACTATTATTTACAAACACTTACAGTTACTTACTCTTAATTACTATTATTTACTATTGTTTACAATTTTCAAAATTTTTAGGTGAGTAAACAGTTTATTGTTATTTATAATTATTTACGATGATTTACAGTTATTTATAGTTATTTACTTTCGTTGTCTTAGATAATTTTTCGGAGCGTGGGTGAACGGTGATGGTCTTGGTCGTATTTTTCGTATTGACTCAATGCTCAAACATACGTGAACATTCTTGAAAATGAGCTTCTGCCAAGTCTACGAGAACGATACGCAGACGATGAGATGCCAATTGATATAGTAGAAGATAATAGTCTTATACATACCGCACATATAGTGCGTGATTGGTACGCAGCGCATTCCCAGCTTCAGAGATTTGACTGGCCACCACATTCACCAGATCTCAACATCATCGAGAATGTCTGGTCATACATGGTGAAAGGATGGAGACCTGAAATGGCACGAAATCGTAAGCAGCTCGTGGAACTCGTTCAAGAAGCATGAATCGCCTTATTTGATAATCCAGAATATTTTCATAATTTATGCGATTCTGTCCTACGAAGATTGCAGAAAGTGATAGATAATGAAGGTGAATTTATTGATTATTGATTTTTGATGACTTTATTTTAGAAATGATTAAGGAATCTATTAAATTTTCATTTTAAATTTTTTTCAAGCTCGGTTTGCACACTGCACATGCGCAAGCAGCGCACAAAATACACTTGTTGTGATCTCATAAAAGTAGTTCATAAGATTTAAAATTATAAAAGTTTTAATGTTATTAATTAGTTCTTATAAGATATGTAAAAATTTTAAATTAAAAGTTTCGTTCAAAGTTCGTTTGCACACTGCACATGCGCAAGCAGCGCACTAAAATACACCTGTTGTGATCTCATAAAAGTAGTTCATAAGATTTAAAATTATAAAAGTTTTAATGTTATTAATTAGTTCTTATAAGATATGTAAAAATTTTAAATTAAAAGTTTTGTTCAAAGTTCGTTTACACACTGCACATGCGCAAGCAGCGCACAAAATACACCTGTTGTGATTTCATAAAAGTAGTTCATTAGATTTCAAATTATAAAAGTTTTATGTATTATTATTTAAGGTTTTGAATAAAGATATGATATAAGAAATTTTGCTTTATTTTTTAATTTCAAAGTCATTTATAATCATTTAAACGTAGTTCCAAGTTAACATTTTTATATGATTATATATTTCAAAGAATAATTTAAAAATTTTGTTATTATAAAGTTTTCAAAGTGTTTATAGTTATATTAAATATAAATGAAGTGCCTAAAATATATAATGTTAAAAAAATATTTTTCAATAAATTTTAAGTTTGCAGTATTGGTTGTATTAAAGAAATGTTAAATTTTTAAATAACAAACACTCGTCAAAAAATTTAAAGTGTAAATTTCTTCCTTGTTAAGTCAAATTTGTATCCAGTAAAAATGTATATCCTTCCAGATGCAAGATAGGATATTTAAACAAAAGCACACTGGAACAAGTCTATTCATTTACTCAGTAGTTAATTAATAAGCATTCCTGTAGAAAGAAATGAGGTGCATGTCTTGCTTCAACTGTTTGCAAGCAAAGAAGTTACAGTTTCCTTGATTCTCAGTTTATCAACTCCTCGATAAGTTGCAGATACTGAAGTTGATCTGGGGTTTGATGCTGCTGTTAAAATAGCTTATAATGGAGCCCGTATACATAACTCTGATTTGTAATTGATTAATTACAACAATAATTTTATAAATCATTAATTTATGTAAAATTTCATTAAAAATAATTGAATAAAATTATGTAAATGTTGAAAGCAATGGTTCTGTCAACTATTACATTTAGAAGGCACTCATTATGTCATACTTACTTTATTAAAATTAGTATAATAATTCATAATAAAAAAATTAGAAGTTTATTCAAGCATGAAATTTTTAGATCATGTTTCTTTCAGATATATGCATATTTATATATTTAATAAATAAAAAGTTATTTTAAAACATAGTTTATGTATTACAATTATAAATTTAAATTGTATTGAAATTAATGTAGTTAATTATTTTTAATAAAATCATAAATTTTCTCAAAAGTTTTAATAATAAAAAATTATAAAAGTTTAATGTTATATTATTTGAAGTTCTAAATAAAGAACAAATTTTGCTTTATTTTTTTATTTTATAATTATTTATAATTATTAAAATTTATTTTCAATTCATTTTTTTTATACAATTATATATTTCACAGCATAATTCAAATTAAAATTTAGTTTTAATTTATATTTTTTATATAATTATAAATTTGACAGGATAATTAAAAAGAAGTTGCAAAGATTGATGATTCGAAACTCGATGTATAATTCATTGTTCGCTTACGCCATAGACTAAATATGCGACGTTGTCATTTTAGGTACACCTTCGGAAAAAATCATTCAACGGTAAGCGTACATGCGTTCCGAAAAATTGTCCAAGACAACGAAAGTAAATAACTATAAATAACTGTAAATCATCGTAAATAATTATAAATAACAATAAACTGTTTACTCACCTAAAAATTTTGAAAATTGTAAACAATAGTAAATAATAGTAATTAAGAGTAAGTAACTGTAAGTGTTTGTAAATAATAGTAAATAACTTTTCAAATCAGTTACTAATCGTAAATAACTAAATAACTATAAATAATTGTAAATAATAATAAATAAGTGTAAATAACTTTTATTAATGTTTCAGTCTCAATACTTTTTATTAATTATTTTCAGTTATTTAGAGATATTTACAGATATTTACGAAAATTATTTCTATATGGGTATTTACTAATTTCATAACTCTGACTGTGTGAAAGACACCTAGCGCCACTTTTTTTGTTGAAATAAAGACCTTCATTTTGCTTTACTTAGACCTTTTCTATGTGCTTTAAAACTGAATTAGTGATCAGAGCGAGTTGATAGTCAATTGCATGCTCACGATGTTTACAGATTTTATTCTACGAATTTCCTTCCAAATTCAAATGGCCATATCTCAGTATCAGAAGCACCTAGAAACTTTTATAAAAAGGAAATGGAAGATCTTTAAGCTTACTTTAAAGTTATGTTGGTTGTTTGAATAAAAAAAATTATAAAGTACTTTTAACCTCAAAATACACGAGAATAAACCCGTTCGAGTAAAATTTTTAATATTTCAAGAGTAACAATTCGGAAAAAAATTTTTCTTGTCTCTAAAATCACCCCATAAGATATTATTTTTACTTACGGCAATAAAAAAAGTGTGAAAAAGGGTCTCAAAAAATTTTTTTCAGTCATAGCTGTATGTAAAAAAAAGAAAAATAAGAAAAAACAATAAAAAAAACGGTTTTTTGCGATTCGGCAAGGTTAAATCTCTATTCCAACAAGGTATTCCAGCTGCTTTTTCAATTTTTAGTATAAACACATCGATCTAAGGGTTGGGAGCGATGCTCAGTAAGTTTCGGGAAATAACGACCTGTCTAATATATATAAACAACGTAGTTGTGAATTTGTGGGTAAAAAGAATCTAATAAATAATCCTTGATATTTTATTATAAAATTACTCACATATCGAATTTTTTATGAGGAAAAAATAGATGAAATTTAAAATAGTTTTTCATTTTTTATTTTATCTCAAATATCACTCCTCCTCTCCTTAAATATTTATCTTTCAGGATTAAACAATGTGTTATAAATTTAAAATATAAGAGGAAAAGAGAGTAAGAGGTAGGTTGCTAGTAAGTGGTTTGAGGCTTAAACTGTTCAATGTAACTATATGATGTAAGAAAATACATAAATGGGCTATTCCACTTAATTTTTGAATAGTCTTTCGAGAGGGTCCTTAGATTTCTTTTAAATTCTAGTGTTTTGTTATATTATGAAAAAAACATTTCATGACAAGTTTCAGTCTTTCAAAAATTTCATTCAATTAAATATGAACATGAAAACAGTCAAAAACGCAGTTTTTTGGGCTTTTTTGCCAAATTTTCAAATTTCAAATTTTTGCCAAAATTATGGTTTTTATTATTTTTTTATTCAGTAAGTCGCTCTTTGAAGGTATAGGACTTTGAAACAAGCCGTGCCAAACTCAATCATATTGAACTAGGACCATTTTATGTAGCTTAAAGTAGTGTAACCTTTTTTCGTTATTTCACAGTATTTCAAATTTGTCTGGAATTTACTCTTTTAGTTATGGCTTTTTCTACCAACATTATTTAATTTAGCACAAAAAATACAAACTTTTTTATCTTTATGGGTTATATAGGGTTAAAAATTAACCGAAATACAGTACCTCAAAGTTTGAAAAAATCGTAAAAATCGCGTTTTTTCACCATTTTCTATGTGATAGCTAATTTTCCTCATTTTTTTACCTTGTGACGTGATATTTTCACACCACGATAATTTTTTTTCGTTTTATTCATTTAGAATAATTCTCTATTATAAAACCTGTAAAATGAAAAAAAAATACCCATGATTCCCCGAGCATGCAAATTCCTAAAAACATAATCACCTCACTCGTGACAGCAGCCAAGGCCACCGTGATAAACCAACAGAGAAATAATTCTGTTGTCATTTCTTGTTTTCGGTGCTGAGCCCTGAATGTACACCCAAGGTTAATTGATTCTTTCCGAATTGTTTAAAATGTTCCAATAGAAACAAAGAAAATAACAGAATGGAAGTTCAGGATTTCAAAACATTCGGAAAGAATCCATTAACGGTGGGTGAACACAGCTGATCACATGGCCTATTGTCAAGTAGCCATGTATGTTAGACTATCGGCTGACGGCACTGACGGAGAAGCAACTATGCACACACACCCTCACTATGTACACAAAATCAGCAAGTAGAGCAACCAATACCTGCTAGCAGAAAACGGTCATACAACGTCTAGGAAGTAGCAGAACGGTTTTGACGGCGCAAAAAGAATGAACACGTGCTCGCGCGAACATATTATTGTGGCGCTCACGTAGTATAGGCAAAAGAAAAAGAGAGAGAGATAGACAGAAACAGAATAATGTAATAAGCGAAGTAAAGTCGATAACGTAGGATAGATACGCGAATGCTAAAAAGATATTAGCTAGTTAAAAGAAACTGAATTATATTATAAAAAGGGGGAAATTAATTACGTATAGAATAGTGTAGGCATGTATATGTGTAGAGGGCGCTCGCGTACTAATAAAATTCGAACGCAAAGTCAAATACTAAATTTCTTTTTAAATTGTTTTTTCTTAATTTTACAAGTGGCGCTGCTGTACTTTAAAGAATATTTTTTTTATCTATAATAAAGATTTGTACTAAAGTGAATTAATTAAATACGGATGAAATGTTAATTAAAATTTAAGTGATTTTATAAAATAAGCGTTATAAAATTAGATGCATTTTAAGAGTAGAATTTTTAATAATTGTATAAATAATTAATAATACTTTACACATCATCGGTATTTAATTAAATCACGCGCGCAGAGGGCGTAATAAGCGAAACTTGAAAATACTACACTGGTACAGGAAATGAAATGTAAATTTGACTAACAAGTAGTATACTACACCAGTGTAATTAAGGAAACTTAACAAAAAGAAACTGATTTGATTAGAAAATCGCGAGTTAAGAAAGAGATAGTAGATAGAATGTAATGAGAGTAATAAAGGGAACAATAGGGAAGAAAGAGCAATCGACGACCATCGTTCATTTCCTTCTTCTTCACGAGTCATTATCCATTGACTAGTCGTAGTAGATACTTGCTTTATTGATCATAAAATATCCATTATTAAAGTTAGTTTTGAAGTTCTTTTGTTGTTAAAGTTAGTTTTAGGATTTTTAAACTATTGTTGAAATTGTTATACTTTTCTTAGTAATTTTTTTTTTCTTTTTGCAAGTGATTTTTTTTTATCCTCAACCTCTTCACTCATTTCTTTGTATTGTATTTATATTTTGTACCAAGGTATTTTATGATTTAAATTAAAATTTTTTCGTGGATGTCCAGGTTTTTAAAGAAAAAAGATGTTAAATTCTTATAATACCATTTTATTGCAACGTTTCGTAGTTATTGTAACTACTTCTTCAGGCTGAAATTGTATACAAATAATTTAATTTACGAAAACAGTATATAAACGCTTAAAATATATCAATAATACACAAAAAACATACTTTATTCTTAATTATATGAGAGCGCGGTGGTGTCGAGAGCGCGGTGGTGTAAGAGAGCGGGGTGGTGTAAGAGAGCGCGGTGGTGTAATGGATAGAGATTAGATTAGATTAGATTAGATATTGTTTATTTTGTATTATAATTACAAAAAAGCGTGAAAAATTACAAATAAAGTTGAAAAAATACATAAAAATACTTTAAATAGCCTTGTACATATAAAATCAAAATAGTACAATATGATATCACAGTCATAAAACATAATAGAGATAGTAATACTGTAATAGTAAGTCAATAAATTAAATAAAAGCGATATCACAGATAACACGAATAAATACATGCAAAAAGTATAAATAATATAGTTAAAAATCAGTCTCAATATCTATCAGTCAAAATAATTACATAAAATCAAGCGTGTAAAGAGCGCAGTCGAAATATCAGCAGTATACAGTAAGTTAAAATCACAGCAAGTTGAATGTACAGTAATATACAAGTCAATCTGATAAAAATATAATCATTCACTCTATGCACACACATCCTACATACACGCTAATAAATACAATCATGCCTTAAATCTATAAAGGGTACATCACATAATAAATTAACACATATGATATAGTCCGAAAATAATACTGTTTAATCGAGGTCGAGTAAAAACCTCCTCAGAGCGGCTTTAAACCTGCCGATTGATGGAAGATTTTTAATATCAGCAGGTAGGGAGTTCCAAAAATGCGCACCTTGAACTTGAAAGGAATTTCTTCCAGTCTCAGTGCGCATGAAGGGCACCGCAAGATCTTTAATCTCACCCCTAGTGGTCGCTCTGGGTATATATCTAGTGAAGAGACCCACTAGATATTCGGGAGTATTCATACGTACGATTTTGTACATAAGTACAGCCATAAAATACTGTCTCCTCGAATCAGTACGTAGCCAACCCAAAGCATGTCTATGGGGAGAGATGTGATCACCCATTCTCACGCCTAATACATATCTCACACATGAATTTTGCATTGTCTGTAGCCGTCTTCGTAACTCCTGCGAAGCATCGAGCAAAACCACTGAGCAATAATCAAGATGTGGAAACAGCAGGGCGGTTGCGAGCTGCTTACGCAGAGCCTCAGTGGTGTACCGACGGAAAAACCGCAGGCTATAAATCACTCTATTGAATTTTTTAGTCAGCATATTAATATGCGGTTCCCACGACAGTTTAGAGTCGAGTACAACACCAAGGCTCGTAACGGTGTCAGAGAAAGGAATACCGATACCGCTCCCCAGGTCAATCGTCCTTGGCTCACCCGAATAAAAATTTTTAATAAAACGATTACTTCCAAAGACGATCGCCTTTGTTTTACTAGCATTCAAAGTGAGAGAAACACCAGCAGCCCACCCCGACACCGCCCTGGCCGCCCTCTGTAAAATACGAATCCCCTCGTCCACATCATCATAAGGGACCTGTGTATAAATTTGAAGATCATCCGCATACAGCAGATGCCCGACGCAACCAGAGTCCAGTGCGTCACGTACGTCATTTATGTAAAGGCAAAACAACAGAGGCCCCAGCACCGAACCCTGAGGTACTCCTAGATTGGTTGTTAGCCAATTCGATTCCTCCTTCAAATGTGTGGAAACCATTTGTTTCCTACCTGATAAATAGGAGTTAATCCATCCGAGTGCGGCCCTGGAGAACCCCATCGATCTAAGCCTCGCAAGAAGTTTGGAGGGAGAGATCGTGTCGAATGCCTTACTAAAGTCAAAAAGTAGCAGTAACGTGACAAGTTTCCTGTCTAGACCTGACCTTATATCGTCCGTAAGCTTAAGTACAGCAGTCTGCGTAGAATGGTTTTTCCTGAAGCCCGTCTGCATAGGATCGAGCAATTTTTTGGATGTAATGTACTCCTGCAGTTGGTCATGGGCGATCCTCTCAAGAACCTTCGAAAGAAAACATAAGATGGCTATAGGCCTAAAATCTTTTGGTTGCTTAGGTGCAGCACACTTTTTCAATGGTATAATACGTGCTTGCTTCCAACGGCAAGGGAAGACCCCCCGTGCAAAAGAGGAGTTGAACAGAGTCACAAGATGTTCACCAATAAATGGTAAAGCTTTAACTATCACGCTTTGCGGAATGCCATCCTCACCACAAGCCTGTGAGGAAAAATGTGAAATTGCAAGAACAACATCATTAAAACTAATTGGTTTAAAGGTAAACCCACTTTCATTGCATTGAGAAAGAATTCTCAATCGCTCTTCACTATCCTCCTGCGGCGAGACTGACACCCCAGCAAAGTGCGCATTGAGCTCATCCGGAGTGAATCCATTCAAATCCCCTTGAGGTCCGGATAGCAGTCCCAGGTCTCTCAACTCCTTCCAGACATTACCACCCGCAAGAGCATCAAACAGTCTATTGTGAATATAAGCAGTCTTAGCATGGTCCGTGCGTTCGTCTACCACCCTACGCAACCGCAGAAATTCAAGGAGATACTGCTTGTCCTCTGTCCGTTTGTATCTACGATATGTAGCATCTCTCTTACGCCGCATCCGTGACAATTCTTCATCTACCCATGGAAACTTATTCTTATTAGGCTTGAGCGCTTTCAACGGCGCCAAATTCTCGATTGCAGCAGTGAGATTGTCACAGAGGCAACCAAGTGCAGATTCAGGGTCAACCGCGTCAGTCATAAGCGGCGACCAATCACAGCCGGCAAGTTTCTCTCCCAATGCAGTTGGACAAATATTTTTATAGTTCCTATACATGATAGGTTTTTGATCAAAAGTTATAGTGTTGCAAGGCAAACAGACGTCAATTAAATTATGCCGACTGTGAAAGCTCGCCGGTAGGTTCCGTGCATCAAGCACCACGTCGTTGTCATCAACAAAGATCAGGTCAATCCACGTGTGAGACGTAGGAGTATGATGCGTAGCACCGTGCTGGACCAACTGTAACGAAAGCTCAGCCGACAGCTTACTAAGAAACTTAGCATCACTGCTCTCTTTAAGGAGATCGGCATTCAAGTCCCCCATTATAATTTTATGGGAATAGTCCGAACAAAAATTTCTCAAATCAATCAACAAATTAGAGTTTCTAGTAAACGAAACAGCAGGAGGACGATAAATGACAGAAACCAGCACGGGCTCGGAGCCGCCAACTTGCACAGAACAGAAAATATATTCAGGCACCTCCGGCTTACCGCTACTATTACTAGTTTGCGTCTCCGAAGTGGCCAAAATAGTGCATTTTAGATTATCCTTAATATACAAGGCAACTCCTCCACCACGCAAGTTTCTGTCCTGTCTAAACACTTTGTACCCCCCGACTCGAATGACGTCATCCGATACAGACGGACCCAGCCAGGTCTCAGCAACTCCAAATATGTCGTAAGAATGATAGCCACTTAAAAGTTCACGCACCTGCCCAATATGAGCTCTCAAAGAGGTCACATTCAGAAAGCACGCGCGCAGTTCACCCCTCCTCCCTATTCGACTCTCTGAAGAGGACCAGCGCAGTCATTGGGGAGAGGCTCTATCTAAGGATATTGCATGATTTTTAATTAATTCCCGATTCGAGCTCATCCCACTATTATGAGGTTTACATTTATCATTATCAGTAGTTCCATTATTTGTTAGAGCTTCATCGTGTTTCTCAAAATCAGTTAGAGCTCTTGCCTTCAACGCGGAGGGCATGGGTTCGAATCCTGGCCAGGTACCTCTAACTTTTTTTTCGAAAGAAAATAAGTGTATGTGCCATTTATATCGCGACTCTTTAAAAAATCCGACCTCATTGGGTATCGGTTGATTGTTAGTTACAAAAGTGGCTGACCATCCATCGGTAGTCAAAGTTCTCGGTATGGTGGGTCTGACAGTCCTAGCCTGATGTAATGTGTTAAACAGATGCCGGGCGGGGGACTCCCTCGACTTCACCATATAAAAAAGGTTAATCATATAGAGGACAATATCCTTTATATATTAATCTTTTTTTCTTATTTAAAAAAAAAAAAAAATTCTTAATTATATAAATCAATTAAAAAATTTTTTACAATGTAAAATGCCAAATTATTATTTGATATCGAAAGCAAGTTGACTTATATAAAGAAAAAATTAACAATGATATTTTAAGTCCAGAATATCTAAAGAACATACATGACTGTTATCAAATTTCAATTGAATGCTACAAACAAAAAATAAAAAATAAATTTATTAAAAAATTTGATAACATAGTAAAACGGTTCAACGTTAATGACAATAACAGTCTTAGTAATGACTTTAAATATCAACACACATACCTTAATAGTTACACAATTGATAACTCTTTAAACAATACTAACATGTCACTTTTTACTACAGCCAATACTCATGAAAAGAATTCTTTCTTAGTTAATCTTACTAATACTAATATTCCTCAATATGTTAATGATATTGTCTCCCTAGGTGGAAAATTTAACAAACATAAAAATAAAATTGATAAAAAAGACATTATAAATATTATAAAAAATGTTGAGCATAACTTAGAATTTGCAGATATCATAAATATTAATAAGAAAAAAATTAGACATTCTATCATTGGTTTTATAAAAAGTTCATTCCATAATAATACCAGCCTTACCTTTCAGGAAAAAATATTTTCTATAAAATACAATAAAACCATGAAATTTAAAAGAGACAATGACAATATTATTTTTCTCAATTCAGATAAAAGCAACATGACTGTTTGTGTTTATAAAAACGAATATATAGAGAAGGTTGAGGAATTATTGTCTGATTCTAGCACTTATATGCCTGTAAATAAATGTCCGTTGCTCAATATGCGTAGAATTGTTTATAATATGCTAAAACATCTAAACGAAAAAGGATTGTTACATAGAGAGTTTCACAAGAATGAACTAACATGCACTGATACAAATTTACCTAGATGTTATTGTTTGCCCAAAACTCATAAACAAAATATACCTTATCGCCCTATAATATCCACTGTTAATTCACCTATACATCTTCTTGCCAAACTTTTATTTAATTAATTAAAAATATGCATTAAACCCCCAAAATCATCTATAAAAAGCAGCTTCGAATTAGTTAATAATATTAACAAGAGTATTATTCCTGACCAATATAAACTACTCTCTTTAGATGTTTCTGCTCTCTATACTAATATTCCTTGCAATTTGGTTATTGAGAGTCTAGAAAAAAAGGGCCGATCATATTGTACAACATTCTAATATTCCATTTAATTACATAATCGACATCACTCAACTTCTTTTTAACAATACTTATTTTTCTTTTAACAACAAATTTTATCGACAAATTTTTGTAACACCGATGGGTTCTCCAATCTCACCTCTATTCGCTGACTTAGTAATGAAGGATTTAGAAGAATACTGCTTAAATAAACTAAAGAATAAACATAATATTGAGTGTTTATTTTACTTTCGATACGTTGATGATACATTTTTATGTGTTCCTGAATCCTCTATTCCTACAATTATTAATACTTTTAATAATTATCACAATAGACTCAAATTTACACATGAAATAGAAAATGAACAAGGATTATGTTTTTTGGATGTCAATTTTAAAATCTCAAATCAACAATTGTTGTACAATTGGTACAGAAAACCGTCCAATTCTGGTAGGATTTTAAATTACTATTCCAACCATCCAACCAATTTAAAAATAAACATAATATATAATCTTGTTGATAGAGCTCTTTTACTTTCACACCCTAAGTTTCATAAAAACAACTTAAAAATCGTTAGACATCTACTGAATATTAATGAATACCCAATAAGTTTCTATCAAAAACATATTAAGAACCGCACAAGACAATTAAAACATCCCGAGATTCCCCCTAAAAAACCAAGAGACCTACATATAGCCACAATTTCAATACCTCATATCAATCATCAATTTTTTCTTAAATGTAAACGAATATTTAAAAAATTCCATATTTCAACAATACCCTTGATTAATAATAAGCTTAACAATCTAGTAATTTTGGGCAAAGATAAATTATCAAAACTTAACATAACTCATGCTGTGTACCCTTTTAATTGTTCTTGCAGTTGTACCTACACTGGGGAGACAAAACGTATGTTAAGAGATAGACTGGATGAACATAGGAAGCATAAAAATAAAAATTCCATTGTTAGCCTACGTACACATAATAATGCTGATCATTTTTTTGACTGGTGCAATGTAAAGATTCTAGATGTAGAAAGAAATTTCAAAAAGCGCCGAATTTCCGAGGCACTATATATTAATATTTAAAAAAATCTATTAATGTACAATCTGATACCTATCAGGTAAGTCAATCATATAATATGATTTACTCTCTTTTTAAATAATAATTACTTCTATTTACATCAATAGTTCCATTCGAATACACATCTTACTATAAAAGTTTTTCAATATTAGTGTTTCTCATCTATATTGGTCTTTGTTATCCATGTTCTCTTTCAATAGTCATATATATGCGTACACACTACTCATCACATCGGCGCCAAAACATATAAAATTCTGTCCTTGATTGTTTGATAGTAATTTTAGATTGACTTGTATCTTTCGATATCAAATAATATTATATCTCACAATAATAATTTGACATTTTACATTGTAAAAAATTTTTTAACTGATTTATATAATTAAGAATGAGGTATGTTTTTTGCGTATTATTGATGTATTTTAAGCGTTTATATACTGTTTTCGTAAATTAAATTATTTGTATACAATTTCAGCCTGAAGAGGTAGTTACAATAACTACGAAACTTTGCAATAAAATGGTATTATAAGAATTTAACATCTTTCTTCTTTAAAAACCTGGACATCCACGAAAAATTTTAATTTGAACTCTTCACTCATTGTTGCGCGAGAAAGAGGCCATTTTAAAACCTCTCTCTCTCTTTAGTAAAAGGAAAAATTACGTGAAATTATATATTAGAATTGAATGATAAATTAGCGAATCTAAGGCAGACTATAAGTACAGCCACGTAGACATTTAACCTAAAAATCTTCTTTTCGTTTGTTAAAGAAATTTTTGTGGCGAAAAATTGTATAAAATAAATTCGTTTTTTTTGTGAGTAAAGTGAACAAAGTGAAGTTTGATCAGTAAATTTTTTTTTCTACCTAACCTAAAAAACCTGAAAACACGTAGTTTAGGAGTAAAAATTAGTGATTTAACTATTGATTTTTTTTTCGATTGAAAATTGAAATCGTGTTTCTCTGGTTATAAAGTTTTTTTATTTTTCGCTACATTTTATTAGAGTAAATTTTAACTATCTATAATTTAAAATAAAACATAGTTGTTTATTTTTAAATAATTTTTTTTTATTTAATTTTTCTTTTCTTTTATCGTGTATATTGAATTTACAAAATTAATCAATTTGACCTTTCTTATTTGATAAAAATAAAAGTACGAGTAAAATAATATAAAATCTTGAGAGTTGTTTAGATCATATAGCTTGCATTTCAATTAAATGGAAAAGTTATTAAGTTAGATAGTGGTGAAAAGCCTCATGAAATCTATCTTATATATTAAAAATACTATTGGAACGAGATAGCTAGTGAGTCTCATAGCGACTCTAAAAAGAGACACGATACTAGCGCCACTAACTGAAGAATTGCGTAGTCTGGGATACACACTGCTGTTCGAGCCCCCACCCATACATAACCTAAAATATATATTGAGCATGTGTTGCACCCGTTATTCAATTTTTGCATTATTGAGTTATAGTTAAATTGTTAGTGTTGCTTAATAGTTTACAATTAGTAGTTTTCTTTTGTAATTTATCATATTATAATTAAAATCAATAGCTTTTTTTCTTAATTTAAGCTATAATTACCCAAAGAACTTACTTTATAGAGAAACTTGCATCTAGTTCAAACTCAAATTCTCTTAATTAAGTTATCTAAAATTTATTTAGTGGATTTCACCCTATACATTTATACGTTTGTAAATTTATTTATTGAATTGATCCTATAATTAGTTGTTATATTAGAGTTAGAGTATTTGATTTCTTTATTATATTATTATTTTAATTTTTGTAGGTTGGGAAATCTCAGGATTTGGGGGTTATAAGCAAACTTTTATTTCTTATTAAATTTTATATTTCCATAACCTCCCAAATAAAACCCACCCTTACAACCTTTTCTTGAAAAATTTATAATTGTGGTTCTAAACGATTAAAAATTAGAAAAAAAAATACAAAATTAAAGTCTTCGATTGTATTTTTATTGTTTTTAATGAAAGATTTGTAATAAAAGTATTCAATTTGGCTATTAACGTTATAAAATTAAGGTTATGTAGAACGGACACTACACCTGTACTCAGAAATATATGCCATCTTCTTGTTCGTTTGCAAAATTTGAAAAAACGAGATGCATTAGCTTTTAGTATGTATCATGGACATTGTTTAGTACAATTTTTAAGTAAATCAATTAATCAATTACTGAGAATTTTGGGTTTCAATATTTGAGGTTATAAAAATAATAATTATTACTGAACCTATAATTTCTAATAACTTATGAATGAAATTACTTCCAAATTAAATTTAATAATAATCATGATGTTTACCACAAACTAATGTAATCCTTTTCTGAAATTTCGCAATAAAATGAAAAGTTAGTAAATATTCTAGAGTACTGGTGAATTGTTCTTTATACATTTCTTTAGCTGTGAATTACAGATTTTATGGATTGAAAAATCCCTTGCTACTAAGAGAGAATATCTGACGTCATAAAATGCCTCCATCATAGGACGCTGCTGTTGAACTTTCACTTGCGTTCAAATTTGGCATACAGTATCTCATATAAATATAAATTGATCTAGTGATGTGCGTCAGAGTGTATTATATTAGCAAGTAAGAAAGAGAAAGAAAAAGATTGATTGATTGATTGATTAATACGTTTATTTAATTACAAAAATATATACATAAAACAAACTGAAAAATATCGTAATTAATAAAAGAGCAGTAATGCAAAATACAATCTTTTTAAGATCGAGATCATATTTTGACCCATAAGAAAATCACAAAAGTTTAAACATTACATTATACAAACAGCATTAAAAATGTAATTATATAAAAGCAGTAATTATAATTATATTATGAATGAGATTTCTTTCCTAAGTAAACAGCAATAAAAAATTATTTAAATATAAGGTAAACTGAGCATTTAACTTTTAAGTTTAATATAGATTATTCGACATTTTATCGTTCGCACCAGTGCAGAAAGCAACCATTCAAGTTCTACATTTAACGATTGTGGTAGAGCGTAATTTAAATAAAGTAAATAATATAGGTTCAACGAAGGTTCAACGAACCATGCCAATCAGTGCGCTCATCATCAAGAAATTTGTTTAATAATCGCTCTTTGACAACCTGGGTTGACCCCACTCCAAAGCCTGGACATAAGTCTACATTATTTAGATCAAAGCCTCGACTAGCTCTTTCCTAACCTTTTCTGGACAACGCATGCCTATGAAACTTGAGAGACTGTAGAGTACCAAATATACGACCAACTATTAAATTAATTTGTTTGCTTCAATTCAAAGTGCTATTTATCCAGTCTCCCAAGTTTTTCACAACATCTGTGTAAGAAATAGATACGTCATTAAGAAGAATAGGGGAGCATGACAATCGATCAATTCCTGCTATGTATTGTTCACTGTCCAAGAATATAGCATCTTACAAGGAGAGTATTTGACCTCCAGGAAACAGATTTGGCTGAAACTGCAGGAAATGATTTTCTGATTAAAAAAAATGAACCCATGTTTTTTCTTTTGTGCTAATAGGCCCTATAGACGGAGATATAAACATTTCTTCGAAAATGTAGTAAAAATAAGTCTTTATAAGATCTTGAATAACTAAACAACTGAAGCTCTCATAGAAAATTGTATTAAAAATAAACGAGAGTACTGGTTAAAAACTTTAATTCAAGCTCTGTTGCATTAAAAAATTTCATATGATTCAAAAGTTACAGGTGATTAAAAAATGCTAATGAAATAGAGTGAAAATTTGATCGTATGTTACGTGCTAAAAATACTAATAGATATGTAGTAATTTTCAATTAGACACAACTTTTGAACTACAGAAGCTTTTTTGATGCAATAAGGCTTAAATTAAAGCTCTTAACTTGTACTTTTTTCTATTTTTCATACAATTTTCTGTAAGACTTTTAATTGTTTAAATATTCAAGTTCTTATAAAGACTTCTTTTCAGTACATTTTCGAAGAAATGTTTATATTACCGGCTATAGGGCCTGTTAGCACAAAAGGAAAAACACGGGTTCATTTTTTTTTCATCGAAGAATGATATCCTGCAGTTTCAGCCAAATCCATTTCCCGGACGTCAAATACTCTCCTTGTTAGTAGGATTCAAGGTGAGCCCGTTGTTATTTGCCCACTTGACTACGGCAGGAACCTCGTGGTTCATGAAGTCGATCTCTTTCTCTAATTCTACAGGCACAAAAGAGTGATAAAGCTGAAGATCGTCTGCAAAAAGAATATGCTTATCCTTAGTCAAAATTGAAGGAAAATCATTGGTGTATATTGGAAAGAGCAATGAACCTAAAACGCTACCTTGTGGTACACCAGCTGTACTCGAGACCCAATCACCTATTTGGCTATCCAAATCAGGAACAAAATAGTATCTATTTCTTAAGTAAAACGCAAACCAGCATATAACATTTTCTGAGAAATTAAAAGAACGAAGTTTATGAAGGAGACGCGAATGAGGTACCGTGTCAAACGCTTTTAAAAAGTCGAACAAAAGCAACACAGTTGTCATTCTCTTGTCAATCACAAGACGGACATCTTCTAAAAGCTTCGGTAGTATTATCTGTGTGCTATTTAACCTTCGAAAACCTGTCTGAAGACAGTCAAACAGGGCATTGCCCTCTATATGAGCATACATTTGAGAATATACCACCCTTTCTAGAACTTTCAAAACTTCACAAAGCTTAGCAATGGGTCGCATCTAGGAGGCAAAGTCAAGCTTATTTGACTTTGCTAACGGCAGAAGAAATGCTCTTTTCCAAGCATCAGGAAAAATACCAGAGGACAAAGACAGATTCACTATAGAAGTCAGGTGTGGGGCTCAAGAATCTTGAGAGATCTTCAACATGTCAGTTGAAAGATCGTCAGGTCCTACTACTTTGGATGAAGCAAATCGTAAAAAGGACTCGATCACAGAACGGTCAACCTCAGCGAACTTAAAGACCGGAAAATTACTAAGTAGTGGTACAGCAAGCACCTTGTTAAGCTCCCTATCAGACAAAGCAGCAGATGACGATGAGCTAGGAGTATAATGTGTCAAAAGTGCTTTGGATGAGAAGTACTGAAGTGGTAAAGGTGAATTTTATTAGAGAGCTCAATTTTACGTAGGATAGCCCAGTGACTTGATAAGTTCGACGAGGCAGAAAGACTATCGGATATAAATTTTTTTGCGCGATTTCAACGATGGACATTTATTAAAAGACGAAACAAGGACAGAAGACAAACCATATACTAAACCATCAATAAGTTCAGTATTAGAACAAGAAGATGCAAGGCTTACTTGCAATTCAAGAAAAATATTTCTAGAAATTGATTTATTTAAGCTAACACGGTTAATATTAGAAACATTTCTATATAAGGGTTTTCTAGTTGTGTTAGGTGGCTTACATGTCCTAAAGGTGATTGAGATAAGATCATGACCTGCAATAAGAGGTGCTGATGACTTGTTATAAGATATCAAGGAGCTTACATTATTAATGATAAATAAATCAATCCATGGATGTGAAGAATAGTCCAAAGTAAAAGTGTGGTGTGTAGGACTAGATGGAACCACATAAAGAGCATACGAGTCAATAACTGAGCGAAAAGTGTCAGCAGAATAGCTGTTGGATAATAAGTCTGGATTAAAATCGTCTGTAATAATAACGTTTTTATATGAAGGTAAGAATGTAGAAAATATATTCAAAAATTCATCTGGAAAAAGAGTTTTTGGACGTAAGTAAACGACTGCAAAAATCAATTTTTCAGTATCAAGCGAGATCAGTATCATAGAGAAAATGAGAGAGAGAGAGATAATGTAATGAATCTTTGATAAAAATCTATGGAATGTTTGGAATGCAGACGCGTATTAAAGGTCAATTGCATTTCTTAGAAATTGTAATGATAATCTAGGCACTTACGGATAAACCATATGAATATTTTATATTGTAATTTTATTTCAATTTGTTTTAAATTATTTTAATAATCACATTAAATTTATATTCGTATGTGTTATATATGAGTGTATATAATAATTATTTAAAATACGTAGGATGAAATTCTTTTTAACGTTTGCTTGATTAAAATGTATTATGAAATAAATTATTATATAAAATAATATTATATTATTTACATGTACATATTATCATTATTTATTTTTTTTTGCGAAATCTGATAATTTTTCTTTCATGTGCGCATCATGAACAGTCAAAATTTTTTTCTTTTTTAATTTTATTTATTATTCCAACATTCTAATTCATATGAAAGTGTCAACGTGGGAAACTAATACAATGAATAATGTATTAAAGTTGGGGTAATTATTGTATTTTTATGGACGCATTATTTGAATTCTCGTTTCATATTTAAATACATATTAAATTTATATAATAAAAAATTTATTATTAATTTCTTTTTATTTTCATTTCATTTGGAATTATATTATTGGATTTTTCAATGATTTTTCTTTTTTATTAAAATGAAATAATACATCGTATCTATTGTTCATTTAGTTTATGGATGTAATTAAATGAATTATTTTTTTATCTTGTTTTGAATCAAAGCCTTATACATTTTTATTTAATATTTGAAATATAATTATAAAATTTATTAAACATTAATTTATTTGGATAAGATTAGAATTAATGAAAATTTGTTTTTATTTGATTTTAATTAAAAAAAACGTTAAATAAAGGGTATCCTGGGTTAAGATAGGCGAAATGCCCCCAATTTTTTTTTCGCTTCAAAATAGGATAAAAGCATTTGTTTAGGCACAAAATGAAGAATTAGGGTGGTCCGCGGATCTAAATAATTTTTCCCCTAGCTAGGGACCCTAAAAACCCCATTTTTCACGTTTTATTTTATATCTCGCGTTCTAATTAACGAAACGACTTGAAAATTTATATGAGTATAGTTTATCTCACTACTTTTAAGTATATTTTTTTGCTAAGTAATCAGAGGTCAATATAACCTCAAAAAACATCATTCAATATTTAAAATGCAATTTTGACCATGTAGATAGATTGGAACAGCAATTATTTTTATTTTATCTTATAGAGCGGAAAAAAATACAAATTTTTTATATTTTCGTCGATTCGATTCTACTGGTGCGCCATGTTGAAAAATGAGAAAAACCATTTTTCGCTGATTTAAGCACTAAAATACAGCATTTTGTTTTTTTTTCTTGCGACCTAATAGCTGAAAACAACTCTTCACAACATATTGTGTGATTATATTTTAGTGATATCTTTTTCTTTTAATTCAGAGCCTAACCCAATAAGGGTTGGGACCACGGTTCTTGAGGATGTGAAACAAAATAAAAAAAACTGTTGCCCATGACTTAGCCTACTTGGCTACTAACTCATCTGTTAATAAATTCTCGAAACTTATACATGTTCATTGGTATAAGCATAAGCAATGTTAGTAAATTTGTTAATTAATTATTCATGGTTAATAATATTAGCCAAACTACATTTTTATTTGAATAATTTAAGTAAAAATTTATTAAATATTCAAGAGATACCTTAATTTAATAAAAGAAATTTTTTGTGAAGTCATGGTTGATTTAATTTAAATTGAAGAATGTTTAGATTTAGATATTTGTTTAAATTCTCAAAATGAGAATTTATTTAAAACACACTTAAAATATTTATATATTTTGTTTCATAAAATGTTAACAATTTTTTCGTTTGAAATAGATAGAAAATATTTAAATTATTGAATGATTAATTAAATTGAATTTTTACAATTTATAAAATTATCAGGAATTTCAAGTTTTCAATTTTGAATTTCATGAAAATCAAAATTAAAAATGATTTTAAAACAATCTGAAAAGCGATAAAATATCCATTACATCTTTCGATTTTTGAAAGTGACTAAGTTACTAGGAAATCAGTGTTTCAAAAGTAAACTTTTTGACTACTTTATGAATACTTTGGATTATGATTACTTTTTTAAAAAAGAATTCTTTATGAATACTTTCTTAACCCTTTTAAAATATTTATAAAGATACGTTAAAGAGTTATTTTTTATTTAAATTTTGTGGAAGAATACTTTGTGAATATTTTATGAATACTTTATTAATATATTTTATTAACTTCAGAGCGGACATTCGTGAATTCTTAAAAAATTCTTTTTTCCAGATGTGTGCTTATTGGGTTGGGCTCTGAATTAAAAGAAAATAATTCCACTAAAATATAATCACATAATATGTTGTGAAGAGTTGTTTTCAGCTATTAGGTCGCAAGAACAAAAAACAAAATGCTATATTTTAGTGCTTAAATCAGCGAAAAATGGTTTTTCTCATTTTTCAACATGGCGCACCAGTAGAATCGAATCGACGAAAATATAAAAAATTTGTATTTTTTTCCGCTCTATAAGATGAAATAAAAATAATTGCTGTTCCAATCTATCTACATGGTCAAAATTGCATTTTAAATATTGAATGATGTTTTTTGAGGTTATGTTGACCTCTGATTACTTAGCAAAAAAATATACTTAAAAGTAGTGAGATAAACTATACTCATATAAATTTTCAAGTCGTTTCGTTAATTAGAACGCGAGATATAAAATAAAACGTGAAAAATGGGGTTTTTAGGGTCCCTAGCTAGGGGAAAAATTATTTAGATCCGCGGACCACCCTAATTCTTAATTTTGTGCCTAAACAAATGCTTTTATCCTATTTTGAAGCGAAAAAAAAAATTGGGGGCATTTCGCCTATCTTAACCCAGGATACCCTTTATCATCAAACAAACTTAGATTAAAGAAATTTTTAAATTAAGAAAATTAATAGAAAGAAATTTGATTGAATAGAATCAGATAAATGATTTATTATCATTTACTACGATTTTTAATGATTTAATATAATTATTACTACTATTATATTAAAGTGAAGAATTAAGACTCGTTTCTCCGACTTTTCGTCTCCATCTCTGTCTCTCCGTCACCATCTCATCGTCTCCGTCTCTCCATCACCGTCTCTCCGTCTCAATCTCTCCGTCTCCGTTTGTCTGTCTCCGTCTCCATTTCTCCGTCTCCGTTTCTTCGTCTGTCTGTCTCCGTGTCTCCATATCCGTCTCGCCATCTCCGTGTCTTCGTGATTACGACTATATTAAAGTAAAAAATGTAAACTGTTTTCTCCTGAGAATATCGTTTGATGTGAAATTCCCCATATACGCACACATGTGCACCTACACATAATCATACATACATATACATATACGCACATTTACTTACACACATACATACACACATTTACACACATACATATAGACACACACACACTCACACACACACACACACACACACACACATACACAGAAACACACACATACACTCATATACATACACACATATACACATGCACATGCACACATACACATACACATACTCACATACATATACACACACACATACACACATACACATACACACATACACATAAACATCTACACATACACACACACATATACACACACACAAACACATACACACCTACACACACATACCCACACACACATACACACACATATATATATACATGTACATTTTTACATATACATGTCACATACACACGAACATATAAGCACATACACTCACACAAATAAAAACATACTTTCATACATAACCACATACACTCATACGCATAAACACATACACACATACACATACAAATACACATATACACATACGCATATACACATCATTTGCCTTTCCATCTCCGTTTCTTTGTCTCTCCATCTTCGTCACTCCGTCTTCCCGTTTATTTTTTTTTGTGTCCGTCTCTCCGTCTTTCTGTCTCCGTCCCTATGTCTATATTTCTTTGTCTTTGTCTCTCTGTTTCTGTCTCTCCGTTTTCGTCTCTTTGTCCCTCTGTCCATGTCTCTTCGTCTTCGTGTCTCTGTCTTATTCTCTTCATCTCCGTTTCTTCATCCCCGTCCCTCAATCTTAAACAAATGATTAAAAAGAATAAATTCTTATCATAATTTTTTATTTATTTAAATGAAATTCAGTAAAACAAATTTTTAATGTATCATGATGATATTATATATTTTATGATATTATATTATTTATATGATTTGCATTTGAACAATTTTTATTCATATTAGAACTTCAATTAATTCTTTTTCTTCAAATATGTAAAAACTAAATTTTAAACAGAACTGCAATATAAAAATTTATAAATTGAAGCAATTTTTTTGACTTAAAAATTGGCCAATTTATATAAATTAATATAATACATGAAAATTCAACCAAGCAACGTTAGATGCGAGATAAATTAAGCTCGTTAACATGTAAAATTTAAGAAACTAGAAACTAATGATTACAGAACTCAAAGTAATCTATAACAAAACAAAAATGAATAAAATCGAAAAAATGCAACTAAAATTGAATTTAAATTGTGATGAATAAATGATCCAGTGCAATTCAATGCAATGGCAGTTTGCTGCATGTTAATCAAAAATAAAAGTAATAAGCTATTGCGTCTTATAAAACTATCTGTAATATACATATATACATACATACATACATACGTACATACATACATACATACATAGGCGACAGAAAAAAACAATTATTACGACGTGCGACGGTCGAGAAACTACCAAAATTAAAGTAGAATCATGCTTGAATTCGTCTAACGCACACACGCTCTGATGCTCACTTTAGTAAGCAAATACTCTTATGCAGGGTGAGAGAAAAGTATGAAAACCCCTCGGAATTTTGCGACTTTTACAGTAAAACTTTTAACAAAAAATCCAATGGTGATCTCGTATTTGACCTTCAACTTTATTTTCAAGGTTATTTTAAGATCAAGCGAGATATTTCAAACGACTATTTTAGGGGTAGTTCTCCTGGCCTACTAATAGAAAATTTTAATTTATTTCTGAGTAATAAATGTTTAAAAATTTCGAAAAAGGATTCTCAAAAATACAAAAACAAGGTAAATTTTTGTTACAAAACGAATAAAAAGCAATTTGAAGATCTGTCATTAATTTATTTTATTTTTGAAAAAAAAAAAATTTTTTTAAATGGGGGCAATCCTTAAAAATCACGTTTTCTCCTCTTTCATGGGCTGTAAAGCTGATTGTTTACTAAAAATTCGAAATCATTTGAAAGACATTTAAAAGAAGTGTAAATTTAGAAATAAAATAGAAGTACTTGTACAAATGTATTTTTAAATAAAAAAATTTTATCATTTAGATTGTAAAATTTTATTTGCTCTTAATTCGTACTAATTGTAAGTTAAAACTATATCTTTTTGTTGTCATAGTTTTGTCATTGAACAGACTCTTGAAATAAAAAATTACTTGAACAATAAAAAAGAACAAATAGTGTTTTGTAATTGAACTAATTCGAGAAATGCGTCAAATATTTCTCAATTCTTCCTTTTTTTGTTGGTTACAATAGCTACATTACATTTTTCTTTAAATCTTTAAGTGTTTCGTTTGTCCATAAGAGAGCGAATATCTCTTCTAAAGATGAGGGGTTGGGATGATCTGCAAAAGTCGTATACTAATGTTGTTAATTTTTTTAATGCAACATTTCTAAACGGCTGTAGTGACACTCCTTTGTCTAAATCCACAGTTTCAAAGACCTCAAGACGTGTTGAAGAAACAGGGTCTATCACAAATCGTACTGTTACTGGAAGACCACGAACAGCAACAAATGAAAAACAATCTTTGGATGTTCTACTGTCTTTTGTGAAAAATCCACATGAATCATCTCGATCAGTAGCTTCGCAACAGGATATTGATCAAAAATCTGTTCCTAGAATATTAAAAGTGAACAAATTTCATCCTTACTAAATGAAGCTTGTGCAAGAATTGAATAAGGATGATCCTGATAGCCGTATTGAACTTCGTGAGACGATGTAAATGATAACTGAAAATCCAATATTTTTACAAAATGTTGTTTTTGCAGACGAAGCGACATTTCCAATAAATGGCAAAGTGAATCGTCATAATTTTAGATATTGGTCCGATATAAACCTCATTGGATGAGAAAAAGTCACACACAATATTCTCAAAAATTGAACGTGTGGGCAGGAATGGTAAAAGAGCACCCCGGAGTAAGAGACAAGGGGGACTTACTGTAAAAAAGCACCACGGAGTGAGAGCCAAGGGGAACTTACTGTGAAAAAGCCCCCCGGAGTAAGAGGCAAGAGGAACTCACTGTAAAAAAGCACCCTGAAGTGAGAGGCAAGGGGAACTCACTGTAAAAAACCAGCCCAGAGTGAGAGGCAAGGGGAAATTCTGCGTTATTTCTGGGTAGCGCTAAAAGGAGGATTGGGGATTATGCTATCTTTGGAATTGAATTGTTCCTACACGTACGATTTCCTGCTCTTTTCGGATACGGCATCAAATATAGGGGTTCAAAAATGAGGTTGACCTTAAAATAACTTTGAAAATGAGGTTCCAAGTGAAATTAGAGATCACCGTTAGGTTTCTCAATGAAAATTACCTAGGGCATACCTTTTGTTTGTTTTGTTTTATCACTAATCTGGAGAGATTTTCCAGAAGTTATACTTTGACCTCTATTTGATCTTTAGAGGTTACGTTAACCTCATTTCTAAACTCATATTCGGATGTAAAATTTTCCGCTCTTTTCGATTACGGTATAAAAAGTAGGGGTTCCTATTTGAAAAAATGAGGTTGACCTTAAAATAACCTTGGAAATAAGGTTGAAGGTCAAATTCAAGGTCACCATCGAATTCCTTGTTCAATATTACCTACGGTATGCCTTTGTTTGGTTTGTTTTACTCTAAAAGTCGCAAAATTTCCAGGAGTTCCCATACTTTTTCCTCACTCTGTATACATATAAGCATGTATAATGTATGTGTCACGACTCCAGTTGTTGAGCTGGGGCCTGCAGTTGCACGCGAAACGCATTGAGTAAAACATGAACAGTGGAAAAAAGGAAAAACAGTCATTACCCTTAATTCTTTCTATCACCGTCTTTTAATTACGATCGTCCACTATACGAACAAATATTTTATTTTATAGAGAGTGCAAACGATCTTTATTTTGAGAAGCATTCGTTTTTCATTACTTCTCATTAATAAGTGTGGATTGAGTGTATAAAGAATACTTCTGTATTCTTTATTATTATTATCTAATTAAGATATTCTTTGTAGCGGATTATAGACGCCTTAAATAAAACTACGCTCGTGTGCGTTTGGTAATCGCGTGCGCGAATTTCATACTTGTGTCTCTTTTTGCGTTTACTCGTGTATTTTCTTTCTTTTAGCTTTTGTCAATTTTTTTCTTTTATATGCGCAATTTAGCTTCCGCGGTTTCTTGTGTGCCACGTTATTGATTTTTCTAGCTAACGGAGTCGCGTCCGCACAACGCGACTGGTGCCCTAAGAACGTGCGTAACTTCATATATCCATTAGACTTATAAATTGTGTAGTTTTCAGTGTCAATTATAGTATATCTTCAATTTTTAATTAATTCCTGAATAATGATAATTTTATTACTATTCTCCTCAAGCTAAAAATCTGAGTGTGGTTAGCAGATACCCATGGCCGTCACACATGATTCTAACTAATTTTTTATTATTTTATATTTATGGAATTAAAGGTAATTTAATTAGAAATTATGGCGGTATTTGGAATTGATGAAATTTAAAATCAGGTAAATTTTAAAAAAATGAAACTATTTTATTGAAATTGTATGAAACGTATGATATTTCATGATTAAATAATCCTGGTGGAAATAATCATTCAATTTATCATTTTATTTATCATTCTATTCATCAAATGATGTATCAAATAATGTATCAAATGATGTATCAAATAATGTATCAAATGATGTATCAAATAATGTATCAAATGATGTATCAAATGATTTATCAAATGATTTTTTGAGGGACTATTTGGAGCGATTTATCGTTTGATGAATCGTTTGAAAAATCATTTAATAAATCACTTAATGAATCAATACAACAAAAACTAAAATAAATAAGATTGAAAAAAATAAATATTAAGTTGCAAATTAATTCATATAATTCAGTAATTTTTAACTCAATATTAATTTTCAGCAATCTATCTTTATTATTCTTATGAACTTTTTTTAAGTATAATTTTTCAAGTTAATACTTTATAGATGATTTTTCAGTCAAAGAAATCAGAAAAAACGATATACACATCGTAGTGTCAGCTCTTCAAAGATAAAGAACTTCTACGATCCATCTGAGAGTGTCTGACCTCATATATATGTGCCTTCAAAATTTGTGTAACAGATAACAAAATATAGCGAAACACCACCTAGTGACTGAAAGTGAAATCAACGTAAACATTATAAATATAAATCATTTTCATGAAAGCAAATATTGTGAAGGTTATTTTACTCCCATTAAAAAACAGAATTAACTTTAATTAAATATAAATTCAACTATATACGGAGTTGCTGAAAACTATAAGAATTTTATTAAATATTACACAGCGAACTCTGATTATGATAGCTAGTAAAATTATTGATGAGCGACAAGACCTTAATTAATATACTTCTCGCTTGCTACACCCACTGCGTCTCTCTCTCTCGTTCTCTCTTACCTGATCGAAAAATGCGTTGCCCGTAGCGCAGTTTACCTTTGTGATGCACGTTCAAAATTGTGTTATATTAAACCGCGTCATATTACGTAAATAATTAATCTATAACTGCTCACAAGGACCACGGAGGCATCGGAGTAAGCAGCAGGAATTATATTTTATGCTATATATGTATATATAATCAGGCAATATAAATCGATAGAAAGCACGTTGTATCTAAATTTAAGATAGTTTATTAAATAAAAAGAAATCAATATATAAAAGGTTATTAATAATGTCATTTAATTAGTGCTAACAAGAATGAGTTTATTTAAATTAAAAAATCTATTTATTAGAAAGAGATAACAAAAAGGGAGCATGCAACGCAAATTAAAATGCTTTATGAAGCAAGAGCGAATACGCACACTTTTAACAATAGAATATCTGCAAGGCAAGAAACTTTTAGTTAACAAGAAATATTCAATACTTGCGACTACGCGTAGAAGCTTTTATAAGTATAAGCACAGCGAATATCTTTGAGCGTTGGCCAGTGCGGCGCGAATAAAAAACCTGGTAACTGAGGCTCATCGATAACAGCCACGATCAGTTAAACACCACTAGAGGATGACGCCCACGAGGAACACTGCAACAGTTACTCGATGATTCCTTGTATTAGCCGTCTCCTTATATCAGTGCTACGCAAAAACTAGTAGGTTTACACCAACGAACAATAACCAAATTCCAAAACGAATCGAGAGACTTAAGCTAGTGATCCGTGATTGCAGACTGCTAGAAAATGTCTGCAGCGTCGTGGCTTCTCTTCTCTCTCTAAATTTGCATCAGATAATTTCTTTTCTTTCTTTCAAAGAGCTATACTGCTAATTGTGCATTTTTAGCAGTTTGTCGATCCACTTCTGCATTTTCTCTGACAACTCTTAGCTATTGCTCAAAATTCTCAATTTGTTTTTTAAGGCTTAAAATTATCATACTATATTCAATCGTTATACCGGAACGACAATTCAAAGATGAACGAGCTTGGCCAGTTTTTAAACTTACATTTTCAGATTCTAGCTTAGCCACACTCTTTTTAAAAGGATGCGAGAGTTCTTCAAGATCTCCTACTTACTTTGCGACCTTGTTCCTCCAAAAAATTGTAAATATGTTTATTTTATATATTCTTATATATACATCCAGTTTGATTATTTGTCCAAATCATTATTTCTAAATCACATTAATATTTTTAACAGAGTAATTTTTATAAACTTTTAATTATTAAAATGGAGTGCATAAATATAAAATTTCTTTTTTGTGTTTACTTTATTCAATTTTAATTATATTCAAATAAAAAAATAAAAAAACTACTTATGACAATTATAAGCTGTACACAAAATATATTTACTACAGCTTATAAATCGTATCTTAAAAGGAATTCAACTGTACAAGCTACCTTAGGGAACTGGCCGAGTGATTACAAATTTCATAAAGAATTCTTATTAGAATAAATGCGGAATCGTTTGCAGATTTTGCAATATGCATTAAAATAATTGTAAAAACCATTGTTTTCGAGAAAAATAAAATAACGTATTTTAGGATCCTAAAAAAAGAAAATACGGCTACTGCTTACAAATAATGCATGAAAAATGATAAAAATCATTGGAAACAATTGCAATTTAATCACGGATTCCGTAGATGTTTTCATAATTAGCGCAACCCTGATAATTATAAAAAAATAATTTTTTTTATCATTCATTTACTATTACCCTTACCAGTTGCACCGTATAACTCAAATAATTATGAATTTCAATAAAAATTTCATTTAAAAAATTGTGGAATCGCTTACAGATTTTGCAATATGCTTTAAAATAATTGTGAAAAACATTAATTTTGAGAAAAATTGACTTATACATCTTAGGATCCTAGAAAAAGAATTTACGACTACTGCTTACACATCGCGCATAAAAATAATGAAAATTGTTGGCATCGATTGCAATTTAATAGCGAATTATATAGATATTTTGATAATTAGTCTATATTATCCTTCACCAAAAATAATAATAATATGGAATTGATTTAACTTCATTGAATAATTAATAATACTACTAAAAATAAATAAGGTTAAAGAATGAAAACAAAAGAATATTAGAAAAAATAATACTCTCAAACGAAACAGATAATTGAATAATTAAATGAAATGTAATTGAATACTTGAAAAAAAATTATTTTACGTTAAGAAAAAGTATTGGAAAGTTTAGAAATGTGTATGTTCGTTCTACAAGTAGCCACATTAAAAACGTTCTTTTAAAATCTGTCTTTGGACTCTTCTTTTCCCTTCTCTTTCTGAAATTAATCCCTGGCAAAACAAGCAAACTAATACAAAAATTTAATTTAACGATATAAATAAAGCTGTTGCATTAAAAACAGATAGCAGTTATTCACCCTCATGAGACTCCATCTACCTGTCAGAAACAGAATAATCAAAAAATGACGATAGAATTTGAATGATTTAAAACAATTCATGTTAGAATTATTTAAACTTTAGCTAACTGTTTTTAAAAGAACATTTCTAATGTGGCTACTTGTAGAACAAACATACACGCTTTTAAACTTTTCAATTTTTTTCCTTAACATGAAATAATTCTTTTTAAGTATTTAATTACATTTCATTTAATTATTCAATAATCTGTTTCGTTTAAGTGTATTATTTTTTCTAATATTCTTTTTTTTCATTCTTTAACCTTATTTATTTTTAGTAGTATTATTAATGATTCAATGAAGTTAAATCAATTCCATATTATTATTATTTCTGGTGTGGGGTAATATAGACTAATTATCAAAATATCTATATAATTCGCAATTAAATTGCAATTGATGCCAACAATTTTCATTATTTTCATGCGCGATGTGTAAGCAGTAGTCGTAATTTCTTTTTCTAGGATCCTAAGATGTATAAGTCAATTTTTCTCAAAATTAATGTTTTTCACAATTATTTTAATGCATATTGCAAAATCTGTAAACCATTCCACAATTTTTTAAATATAATTTTTATTGAAATTCATAATTATTTCAGTTATACGGTGCAACTGGTAAGGGTAATAGTAAACGAATGATAGAAAAAATTATTTTTTTATAATTACCAGGGTTGCGCTAATTATGAAAACATCTATGGAATCCGCAATTAAATTGCAATTGATTCCAATGATTTTTATCATTTTTCATGCATGATTTGTAAGCAGTAGCCGTATTTTTTTTGGATCCTAAAATAAATTATTTTATTTTTCTCGAAAACCATTGTTTCCACAATTATTTTAATGCATATCGCAAAATCTGCAAAAGATTCAACAATTGACTAAATGTGATTTTTATTAAAATCCTATATTATATTAAAGTGAAACCACGTTTTTCTCCGGATCTCCGGTTCTCCGGTTCTCCGCTTTTTTCAAATGTGTCTAATCTTTTTTTAATAAAAGTAGCAATTTTTTTTAGGCCTTATATTTTTTTGGCCCAATAATTTTTTCTTCTCTATATTTATTGAGCCATATATTTTTTTGGACGTTACATTTTTTAGGGTCAATAATTTTTTTTTCTCTATATTATTTGAGCATTATATTTTCTTAAGCCTTTTTTTTGGTCCTTATACTTTTTGGGCCCAATAATTTTTTCTTCTCTATAATTTTTTGGGCCTTACATTTTTTTAGGCCCAATAAATTTTTCTTCCCTATATTTTTTGAGCGTTAAACTTTTTTCAGCCTTATATTTTTTTGGGCTTTACATTTTTTTGGGCCCAATAATTTTTTCTTCTCTATATTTTTTGAGCATTATATTTTTTTTAGCCTCATATTTTTTTTAGCTTTATATTTTTTTGGGCCCAATGATTTTTTTTTCTCTATATTTTTTTAGCATTATATTTTCTTCGCCCTTTTTTTTGGACTTTATATTTTCTTGAGTCTTATATTTTTTTGGACTTATACATTTTTTGGGCCTCAAATTTTTTGAGCCCAATATTTTTTTAAGCCTTCTATTTTTTTGAGCCTTATATATTTTTTTGACTTATACTTTTTTTTGGGCCTTATATTTTTGGGCCCAATAATTTTTTCTTTATATTTTTTTAACCATATATTTCTTTGGGCCTTACATTTTTTTAGGCCCAATAATTTTTTCTTCTCTATATTTTTTGAGCATTACATTTTTTTTTGCCTTATATATTTTTTAGCTTTATATTTTTTTGGGCCCAATGATTTTTTCTTCTCTATATTTTTTTAGCATTATATTTTCTTGGCCCTTTTTTTGGGCCTTATAGTCCTTGAGTCTCATATTTTTTTGGACTTATACATTTTTTGGGCCTTATATTTTCGGGCCTAATAATCTTTTTTCTTCCATATTCTTTGAACCGTATATTTTTCTGGACCAAATTATATTTTCTTCGCCCTTTTTTTTGGACTTTATATTTTCTTGAGTCTTATATTTTTTTGGACTTATACATTTTTTGGGCCTCATATTTTTTTAGCCCAATATTTTTTTAAGCCTTCTATTTTTTTGAGCCTTATATATTTTTTTGACTTATACTTTTTTTTGGACCTTATATTTTTGGGCCCAATGATTTTTTCTTCTCTATATTTTTTTAGCATTATATTTTCTTTGGCCTTTTTTTGAGACTTTTTTGTGGGCCTTATATTTTCTTGAGTCTTATATTTTTTATGGACTTATACATATTTTGGGACTTATATTTTCGGGCCTATTATTTTTTTGAGCCTTCTATTTTCTTGAGCCTTATATATTTTTTGGACTTATACTTTTTTTGGGCCTTATATTTTTGGGCCTAATAATTTTTTCTCTTCTATATTCTTTGAACCATATATTTTTTTGGGCCTTCTATTTTGTTGAGCCTTATATTTTTTGGGACTTGTAATTTTTTTTGGGTCTTTAATTTTTGGGCCCAATAATTTTTTCTTTTCTATATTCTTTGAATCATATATTTTTTTGGGCCTAGCATTTTTTTGAGCCCAATAATATTTCTTCCCATATTTTTTAAGCATTATATTTTTTTGGGCTTTATATTTTTTCGGGCCAAATAATTTTTTGTTCTTCATATTTTTTGAGCTTTATATTTTTTTTTGCCTAATATTTTTTGGGCTTCATATTTTTTTGGGGTCAATAATTTTTTCTTCTCTATATTTTTGGAGCGTTATATTTTCTTGGGCCTTTTTTTCAGGCATAATATTTTTTTCGGGTCTAATATTTTTTTTTGCCTTATATTTTTTTGGGCCCAATAATTTTTTCTTCTCTATATTTTCTGAGCATTATATTATCTTGGGCCTTATTTTTTTTTGGACTTGAAAATTTTTTTGGGCCTTATATTTTTTTGTGCCCAATATTTTTTTGGGCCTTCTATTTTCCTGAGCCCTATATACTTTTTAGACCTATAATTTTTTTTGGACCTTATATTTTTTGAGCCTAATGATTTTTTCCATTCTATATATTTTAAGCATTATATTTTTTTTGGACTTATACATTTTTTGGGCCTGATATTTTTAGGCCTTATATTTTTTTGAGCCTCCTATTTTCTTGAGCCTTATATGTTTTTATGACTTATACTTTTTTGGGCCTTATATTTTCGGGCCTAATAATTTTTTCTCTTCTATATTCTTTGAATCATATATTTTTGGGGCCAAATTATTTTTTCTTCCCTATAGTTTTTGAGCATTGTATTTTTTTTAGCCGTATATTTTCTTGGGCTTCATATTTTTTGGGCCCAATAATTTTATCTTCTCTATTTTTTTGAGTATTATATTATCTTAGGCCTTTTTGGGGGACTAATTTTTTTTAGGCTATAGTTTTTGAGCATTGTATTTTTAGCCGCATATTTTCTTGGGCTTCATATTTTTTTGGGCCCAATAATTTTATCTTCTCTATTTTTTTTGAGTATTATATTATCTTGGGCTTTTTTTTGGGCCTAATTTTTTTTAGGCTTTATATTTTCTTGAGCCCAATGATTTTTTCTTCTCTATATTTTTTTAGCATTATAATTTCTTTGGCCTTTTTTTGGGACTTTCTTGTGGGCCTTATATTTTCTTGAGTCTTATATTTTTTATGGACTTATACATATTTTGGGACTTATATTTTCGGGCCTATTATTTTTTTGAGCCTTCTATTTTCTTGAGCCTTATATATTTTTTGGACTTATACTTTTTTTGGGCCTTATATTTTTGGGCCTAATAATTTTTTCTCTTCTATATTCTTTGAACCATATATTTGTTTGGGCCCTATATTCTTTGGCCCTAATATTTGTTTGGGCCTCATATATACTCGAGCTTTATATTTTTTTGGACTTATACTTTTTTTTGGGCCTTATATTTTTTAGGGTCAATAATTTTTTCTTCTCTATATTTTTTGAGCTATATATTTTTTTGTCTTTATATTGTTTTGGGCCCAATAATTTTTTCTTTTTATATTTTTCAAGCATTATATTTTCTTGGGCCTTTTTTTTGGGCCTTAAATTTTTTTGGGCCCAATAATTTTTTCTTCCCTATAGATATAGATATAGATATTCATTTATTTTGTAAAAAGAGTACAAAAAGGAGTGTAATACATGAAATAGTAAGTAATAAATCCATAAAAAGTATTGCACATAATTAGATAAACTATCACAGTCAATTATTAAAATTAATATATAATACTGTATTAGTAAGTCACCATGTAAAAGTGATATCACAGACTATTCTAATTCACGCAGAAAACATAAATTACAATAAAAAACAGTTTTTAATATCTCTCAGTCATTGAATTAAAATACATAATTTAAAAGAGGAATCACTGTCATGACATCAATAAAAATTAAATTGGGCAATATTATATTTTCTTGAGTCTTATATTTTTTTTGGACTTATACATTTTTTGGGCCTTACATTTTTTGGGCTCAATATTTTTTTGGGCCTTATATTTTCTTGAGCCTTATATATTTTTTGGACTTATACTTTTTTTGGGCCTTATATTTTTGGGCCTAATAATTTTTTCTCTTCTATATTCTTTGAACCATATATTTTTTTGGGCCTTCTATTTTGTTGAGCCTTATATTTTTTGGGACTTGTAATTTTTTTTGGGTCTTTAATTTTTGGGCCCAATAATTTTTTCTTTTCTATATTCTTTGAATCATATATTTTTTTGGGCCTAGCATTTTTTTGAGCCCAATAATATTTCTTCCCATATTTTTTAAGCATTATATTTTTTTGGGCTTTATATTTTTTCGGGCCAAATAATTTTTTGTTCTTCATATTTTTTGAGCTTTATATTTTTTTTTGCCTAATATTTTTTGGGCTTCATATTTTTTTGGGGTCAATAATTTTTTCTTCTCTATATTTTTGGAGCGTTATATTTTCTTGGGCCTTTTTTCAGGCATAATATTTTTTTTCGGGTCTAATATTTTTTTTTGCCTTATATTTTTTTGGGCCCAATAATTTTTTCTTCTCTATATTTTCTGAGCATTATATTATCTTGGGCCTTATTTTTTTTTGGACTTGAAAATTTTTTTGGGCCTTATATTTTTTTGTGCCCAATATTTTTTTGGGCCTTCTATTTTCCTGAGCCCTATATACTTTTTAGACCTATAATTTTTTTTGGACTTTATATTTTTTGAGCCTAATGATTTTTTCCATTCTATATATTTTAAGCATTATATTTTTTTTGGACTTATACATTTTTTGGGCCTGATATTTTTAGGCCTTATATTTTTTTGAGCCTCCTATTTTCTTGAGCCTTATATGTTTTTATGACTTATACTTTTTTGGGCCTTATATTTTCGGGCCTAATAATTTTTTCTCTTCTATATTCTTTGAATCATATATTTTTTGGGGCCAAATTATTTTTTCTTCCCTATAGTTTTTGAGCATTGTATTTTTTTTAGCCGTATATTTTCTTGGGCTTCATATTTTTTGGGCCCAATAATTTTATCTTCTCTATTTTTTTTGAGTATTATATTATCTTAGGCCTTTTTTGGGACTAATTTTTTTTAGGCTATAGTTTTTGAGCATTGTATTTTTAGCCGCATATTTTCTTGGGCTTCATATTTTTTTGGGCCCAATAATTTTATCTTCTCTATTTTTTTTGAGTATTATATTATCTTGGGCTTTTTTTTGGGCCTAATTTTTTTTAGGCTTTATATTTTCTTGAGCCCAATGATTTTTTCTTCTCTATATTTTTTTAGCATTATAATTTCTTTGGCCTTTTTTTGGGACTTTCTTGTGGGCCTTATATTTTCTTGAGTCTTATATTTTTTATGGACTTATACATATTTTGGGACTTATATTTTCGGGCCTATTATTTTTTTGAGCCTTCTATTTTCTTGAGCCTTATATATTTTTTGGACTTATACTTTTTTTGGGCCTTATATTTTTGGGCCTAATAATTTTTTCTCTTCTATATTCTTTGAACCATATATTTGTTTGGGCCCTATATTCTTTGGCCCTAATATTTGTTTGGGCCTCATATATACTGAGCTTTATATTTTTTGGACTTATACTTTTTTTGGGCCTTATATTTTTAGGGTCAATAATTTTTTCTTCTCTATATTTTTGAGCTATATATTTTTTTGTCTTTATATTGTTTTGGGCCCAATAATTTTTTCTTTTTATATTTTTCAAGCATTATATTTTCTTGGGCCTTTTTTTTGGGCCTTAAATTTTTTTGGGCCCAATAATTTTTTCTTCCCTATAGATATAGATATAGATATTCATTTATTTTGTAAAAAGAGTACAAAAAGGAGTGTAATACATGAAATAGTAAGTAATAAATCCATAAAAAGTATTGCACATAATTAGATAAACTATCACAGTCAATTATTAAAATTAATATATAATACTGTATTAGTAAGTCACCATGTAAAAGTGATATCACAGACTATTCTAATTCACGCAGAAAACATAAATTACAATAAAAAACAGTTTTTAATATCTCTCAGTCATTGAATTAAAATACATAATTTAAAAGAGGAATCACTGTCATGACATCAATAAAAATTAAATTGGGCAATATTATATTTTCTTGAGTCTTATATTTTTTTTGGACTTATACATTTTTTGGGCCTTATATTTTTTGGGCTCAATATTTTTTTGGGCCTTATATTTTTTTGAGCCTGATACTTTTTTGGACTTATACTTTATTTTGGGCCTTATATTTTTTGGGGTCAATATTTTTTTCTTTTCTATATTCTTTGAACTCTATATATTTTTTTTGGGCCTCACATTTTGTGGGCCCAATAATTTTTTCTCCCCTATATTTTTTGAGCATTATATTTTCTTAGGCCTTTTATTTTTTTGTGCCTAATAATTTTTTGGGCCTTATATTTTCTTGAGCCTTATATTTTTTTTGGACTTAAAAATTTTGTTTGCCCTCATTTTTTTAGGCCCAATATTTTTTTGGGCCTTCTATTTTGTTGAGCCTTATATTTTTTGGGACTTGTAATTTTTTTTGGGTCTTTAATTTTTGGGCCCAATAATTTTTTCTTTTCTATATTCTTTGAATCATATATTTTTTTGGGCCTAGCATTTTTTTGAGCCCAATAATATTTCTTCCCATATTTTTTAAGCATTATATTTTTTTGGGCTTTATATTTTTTCGGGCCAAATAATTTTTTGTTCTTTATATTTTTTGAGCTTTATATTTTTTTTTGCCTAATATTTTTTGGGCTTCATATTTTTTTGGGGTCAATAATTTTTTCTTCTCTATATTTTTGGAGCGTTATATTTTCTTGGGCCTTTTTTCAGGCATAATATTTTTTTTCGGGTCTAATATGTTCTTGAGCCTTATATTTTTTTTGGACTTAAAAATTTTGTTTGCCCTCATTTTTTTAGGCCCAATATTTTTTTGGGCCTTCTATTTTGTTGAGCCTTATATTTTTTGGGACTTGTAATTTTTTTTGGGTCTTTAATTTTTGGGCCCAATAATTTTTTCTTTTCTATATTCTTTGAATCATATATTTTTTTGGGCCTAACATTTTTTTGAGCCCAATAATATTTCTTCCCATATTTTTTAAGCATTATATTTTTTTGGGCTTTATATTTTTTCGGGCCAAATAATTTTTTGTTCTTCATATTTTTTGAGCTTTATATTTTTTTTTGCCTAATATTTTTTGGGCTTCATATTTTTTTGGGGTCAATAATTTTTTCTTCTCTATATTTTTGGAGCGTTATATTTTCTTGGGCCTTTTTTCAGGCATAATATTTTTTTTCGGGTCTAATATTTTCTTGAGCCTTATATTTTTTTGGACTTATAAATTTTTTTGGCCCTTATATTTTTTGGGCCCAATATTCTTTTGGGGCTTCTATTTTCTTGAGCCTTTTATTTTTTTGGACCTATACTTTTTTTTGGGCCTTATATTATTTGGGCCCAATAATTTTTTCTTTTCTATATTATTTGAACCATATATTTTTTTGGGCCCGATGATTTTTTCTTCTCTATATTTTGCGAGCATTATATTTGGCTTAGCCAATTATTCTTTCGAGCTTTATATTTTTTGGGCCCAATAATTTTTTTAACTCTCTTTTTTTAAAGCATTATTTTTTCTTATGCCTTTTTTTGGGCCTAATTTTTTTTGGGCTTTATATTTTCTTGAGCCCGATGATTTTTTCTTCTCTGTATTTTTTTAGTATTATATTTTTTTGGGCCTTTTTTTCGGGACTTTTTTTTGGGCCTTATATTCTCTTGAGCCTCATATTTTTTTGGACTTATACATTTTTTGGGCCTTATATTTTTTGGGACCAATATTTTTTTGGGTCTTCTATTTTCTTGAGCCTTATATATTTTTTGGACTTATTTTTTTTTTTGGACCTTATATTTTTTGAGCCTAATGATTTTTTTTTCCATAATTTTTAAGCATTATATTTTCTTGGCCTTTTTATTTTTTTGTGCCCAATACTTTTTTGGGCCTTATATTTTCTTGAGCCTTATATTTTTTTGCACTTATACTTTTTCTGGGCTTTGTATTTTTTGGGCTCCATAATTTTTTCTTCTCTATATTTCTTGAACCATATATTTTTTTGGGCTTTTTATTGTTTTGGGCTCAATAATTTATTCTTTTATATATTTTTTGAGCATTATATTTTTTTTAGCCTTATATTTTTTTAGGCTTTATATTGTTTTGGGCCCAATAATTTTTTCTTTTTTATAATATTCGAGCATTATATTTTCTTGGGCCTTTTATTTTTTTGTGCCTAATATTTTTTGGGTCTTACATTTTCTTGGACCTAATATTTTTTTGGCACTTATACTTTTCTTGGGTAAAACATTTTTTATGCCCAATAATTTTTTCTTTTCTATATTTTCTGAGCCTTATAGTTTTTTGTGCTTTTTTTTTCTGGGCCCAATAATTTTTTCTTTCTTATATTTTTTGTACCTTTAATTTTTTTGGGCCCAATAATTTTTTCTTGTCTATAAATGTTTCCAAGATTGAAAATTTCCAATTGATATAGAGTCAAATAACTTTTTTATATTGTTTGCTACCGTGAACAAAAGATACCAGTAAAGAATTATTTTATAAAAGATAGTGACGCATTAATAATTCGAAGATATAATTTTTTGACTTATCTTTAGGGCCTTATTTTTTCATAATTGCTATATTTTTATCCTAATTCTTTGGGCTTTATTCTTTCAGTCTTTTTTTCGGGTCGGATTTTCTTTTTATTTTTAGGTTTCAATTAATAATTTATTTAGTCATTCATATGGTTTTTTTTGCATGTGATATATGTCAAGTCGGCATTTTTTGCTTCATGACAATATTTTGTATGTTTTTGTTGCTTTAATTTTTGTATTTTTTGCATATATGACTAGAGGAATCGATTACATTTTTGAAGTGTAAATGAGTAAATAAGTTCTCATAAGCATTTATTATAAGTACCAAACTGGGTCTCTCTCTCTCTCTCTTGCTCTCTTACATTCTCTCTCGATTTCCTACGTTTCTCACGCTTTCTCATGCTTTTTCTCGCATTCCCACGTCTTGCTCCCTTGCGCTTCTTTTTGTTCTCCCATGCATTCTCTTTCTTTCTGTCTCTTGCTGTCTTTTTTTCGCTTGCCGTCGCTTTCTGTTTTTTCTTTGTTCTTTTTCTTACTCTATCTTGCTCTTCTGCTTTTCTTACAGCTTCTTGCATTTTTGTTTTCTCTTGCATTTTTATGTTTTACTCTGATAAAGCATTTCATCCAAGCCTGTTATTTTTTAAAGGATTCGTCAGTGGAGCATTTTTTTCAATTTTTTTATAACAGGCTCCGCTCCAGATGCTTATTTAAACAATATTCAGCAATAATTATTAAGCAGTTGATTTTACTGTGTATCTTTATGTACAGCCAGTACAACAGCGCATCCCCATATGCAGCCGATTCAACAGCGCATCACCATATGCAGCCGATTTAACAGCGCATCCCCATATGTAGCTGATTTAACAGCGCATTCCCATATGCAGCCGATTCAACAGCGCATTCCCATATGCAGCCAATTTAACAGCGCATGCCCACACAGAACAAAATTTGCATTAGGAGATTTTAATGTCTTTTGAAATACTAAATGTAATCATGACTAACATTACTATTTTTGAATTTGTAAATAAAATAAGTGATCATTTTTTACTTTAACGTTCCTTGTAATACAGGATTCAATGTATACGGTATTTCAAAACTTCTTGTAATGGTATATTACAATTTTTAGAAAAACGCTTTACCGAATTCGAAATATATTATTTCGATTATTTCTGAAATCGTACACGAACATAATATGGTAATTACACTGTTAAAAGAAAAACATGAAAATTTAATGCAAAACTGGAAGCTTGCTTCAAGCGTGTACATGGAAATTAATAATTTTACGGTAATTTTAATGTAAATGTGCATGAAATTTAAAGTAAAAGTATAAATTTCATAAATGTACTGGAAGCAAAATTCAATTTTTTTTAACAGTGTATTTATTACCAAATTTCTTTCTGTGTATATGCAGCCGATTCAACAGCGCATCCCCGTATGCAGCCGATTGTACTGTAAATTTTTAAATGCAATCTATATTACTGCGCATTTCCGTGTACAGTCAATTCATAAGTGCTTTTTAAAATGCATCATGATTTTGAATATTATATCAAATATTATTATATTAGATATCATAATATCTTTATGATATAAGTATTTACAATATTATTTATAATATTTCTTTATAAACAATGTTTTTTGTATAAATTGTGTCTTGATCATTCTGATTTTCTCCGTTAACTATTGCGCTTTTGCTTAAAAATAATTTTAAATTATTTATGTTTTGTCCATGAAAGGGCAACATATAATTGTCCATGACTGAAAACGGGTGATGGCAAATATAGACCAACATTTTCATAAGATTGTCCTTGGGATTTATTAATAGTCATTGCAAAACCTAATCTAATAGGAAACTGTTTTCTTTGCATGCTAAAAGGGATATCTTCTTTAGATGGAGATAAAATTATTCTTGGAATAAAAACTAATTTACCTTTGTTTTTTTTACTTGCCAATTCAGCTTGGATAGAATATCTTAGTAGGTTTTTTGACATTAACCTTGTCCCGTTACAAAGTCCCGCATTTACATTTAAATTTCTCAAAAGAATTATAATAGCTCCTACTTTTAAATGTAATTTATGTGGTGGAAATCTATTAGGAATTAACGTATTTGAAAATTCTGTAGGTAATATAACATCTAAATTTTCTTTGTTATCATCTTCGGCTGTATCAATACTTAAATATTCAACATAGTCTCCTTCTATTATATTTAAAACGTCGTTATTGATTTGAATAACATCATTATTTCTAGGAGTCAAAATAACTTTATCTATTAGATTTTCACTATTTATTTTTATTTTATTTCCAAATATTTCTTCGACAAGATGTTGTCTAATGATAAGATTTTCTGGTATAGCACTTAGTTCATTATCATCCTCAAAAAGATTACGACGTTTTCCTTCTCCGATATCTAATAACCATTGTTTGAAATTATTATCATTATCTGAAACTCGCAGATTTTCACTTAATGTCGTACGCATAAAATTTTGCCATAATAAACTAAATTTAACCGAATTTTCTATAATATTAAAACGACTTCCATGTCGAACGATTGGTAATGTTTGCCTAAAATCTCCTGATACAATTACAGTTTTACCACCGAATGGTTGGGGTTGTACATCGCATAAATCTTGAAAAAGACGATCATCTGCCTAAAAAGCAAATTTGGAAGTCATATATATTTCATCCCAAATTATTATTTGTGTTTCCTTTAATTTTTTTCCTTCTGCAGAGTTAGGCTTAACATTACATGTTGTGCAATCTGTTATATTCAACGGTAGTTAAATGTTGTGCGCACTGTTTTTCCATCAATCAATGAATTCGCTGCTATACCTGTCCAAGCAACACATAAGTAACGCATATTATGATATTTAAAATAAGCTATTAAAACGTTAAGTAAATAACTTTTTCCTGTTCCACCTGGTCCAGGAAAAAATTTTTGTTTATTTTGATTTAAACTTTTTATAGTAGAGTCAAATATTTGTCCTCGTTTCTGTTTTAAGGAATTTATTTTTGTTTCCAATTCATTTAGAATATCATCATTATAATTTAAAATTGTTTCATCATCATTATCTTCTATGTATTTGCTTATGTTAGGTAAATTAAAATCATTTAAAGAAAATCCATTGATATATAAATTATTTTGAATAACATTCAATGCAAATATTTCGTCTATATCTTTTTCGTATTTAGGATGATAAAACTTATCTTTATATTTTTCGTATAAATCTCGTGCATTTATGGGATTATGCAAAATGCAAATAAAAGCGAATAATTCACAAAGAGCATGGGGGAATTCTGTTAATGATGCTTCCTCTAAACATCGGTCCCATTCTTCATCTTCATTAATTAATTGTTTAGCTTTAGCTGCTTCATAAAACGAAGTATATATTACATTATCAATAGTACGTAAATCTTCAAAAGATGTGGCGCCTTTAACATACAATAGTAATAATCTAATAAAGTAGCGTTCTCTATCTTTTAGAATTACCGAATACATTCTACTAAGTATTGGTTTCCTTATTTTTTTTCTTTTATTCCACTTTTTTAATTTTTCGTCAAATGTATAAAAATGCGGTATTTCTGTATACAAGTAATCTCGAGCTTCTATTATTCAATTCGAAATATGCTGTTAATGTTTTTCCCACCTTCTTCTGCATGATCGTTTCTTCTATTCCTTCTTTAAAAAATACATTTTGTTCATTTTCTTCATGAACGCTTAGTCTTTTTATAGTATGTGAAATAACATATAAAGGATATTCTAATAATCTGTGCATTGCTTCAGGCGGACATAAATATCGTGTATTTATGTATTGTTGTATTTCATCATATTCATATTCAACATTTTCATTATTGTCATTTTGAAAAGTGTCTTTCTCTTCTGTTTGGAAATCAACATTCACTTCGCGTATTTTAATGTATGCGCAATCATGACCTTTATAACAATATTTAAATAAATATTTAATGCATTGTACAGTGGAACATATTTCTACGTTTATATGTGCATTAAATTTTAATAATAAGTAAGGATTGTAAGGAACAACAAATCCATTATCTGCTACTCTTTCTGTAAATTTATTCTTAAAAATTATTTTAAAGCCATCATTTTTACGTTTGTATAATGGATAGCCATTGGATTTGAATACTGTTGAATCATTAAATTTTTTTGAGAAACTTTTTGTACATTTTTTCGTATTTTTATCCATACATGGACAATTTATATTTTGCATACCACAGGGACCGTGTATCATAAATTGTTTAACAATACTATGTAATTTCGGATAAATATCTTTATTTGGGATTTCTGCACTTATTATTTCATCAACTTTTTCGGGAGTGTTAATTTTATCATTTTTATCTAAGAATAATAACATATGCATATGTGGTAATCCTCGTTTTTGAAATTCAATTACGTAACTATACGCAACACATTTTCCAAATATTCCTCTTTTAATTACTAAATCTTTAAATTCTTCCACTTTTTGATGAAATACTTTTGTTACAATATCCGGCCTATCTATTGAATTTTCATAATTTTCCAAGTTTACAATTATTTCTTTCCAATGTAGATTACACGTTATAGTTAAAAAAAAGTCAGGTTTACCATGATAATTTACAAGTGTCATCGAGTCCATGTAATTTTGTTTCATAAATCGTGGACGGCCTGTAGAATTTGATGGTAATATGACCATTTTTGCAATTTTTGACGATTCTAATTCTTTTTTGTTATGTAAATAGTCCATCACTCCTTTATAAGAATCACTTCTTAATATATTTTGATTTTTTCGTATAAAATATAATCTAGAGGTTTCAACTTTTACAAACGCATCAATGATTGCCTGATGAGATATTTTTCCCAAATTGAGGTATGGATTAAATTCATTTCTAATACTAAATCTATAATTATAAAATTGCAAATTTGAAATATTAGTTTTTCCAAATTTACTTTTTATATTTGGCATCCATTCATAACCACCATTAGGATAAATTAGCGGATATGTCATAGGATCTGTATGTTTGCTAATTGTTGGTATACTATTTGGTTTTTCATACTTAGAGTAAATGACAATATCACGTTCGATAGGAGGAAGATCATCTTTTCCAACATATACTATCGCAACTTCATTACAGGTAGGTACATTATATCTATTTTTATCCAAATTGTTATTGTGGACAATAGACATTGTAACTGTTCTTGGAGGACAATTTATTTTTGCACATCGTTGTAGTTCTTCTTTTTCTACTTCATGCATCATTTTATAGGCTTTTGCATAAGGTTTAATGTTTCTTATCAAATTATCTAATTCTTTTAATAATACCAAATTTGCATTAAATTTATTACGTTCAATCGTTGCAATTTCATTATCCAAAACATATAATTGTCCATATTTACGGGCTTCATCTTTATTAGGATGCAAAGCATACACATTATGATAAATTTGTCCACATATTTTCATAACTTGTGGTTCTTTACCTATCAATTTATCAAAACTTGCGAACGCTAAAGCATCATTGTATAATCTTACATTTTGTCGAAAATCAATACTTTCTTTTGTACGTTCGGTTGCTAAAAGTTTTAATCGATCTGGGTAAGAAGGATTGTCTAACGATTCCACCTTACCTTTATGACAACAATTGAAGAAATCTTCACTTTTACTATATTCGAAAGCAAAATGCTTTGCATCACAATAAACACATGTATGTGTCATGGAGCCAATGTAATTTTCAGATATAACATTTTCATCAAAATATATATTTGCAATACAACCAATGAGTTTAGAATTACTTTCTTCTGCTAGAACTTTTTCATTCAATTTCTTTAATTTTCTTCCCATTATGTCCTTAATTTTATCATTTTTTTTTGTTTATCATGACATCATCATTCTTATTACAAATATTATTATTGTTATTTTCAATATAATAATTAATGTCTTCAATTTTTAATCGTTTACTCTTTATAAGTAACGTTTTTAATTGATAAGAATCATATTTATATTTTCGCTTTCTCTTATCTGTTGGTTTATGCATTCCAACATTATGATTAAAATGTTGAAATTGGTAAAAATCATTATTCATTTGCGTTTTGTCAATAACATCTGAAATTTCCAATTGTTGATCGTCAATTTTTTCAATTATTTCCATTTTATCATATTAAACATAATGTTCATTTTATAATTTTCTATAAGTTTTTCTTTTGCGTAATGCTTTTTTTTTACGTAGCTGTTTCAATTCATCAGTACTTATATTTTGAATCAATTTTACTTTTGCTATTCTATTCTCTTCTAATATTTTTTCAAATTTATGTGATTGTTCTTTTTTTAATTTTATATAAGCTTCTTTCTTTCGTGAAGCCTCACTCGCACGTATTTGTTCCAATTCACCATTACTTTTTTTTTTTTGATTCCATTCTGGTTTTCTTATTATTTTTTAACTTTTCTATATATTTATTTGGTTCAGAATATTTTGATTTTATACAAGCTTTTTTCTTACGTGAAGTCTCACTCGCTCGTATTTGCTCCAATTCATCATTACTTTTTTTTTCTTTGGATTCTATTTTGTTTTTTTTTAGTATTTTTTAACTTTTCTATACATTTATTTAGTTCAGAATCTTTTAATTTCATGTAAGCTTCTTTCTTACGTGAAGCCTCATCAGAAAGTATTTGTTCTAATAGATCATTACTTCTCATTTTCTTGAATTCTAATTTCATTTTCTTAGTATTTTCTAACATTTCTTTATATTTATTTGGTTGTTCCATTTTCATTTTTAAATAAGCTTTTTTCTTTCGCAAAGCATCATTGACACGTTTATGTTCTAATTTTTTATTCTTTTATTCCTGCATTTTTGTAATTTTATGTTTTATTGCAATTTTTCGATATTCATTCGATTTTTTTGTCACCTTTTTCTTAATCAATTTTTTTATACATAAAGATTCCTTGTTATCTATTTCTTTTAATTCTTTTATTTCTTGATTTAATTCAATCCCATTATTCCTAATTTTATCATCGTTATAATTTATGCTAATATCATCAAAATCCATTAAATAATCATTTTGTCATAAAAAATTTTTTTCTGAAGATTCATTGTCAATTTCCATTGGAATTATTTCAAGATTAGAATCTTTTGGTTTGCAATACATTTGCATAATTTTTTTTTGTTCTGCTAATAACTGCATTTGTAATTTTTTTTCAAAAAGTGCAATCTCAGCGTTATCTAAATTTAATGGTATTTTATTCAAACAAGGTTCATGACAAAAGCTGTTTCTTATCATGTCCGGTGGATTATTGTAATTGATAGTTGTATTATTATAATTATGTAAAATTGGAAACATTGTTATTTGCTGTGTTTCAAAAATTTTCAATAAATGTTATCGCATTTGGGAAATATTGTATCTTAAGCAACAAGGACATAAATTGTAAAGTATTGAAACAGCAAAAGCAATTGCTAAAACGCCGCAATCATAATTATTTGTTTGTGATTGTACTGTTTCGAAAACTATGCTTAAGAAAGGGCCGAACTATCTGTCTTTGTCTAATAGCATTTTTCATCATTTATGTAAACACTATCCGGTATAACAAGAAAAAAATAGCAGCCCCCGCTAGATATTAGTATAATAAGTAAATTTCGTAATAACAAACAAATTTTTTTACTGCGTAGTTTTTGAATAATTAGAGACCTACCAAAAAAAGATGGGTTATATTCTAGATTGCTAGTAGGTCTCTAATTAGTCAAAAACTATGCGGTGAAAAATTTTATTGTTATTACAGAATTTACTAATTATACTAATATCTAGCGGGGGCTGCTATTTTTTTCTTGTTATAAAGGATAGTTTTTATATAAATAATGAAAAACGCTATTAGACAGAGACAGATAGTTCGGCCCCTTCTTAATTCTGATTTGTTCGGAAATAATTTGTTTACATAGATTTTATGCTCATCTTGTAAATATTTAAGATTGAAGCTGTCATGTATATGAATTATTTTATTATTATAATTCATACAAATCCAGTGACCACTTTTGAAGTTTTCAGAAAATAATAATTGTCTAAATTGGGTATCAATAGGCACTGAATTAATATATTGCGGATTTTGAATAAGTCAAGTTGATTGCATATTAAATGAGGGGCACCGTTTTAAAATATTATTAAATTTTAATATATGAATATCAGTTAACATGAAAGCAATTCCACTATACAATCCCTGTCCTTAAACAATCAATTTATCTTTCTCAGTGAAAACATTGAAATTCTTTCAACACTTTTTATCTACTTTAAATAAACTTAGAATTGCTTTTATATTAACTTATTTGATTAATTGTATTTTCATACGTAAAAGCTGAAAAACCAAAAAAAAATTATGAAAAATGCTATGAATCGTCATTGGAAAAAAATTGAATGCTAACAAAATTAAGTCTTAGCATTAATTTAATTAAGGGCACAAAATACCTTTCACGAATCTTTTTACTCTATCTTATTTATTTTTACTTATATGATGAATATAGCAAGATGAACTTTAAATGATAGATATAGATAAATAGACATTTATTTATTTTGTAAAAAGAGTACGAAAAGGCTTGTAATACGTGAAATAGTAAGTAATAATTCTATAAAAAGTATTGCACATAATAAGATAAGATATCACAGTCAATTATTAAAATTAATATATAATACTGTATCAGTAAGTCACCATGTAAAAGTGATATCACAGACTATTCTAAATACATGCAGTAAACATAAATAACAATAAAAAACAGTCTTCAATATCTCTCAATCATAGAATAAAAATACATAATTGAAAAGAGGAATCACTGTCATGACATCAATAAAAATAAAACTGGACAATACTATAAAAATAAAATTGAACAATACAATAACAAAGTAATAGTAAATAATTAAAAAATAAAATAATGATTACATTTAAAGAATAAAAACAATACCGAAGATGTCATGACTTCTAATAAAAACAGAACCACTCATACTTTCCGCATACATTCATCCATCATTCACGCTAATAAATACATTTACACCTTAAATCTATATATAGGACAAAACAAAATAAATGAACACAAAAATTAAAATACTTAAAATTAATTTCACTCCAGGTCGAGTAAGTTCGTCCTCAAAGCTGACTTAAACCTGCCGAGCGATGGAAGATTTTTTATACAAGCAGGCAGGGAGTTCCAAAAATGCGCACCTTGAACTTGAAAAGAATTTCTTCCAGTCTCAGTACGCATGAAGGGCACTGCGAAGTCCTTAATCTCTCCCCTAGTGGCTGCCCTAGGTACATATCTAGTGAAGAGACTCACTAGATACTCTGAAGTATTCATGCGCACGATTGTGTACATAAGTACAGCCATAAAATACAGTCTCCTTGAATCAGTACGCAGCCAACCAAGCGCAGCTCTATGAGGAGAGATATGATCGCCCAATCCTACGCCTAATACATATCTCACACATGAATTTTGTGGTCTTTGTATTTGTCTTCTCAACCTCTGCGAGGCATCAAGCAGAACTACTGAGTAGTAGTCGAGGTGCGGAAATAGCAAGGCGGCTGCGAATTGTTTACACAGGGCCTCAGCGGTGTACCGACGAAAAAACCGTAAACCATATATTATCCTATTAAATTTCTTAGTCACCATATTAATATACGGCTCCCAAGACAACTTAGCGTCAAGCACAACACCAAGGCTCGTAACTGTAACAGAGAAAGATATGCCAACACCTCCCTCAAGCTCAATCGTTCTTGGCTTACCAGCATAAAAGTAATTAATAAAACGACTACTGCCAAAAACGATCGCCTTAGTTTTGCTTGCATTTAATGTGAGAGAAGCATCGACAGCCCATCCCGACACCGCCCTGGCCGCCCTCTGCATAGTACAAATACCTTCATTCAGATGTTCATAAGGGACCTGAGTAAAGATTTGGAGGTCATCAGCATATAATATGTGCTTGACACAACTGGGGACGAGCGTGTCACGTATGTTATTAATGTAAAGGCAGAACAACAGAGGCCCCAGCACTGAACCCTGTGGAACTCATAGATTGGTTGTTAGCCAATCCGAATCCTCTTTTAAATATGTAGAAACCATTTGTTTCCTACCTGATAAATAGGAGTTGATCCACTCGAGTGCAGCCCTAGAAAACCCCATCGATCTAAGCCTCGCAAGCAATTTGGAAGGGGAGATCGTGTCGAATGCCTTACTAAAGTCAAATAGGAGTAGTATCGTGGCAAGTTTCTTGTCAAGACCTGATCTTATGTCGTCTGTAAGTTTAAGTATGGCAGTCTGCGTAGGATGATGCTTCCTGAAGCCAGTCTGCAAAGAGTCAAGTATTTTGTGTGTCATAATATACTCCTGCAGTTAGTCATGGGCAATCTTCTCGAGAACCTTTGAAAGAAAACATAATATTGCTATGGGCCTAAAATCTTTAGGCATTTTAGGTGCAGGGCACTTCTTTAAAGGCACGATACGTGCGCGCTTCCAAAGGCAAGGGAAGACCCCCCGTGCAAAAGAGGAATTGAACAGAGTCACAAGATGCTCTCCAATAACTGGAAGTGCTTTAAGTATCACACTCTGCGGGATGCCATCCTCGCCACAAGCCTGTGATGAAAAATGCGAAATCGCAAGGATTACATCATTAAGAGGAGGTCACGTATCTCTGTCCTTTTCTAATCAAAAAATTGAATTTTTTACAGAAACTAATAATTTTAGCAAAAAATGAAGAGAAAGTCGCATCTCGTATCAAAAAAAGTAATATTTTCTTTGATAAGAAAGAATTAATTTTATTGCTTCGTTTTCAAGAAAACCTTGAAAAACTTAAATCATACAGGTTAGGGTGGACAATTTGGTTTTTCAAGGTTTTCTTGAGAACAAAGCAATAAAACTAATTTTTTCTTATTAAAGAAAACATTGCTTTTTTCGATACAAGATGCGGCTTTCTCTTCATTTTTTGCTAAAATTATTAGTTTTTGTGAAAAAATCATTTCTTTGATTAGAAAAGGACAGAGATACGTGACCTCCTCTTAATATTGATTGGCTTAAAGGCAAAACCACTTTCACTACACTTAGAAAGAATCCTTTTACGTTCCGCAGTATCATCATGTGGCAAGACCGACACCCCCGCAAAATGTGCATTAAGCTCATTTGGAGTGAATCCATTCAAGTCCCCTTGAGGTCCGGACAGGAGTCCCAGGTCTTTCAACTCCTTCCAGACATTACCTCCAGTAAGAGCACCGAATAGTCTATTATGATAATAATTTGTTTTAGCTTGTTCCGTCTGTTCATCCATTGTTTTACGCAGCTGCTAAAATTCGGAGAGTTATCGCTCCTCCTACGTCTGTTTAAATCTACGATACGTGGCATCTCTCTTGTACCGCATCTGCGACAGCTCTTTATCAATTCAAGGAAATTTATCTTTACCAATTTTAAGTGTTTTTAGTGGCACTAGATTTTGTATTGCAACCGTAAGGTTGTCACAGAGGCAACCAAGTGCAGATTTTGGGTCAACTGTACTAACTGTAAATTGCGTCCAATCACGACCGGCCAAACTCTGTACCAATAAGTTTGGACAGATATCTTTGTAATTCCTATACTTAATTATTTTATTATCTGTCTTGATGTGATGACAAGAAATACATAGATCAATTAAGTTGTGCCGACTGTGAAAATTCGCCGGTAAGTTGCGTGCGTCAAGTACTGTGTCATTATCGTCAACAAGAATCAGGTCAATCCACGTGTGAGACGTTGGAGTGTAATGCGTGGTACTGGCTGAACCAACTGAAACGAAAGCTCAGCCGACAATTCATTAATAATTTTGGCATCACTGCTCTCACGCAGGAGATCGGCATTCAGGTCTCCCATTATAATTTTATGAGAGTATTCGGAAGCAAAATTTCTCAAGTTATCCAAAAAATCGGTAGTTTTAAAAAAGGAAATTGCAAGAGGTCGATAAATAATAGAAACCAACACGGCTTTGGAGCTGCCCAATTGCATGGAACAAAAAATATACTCAAGTACCTCCGGTTTACCTTCACTATGATTAGTTTGAGTATCCGAAGTAGCCAAAATAGTGCACTTTAAATTGTCTTTAACATACAAAGCAACTCCTCCACCACGCAAGTTTCTGTTCTGTCTGAATACTTTATACCCTTTGACCCGAATGACGTCATCCGAAACAGATGGACCCAGCCAGGTCTTAGCGACTCCAAATATGTCGGAAGAAGGACCATCACTTAGAAACTCACGTACATGCCCAATGTGAGCCCTCAACGAGGTCACATTCAGGAAGCACGCTCGCAGTTTACCCCTTCTCCCTGTACGACTCTCAGAGGAGGCCCGGTGCAGTCATTGGGGAGAGGCCACACTCGACGTTACTCCATTATTTGTACTTCATAATTGATTCGTCGACATATTTCGTTGATGTTCAGAGGCTTCATTATTATCACATATATTATTATCATTGCACTTAATATTCGATGGAGTTTCAGAATTTACATTAATTACATGCACACCGTCTTTTAATTTCTTACTTTCTGTCAATAAATTATCTAAATCATTTTCATTAAAAAATTTGTGAGCTCTCTTGCCTCTCTCCCTCCTCGCCAGAAATTTACCATGTCTGTGCCAAACAAATATGAAGCCCTTTTCTTTGGCATACTTTTTTAACTTTTTAAAATTAACATATTTTTCTTTAGGCAAAAATTCATTAATAAATATCAAGCCGTGGCGTTTGATGGCTGGAAGACTGCCAAGGAGGGAGGGATTAAGATCCGCTGTCGAAAAACCAGTGAATTGTCGTTTAGCCTCAAACACCTTTTGCACCAGGTCCTCCTCAGAAAGTCTAACCAGCAATGAGAACGGACCCCTCGGGCCGCCATTGATCTCACGATCTATAGACAACCCGTTTACATCATCATATTTAGCGATTTTCTTAACTGAGATTACATTTGTACGCTTGATTGCCGGAAGAATGGTACCAAGAACGACACATGTGTAATCATCCGGATCAACATTAACTGCTGAACAGTCAAATTCGCCAGAGATCACCAATGTACCGCTCCCAGAGCCACACTCCGTCTTAACTAGACGAAGTGCCTCCTCACTAATTACAGTATGAGTATTTGGTGTTTATGGTATTTCTACAGATTTAGATGTGTGTAATGTATGCTCATTCATTCCAGTGAGATCCGCGACGGCCTGCGCCACGCCAGCTACCCCGGTTGTAAGGTCAAAGAAACCCTTGTCTACTCCGTGAAATTCGTTATTAAGAAAAGTTTGAATATTATCAAATTTACAACTGATTGTTTTATTATACGTTTCAATTTTATTATTCAGAGCGGACAAGAAATTCCTTTCCGAAGTGACTATTATTTCCCTAAGTTTGCGATTTTCCTCTAACAGCTGCATCTGCCCAATTTCTAATTTTTTAATATATTTATTCTGTGTATCAATTTTGGACACAATATCCCGCAGGCCTTTGTCAAAATTTTTAACTTGGCTCTCTACAGCCAAAAATCGATCGAAAGAATTTAATATTGTGTCAAGCCTGCCAGATAGTGCGCCCTCTAGAGCAGATATAGCTGCCTGCAATGATGAAGAATATAAGTCACTTCGGACTACATCAGAATTATTTTTCATAAAATTATTACTATTATTATTATTACTCGGGGCAGCGAGCGCAGTGCCACCTCCCAATAGTTTATCAGATAAAGGCATACTTATTCTACTTCTCCCTCCATCCGCCGTGGCACCGCTGTTGTTGGATAAAGTTTGCGATGATAAAGTAGTTTTCACTCTTTCAGGCTGCTTCTGTGAGGTGTTGACAGATGTCACTTTGGGGGCGTCCATCAAATACGTCACTGAAATTTTGGTCCATTTCAACCCCACCCTCCCCCATCATCACGGTCCCGTCACACTGAAGTTAACCCCCCCCCCACCTAAAGTGACGTATATTAAAAATTCACGAAAAGTAAAAATTCAAACAATACTTTATTAAAATTTTAAAGTATTAACATGTTGTATACTAATCATAATTTTTAAAAAAATAATATTTTTATACAGTATCTTTAATCTAATTCAAATACAACGCGATGCGAGCTTGGAAAATTCAGATATTTAAATTAGGAGTAAAAATGATAAATATTACAGAATAATTTTTTTTCCGTTTATGAATAATTTTTTTAATATAAGATAATATTTGAATTATTAAAAACTCTAATTAATTCATAACATGACTCGATTGTTTTACAATACAATACAGACAAAGTAGAAAAATAAAATAAATGTTTGAATTCTAAAATGTTTTAATTAATTTTTATTTTTATTTTTAAACATCTATAAAACTTAAGCATGCCTTATTTAAAAAAATTTAGATCTATACAAACCAAACAATTTTCATACGCAAATAAATCAATTGTTTTCGAAATTCACTAAAATTAAATTATAATAATGAAATGTTTTTAAAATGAAAATAAAACATCAGTTCCAATAAATTATTCAATTAATAAAATATGTAATATCCACGTATGCATTTTGAATATAAAAAATTAATTTCTTAATACGATAAATAAAATTATATATTAATAGTTTTTTCATGTACTTTTTGAAGTGGGATTGAAAATAAAATAATGATTTATCTTTGTAATTGAACGTAAATTAACTTACTTTCAAACATACTGATTAAAGAAGCTGCAGGTCAAATAAGATGTCAAAGTATATTATGAAAAAAGGTCAACTCTGCGTCAATACTTCAGGTTTTGCAGATTAAATATTAAATATGCTATTTACATCAATCTTGCGTGAATATATGGGATTTTCAAATAATTATTTTTTAGTGTTTTGTACGTCACTTTGAAGCATGATACCCCCCCTTTGTCACGGGACCATCACAAAATTGTGAACTCCCCCCCCTTCCGAAATGTGTACGTAATTGATGGACGCCCCCTTTCGAGTCAGTTCTTGATGGTGTAGAGGCACTGATTGGCTGATTAGGAGCAGCTTTGCGTGCGGCCTGTAGAACTCCATTAGCCTTGATGCTTCCACCGGCAGACGACCTTGAATTGTTTCTTATTTTTTCCATGCACCTTTTACACTCGCATTTTGTGCCACTTTCCATTTTTGAGCGAGTCATGCATTTCGCATGACAGCGCTGTCGGCATGTGAAACACAAATGGAGCTTTGCCATGGCCCATTTATCATTAGTGGATAACTTACAGATCGCACAACTGTCCATAACTCCGACCTCTTGTGTATACTCCTTAAAGGATAAGGTAAACTTCTGTATTATTGGTCGAGGAGTAGGTTGAAAAATCAGCCACCAGGATCTCTGCCTGCAGATGAAAATTGCCTCCTATCTAACCTCAAAACTGCAACAATTCTAACCTCCAAAGTTCAGCGTCTTGATGTAAATTATGAGATAAAATGCAAGAACCGCCAATAAAACTGATGATTTATAGCTGAAACGGTGCCTTGCAAATTGAGCGTGCAAGAATCTGTAAGAAAAACGCCCTGGAGCACAAAAATGCAGTACCAGAACAAAAATAACAAGAGTGAAAAATAAAGCGTGTTCAACTACTTACAGATGGAGGGAGGATGGAAAGGAGACAAAATTGAAAAAAGAAATGATTTTCATTTCTTTTTTCAATTTTGCAATTTTCTAAAAATTTATGCTAAAATAATATGATATACTATACAAATTTTTTTTAATTAGCTGATTTAAGAATGAATATATCTTAAATAATCTCCGAAAAGTTTCTTATGTAAATCTAATTTCGTTTTTATTTTGTTAAGAGGCGGTTGGAACCAAATCAGATACTTACTTCAGTGTTTATAAGAAACGCTTATAATAATTTAATTACTCATTCATTCGACAAAAATTAAGTCAATACCTCTAGTCATGTACATGTATAATTTAAAATAGTTAAAGCCACAATAATATACAAAATATTATCGTCAGGCGAAAAATACCATTTCATAGTCAAAGCGACAATTTTTTGCATGTAATATATGTCAAGTCGGCATTTTTCGCTTTATGACAATATTTTGCATGTTTTTGTCGCTTTAATTATTTTATTGTATTTTCTACATATATGACTAGAGGAATCGACTATATTTTTGCAGTGTCAATGAGTAAATAAATTTTTATAAGCATTCATTATAAGTATCAAACTAAGTAACTTCAAGACAGTTTTTCTTAAATATTGAATTTTAAAAATCTTCAGTCTGCTTTTGAATAATATTTTTATTATAAAAAGAATTGAATTAAATCCAAGGGGAAAAGGTGTTTAGTGCCCTATATTGAGAATTTTATTGAGTAAAATAATATAATAACTTATAATTATTAGTTATAATAATTTTCTGAACTCTTTTCACATTAATTCAAATAATGATCAATATATTTTTATTATTTAACTAAATCTTGATATCATATAAATGTTATAAGTATAAGTTATTGAAAGTGAAATATATTGCAATACAAAAATAAGTAAAATATAATTTAACATAACAATAATTATATCAAGATTTATTCAAGTATAACAGTTAATTATTTATTTGTTGACCTTAAAACAAATCTATTGTTTCATTCGTCGATATGAGTACTAATTATATTGCAATATAAAAGAATAAATAAAATATAATTTAACATAACAATAATTATTTCAAGATTTATTCAAGTGTAACAATCAATAATTTATTTGTTGACCTTATAACAAATCTATTGTTTCATTCGTTGAGATGAGTACTAATCATTTTAAATTATCTTATAATATGAATTATTATATTTATTTACTTCGATAACAAATATTTTTGCATTTCAGCTACAACGAGTAAAATAACAAGATTCTTTTTTCAAGTATCTTTTTTCATATCATTAGATAATGTAAATAAGAGATACTAGGAAAAAATTATCTTATAAAAGTTAAGTATAGAATTAATAATTTCAAGATATGATAACTAGAAACTTCAAAACAGTTTCTCTTAAATATTGTATTTTAAAAATCTTCAGTCTGCTTTTGAATAATATTTTTATTATAAAAAGAATTGAAATAAATCTAAAGGGAAAAGCGGTTTGGTGCCCTATATTGCGAATTTCATTGAGTAAAATAACACAATAACTCACAAGTTATTAGTTACAATAATTTTCTGAACTCTTTTCACATTAATTCAAATAATGTTAAATATATTTTTATTATTCAACTAAATCTTGATATCATGTAAATAATATAAGTATAAGTTATTGAAAATGAAATATATTGCAATATAAAAGAATAAGTAAAATATAATTTAACATAATAATTATTTCAAGATTTATTCAAGTGTAACAGTTAATTATTTATTTGTTGACCTTACAACAAATCTATTGTTTCATTTGTCAAAAGGTATATATTTAATAGTATTCATAAAAAATTTTATCAGGATAATTAATTAGGTTATTATATTATTTTTATTTTTTAGGTTTTACGATGAAGGAAGTTGAAGTTATTAAAATTTGTATTTAATTTTTGTTTTGTGTAAGTTGTTTCATATTGTAATTTAATTTAAGCGAGGGGTTATCCATTTGATTAATTTATTATTGTTCGATCAAAAATTTAAATTTCATGATTTATTGATAATATATTAATACAAAAATAATTTGTAAAAAGCCAAAGAATGTAAAATAAATTTCTATTTTTTTGTATATTCTGTTTATTTATTGAAATGCAGCCTTTTAAAAAATAAGTGCCAACAAATACATTTACACACATACACATAAATTTACACTCATACACGTAAATAGACATAAGTAGAATTACATATAGGCACAAACATACACAATAAAAGCATACGCATACACGCACCCACTTACACACATAGCTGAAATCACACATTTTCATATTAACAATAACTGATTTAAATCACACATACACTCACATATACATGTACACACTTACATATACACATAAACATAAACACATACTCCCATACAAACGTACACATACACGCAGACATCTACACACAGACACATAAACACATACACAAACTCACATAAACACATACAGATACCTGCATACACATGAACAAATGCACATATACTTGAACGTTTATACAAACATATTCGCACATACACATACACGTACATAATTACAGATGTACACACATATACATATACATTAATACACAAGCATACATACACAGACATAAATGCACACATACATACTCATACACACATACAAATACTGAAATAAACCAATGCATATACACATATATCTACCGATTCACACGAATATATTCACACATACACGTACACATTTGCACATACACGTACACATTTGCACATACACACATCCACATTCACATACATACATACGCATACATTCACAACATACATATATTATTTAGCGATAATGTACAAACATGAGCACTTACACATGCCCTTACACACACATACATACAAATACATAGATACACATGTACATACACTTTTACACATGCGCACATACACATAAAAACATACATTTACACATATGCATATATATGCATATATTTAAACAAATGCATATTCAAAAATACACATACACACGCACATATACACGTACATACACACACACATATACACTGCCGCCGAGATACTTTTGCCCCCCTTCGTCTAAAATCAACTTGTCTAAAAAGTCTGGAAAAAATGGTCGTAGCCTAAAAATTCCAACGGGATTCGAAAGATTGTTGAAAATTCTTTCAAAAACTATTGGTTTAATATAAAAAAAAACAAATGTTTTTCGTATCTCTTATCCTTGTTTGAGAAGAAATTTTTTTTAACTTTGTTTTGACTTTGTAAAATAGTGTTCAATTCAAGTAGAAATCGTTACATTAATACAAAACCGAATAGGTTTTAAAGCTTATATTTCAACGATAAAAATGCAATGTCGAACGTCTAGATTCGACCTTTTAAACCAGAGTTATAAGATTTTATATTTAAAAATAAGGTTTTTTTCGATGTATGAATATCTCTGAATTTAAGAGGAATAGAAAAATTTGTCGGAGAGAAAAATTGTTCCTTTTTGGTCAAATAATAATAATATATAATAAAAAATTGATTTCGAAAAAAAATTTTTTTTTTTGTTGGAATGTAATGAAATTTTGATATCTTTAAAATATTGAACAACGTGGGTAAAAAAGACAAAAAAAATTTTTTTTTTCCAAAATCAATTTTTTATTATATATTATTACTATTTGACCAAAAAGGAACATTTTTTCTCTTCGACAAATTTTTCTATTTCTCTTAAATTCAGAGATATTCATACATCGAAAAAAACCTTATTTTTAAATATAAAATCTTATAACTCTGGTTTAAAAGGTCGAATCTAGACGTTCGACATTGCATTTTCGTCGTTGAAATATAAGCTTTAAAACCTATTTGGTTTTGTATTAATGTAACGATTTCTACTTAAATTGAACACTATTTTACAAAGTCAAAACAAAGTTAAAAAAAATTTTTTCTCAAACAAGGATAAGAGATACGAAAAAAATGTTTTTTTTTTTTATATCAAACCAATAGTTTTTGAAAGAATTTTCAACAATCTTTCGAATCCTGTTGGAATTTTTAGGCTACGACCATTTTTTCCAGAGTTCTAAAACTTTTTAGCTAAGTCGATTTTAGACGAAGGGGGGCAAAAGTATCTCGGCGGCAGTGTATATATATATATATATATATATATATATATATATATATATATATATATATATATATATATATATATAATTACATACACAAATACATTTAAAAATGGATACTTTGAAATTTAAAATATTTTAAATTCAAAAATATTTTTTATAAAGGTCAGAATCAAACCGAGCGACGTTAGGAGCAAGGTAATTGAAGCTAGTTCATAATTATTTGATTTATATGGTACAGCTGGTGGGGGTAATAGTAACTAAATATTTTAAAAAATCATCTTCTCTATAATTACAGGGGTTACGCTAATTATGAAAACATCTATAGAATCCGAAATTAAATTGCAATCGATTCCAATGATTTTTATTATATTTATGCACTATTTGTAAGCAGTAGCCGTATTTTCTTTTTTTAGGACCCTAAAATACATTATTTTATTTTTCTCGAAAACAATTGTTTTCACAATTATTTTAATGCATATTGCAAAATCTGCAAACGATTCCGCATTTATTCTAATAAGTATTCTTTATGAAATTTGTAATCACTCGCCCAGTTTCTCAAGAAGCTGTACAAGCCTTCCTTCTGAAGAGTACTTTTAAGTTGCTCTTCTAAAGATAAATAAATTTATAATTTTTATGAGTTAAATAAAAAAGATTGGAATAGTTAAAAAATACTATGGAATTAATTCAAAATATGTATTATCTTTTATTTGCAAATATTAATATTTTATTACAAGATTTACCAAATACAAAAATAGTGAAAAATGCGCATTAAAAATTAGGTATCCTAATAAATACATTGAATTACTGAGTCACATTTATATTATAATACTCAAATTTCCCTGTAACAGATAGATTAATATTCAATGTATACAAGCTTAAGGATGAAATCAGTGATAAAGTTTTATAGAATTTATATGAACATCTCATTGATACTTGTATTCAAGAAATGTGATATTGTAGAAGTGAGGCTTATCAAAACATTGCAATAATCTCAATTATAGCGAAAATTATGAAAAATACGAATATAAAACAAGAAAATATCATGCGAAAATTGCATTGTGTAAAGAAATAACATTCAGGTTTTTTTTTTTTTTTTTTTTTTGATTTATTGTTTATTATACAGTGGATACATTGGCGATTTTTAAAGTTACAAAAACAATATCAAAGTAACATAATACAATGAAAGGTATAATAATGAACATAAGTCATATTGGCTTTTTCCAAAGCACTCGTAGACAATATATGAGTGGTGTTACATTTTGTTATATGAGTGTGTGGAGTGTCTGCTCCTGATGGGAGAATGAGACATACATTGACTTTTTATTTTTATTTTAGCTGGAAAATATAAACAAAAAAACCAGCCCTTTAACTGACATATAAAAATAATAATTTACTTAATCTACAGAAGTTATATACATATTTACAAAGGAAATATTTAGCAAAAGCTAATTACAATGATTTGGTGTATTATTGGCGCCTGTTTTACATTATTGTGGTATCGTTGATGTTATTAAGTATAAAAATTATCCATATAATGGATTTACATATATAGATTAAATTTTTGGTGTAGTGGTAGAATTAAGTTTCATTTTGCTAAGAAGAGCAATATGCGGTTTTACATCATTTAGAAGTTGTGATAAATTATTACGATGTGAGTTAGTGGTAATAGAATTTACATTGATTGCTATGACTTGAAGGTTATTTGTTAATCTTTCCATTCTATATCTAATTTTGAGAATATAGTTTTAATCTTATTGCTTTGAGAGGTTATTTGTGATTGTAAAGCCGCATTTTGCTTTGATATGATGTCTATAAGTTCTACTTTAAAGCTAGCTAAGAGTGAATCTAATGAATTTGCGATGTTAAGTTGAAGATCGATGGATGGGTTATTAGCCAGTCCTATATCATGATGCTATTGAGAGGAAATATTATTGTTGTATGTGTTACCTTGATGACCCATAGCAGCTGAGTATGTTAGGTTAGGTGTCACAGCGGTGTATGCCCGCTTCGGTTTGTCGTTATTTATCTTGTTGCTGTTGATGATGCGTTGTGCGTATTTTAAAAATTGACAGCCTCTGTAATTAGCAGTATGCCCAAGCATCTTGCAGTTGACGCAGTATGGTGGTGCGTTGTCGTTGGCTTCTTTAGATCTTTTACATTTACCAGGGTCGTGCGTTTCGCTGCATTTGACGCATCTAAAGCCGAGTTGGCAATTGATGCTGGCGTGACCGACTCGTTGACATTTGTGACACTGAAAAACTTTATTTTTGCGAAAGGGTTCCCATCTTATCTTCAGGTTAAGTAAATGGTTGATTTTAGTAACGTTTCTGAGGATACTGTCACTTGTAAAGTGGACAAGTAAGTTATCCTTTTGAAGGCATGTTTCACTCACTTTGAGTTTCTCGACTTTTATGACTTTCGCATTTACTTGATCTATTCTAGAAATTTCTTCTTTGATTTCGTCCGTGTTAAATTCGTTGCTTAGACCTTTTAGTACAAGTAGTCTATTTCTCTCAGTAGCTGGCGTGTACGTATAAAATTGTATTTTTGCGGAGGTTAATTTTTCTTTGATTTTTTTAAACGAATTTATATCTTTTGCGATTATAGTGTTCTCCTTCTTTGCTATCTTTTATGTAGAAATCGTCTTTTTTTATTTCTTGTGAAATTACTCTGATGAGCGATTTAACGGTAGGGCTTAATGCGTATATAGGTGGCGGCCTTATGCCTTTGGTGTTAGATTTTATATCCTTTTGACTAAAGGCGTCGTCGTCATTTTTTATATTATTCAACGATTGAAATTTGTTTGGGTTTGTTAATTGTTCGATATTATTTCTGTATTGCGTTACTTGTGAAAGTTTGGCAGTTTTTTTGGGACTAATCCAACCGCCTAAATCAGCTTGCGATGACAGGTCTGTTGTGTCTTCTGTAGATATATCACTTCGAGTGCAGTCCATGTTGGACGCACTTCCGCCATTGTTTGTTGTGGTAGATGATTCGAGTGTTTCGTGTGGCTCTTGTGCGTTGATGGTAGCCATGATGGATTTGATTTTTGCTTGGCTTATGTTTGGCTTTAATATACTTTGTCTCTTAAGGCGACTACGGAAGTTCGGTTCGATTTCATTTTGTAGTTTACAAATTACTCTTTCAATTTCTAGAATTTTTTTAATTTTGTAATTTTCCACCATTTATTATAATCCGCAGAATGGTGGAAAATTAAAAAATCTGAAAAATTTTACATACTGAAAGAGTAATTTGTAAACTCAAAAATAAAACCTAACCTAAAATCCGAAGTCGCCTTAACACCCAGATCTTTGAGTGATTTTAAGAAACCCTTTTCAATATCACTGGTTATAGCTTTTGTCTTTGTGAAAGGCCTCTTCGAGTTTGGCGGATTTACGTGATCTATGGGTTCCTCATTCGTGTTCAATCGTCTCTTGCCTGACGCGTTCCCCCCGTCAACGCGCGGCATTTTGTTTGCGATGTATGTATTTTAAGTAAGAGTTCTATGCGTGCTTAGACTCAAAATTATATATATTGTACTTAAACTATGTATACACGTCACAAGAGAACTGTTAAAGCATTTTATTTTTCCATTTATTTCACATTTTTCCACTGTAGTTTGATTTCACACTTCGCAATAAGAATGTTAAAGCCTTCATGGGGCACGCTTACGCAACACGTCCGCACGCCACCAATGCTCAACAGCGACTCCCGCCACCAATGCTCAACAGCGACTCCTAACATTCAGGTTCATCCAATCATTCTGACAACGATTTATTAATATAATTTTTCACAAATTGTAATTGCTCATCGTAAATCATATTATCATCAATATGAATTGATGAAGTTACTAAAAAGCGTTTGTCCCTATTCGATGAATCGTTTTTTTTAGTAATTATTTTTTTTTTGTTTTTAATATATATTTTTACTCTTGTTTTTTAACTTTTGGCGTTGACTTTATTTTCTTTTAAAACAATTGTTGAATTTTTATTTAAAAAGTATATAAATATTTATTTAAATTTTTAATTGCGGTAACTAGGTGGTGTTCAAAGTATAGAGATGTTATTAAGGATTCGAGGATTATTGAGGATTTTCAAGGATGTCCGAGGATGCAAATGAGGATTGGGAGAGGATGGGAAAAGGATGTAGAAGAGGATGAGAAAAGGATGAGAAGAGAATGTAGAAGGGGATGAAAATCGAAATAACGTTATAAAAACGGGAAATTACTAAAAATATAGAAGAAAGTGAGAAGAGGGTGGGAAAAGGATGTAGAAGAGGATTTCAAGAGGATTTTAAAAGTGGTAGCACATTTCCTTACTACTATATAATATAAAGAGATATATATCTATCTCTATATAGTTGTAAGAAAAATTAAGATCTAGCCCCCCCTTGGTCGTCCCCTGGCCCCTCCCTAAATAACGATATAATTCGTTCAAAATTTAGCTATTTTGAATGAGGTTGCTCCACCTTGGTCACTCCTTGGTCGCTTCCTGGTCCCTCCCCCCCTAAATGCTCCTTGGTTTTTCTATAATTTAAGTTTGTATATTTATAAATTTTATAGATTATTTATCAATTAATATGTCTTGTATATAAACATATAGTCACTGTACATAGTGTGGAAATACGACTTTCCACACCATCTTACATTTTAAACAATAATAAATACTTTAGATGACATTGAATTCAACTCATTTAACGAATGTTAAATATCGAATTTAATAAATTTTCATTATACTTAATGAATCAAGAAAAAGTGAAAAGTGTGAAATATAGAGATATTTAGATATTTACTAAAAATATAACTTAAATTGAAATGAAGAGAAAACCATAATGTTTCTTTATTAAATAATTAGATATATTTTTCACTTATTCATTTGTCTTATAAAATGAGGAATAAAATCATAGAGATTCCAGATCTGATAAAGAAGGAACAATGGTTAAATGCTTTTAGAGAAGAAAGAGGTCAAGAAAGAATAGAAGAAAGAAACAAAAGAGTAGGTAGAAATAAATTATTCAACTTATTTTTTATTAATATAACAAGCGATCTATTTAATAATATTAATAGTCCAGTAGAATTAGACTTTTTGCATGACTTAATTAGTAACAGGCAACTGAAGTGAAAAATGAGTTCATTAGGTCAAAAGATATTAAAATTTAGAAAGACCCTCAAAATTTGGGCTGGCATATTTTTTTAAACAACGTTTTTATGTAAAAAATTGTGAAAAATCGATGTTTTTTGGATCTAGCTCTTTTCGTTTTTTAATAGGGTATATGAAATTTATAATACTTATAAGGGTCTTCAAGACGGATCGTTTAAGCCCTATTACATTAAATTTCGTTTATAATTTATTTAAATAATCGCAAAAATATAGTCAAAAATCGTTAAATTTTCAATAATTTTTTATTCCATAAAAAAAGGGCTACATGCTTGTAACTTTATAAAAAGTTGCCTTCTATCACCCTTAAGTCCCCATAATTTTTTCAGCAAAAAATATTAATTTGTATATGAGATATTCAATTTGTTCACTAAAAAGAGGTAAAATGTAGATACAAGTATATAAAATATGAAAAAAATATATGCATCTATTTTTTGTTATTGTTTATAACAATTTATTTACATCATTAAACAAGTATAACGACTGTAAATATTATCTCGTGCTACCCCAGATTAAAAAAAGAAACATCAAAATCGGTTAATATTTCACTGAGATGTAGAAAATCGAAAAAAATTTTTCTGTACTTGCGAAAGATGACGCGTTCCTCCCCTCTTCAAAAAGAATTGAAACTATACATACTTAAAAACAATCTTTTAAGGTTTTAAAAAACTGATTTTAATATCAGAAATGATCTTATATCAAAGTTCAAGTATTAAAGGATCTGTCATTAAAATTTCATTCCTTAATCTTTGTAAATAAACAAATGGAGAATTTAAAAAAAAAAAATTATCTCAGATCCTAATTATTATAGAATAACGTTTTTTTTTTTAAATAAGCGTTAAAATTTAAGCAACAAGAATAAAAAAGTTGCATTTAAATATTTTCATTTTTTCATATATAAATTTAAAAAACAATTAAGAAAAAAAATTTTTTTTTTCGATCGCCATTTAAACAGCGAAAATAATAAAAATGTCAATCAAACTTTTTATTTTCACTAAATATAAGTGTCAAAGAGCATAAATGACAATGGTCATTTCTTTCTAAAATGACCGCGGTAGGGTCCATTTGAGGCCTACATTTTACCTCTTTTTAGTGAACAGATTGAATATCTCATATACAAATTAATATTTTTTGCTGAAAAAATTATGGGGACTTAAGGGTGATAGAAGGCAACTTTTTATGAAGTGACAAGCATGTAGCCCTTTTTTTATGGAATAAAGAATTATTGAAAATTTAACGATTTTTTACTATATTTTTGCGATTATTTAAATAAATTATTAACGAAATTTAATTTAATAGGGCTTAGACTATTTGTCTTGAAAATCCTCATAAGTATTATAAATTTCATATACCCTATTTTAAAACGAAAAGAGCTAGATCCAAAAAACATCGATTTTTCATAATTTTTTACATAAAAACATTGTAAAAAAAAATATGCCAGCCCAAATTTTGAGGGTCTTTCTGAATTTTAATATCTTTTGACCTAATGAACCCATTTTTCATTTCAGTTGCCTGTTACTAATTAAGTCAAATTTTAAGGTTTTTCGAGCTAATTCTACTATAAAATTAAGTTATAAGAGATATTTTGTGAAAATATAACCTGAAGTAAGATAAAGAGAATTCCATAAAGTTTGGTTTTTATTCTTTGAGTTCTCCTATAATAACTTAAATAACAAAAATACCTTTAAAAATTAAATTATTTTTCAACACTATATATTGTGTACGATTTTTTAAAATTTCAGTTTATGTATTCATTAATTTTATATATTATTTATCTATGAATATGTCTTGTATAATAATATATAGTCACTGTATATAGTGTTGACATACGACTTTGCACGCCATCTTACATTTCAAACAATAATAAATACTTTATATAACATTGAATTTAACTCAATTAACAAATGTTAATTATCAAATTTAATAAATTTTAATTATATTCAATAAATCAAGAAAAACTGGTGTAATTTTATTTATTAACGGTAGGAGTAGAACCTGATACCGACCGAGTAACCATTGAGTTGTTTGTTATTTACTCAAGTTTTAATCGGTGTATCTTTAAATTAAAGGTCGAGCGCAATAGATATTATTATTATGAACATCTATGCACAAGAAAAAAAATACCTACAGGTTTGTTTTTGAGAAAAGTAAGTAACGCAAAAATATTATAAACATAAACTTTTACTTTGGCGTTACTTACTTTTCTCAAAAACAAACCGGTAGATATTTTTTTTCTTGTGCATAGATGTTCATAATAATAATATCTATTGCGCTCGACCTTCAATTTGAAGATACACCGATTAAAACTTGAGTAAATAACAAAAATGCCAATTAGACAAGGACAGCGAATCCGGCCTGCTCTTAAGTAATAAAATTCAGAAAACATATTAATTAAAAAAATTACTTACTTATATTTTTTATAAGAAAAAAAATTGAAAATTATTATTATGTTGTATTTATACCATGTTTCGGGGAGGTTCGCGAGCAGAGCGAGCAGGGGGGTACCTCCCATACTATATATATATATATATATATATATATATACTAGGGAAGGTTCCCCCCTGCTCGCTCCGCTCGCCAACCCTCCGAATACACACTGCAGACTGTCAATTTCAAAGTAAATAGAAGAGTAGGATATAATGAATCTAAATTTTATAATGTGAAAAAAGTTCAACAGAAAACATTCATACATAAAAATATAAGATATGAAGTTATAGAATTAGAATTAATAAAAAATGATGGTTTAACGCGACATTCAAAAGTTCACAATGAATCAAACTTATATATTTTTGAAACAAATCAAAAATAGAATAGTAAATAACAATAAAATTTCAAGTTATGATTGTATATAATAATATTTAATAATAATTATGAGCGAATAATAAAAAATGGAATAATAGAATAATAGAAAATTATGATTATAAATAAATATTTTTATCTTCTTATGTCATAAATTTTATACATATCGAGAAGATGCAAAGAAGCTTACATTTTTATTTTTTATTGTCGCTAAAGAAGCCTACACTTTTTTTTCATTGTCGCTAAAAAAGCTTACAAATTTATTTATTATTGTCGCTGAAGCATACAGATTTATTGTTTCTTATCACTGAAAAAATCTCATATAAGCATACAAATTTATTGTTTGTTGTCGCTAAAAGGAGCTTACAGATTAATTTGTTATTATTACTGAAAAATCTTATGGACTCATTTTTTATTGTCGCTCATAGAAGCTTACAAATTTATATTTCATTGTAGTTATAAAAAGCTTACATATTTATTTTTCATTGTCGCTAAAGAAGCTTGTACAGTTGCTTTGTATTTTTACTAAAAAAAGTTTAAATAATTTTGAATATTAATTTAATATGTCGTTAAATTTCATTGTCGCTAAAAGAAACTTATAAATTTATGGTTTATTACAAGCTTACATATTTATTTTTTATTATTAAAAAAAACTTATACATTAATTTTTTCTTTAGTAAATCAATATTATTTTATATTTTGTATTTTAATTATCATCAATTTTTTTTTCTGTAACCTTGAAAAATAATTATTTTATATTGAGAATATTGTATTTATTAATGTAATGAAATAAAAATATTAAATTATTTAATTTACCTTGCTTAAAATTATTTCATTTGCTAATATAAGTTCTTCTAAGTCATCTAATCTCTATCATCTAATACTTTACCAAATTTCAATCTTTTTACTTTTAATATATAAGTAATATCTATAAAATTTTTAAATATATACATATATACATATATACCGCGTGACCGTGCAAGAGTGGTCACTAATTTTTTAGTATGATAAACTATTAATTTATTATCAAGCACAATAGTTTTACAGGTTTTTGAGGTCAAGGAATCCATTGGTAAGGTCATTTTCATCGTGAAATTAATATTTCGAAAAATAAAAAAATTATTTTTTGAAAAAACTGATGAATCTTGGTTTGAATTGAAAATTCTGAAAGTTTATTAAATTTCACGATCATAAGACCTTTATTCCATTGTATTTAATATTTTTAAGTATTTTTAAATAATTATTGAATATTGGTGTTTTGAGAATTATTGACCTTCCGTGAAAAAAATACGAAATAGAATGTTTCAAACTAAGCAGCAACTTCGTAGTGAATTACATTTGACATTTAAATTTATTGCTTGAGAAGCGGGTTATGTTTGTTCATTTCTATTTTAATGTTTACAAATGCCAGTTTCTAGTTTTAAATAATACATGGCGATATTAGTTTTGTTATAACTATTATCAATTAATATTTATTTACTGCAGTAAAAGAAATAAATATCAATAATATGTAATTATAAAATAGAATCAACCAAAATTCTTCACTTAATTTAAACGACATATTTGATTTTATAAAAATATGTTATTTAATCTCTATTAATAAACATATTTGTTGCGTTTCAATAAGTTTATTCAATGAAAATGATGCGAAAATCATAACTTTTAAAAATAATTTATAAATACCATCATTTTTATTATTTTAACAGAATAAGGAAATAGTTTATGATTATTGTTAATATGTATAATAAATCTACGGAGGTATTTGAAATAATATTTTTTTTGCTAAGGATGTGTCTGTAGTTTTTTCATTGTATTTGATTATAATTTTTTTATAAAGTATTATAATGTGAATCCACTCAATTATTATTTTTATAAAAATATTATAGTTCTTTACTACATATTATAATCGCATAATTATAGTTGATTATGATTCTTCTTATAATACTCTGTTTTCAATATTGATTACAATCATTAATGCAGTATTGTAATGGTAAATAAAGTTCATAAAAATTATAATAATAATGCTATATTCTTTTTATACTTTTGATTACCCTGTTGAAAAAAACCAAATGGTTTTACAACGTGGTTTAACTATGTGGTCATTCATGACTAAATGCTCTTTTTTTAACACATGGTTTTTCTTATGATATTTAATAATTATAAATAAGAATAATAATTAGGATAAGAATCCTCTTCAAGTAATTGGGCGGGAAAAAAGTTCTTTACTCCAAAATAAAAAAGTTCAAAATAAAAACTTCTTCTTCTCTCACAATAAGCGGCCAAAAAGTACTTTTCTCTCACAAACTCAGAGGGCAAAAAGTTCTTTACTTCCGCCACATTAAATTTCTCTAAAAATAAGCGGGCGAAAAGTACTTATTCCTCGCAAATTGAATTTTTCTCAAATTAAGCGGAAAAAAAGTAATTTTTTTTCTCAAATTCAGAGGGCGAAAAATTCTTCACTTCCGCCAAATTTAATTTCTCTAAAAATAAGCAAGCGAATATTACTTTTCTCCCGTAAAATAAATTTCTCTTGAACTAAGCTGAAAACTTCGCAGTGAATTACATTTGACATAATTGCCTGAGAAGCGTGTTATGTTTGTTTATTTCTATTTTAATGTTTACGAATGTCAGTTTCCAGTTTTGAATAATAGATGGAGATATTAGTTTTGTTATAACTATTATCAATGAATATTTTTTTACTGAAGTAAAAGAAATAATATCAATGATATGTAATTATGAAATAGAATTAACTAAAATTCTGTATTTAACGATATATTTGATTTTATAAAAATATGTTATTTAATCCCTATTAATAAACATATTTGTTGCGTTTCAATAAGTTTATTTAATGAAAATGATGATAAGACAATTAAAACTTGTAAGAATAACGTGTAAATACCCCCATTTTTATAATTTTAACAGAATAAGATAATAAATAATTTATAAAAGGTATTTAAAATAATATTTTGATTTTCTGCCAAAGATGAGTATATGCTTTTAATAATTATTAGTTATTTTAGTTCTAAAATTATAATCACTATAAAAATATAATTGTTTGTTATATTTAATTATAATTATAATCTCATTATTATTGTTGCAAATTATTGTTTGTTATGATTACAATTGAGATATTGTAACTTTTACTATATTTGATAATACACTGTTGAAAATAATCATGTCTAAATAATATTATTATGCAATAAAATCGCATAATGATATTATTTTATCGACCCACATAGCACAAAGGCTTACGAGAAGTTTCCAGGAAGCTTCTGGAAAAATTTCGGAAAATTCTAGGAAGCTTCTGTAAAAGCTTCCTGAAAGGGTCAAATGTTCCGTGCACTTTGCTTTCAGAAAGATTCCATGTAAGATTCTAGAAAGCTTCTATGAAGAAAAATGGGAAGCTTCCATGGAAGCCAGCATGAAAGCCTTCATAAATATTACAAGAAGCTTTTAGGAAAGATTGCAGTAGGTTCAAAAATACTTCATGCAAGCTTCCACGTTAAAGTGTAAGAAGCTTTGATGCGATCTTCCATGAAAGCTTTTGTGGAAGTTTCCTGGAAGCGTTAAATGTCCCGTGCACTTTGGTTTCAGAAAGATACAATGAAAGATTGTAGGAAGCTTCCATGGAAAAAACGGTAAGATTACATAGAAGATTCCGATTTAATCTTTTTGAAACTTTTAATTAGCTCACATGAAACTTACAAAGAATCTTCCATCCTAATTTCTGAAAATTGTTAATGATTCATAGAAACAAAAGATAGAGTAACATAATTTTTAAAAAGTTACATAATGTCGTTTATAATGTCGTTAAGTGATTTTGATACGCGATTTTTTGAAACAAGAAAAACACGTACTTTCTTATCTTTAACATAGAATTTTATTAACTAATATTCTCAAGTAATTTCTTTTTTCAGCTGATCTTTTCAAATATTGAATTGGTTACAAAATCATCAGAAAAAATCCCATTTTTAAAAGGCATGTACTAAAATGTCATAAGGTTGATTCCAATAAATAAGTATAAAATTAAATATAGTGTCTAAAAGTCGAACTAAAAAGAAAGAAAAGTTACCCAAACATTATAAAACGTACCCCGCGACTTAACGTGACGAACAAAGTTTTATAATGAATTCATATGATTTTAAAACATAACATAATAAATTGACACAATCAATTATGTAATTAATTATGTGACGGTATTACATAATATTATTATGTGACATTGCTACTTGATTTTATTTGCTGAGTAATTATTAGTACAAAATTATAATCGCATGTTATAGTTTATGATAATTATAACAATACTCTTGATCTTTTATGACTACTGTGAAATATTTAGATATGATGATTGATTATATTTTTGGTTATAATTATACTCGCTAATTATTCTTTATTTCAACTATATTTTTAATACTATTGATTTTAATCTTTAATACACTATTGTAATTTCAAATAAAGTTTATGAATATGATGATAATGATACTGATAATTAATAATACCACTGTGGTAATAATGATGATTATGCAGTAATTATTATAACTTATAATAAAACTATAGTAACTACATTTATGTAGTAATTTCTAAAAAAGATAATATATTTTGTAGTAATTACTATCAAAGAATATAATACTGTAGCAGTGACTATAGTTATATAGTTATTACTATAAAAGATCATATTACTATAGAAGTCACTAAAGTTATGTAGCAATTACCTTGAAATATTATATTACTATAGGAGTCACTATGGTTATGTGGTCATTACTATATCTGGTAATAATAATGTAGTGATAACTATAGTCATGTAGTTATTACTATGATTGCATACTATACCAAAGTAATGACTAGCATTATGTAGTAATTACTATAATGGATTGTATTATTATAGTAATAATTCTAGTAATCATAGTAGTGAGTACTACAATTAATAATGGTACTGTACTTATAATGATAATTATGCAGTAATTACTATAACTTATTATGATACTATAGTAATAACCACATTTATGTAGTAATTACTATTTGAGATATATATTTTGGTAATAATTACTATTAATGATTATAATACTATGTAGCAATTACCTTACAAGATTATATAACTATAGTAGTCACTATGATTCTGTAGTCATTACTATAACTGATTATAATATTGTAGTGATAACTGTAGTCATGTAGTTATTACTATGATTAAATATTATACTAAAGTAATCACTATAATTATGTAGTAATTACTGTGATAGATTGTATTATTATAGTAATAAGTCTAGTAATCATAGTAGTAAGTATTATAATTAATCATAGTACTGTAGTAATGATGATAATTATGCAGTAATTACTATAACTTATTATGATACTATAGTAATAACCACATTTATGTAGTAATTACTATTAGAGAATATATATTTTTGTAATAATTACTATTGATGATTACAATACTATAGTAGTAACTATAGTTATGTAGCAATCACCTTACAAGATTATATTACCAAAGTAGTCACTATGGTTATATAGTCATTACTATAACTGATTATAATAATGTAGTGATAAGTATAGTCATGTAGTTATTACTATGATTAAATATTATATTAAAGTAATGACTATAATTATATAGTAATAACTATAATAGATTGTAAAATTATAATAATAATTCTAGAACTTATCGTAGTAACCACTGTAATTAATTATAGTACTGTGGCAATACTGATGATTATGCAGTAATTATTATAACTTCTAATGATACTATAGTTACTAAATTCATGCAGTAATTTCTACAAGAGGTTATATATTTTTGTAGTAATTACTATCAAATATTATAATACTATAGTAGTGACTATGGTTGTATAGTCATTACTATAAAAGATTATATTACTATAGTAGTAACTATAGTTATGTAGCAATTACCTTAGGAAATTATATTACCATGGTAGTCACTATGGTCATGTAGTCATTACTATATCTGATTATAATAATGTAGTGATAACTATAGTCATGTAGTTATTACTATGACTGAATATTATACCATATTAATGACTATCATTATGTTGGAATTACAATAATAGATTGTATTATTATAGTAATAATTCTAGTAATCATAGTAGTAAGTACTATAATTGATTATAGTACTGTAGTAATAATGATAATTATGCAGTAGTTACTATAACTTATTATGATACTATAGTAATACCCACATTTATGTAGGAATTACTATTGAAGAATATATATTTTACGGGAAAGTATCCCGACGGACCTAAATAACGAACCGAGGACCAAGCTGATTGTGGATGGGACGATGACCGCTATACTTCGCCTCTGTGAAGCTACTATGCCACGTATCGTATCCCGACATAATAAACCGGCAGCATACTGGTAGATGGATGAGATAAGTTCCCTACGGCGAACGTGCATAAGACACAGACGAGGACTGTACAGGGTACGGTAAAGAGGGCAGGCTGACGTCACAACGCTCGCACGGACGTACAAAGACGCCAAGAAGACCCGGACGAACGCCATAAAAAACAGTAAGAGGCTATGCTGGAGACGATTGTGTGAAGAGGTGGAACGCGACCCCTGGGGTATAGGCTACAAGTTAGTTATCCACAAACTGGAGGCACTTGGTCCTCCAGAACACAGAGACAGACAGTCAATGGCGACGTTAGTGTACGGGTTGTTTCCAAACCATCCGGTTACGGAGGGGCCGGTCGACTATCGAAGCCAAGCAGTTCCAGGGTTCACAGAGGCGGAATTGCTTGGAGCTACCGCCTCTCTGAGACCCGGGAAAGCGCCAGGACCGGACGGCATTTCAGCAGATATCCTCCGGCAGGTCGCTTTAGGCAGGCCGCGTCTGCTCCTGGACATGCAACGAATGCTTACGGACGAGGATTTTCAGCACGCGATGGAAAAAGGCCAGGCTGGTTCTCCTCTATAAAGGAAAGGGAGAGCCAAATGCGCCAGATTTCTACAGGCCATTGTGCATCTTAGACACGGCAGGAAAGATTTCAGAATTATTATTGAAAAACAGACTGACGGACGCAGCGGACAGGGCGGGAGGTCTCTCGGACAACCAGTATGGATTCCGCGAAGGCCGATCGACGGTGGATGCTATACGGGAGGTCCTTGAGCCTTCTAGAAGGACCGACCACAGAAGTAGACCCATTGTACTGCTTGGCACGCTGGACGCAAGAAACGCCTTCAACAGCGCCAGATTCTCCGATATCCTCGAGGCCTATAGGTCTTTCGGGGGTGCCAGACTACTTGATGAGGATGTTGAAGGATTACTTGCGTAACAGATGCTTAACGTACGAGACGACGGGAGGACAGATATGCAGACCAATAACTGCGGGGGTTGCACAGGGTTCGATACTGGGACCAGACATTTGGAACGTAGACTACGACAGCTTGCTGAGACTGGAGATGCCCGAGGGTGCGTCGCTTGTCGCTTACGCCGATGACGTGGCGATGGTGATCGTCCAAAGGACTACAGAATTAGCACAACTGACACTGAACAGAGTCATGAGGTAGGTCGGCAGGTGGATGACAGAACACGGACTGTCACTGGCACTGAACAAGACGGAACTGATGTTTCTGACAGCAAGACGTATATCCACGCTCATTCCAATGACGGTTGGTACGAAAAGAACGGAGACGGTAGGTAGCCTGAAATACCTAGAAGTCACCCTGGATACCAGGCTTACTTTTTAGCCGCATATTCAGAGGGTGGCCGACAAAGCGACTAAATTGACGTTCTTGCTGGGCCGCCTTATGGCAAACACGTACGGACCGAAACAGAGTAAAAATCTGTAGCTCATGACGACGAACCACTCAATCATGTTGTACGGGGCGGAAATATAAGCCGATGCGCTTCGCGTTCGAAAGTACCGAAAGAGAGGCAAGGTGCAGCAAGCGGGCTGTACCTTCTGCAGACACGACAGGGACGACGCTGAGCATACATTCTTCGAATGCTCGCGATGGGACTCCGACAGACGAACGTTACAGGAACGGACTGAAGACTTAATGGATGAAAATTACAAATACGCAGAAAGACAAATGTCTTTGGGCCTAGCGACCCCACGTACCCGAGCCGAGCAAATGACATAGCGAATGTGTGGATGCAGGAGAGGATGAGAAAACGCAAATACGCAGGGGGACTACACAGTCCTTAGGCCTAGCGATCCCACGTACCCGAGCTGAGTAAATGGTATATTGAATGTGCGAATGAAAGTAAGCGCGTGAATGTGCAAACACGTAGGGGGGCTGAAAAGTCCTTGGGCCCAGCGACCCCACGTACCCGAGCCGAGTGAATGGCAAACTGAATGAATGGATGACGGCAAGGATAAAGATGTGCAAACACGCAGGGGGACTGAAAAGTCCTTGGGCCCAGCGACCCCACGCACCCGACCTAAGTCTGAACGGAGAAGTGCAAGGTAGGAGGACAGGCAAATGTATGCATGTTTGGATGACCAGGGAAACGCCAAGATGTGGCAACAGTGGCAATAGAGGTTGCAGAGGCACAAGAGACCATGGAGTTAACCAGCTAAGTGACAACCATGATCGACGACGGGATGCACCAAGGGAAAGTCTACGAGACAATAACGAGCGAAACGAAAGAAGAGACCGAAGAGATAGCGGAGATCGAAGAGATAGAAGAGATAGAGAAAACAGACGAAATGGAAGAGATAGAGAGCCCAGAGGTCACAGAAGAAATCGACGAGATGATGATTACAGTGACTATTCAGATAGTTCCAGCGACACAGAAGATTACAGTAGTGATGAGGATTATCGAAGACCTAGAAGCAACCCGGTGGATATGACCGACCGAGACAACGCTGTCAACAAAACACTGAAGAATTGGAAGATTTCCTTCAGCGGAGATGACAGAGAAGGACCGGAGGAGTTTCTTGCCAGGCTGAACAATTGCCGGAGAAACACTGGGATTCCAGATGAAGATCTTCTAAGGTCTATACCCTGCGTGTTTACCGGCGCAGCAAGCGTCTGGTATAGGACCGCGGAATCAGAAGTACACGATTGGAAGAGCTTCAAACGGATCTTCAGACATCAATACGTTGGCGATGTCAAGCAAGTCGACCTTCTTGACGAGCTGAAAAGGCGAACTCAGGCGAAGGGTGAGAGCATAGCTCACTTCATATCTTGCTTCAGATGCATCGTGGGATACTTTAAAAACCCACCGTCGATGAGAACCCAGGTAGACACGGCGTATCGAAATTTACTACCAGAATACCGCAAATTTATGGCAGGTAGACGAGTAGACACGTACGAAGAGCTCCGGAAGTTAGGTCGACGTTGGGAAAGACAGAAGGATCTCGATAATCGATATCAACCCCCACCACCACGCAAGAAGATGTTAATTCAAGGCGCAGCGTTTGAAACGCCTAAGAGGACAGATAGACCCCGAATAGCGAATGCAGAAAAATTCGAAGAGACTGACAGCGAAAGTAAAAGCGAACCAGAAGAAACTCCTAAACCAACCCAGCGAAAACAACGGCGACGACGCAAGAAAAGTAATAAACAACAAGAACCTAAGATTGCCGGAGTACAAGAAGTAAAGCAGGCCCAAACTAACGTGAAAACCCCACCAGAGACCCCGACCGCAGTGACACAGAGTACATCTGCAGTGACACCTGGGCAGATTCCTATGACAGTATGGCCACAAAATGTAATACCGCCGGTTAACTGGTGGAGTACACCCGCTGGACCACAGTATGATGTAAGCAGGCGATATCAACAGTCAGCGAACATAGCTAGTGGAGCCAATGGAGCAGCCAGAGGTCAGCCGCAGTACTCAGCGTGCTATACATGTCAGACCGTTGGACATAGAGCAAAGGACTGTCCACAAAGAATCTGTGGCTCCTGTGGAGGTATGGGTCATTCGATGAGTATTTGCCCCACCCAGTCGACCCCAGCGAATAGACCTAATCAAAATTACACATCAAGAAATGCGAATTGGACCCCAAACCAAGTCAATTAGGCACAAAGACCTGATCAACAAAGGACAGCAAACCTGCAACAATCACCGGGAAACGGAGCAGCGGGGGCAGAACCCAGCTCAACCCCCCCTTCTGATGCAAAACCCTTTAATGCCTCCGACTTGGCCCCCGACTGGGAACAATTAGATCAAGAACAGCGGAAAGAGTATCTCAACCCAAATGTAAAGATAGAGACCCCTACCGAAAAGAAAATACCCCAAACAAGCGAAATACAAGAGCCCATGAAGATACTCTCCCCACTCGAGTTTGCAGAGAAATACTCTAGAGAAGGGATTCTGAGGACCATGGAGCACTTGCAAGAGAGAAAGAAGAAACTAGCATTATTAGAGCAAGAAACATTACAACTGAGTGAAGAGTCTGATAACGAAGAGAGAGATGGATTTAGAAAACTAGTCAAGTTGAATAAAGTATTAAGTATACTAGATGAAGAAGAAGAAAAACACCCATCTATATCAAGGATCAAGGCTCGTGCAGAAGAGAGTAAGTCTAGTCGAGGGGGGGAGAAGTATCCACCTGCGACGACCGAAATCAAACCTGAACCTGAAGACGATAACGATGCTATAGCAGGCATGTGTAATGAAAATCGGAATTTCCTGGATGTAGTGCTCGGAGGGAGACAATACCAGGCCTTATTCGACACTGGAGCAATGGTGTCGTTGATAGGACCTAGAGTAGCCCAGAGATTCCAAAATAGATTAATACCAGCCCGCACAGTGATCAGAAGCGTCATAGGAGGATCTGCTCGATTAATCGGAAAATTACCCGTAGACTTGGAAGTAGATGGATGTGTGAGACGACTAGAAATGAAAGCTATTTCTCCCTTAGACCATGATGTCATTCTAGGAATAGATTTCTGTCGACTCTGGGAAATAGAAACGAAGTTTAGTGAAAATTTATGGAGAATGAGAGATGGTGAATGGAGAGAATTCAATAACGGAGACCATACCCACACCCTTGTTTTCGGAGAATGTGCTGGAATTGTAGAATTAGATGATGAGCAAAGAGCAAGAATCGAAAACCTAGTAAATAAGATCATACCTCAACCAACAGACATACCAGGTACCACTGACTTATCGGAGCATCACATAGACGTAATGGGAGCAGCACCGATCAAACAGAGACCTAGGAGGATGTCGCTGATGATGTTGCAGATCGCTCATCGAGAAATAGAGACGATGTTGCGAAACAACGTAATTGAAAGGTCAGCAAGTGAATGGAGCAGTCCACCAGTGATACTTAGGAAACCTGATGAGGAGTACCGATTCTGTGTTGACTATAGGGAATTGAATAAGGTCACTAGGAAGGACGCATATCCAATACCTAGTATGGACTCGATCCTAGATAAGCTAAGGAAAGCCAGATACCTACCCAAAATTGACCTGAAGCAAGCCTACTTCCAAATTCCCATGGAGGAGAATAGTAGAAAGTATACTGCTTTCTCAGTACCTGGCTCAGGTCTCTGGCAATTCAAGAAAATGCCTTTCGGATTGACCAACGCACCAATGACCTTCCAAAGGCTCATCGACGCCCTCTTTGGACCTGAATGTGAACCTAACGTGTTTGGCTACCTAGACGATATTATAATTGCTACGGAGAACTTCGATGATCATATAAAATGGCTAGAAAAAGTACTAGTGAGACTGGTAGACGCTGGATTGACTGTGAACAAGAAAAAGTGTGAAATTTGCTGCTCACAGATCACCTACCTCGGATTCATATTAGACAATGAGGGGCTAAGACCGGATCCAGACAAGGTAGCACCAGTCGTCAACTATCCAGCACCTCGTACTGTGAAACAACTGCGACGATTTCTTGGAATGGTAGGATGGTACTCCAGATTTATTGAACATGATTCGGAAAAGAAAGTTCCACTAGTGAAGCTGTTAAGGAAAAGCAGAGAGTGGAGTTGGGAAGACGAGCAACAGAGGGCATTCGAGGACCTGAAAAGAGCCTTAACAACTGCTCCTGTACTCGCCAGACCTGATTTTAACAAACCATTCACTGTACAATGTGATGCCAGCGACTTTGCAATAGGAGCGGTATTGACCCAAGAACACGAAGACGGTGAGCATCCAATTGTTTATGTGAGCAGAGTACTAACAGCCGCAGAAAGGAACTATACTACCACAGAGAAGGATTAGCAGTAATCTGGGCAATTGAGAAACTTAGACCTTATCTTGAAGGTTATACCTTCAAGATTATCACAGACCATAGTGCGTTGAAATGGCTACAGAAGCTAAAAGACCCAACAGGACGACTAGCAAGATGGGCATTAAAAATGCAACAATGGTCATTTGAGATCGTACACCGACGTGGAGCATTACATCACGTACCTGATGCTCTTTCGAAAATGTACGAAGGTCAAGACGAAGAGGAACATGTGTGCGCTTTCGAAGAAATCAAGGATGAAAAATACAACGAGAGAGTCAAAGAAATAGAGACCAATCCTCACAAATACCCTGGATGGAAATTAGAAGATGGATTGCTATATAGATTTAGGAAAGAACCATTACTCGACCCAGTGACCCACGGAGAAGAAGGATGGCGACTCGTAGTACCAGCAGAACACCGAGAAAGAATACTGCAAGATGCTCATTGTCATCCTTCCTCAGGCCATCTAGGACTAGAAAAGACCTATGATAAAGTTATCAGAGAGTATTATTGGCCAGGAGTATACTATGACACCACTCTATTTGTGAAGAAGTGCGATGACTGTCAACGATATAAGACCAAGCAAACTGGACCTCAAGGATTAATGGGAAACCGTGTCGTTGAGAGACCGTGGCTAGTGGTATCAGCTGACATGATGGAATTTCCTCCTAGTAAAGGCCAAAACAAATACCTACTAGTCTTTCAGGACCTTTTTACCAAATGGATCGAGTTGAAACCACTAAGAACAGCTGATGGAAAAGCAGTGGCTAAAGCTTTCGAAGAGCTGATTTTATTCAGGTGGGAGACTCCTAAGTACTTGCTGACGGATAACGGAAAGGAGTTTGATAACAAACATCTAGACCAAGTGCTACAAGAATACGGAGTGTCTAGAGTCACGACACCGCCGTATCACCCGCAGGCTAACCTAGTTGAGCGTGCAAATAGGACCTTGAAGACCATGATAGCAACCTTTGTGAAGGAGGATCATAGGACTTGGGACCAGCATCTTCATGAATTTAGACATGCAGTGAACACAGCGACGCAGTCGACACTTAAGACCTCTCCAGCGTTCTTGAATTATGGTAGACATCCCAGTCCGGTAAAAAGCTTACGAAGAGAAGTGGAACAAACTAGACCAATAATTAAAATAAATCCTGAAGACTGGGCAGATAGAGTAAAACGGTTAGATGCACTAAGAGATTTAGTAATAAAACACATCGAAAAAGCGAAAGAAAAACAAGCAAGAGAATACAATAAAGGTCGGAAGGATATTAGGTTTAATGTAGGGGATATAATCATGCGACGTTCTCACCCGCTTTCGAACGCAGCTAACCGGTTCTCCGCGAAACTCGTACCGAAATACGACGGGCTGTTTAAAATCTTAGAAGTTAAATCACCGTTAGTATACGTAGTCGAAACAGAGGGCGGTAAGCGCAATGCGAAGGTACACGTTTCAGAACTCAAAAGATATATACCCTCTAGAAATAAACCTGACATGAAACCCTAAACCTAACTAATTAATACTGACCCGTGATAGATTTATTTTCTTATTTACAGATATCAACAATGAGACGTGCTGCAGGTCCACGCCGCGATATTAATCGTGTAGCTCACCGCATGGTGCGCAATATTATGGGTGAGCTACCTTCCATCTCACCTCCTCGTGCACTGAAAGAAATAGAGTCGGTAGAAGACCGACCCCGCCAGCTATTGCTCGATAGTGAGCCCTCCCACACAATGGAGGAGCTAACTCTCGCAGCTGAAGCGGAGAGCCAACGAGACGAGGAGAATAGAGAGTACTGGGAGAGTGTGGCAACGGGCTTGGGCACCCCAAACCCCAGTACTCCTATAATAATAGGAGAAAAAGAAAGAGAAAAAGGAGCGAGTGAGGAAAAACCTCAATCCTCGCCGGCGATGACCCTGGCAGAGCGAATGAGGTTGGAAGAAGAAAGGTTAGAAAGAAGACAAAGAAGAGAGCAGGCGTAAGAAGAACAGAAAGTGGAAGAGAGGAGAAAGAAAGAAGAATTAGAACAAAAGGAGGCTGAGTGGGCTAGTGCACAGGTGGAGAAAATAGAGAAAGAACGGAAAGAGGGTGAAGAGAGATTAAAAGAAAGATTAGAAATGGAAAAGGCCATAATAGAGCGAAGAAGAAAACAAGAAGAGGAAAGAAGAACGATTATTATGGAGAAAGAAATGGAGGAAGAAAGAAAGAAGATTTTCCAAAGATGGGAATAGGAAAAAGGAGCAGAGGCTGAGAAGTCATGGGCAGACCAGGTGGAGGAAGATGAGGAGCTCAACCAACTCCTACTAACCACTACCATCTCTGACCCTTGGATCGGCGATCGCCGACCAGTGGAGCAGCGACCCACCAGCACAGTGACTCCCATTAATCCACGATTAGAATTACCCGTAAGTCGAGGTTCGACTTGGGAGCCACTTGCCTGGGATCTAGGAGTAGAGGAAGGCAAGGAAGAACTGAGGATTGGAGGGTCGGATATGCGAGGAGCTCACGATCGCCCAGCACGAGCAGACCCCCCTCCACCAAAGAAAAAGGTAAAGGGGCCCCGTCAGCTGCAATTAGACGATTATGAGCCCGCTCAAGCTCCCGCACCTTCAAGGTCATCAACACCCCCACCAGGTCCTATCGGTAAGGATGCGGCAGGTAGATGGATCAGAGAGGCTCCTGGACCCAAGTACCCAATGAAGACATCCGGGGCCATGTTTAACGATGTTTTGCGGATCCCCACCCAAGGAAGGATAGATCCCCCTCCCGGTGCCTGCTTCAACTGTTGGCAACGTGGACACCGCTCCAAGGACTGCCCCCAATCTCGACGTCACGTTTACTGTGCTAACTGCGGTCGTCGAGAGGTGGATTAGGCAGATTGTCCACGTTGTAGCGAGCCGCACCGGAGACATCTCATCACTTCCTATGGAGAGGAAGCCGTGGCCCGGATGTACTATTACCATCAACGTGGCGGAGTACCAGGACCTCAATGCCTTCCAACAGGCACCGCCCTCCCTGTCGCCCCACGGTCGCAAGCTGCTAGACCAGCCACGACCAAAAACCAACAAACGGCCACAACCACCACGCAACGCACCACCAGCATCACTGCATCAACAAGGCCCACCTACACACCACCGCCTCCATTAATGGCCCAGACAACTCCAAAACCCGTGCCCCCACTCCGTCGACCCAAAGGCGCAACATCGGAATCCAGGACACCAGCGCCACCGGAACCAACACCTGCAGAGCCGATCGAGCAGATGTGTCAGCTCGCCGAGGCTCTCTCTGATCTCCCGGCCATGATAAGGGACGAGATCCTGCAGGATGTGCTCGAGGAGGGTTTAGTGGACCGGATGTTGCGTCTAGTCGACACCTTAAGAGGACTTACGGTTGCTACCCGGATTAAGATTATCCAAAAGGTAATCCGGGAGCAACGAGCCCTTAGGAGGAAGAATGAAGAGCACTAGAGAGGAATTGGACCAGGGAAGAAGAAGAGGAGAAACTGACCAAGGAAAGATAGAGGAGATTGACCAGGGAGTAATGGAGGAGTAGACCTGACTAGGCACTAATAATTTTTTTTTTTTGTTGATAGTGAGTTGATATCCAAGTTAAAAGTTACTATTGTGTTGTTATCTGATTCTAACCCGCGAGATTTTAATTCTGTTAATAATAACTGTGTTGTCCGTAGTTAAATTCAAAAACGACCCTAACCTAACCTAACTCAAACCTAACCTAACCTAACCTAACCTTGCGAAATCCAACATAACCTAACATAACCTAACCTAACTAAACGCGTTAACCAAATACGAAGTACATAAAGCATGAGTGAATTATAAGAATGTGTAATTTCTGGGAATAATAACGGTGATATTAAATGTGTATTAGTTATAAGCAATTAATAGATAACATAGATAATGCGAGCGGCTCGGTGGCGAGAGTCGTTGGTGTGCGGTGCTACGTGCATAATTATTTGTAAGCAGTCCACTCTGGCGAATGTCCAGCTTAGGAGGGAAGTGTTTGTAACGTGGTACGTCCCAACAAAAAATTTTTTTTGTTAATTAAAAATTTTTTTGTACGTTGTTTAACTCACATACACGTTTCCACGACACGTCACAACGATTATTAATTTATAAATCACCAGGGCACTACAACACACCACCGGCTTACTCACCGACCCGGGCGTAATTTATTGAGTAAGAATAAATAATTAATCGAACGAACTCTTTTTTTTTCGTTTACCGGTACACGAGGAGCACGACTAGCAGACGCGCGCGGCAGCCATTACTTACACACTCATAGCCCATGTGTGTGAGCGCTAGTGCTGCTTACGCAGACCGTAGGTAGGGAATCTCTATTACCACTACATACCAACGACCGCGCGTGCGCTAGGAGTGGCGCACGACAAAGAAGAGGTAGAAAGAGAGAGAAAACAAGAAAGAAGAAAGAAAGAGATGGAAAGATTCACATTCGATGGGAGCGAATTAAGAGTGATGGCGCGCCTCTTTCTCGCGCAGTGAAGAAAGAGGGAGAAGCTAGATGATGAAAAGAGACCGAGAGAGCAGGGAGAAGGGAGAGTACTCTTGCTCTTGCTTAAGTACAGCTGTACTGAGTAGCCTGTATGTACGCATACGTATATATATATATACATGTATATAGGTATATATATATATATAGAGATAGCCATGCCTGTAATGATTCTCTCTCTCTAATGAATAAAGACGGATAAAAAGAGAACGTAGATAAAAAGAAGACTAAAAAGAAGAATAAAAAGAAGAAATAAGATTAAATTTGCTATAAAAAGGTGGCGCGCAGGTTGCAGACTTGCGTTCGAGGACCGGAAGGCAAATTTCGCGAATAGAAAGCAATTATTCGGACAAATGATTTGTTATTGGCGGAGTTAAAACTTAAAAAGAGATAGACGATGAAGAAGAGGGAGAAATAGACCGAAGAAGAAGGAAGTGAGCATTAAAGAAGACATTCGATTACTGTCCTCGTGCCGTACCGGAACGTTAACTCGAAAAACCCTCATTTTCCTTTCAAATTGTCAATTAGAGATTTCGTGCGCTTTTGTGATAGCTGTGTAGAAACTGCAGAGTGGATAGACCGGGAAGCAGCCGAGCAACCAGAGTTCCAGCAGGAGTTTGTTGCCCTGATCCGTCGACCAGCTAAAGTTCCGCAGCCGGCGCCGACTAGTTGCTTGTACAGAGAGAGAAAGAGAGAGAGAGATATACGACCTGAGGCCATCACCGTCATCCGTGACCAAATTCGTCGCCATCGCCGACCAGATTCTTGTGTCAACGAGAATTTCTACAACGGTGAGTGGACTGTAGTCCGAATCGACTAATATTTTTTTTTGTAAACTAGCGGCTCTCGCCGACTAGGTGTAAATTCAGTGCGGGCGTAAGATTTTAAATTCAAAGTGATTGTGACAACGTAGTAGTGCGAATTAAAAATTTCTTTTGTAGCGAAACGAAATTAAAAGTGCGAAAATTTGATTGTAAAAATGAATTTGTAGTTGAGAAAGTAAAATTTAAGTTCGACCACGTGTTCAACGATTTCGTTGACCGGGTAAATTCGTTGTAATTTAATTATAATAAATAAGAATTGACAATAAATTACACTTGATTGACCGGAATAATAATAATAATAAAATTCGAGATCGGTGGACATCGTGGTGAGTGTGTATGACGTAATACAGTTCATGACGCAGGCCTTAGCAGCCATTTTGTAAAACAAGATTTTTTTTCTTTGCATTGCCGATGAAATTAAATTAAAAGAAAATTGATTTGTAAATCAGAAGCGATAGTAATCAAATATTAAATTTTCTTTCTTTAAATATATTGAATTTCGAGAGTGTGGGAGTGAAAATCCGACCACGTGTCTAACGATTTCGTTGACCGGGTAATTGAATTAAATTAAAAATTAAGTTAGTATTTCGCACGAAAGTTCAACGAATTATTAGTTTTTTTTCTTAAATTTGACCGGTGATTAAACAAATTGGTAGACACGTGGGAGTAGTGTGAGAGAGAGAGAGAGAGAGAGATAAGTGCGCAGGCTCTTGGTAGCCATATTGTTGAACGAAGGAAGAGCGAGGTCGCTTAAGTCGACCAGACTGTAAATTTGATTCTTTTTATTGCTACGATTAGAACATTAATTTTATTATTTCAATAAAAGTGAATTAACAAATTTATAATTTCACATTGACCGGGATGTATGGGTTATGAGTGTGCGCGAGTAGTAGATTTAATAGAAGAATAAATTAAAGATTATAGACCGAGCGATAATAAGTTTAAAATTATTTTTTTCTGATATATATATATATTTTTTTTTCCGTTGTATAAAGTAGATCAAGTGTTATAAATCGAACAAGTAATATTAAATTTTTTTTTTGTGTGTAATAATACCTCTCCTAACTTCAACTAATAAAATTTGACACCAGAGGTCACCCACCTCCCAGCCAAGACAGCCCGAGATTCATGCTGCCGACGAGTAAGCCGGTGAAGAATAACTACATTACTATAGTTATCACTACATTATTATAATCAGATATAGTAATGACTACATAATCATAGTGACTACTATAGTAATATAATCTTGTAAAGTAATTTCTACATAACTATAGTTACTACTATAGTATTATAATCATAAATAGTAATTATTACCAAAATATATAATCTTAAATAGCAATTACTACATAAAAGTGGTTATTACTATAGTATCATAATAAGTTATAGTAATTACTGCATAATTATCATTATTAGTACAGTACCATAATTAATTGTAGTACTTACTACTATGATTACTAGAATTATTACTATAATAATACAATCTATTATAGTCATTACTACATAATGCTAGTCATTACTTTGGTATAATATTTAATCATAGTAATAACTACATGACTATAGTTATCACTACATTATTATAATCAGATATAGTAATGACTACATAACCATAGTGACTACTATAGTAATATAATTTTTTAAGGTAATTGCTGCATAACTATAGTGACTTCTATAGTAATATAATCTTTTATAGTAATGACTATATAACTATAGTCACTGCTATAGTATTATAATCTTTGATAGTAATTACTACAAAAATATATAATCTTTTTTAGAAATTACTACATAAATGTAGTTACTATAGTTTTATTATAAGTTATAATAATTACTGCATAATCATCATTATTACCACAGTACTATAGTTAATTATCAGTATCATTATCATCATATTCATAAACTTTATTTGAAATCACAATACTGTATTAACGATTAAAATCAATAATATTAAAAATAAAGTTGAAATAAAGAGTAATTAGTGAGTATAATTATAACCGAAAATATAATTAATCATCATATTTAAATATTTCACAGTAGTGATGAAAGATCAAGAGTATCGTTATAATTATCATAAACTATAACATGCGATTATAATTTTGTACTAATAATTACTCAGCAAAAAAAATCAAGTAGCAATATCACATAATAATATTATGTAATACCGTCACATAACACAGGCCTACAAATATTGGGGTCATGGAAGTTGTTGGAAAGTGGAGGGTCATTTCCGAAGTAATTTTTTCCGTAGAATCCGAATCCGGGGTCCGAATTGCTGTATCACGTCAGGATTTTGAGATATTTGAGGTTTTTTACCCAAAAAATGGCGTTTTTGGCTACTTTTGAGGTTATGTACAGAAGAGACAAAATTTTTTGGGAGTTTTTTTTAGTTGCATCTTATAGCACTACTCTTCCTCTTTAATTTAAGAGTCGCAGAGTTCAATTACGATTTTTCTACACCAAGTTACGCCAATTTGAAATTACGAGATATGTCCTATTAATTGCATGACCATTTGCATTGAATACGTTGAGGCAGACATTTGTGTACTGGGTATTTTTTCTTCAAAATTTTTACTTGGGGATTTTCGGGGTTACTGATTACGAATATGAAGTTGAGATATTAAAATTTTCAAATTCAAGATGGCGGATTCAAAATGGCGTATAAAAATTTTCAAAAAACATTGCAAATATGAAACATATTTTCATTTTCTGCTATCTAATAACTTTTGTTGTTACGATAAACATAATACATTATAGTAATTTATATTTACACAGGTATCGTGACATTGAATTTGACCTTCAGCTTGATCTTCAAGTGCATTTCAAGTTAAACTTTTTTTTACATTTAGCATTACCCAGGAACAACGACGTGGACGTAGTAAAATCTGTTCCCTTTTGGGTGCTGGATTTACGTGAGTCCCCTCGCCTCTCACGATCGGGGTGCTTAATTTACGTGAGTCCCCTCGCCTCTCACGATCGGGGTGCTTAATTTACGTGAGTCCCCTCGCCTCTCACGATTAGAAACTATTTCAGTTTAACTTATGAAATCTTTTTTTTTGATCTAGTAAAGATCTTGACCCAGACCGTCTTTTATGACGAACATTTAGCTCATCTCGTTGAAGACACCAGCAATAGTCCGCTAACATTGTTGGAGACCATTTATCCTGATAACGTCTTTCCATTTCTTTGAGGTCCTGATGAGATCGCTCACCTTGCTCTTCGCTTACGGCACCTAGATTTTCTGGAAACCATTCTAAATGAGAGTGTAAATAATGCAATTTTACGCTCATATTGCAACCTAAATTCTGAAATTTTTCAATCATATCGTCAACTATTTCTTTGTAATCACTAACTTTATTATTACCCAAAAATCCTTTAACAACTTTTTTAAAGCTAATCCAGGCTTCTTTTTCTACATTTGTCATAACCTGTTCAACCTCTGTTGTTTTCATTAATTCTCTTATTTGTGGTCCAACAAATATTCCTTCTTTTATCTTCGCCTCACTTAAATAAGGGAATTTATCTCTAAGATATTGAAATAATGCACCATCGGTATCAAGAGCCTTTACAAATTGCTTCATTAATCCTAATTTTATATGAAGCGGAGGCAACAAAACTTTTTTAGAGTCAATTAACGGTTGTTGAATAATGTTGGGATCTCCAGGTTTTAAAGTTTTACGAAGAGGCCAATCCTTTGTAACGTAATGCTTAACTCTATCTCTGCTATCCCACAAACATATAAAGCACGGATATTTTGTATAACCCAATTGTTGTCCAAGCAGCATTGAAACCATTTTTAAGTCTCCGCATACTTCCCATTTATGCTGTTCATATTTTATTGCTTTAAGAATAGTTTCTACATTTTCATATGATTCCTTTAGGTGTACAGAATGAGCAATAGGTATTGACGCATATTTATTTGAGTTATGCAATAAAACTGCTTTCAAACTTGTTTTTGAGGAATCAATAAACAATCTCCATTGATCAGTATCATAAGGAAGTTCTAATTTTTCAATTAAGCCTTTAACATCATTACAAAAAACATATTCATCACATGCAGAATAATACTCAACTAATTCCTTCTCTCGATTACGATACCAACTAAAAGTAGTTCCTGGAGCAAGAAGGTGTTTCTCTTGAAGTCTTGATCCTAACAACTCAGATTTTTCTTTCGACAAGCCTAAATCTCTGACTAAATCATTTAAAGAAGCCTGATCAAATAAAATAGGAGCATCAGAGGTTGATTCGATGTCTTCAAAATCCTGATTTTCAATATCGTCACAGACTGTATGGTCTTCAACATTTATTCTTACAAATGGAGGGCTTGGAGGAACATCACCAGATGCAAAAGGAATAGGCTTCGTTACGCTTGCTACATTCGGATATTTTATATTACAAGCATTTTTAATATTATATCCAAATGTTTTGGTTAAACAGAAATAACATTCATTGTGGCTAACAGGTTCACACCAAATTGCAGGAGTTTTGAAAGGCATTGGTGTTACTTCTTTATGGGCATTATACCAACGTCTTAATGTTTCAACACATGATTTACAAGCCGTATGTGGAACCCAAGACTTATCCTGATTAGTTATCGAAATATTGGAGTAATTAAGATAAAATATTTTTATCGTTTCATTGATTTTCATCGCATTTTTTGCGAACACGAAGCGACTACAAATGTAGCAAAAGCTGTCAGGATTATTTAAACACTTACGCGAGGTCATTATTGAAATGATCAACAGTTAGAATATTTAATTTAATACTTTATACCTCCAGCGAGTTGTTAACCAACAGATCAAATACAAATATTCACAAAATTTTTTCCAAAAAATAAGGCACCATGAACGAACAATTAAGAGCTATCTAGTAAATTGTTGCTTAAAATGTTATTAAAAAAATGATTTATTTGCGATTACAATAAATACAGAATCAATACAAATGGTCTTTTTTGTACAAATAATAAAAAATTGTATATCAATGAGACGGGGCAAAATTATACTAAATGATTCACACTAAAGAAATGTACACTGAGAGAAAATTCATGCCAATAGAGCATGTAGTCTACGTATCCAAAGTTAGTAAGTAATATCCTATGCTTTAATAACAGCGCCATCTACTCTTACGAGGTTTGTGCTATCCAAAAACTGTTTGTTTACATGCTTTAGTAGCTCCGCACTCTAATATCCTTCGATAGCTAGCGCTGTATCCTCTCATGGGACGTGAAAGAAGTAAACGTGGTTTGTCCACTATTCTTTCTTTACTGCTAACTATGGCATTCTTCTATTGCTCAAGTCGCCTCCTCTTTTGGGTGGCGACGCGAGCAAACACGGCTGGTCTATATCCAAAATCATGTTGCAAATTTCGTTAACGTATTTTCGTAGCGTGAATCTTTTATTTCTTTTCTTTTCTTTTTTATGAAGGGAGATACGTTATAAATATAACCTGCTAAACTTTTTAACTTTAAATAATTAATTTTTAACTTAAAATTTAATTATTTTAAACCGCTAGGGGCAGATGAGCATGTACGATTTTACGCCAGAGATATTTCGAAGTAACGTTGGTCTAGTGCGTAACGTTCACGCTTATCCTTTTGAGTACGCGAGTTCAACTCTCGGCTAGGGTCTTTTTTAAATTTTTTTTTATTATTTCAATAGTTTTTATTGCTTTTTTTATTTATATTTTTTTATTTTCTATTTTTTTATTAATTTTAAAATCTATTTTTTCACAAGTTACTTAGAATATGCTCGTTTTTTTATTAATATTTTTAAATAAATTATTTCATATAGAAAATAATTTAAAATATTAATAAATAAATAATAGTGATATTTACAATACTATAGTTCAATTTTGTCTTTATAAACATTTCAATATACAATATATATTATAACATAAATAATAATAACTCAGTTTTATTTATTTATTGTAATTTATTGTAAATTTTATAAACTAAATTATAAATAAATTAAACTATACTATTATAAAATAAACATCACTATTATTTATTTATCAATATTTGTAATTACTACCTATAAAGAATAATTTATTTTTAAAAAATTTTCATTGAAAAAAACAAGCGTACTTGTGAAAAATTAAATTTTAAAATTATTAAAAAAAATACAAAATCTAAAAAAAAATAAATATAAAAAGGAATAAAAAATATTAAAACAATAAAAAAAATTAAAAAAAAGTGACCCTAGCCGAGAGTTGAACTCGCGTACTCAAAAGGAAAAGCGTGAACGTTACGCACTAGACCAACGCTACTCCGAAATATCTTTGGCGTAAAATCGTACATGCTCATCTGCCCTTAGCGGTTTAAAATAATTAAATTTTAAGTTAAAAATTAATTATTTAAAGTTAAAAAGTTTAACAGGTTATATTTATAACGTATCTCCCTTCATAAAAAAAGAAAAGAAATAAAAGATTCACGCTACGAAAATACGTTAAAGAAATTTGCAACATAATTTTGGGCATAGACCAGCCGTGTTTGCTCGCGTCGCCACCCAAAAGAGGAGGCGACTCAAGCAAACAAAGGATATGAGAGTGGGGAGTCATCGAAGTATACCACGCGAGTCATCAGTGAATGCCGTTCATGCTTTAGTTACTCTCCATACCATCTTTTTTAGTATAAGGTAATCTAATCCTAATAGAGCTTCTCACGGCCTGTCATATTTGTATCAATGTTTTATATGCTCGCATGGATGGCAGTTCGCATGCTCTATTAGCATGAATTTTCTCTCAGTGTATGCTTAAAGGAATTCTAAAGTGAGACGGGGCAAAATTAAAAAGAAAACATGTTTTAATATTAGCGAAGGGACTCACGCTCGTAATTTAAAATTGGCGTAACTTGGTGTAGAAAAATCGTAATTGAACTCTGCGACTCTTAAATTAAAGAGGAAGAGTAGTGCTATAAGATGCAACTAAAAAAAAACTACCAAAAACTTTTGTCTCTTCTGTACATAACCTCAAAAGTAGCCAAAAACGCCATTTTTTGGGTAAAAAACCTCAAATATCTCAAAATCCTGACGTGATAGAGCAATTCGGACCCCGGATTCGGATCCTACGCAAAAAATTACTTCGTAAATGACCCTCCACTTTTTGACAACAAAACCATGTTGGCCTGTGTAATTAATTACATAATTGATTGTGTCAATTTATTATGTTATGTTTTGAAAATTATATGATTTTATTATAAAACTTTGTTCGTCACGTTAAGAAGGGGCCAAACTATCTGTCTTTGTCTAATAGCGTTTTTCATCATTTATGTAAGCACTATCCGGTATAATAAGAAAAAAATAGCAGCCCCTGCTAGATATTAGTATTATAAGTAAATTTTGTAATAACAACCAAATTTTTTCACTGCGTAGTTTTTGAATAATTAGAGACCTACCGAAAAAAGATAGGTTATATTCTAGATTGCTGGTAGGTCTCTAATTAATCAAAAACTATTCGGTAAAAAATTTGGTTGTTATTACAAAATTTTCTAATTATACTAATATCTAGCGGGGGCTGCTATTTTCTTCTTGTTATATCGGAAAGTATTTACATAAATGATGAAAAACGCTATTAGACGAAGACAGATGGTTCGGCCCCTTCTTAAGTCACGAGGTACGTTCGTACGATAATGTTTGGGTAACTTTTCTTTCTTTTTAGTTCGACTTTTATACACTATATTCAATTTTATACTTATTTATTGGAAACAACGTTGTGACATTTTAGTACACGCCTTTTAAAAATAGGATTTTTTTTGATGATTTTGTAACCAATTCGATATTTGAAAAGATCAGCTGAAAAAATAAATTACTTAAGAATATAAGTTAATAAAATTCTATGTTAAAGATAAGAAAGTACGTGTTTTTCTTGTTTCAAAAAATCGCGTATCAAAATCACTTAACGACATTATAAACGACATTATGTAACTTTTTAAAAATTATGTTACTTTATCTTTTGTTTCTATAAATCATTAACAATTTTCAGAAATTAGGATGGAAGATTCCTTGTAAGTTTCAAGTGAGCTAATTAAAAGTTTCAAAAAGATTAAATCGGAATCTTCTATGTAATCTTACCGTTTTTTCCATGGAAGCTTCCTACAATCTTCCATTGTATCTTTCTGAAACCAAAGTGCACGGGATATTTAACGCTTGCAGGAAACTTCCACAGAAGCTTCCATGGAAGATCGCATCAAAGCTTCTTACATTTTAACGTGGAAGCTTGCATGAAGTATTTTTCGAACCTACTGCAATCTTTCCTGAAAGCTTCTTGTAATATTCATAAAGGCTTTCATGATGGCTTCCATGGAAGCTTTCCATTTTTCTTCATAGAAGCTTTCTAGAATCTTACATGGAATCTTTCTGAAAGCAAAGTGCAAGGAACATTTGACGCTTTCAGGAAGCGTTTACGGAAGCTTCCTAGAAGTTTCCGAAATTTTTCCAGAAGCTTCCTGGAAACTTCTCGTAAGCCTTTGTGCTATGTGGGTCGATAAAATAATATATTTATGCAATTTTATTGCATAATAATATTATTTAGACATGATTATTTTCAACAGTGTATTATCGAATATAGTAAAAGTTACAATATCTCAATTGTGATCATAACAAACAATAATTTGCAACAATAATAATGAAATTATAATTATAATCAAATATAACAAACAATTATATTTTTATAGTGATTATAATTTTAGAACTAAAATAACTAATAATTATTCAAAGCATATACACATCTTTGGCAAAAAATCAAAATATTATTTTAAATACCTATCATGAATTATTTATTATCTTATTCTGTTAAAATTATAAAAATAGGAGTATTTATACGTTATTCTTACAAGTTTTAATTGTCTTATCATCATTTTCATTAATTAAACTTATTGAAACGCCACAAATATGTTTATTAATAGAGATTAAATAACATATTTTTATAAAATCAAATATATCGTTAAATACAGAATTTTAGTTAATTCTATTTTATAATTACATATTATTGATATTATTTCTTTTACTTCAGTAAAAAAATATTCATTGATAATAGTTATAACAAAACTAATATCGCCATCTATTATTTAAAACTGGAAACTGACATTTGTAAACATTAAAAAAGAAATAAACAAACATAACCCGCTTCTGAGGCAATTATGTCAAATGTTATTCACTGCGAAGTTTCCTGCTTTGTTCAAGAGAAATTTATTTTACAGGAGAAAAGTGCTATGCGCCAGCTTATTTTTAGAGAAATTAAATTTGGCGGTAGTGAAGAATTTTTCGCCCTCTAAATTAGCGAGAAAAAATTACTTTTTTCCCGCTTAATTTAAGAGAAATTCAATTCGCGAGAGGTAAATACTTTTCGCCCGCTTGATTTTAGAGAAATGTTATTTGCGGGAGAAAAGTACTTATTGCACGCTTATTTTTAAAGCAATTAAATTTGACGTGAGTAAAGAACTTTTTGCCCTCTGAATTTGAGAAAAAAAATTACTTTTTTCCCGCTTAATTTAAGAGAAATTCAATTTGCGAGGAATAAGTACTTTTCGCCCGCTTATTTTTAGAGAAATCAAATGTGGCGGAAGTAAAGAACTTTTTGCCCTCTGAATTTGTGAGAGAAAAGTACTTTTTTCCCGCTTATTTTGAGAGAAGAAGAAGTTTTTATTTTGAACTTTTTTATTTTGGAGTAAAGAACTTTTTTCCCGCCTAATTACTCGAAGAGGATTCTTATCCTAATTTATTATTATTCTTATTTATAATTATTAAATATCATAAGAAAAGCCATGTGTTAAAAAAAGAGCATTTAGTCATGAATGACCACATAGTTAAACCACGTTGTAAAATCATGTGGTTTTTTTCAACCGGGTAATCAAAAGTATAAAAAGAATATAGCATTATTATTATAATTTTTATGAACTTTATTTACCATTACAATACTGCATTAATGATTGTAATCAATATTGAAAACAGAGTATTATAAGAAGAATCATAATCAACTATAATTATGCGATTATAATATGTAGTAAAGAACTATAATATTTTTATAAAAATAATAATTGAGTGGATTAACATTATAATACTTCATAAAAAAATTATAATCAAATACAATGGAAAAACTACAGACACATCCTTAGCAAAAAAAATATTATTTCAAATACCTCCGTAGATTTATTATACATATTAACAATAATCATAAACTATTTCCTTATTCTGTTAAAATAATAAAAATGATGGTATTTATAAATTATTTTTAAAAGTTATGATTGTCACATCATTTTCATTGAATAAACTTATTGAAACGCAACAAATATGTTTATTAATAGAGATTAAATAACATATTTTTATAAAATCAAATATGTCGTTTAAATTAATTAAAGAATTTTGGTTAATACTATTTTATAATTACATATTATTGATATTTATTTCTTTTACTGCAGTAAATAAATATTAATCGTTAATAGTTATAACAAAACTAATATCGTTATCTATTATTTAAAACTAGAAACTGGCATTTGTAAACATTAAAATAGAAATAAACAAACATAACCCGCTTCTCAAGCAATAAATTTAAATGTCAAATGTAATTCACTACGAAGTTGCTGCTTAGTTTGAAACATTCTATTCCGTATTTTTTTCACGGAACGTCAATAATCCTCAAAACACCAATATTTAATAATTATTTAAAAGTACTTAAAAATATTAAATACAATGGAATAAAGGTCTTATGATCGTGAAATTTAATAAACTTTCAGAATTTTTAATTCAAACCAAGATTCATCAGTTTTTTCAAAAAATAAATTTTTTATTTTTCGAAATATTAATTTCATGATGAAAATGACCTTACCAATGGATTCCTTGACCTCAAAAACCTATAAAACTATCGTGCTTGATAATAAATTAATAGTTTATCATACTAAAAAATTAGTGACCACTCTTGCATACATGAATATTTTTATAAGTGTATATGCATATAATATATTATTATAATTGTTTTTACTATTTTCTTCTATTTCTCCAATAATTTCTAGTTTTGTTTCTCTTTCCCAATTCACATATTCATTTTTTAATTTATTTAATAAAACGTCTAATTTATATTGTCCATCCCTTATTGTTCCGATGTATTCTGATTCATTTTTTTTTTGGTGCGAAAGAATTTTTTAAATACCCTTGTATTTCTGAAAAATAAAAAATTATTTATATTATTATATTTTTTTTCAATAATATTTAATTACTTATTAATCCAGGTCTTAATTTTATTTCTTCGAAATTTATTTTCATTGATTTGTTATTTTTCAATATGTTGTATTCACCTAAATAAATAATATTCGAATAATATTTTAATGTTAAGTCATATATATTATTACCTTATTGTATCCTTTTGCTTTTGAAACATTAACATTCTCTAATAATATTTTCTGAAATATTAAAAAATGTTTAATATTATGTTGTTATTAATAATATTGTATATTATAAAAATAAACATTGTTTAATTTTAGATTTTTTTTTAATTTTTCAATATTTTTATCATAAATATTGCATCGAATTCTGAATCCTTCAGAATTATTTATTATGAATTTCAAAATCCTGAAATCAGTTTGTTTTTGTTTGTTAACAAAAGTTTGTTCTTCAGAAATTTCTTCAATATATGCAACTGGAAATCTATTATATGTAATCAAAAATATTTATAACATATATTATATTTTTGATTTTTTTAATAAAGTTTTAAATACATACGTTGATTGATCTCCTATTACAATTTTAAATTTTAAAAATATCATAAATAAGATATTATTTTTATATATTTATTGTATTCATTTTTTTAATGTTATTAATTAATATACACATTACATTTTTATATATTTTTATGTGACTTAATAAATTATCTCTTTGATGAAATCCTTTTCCACAAATGTTGCAAATATTATTATAATTAGATGCATGACTTTATAAGTGTCTTATTAAATGTTCATTTTTTATATATTTATTTTTGCAAATAAAACATTCTAATTTTTCAGGTTTGTTATGTTTTTTTGAATGTCTTATATAACCTCTTTTATATTTTAATATTGTTCCACATATATTTATTTTTTTTTTATTCTTTAAAAAAAGATTAATATATAAAGGAAATGTCCTCTATATGATTAACCTTTTTCCATGGTGAAGTCGAGGGAGTCCCCGCCCGGTACTGTTTAACACATTACATCAGGCTAGACTGTCAGACCCACCATACCGAAAACTTTGACTACCGATGGATAATCAGTTACTTTTGTGACCAACAATCAACCGATACCTAATGAGGTCGGATTTTTAAGAGTCGCGATATAAATGGCACATACACTAATTTTCTTTCGAAATACTCTAATTTTCTTTCGAAAGTTTCACATATATAACAAATATATATTTTTGATGAATGAAATTTCTTATTATGTTTCAATAAATGGTTATGTCTCTCAAATGATCAATTGCATTTAGTGCAAGTTAACATATTTATTGTTAAATTAATATAATAATACTTATTATATTACACATAGTGTAATTTAATATTTTTTAATATTATTAAGTTTTATTATTTATAACTTATGTATAATTTACTATATACATATATATTTTATTAATAATTTTTTAATTTCCTACTTTAAATTAAAAATTTTTTTAATTAAAATATACGCAGTTATTATACTTTTCAATTATTATTAAATGGGCCATCTACAAATTACGTAAGGATATTTTTATTACATACGACTTTTCATTATTTATATTTAAGAGTCTGCATTTTTTTTTCTTTCTAATTTTGTTCCCTTACTTTATTTAACGTTTTGTTAATTAAGTGGGGCTAGGATAATAAAAATTACACTTGAAAATAAACTTTTTTCTATCATAGAATTTTTTCATTTATGAATAAATGAATATGATAATCGTTAGTTTTAAATCGTAATTTTATAATCTTAAAATTTTTTCATTTATTAATAAATGAATATGATAATTGTCAGTTTGAAATTGTAATTTCTGATCTTAAAATCATAGTTTTTATAAAAAATCATATGTATTAATATGTATTTCTGTATCATTAGTCTTCTTTGTATTTATTTATTTAGAATTATGTAGGGACAATATTCTTATAATAATATAAACTATCATGTGAATATATATAAATATATAGATACATGTGAGAATATGTAGACTTATACAAATTATGTATTATTATACAAAATAAAGTATATATAATTGTACATAAACTATGTATAATTGTATATAATCCGTGTATAATTATACATAAATATAAAGGTAAACTCTTGTAAAATATTTTTAAACCTCCTCTTTCCATCTATGTGAGAGATAATAAGTTATTTGGACACTCTTTGTCCTGCTATCAACCTTACGTAATTTGTACACGGGTCTAAAATTAATATTAAAAATTATAAACTTTTCGATTTTAATAATAATTTCAATAGATAAAATTTTTATATTTAAATTAAGAGTAGGCTGGATTCGCTGTTTTTTTCTAATTGATTTACATCAATTAATACTTGAGTAAATAACAAAAAACTCTATTGTTACTCGGTCGGTATTAGATTGCACTCCAGTTTGGTCTTAAAAAAGAATATTGTAACGCGATGAGTTTAAGTTTTAAAATTGAAATGTTTTAATTAATTATATATTAAAAATAATCAATAATCATTTGTCATTATTTTTATTTTATACAATTATTAAAAGCCTTGTAAATATAAATACAAAATTTATATTCATTTTGCTAATTAATAAATATTTATATTTTTGATATAAGTTAAAATAATTCGTTTGTATAATGATTGTTACATAAATATATTGTTTCTGATTCCATGAAATGTAGCCGAAAAATATTTATCAAATATTTTTTGAAACCTTTCGTAAAATATTTCTGTAATATTTATTTATTCAATATTACGATAAAAACTTTTCAATGGGTATCTTATAAATATTTTTAAAATATAACATGAAATGTTTTGTTGCAATATTTTTAATATATTTCAAGAAACATTTCATTAAATATTTTCGAAAGATTTCGTGAAATTTAACTATGAATTTTGTAAAATTTAATTGCAAAATCTATTAAATAATTTGAAAACTTTACATGAAATGTTTCTTGAAACATTACATATATAAGGTTTTTATTTGTTATAATTTATGTCAAATAGACAAAAAAGCAAGGAAAAAAATTTAAAACATGTTTTTTTGCTATATAGTAGCATTACTAATATGCTATGTATTTCTATATTTACATTTATTAATGTTTTCATCTGTATATAAAGATAAACATGAAATGTTATAAACATCCATCAAAATTAAAAATACTTTTTTATAAGCGTTTTTTCTTTATTGATAATATGTATGTTAAAAAAACGTTGCTAAGTGCTTTAGTGCAATGCTTTCTCATAGAGCATATTAGGTTCGAGAAATTTGATTTTATTTTTTTAAGTGTGATTTTAATGTAATATTCTTACTATCTGCATTAAAGAATGACTTAATATTTAAGGAAATTATATATTTGAAAAAAGGCTATATTTTTTACAATGTGATTTTAACGTGAATATTCTTACCAACTGTATCAAAAACATTTAGCTATATATTCATTTTTCTATTCTACCGCCTATTCTACGGTTTTTTCTCTTTATGTGACCATAGGGGGGAAAATCCATGTAATGGAAAGAAGATGCTTGCGTATTAGATCGCGTAAACATAAACATAACCTCTTTAAAATTGTAGCTCATACAGAGCGATTTTCTACAATTTGTTTTAAAATGAATGAAGTAGATTTGTACTTTCTCAAATTTCATACTTAACCTAAATTATATTACAAATAAATTTTATACATTTTAAAATTTATTTATTTAATTTTATAATTTTAAAATTGTAAATCATTATTGTAATTAGGGAACAAATAAAAGATTTAACAATTTTAATATATCTTTTAGTAAAGTTTTTGAGAATTACTTGTCAATGTAAATACCAAACCTAGTAATATAATTTTTGCAAAAAAATTATTCAATATTAGAAGATGATTTAAGAAGTTTGAGCTGAGTTTATTAATTTCTTTTATAAAATTGTAGAAGTATTTGAAGACTGCACAAAAATTAAAATAATGATATTGTGTTTAAATACCGAAAAAAGTAGAATTAAATAAGTTTCTTGTATCCAATTCTGTTAAAACATTGTCAGTTCGCGAAAAATGAATTGCATAAAATTGATGGTAACAATGTAAATTTGAAATATATTTTTATAGAAGATTTCTATGAAAATATTTTTTTTTACTTAGTTTTTCATATTTTTTTTTTATTTGTAAAAGTTAAAATGATTGAACAAAATGTCTTCCTGGAATATAACCTGTAATAATTTGTATGGATCAAGTTTTAACAGAAATAGGAATCTCAAATATATAATTTTTAATTAATTTCATCGATAAAAATACTTCAAAAACGTAATTGGATAGGAGCTTTTCTGTTTTTATATAAATATATGTCAACAGGCAATATGACATGATATAAAAGTTTTATAATTAATCTCTAATAATTAAATAATAGTGTTTTTTTAAAAATTAAAAATCAAGTACAATTATTGATATTGTTAGATGAGATCAAAGAAAATATATATTTCAAAAGAATAATAAATATTTTAAAAAGACTTAAAGTAAAATTACCAGGAGATTGGAATCAAATTACAGATGTAAGATGCATAAAAATATATTTCAAATTTTCAAGAAATATAATTATTTGAAAATAAAATTCATATAGTTTCCTTAGATCTTAAAACAGTCTTTGATGCATTGGGCAAGAATAGTTACATTTAAATCACATTTAAAAAAACAAAAACAATTAAAATATTAAACAATGTAAACTAATTAACTGCTAATATTTAAAAAAAAAAAATGAAAATATATAAGATATGATGTAGTTTTTAATGTAATGAAGCATATAATATAATTTGATTCGAATTTTTATATTAATTTTTGTAAAATATTATTTTTCATATACTAACCTTGTAATAGAAATAAATATATATGTATATATATATATATATATATATATATATATACACACGTATATTTTTTTATTTGTAATATTTGAAATTCAAATATAAAAATTTAAAATATAAATAATTAACTTTTAATTTTTATTTCAAATATATTTGAAAAAAGTATATGTTTTTTACAATTCTTTTTCAAAACTTGAAAAAAGTCAACAAAATGAATTAGTTAAAATAAAAATTTATAACTATATATTTATTGTATTTAAATGTTACTTACTTCATACAGTGATTGGTGGCTTCTTTTATAAGTGTGTATATTTATATACGTTGACATAGATTACATAGGGTATATTATAATTTAATTTAAATTATATTACACCTCTTCTTTAATATTTCCTATTGCAAAAATTAAATATAATATTATTAACTGTAGAGCTATGGATTCGTAATTTCGAGATTACAAGTTCCAAGGCTGATACAAGCACCTCTGTACGTTGCATGTGCTTTGTTCACAAACGCACTGACGATCTCCGTCGCTAATTAGCATCGCAATAATAGTTGAAATACAGCGACATCACATAAAATTTAACAAAAGTCAAGTATATTGTTCTCGTTTTAATTATAAAATACCGACATTACAGGTTTCTACATTTATGATTCTTAATCCAAAAATTGTAAAAATTTCTCATTATGATTTGGGAAAAAAAGTTTCTTTTAGCGATTATGAAAAATAAATTTGTAAGCTTTTTTTAGCAACAACAAACAACATATTTGTATGCTTATCTGAAGTTTTTTAGCGACAGCAAACAATAAATCTGTATGCTTTTTATAAGCTTTTTTTAGCGACAACAAATAATAAATCTGTACGCTTTTATGAGCTTTTTTTAGCGACAATAAATAATAGATCTATACGCTTTAGCGACAATAAGAAAAGAATTTGTAAGCTTTTAAAGCTTTTAATGCAGCCATACATTTTTATGCTGGTCTCAAGGCCAGGAATTTATTAAGATAAATATGTAAATATCTTATTTCTAGTTAAAAAAAAAACATGTTTCATTTAAATACAAGTGTTAATAAATTACCTATGGATATTAAGCTAAATTTATTTTGTTATTTATAATTTACTTTTGTAATTAGTAAATTTGTCGATAATAAAAATAAAGATACAATATATAAAAATAAAAATATTATATATTCATCTGAATAAAGAAAATGCAGAGAGGAAGCTTTGTATTATCGATTAGTTATGTTTGCAATTATATTAATGAAATATTATTAATAATAATTTTTTCTTCATTATTAAAATTCAATATTAGAATATAAATGAAATGCAGCGAAAAAACTTTTTATTATCAATTAGTTACAGTTACAATTATAATAATAAAATATTACTAATTATAATAATATTTAATTACTTATAATTGTTATTATAATAATTATGGCTGTACGGACAGACATTTGAGGGGGGGCTGAGGGGGGGGTCTGTTGAATCTTGTCTTACGACTATATATAGATATATATATATATATATATGTGTGTGTGTGTGTGTGTACATATATATGTAAATTTGTAACATAAAAATAAATACTTAAAAATGGAAAAGAATAATTCTATTCGTGTACATCTATATTATGTATGTTTCGATATACGAACAATAGGAGGCCAACTCGTGGACAACTAGAGTTTTGTTTACTTTTTCACTAGCCCGAGAAGTATCTTTCAAATCAGGCGTAAGAATAACTAGTTTCTATATAACAGTCCCAATATGCTGTTTTGGTTACGCGATGTATTTGTCCGCGAGTCGGCCTCCTATTGTTTGTACATCGAAACATACATAATATAAATATCCACGAAAAGAATTATTTTTTTCCATTTTTAAGTATTTATTTTTATATTACGAATTTACATATATATGTACACACACACACACACACACACACACACACACACACACACACACACACACACACACACACACACACACACACACACACACACACACACACACACACACACACACACACACACACACACACACACACACACACACATATATATGTATGGGGCATTCTTTGTTAATCGGTAACCCCTTCTCCAAAATTGTAGTTAACTAAAAAAATTGTATGATGGCTTAAAATCTTTCTTTTATCATCTTGTTTCAGATGCAGAGTGGCATATTCGAAAATTAAATATGATGGCTCCAATATGGCGGCCAAAACTTGGGAAGTTCGTAAAATTTCTTTTAAAATTTATGTTAACTCATTCAGTTCCGAATTTTTTTTTTTTTACTAAAAATGAATAGAGCACAAAATTTTACATAGAATTATGGTATTATAGTCAAGGTCAAACCACATTTTGAAGGTTATTTTTTACAATTCTTATTTTGAATCGCTTAGCTATTATTTCGGCTGAAAACGGATCTTGAATCAGTAAGCTCTCTTATTCTTGTGATCGCCGCTTACGATCCTCATGTTCATACGATTTCAGCATGTTTCGGTTAAGGTCAAACGGAGATCAAACACCTCAATTCGAATAATATAATTTTTTTTACTTCTGATTTTGAATGAACAGGAAATTTCACGTCGAGATAAGTTCGGATCTCATAGGAAAAAGTCTCTGCAAAGGTTATTTCAAGGTTATCTCGAAGTCAAGTCCTTCTTTTGGTTTTCTTAACTGATATTTAGACTAAAAACGAGTGTCGGATAAGTCGACATCTAATCACGACCCCAGCACGTTTGGGTCGTATTATGTTCTATGTCTGGTTTTAAGTATGAGACATAATTAATTATTCGATTTTGTGAATCATTCTAAAGGATAACGGTAGATCATGATAATTTTTTCCTACTGCAGGCTACTTTCTTAAGATATTTATTTAATTTAGGTATTTATTATAAACTTATCTCGACGTGGAACTTTGTGTTTATTCAGAATCGTAAGTAAAAAAATTATACTATTCGAATTAAGGTGTTTGACCTCCGTTTGACCTTGACCAAAACATGCTGAAATGGTATGGACATGAGGATCGTAAGCAACGATCTCAAGAATATAAGAGCATACTGATTTAACATTACGTATTTATTTACGTTTTCAGCTGAAATAATAGCCAAGCGATGCAAAATAAGGATTAAAAAAAAAAACCTTCAAAATGTGATTTAACCTTGACTATAATGCAATATTTCTATGTAAAATTTTGTGCTTTACTCATTTTTAGTGAGAAAAAAACGAAAAATTCAAAAGTGAGTGAATTATCATGAAATTTAAAAAAAAATTTATGAACTTCCCAAGTTTTGGCTACCATATTGGAGCCACCATATTGAATTTTCGAGTACGCCACTCTGCATCTGAAATAAGATGATAAAAGGCCGTCATACAATTTTTTTAGTTCACTACAATTTTAAAGGAAGGGGGTATGTATATATATATATATATATATATATATATCGCGCGTGCTCTGTCAAGTCGTAGAACGAAAAATTTTTTTCGCTAAAAATTGGTAAAATGGCTCTTTTTCATATTATGGACCACTCAGAATTTTTATAGATCACTTTAGTACTTATTTTTAGAGCTACAAGGCTTTAAAGTTGGGCTGAAACCATAATTTTGACATTTTCGAATAATTTTAGACTTGAATTACTCAGTTGGATTGCGTTTTAAAAATATACTACTGAGAAACTTTTTTGCTCAAAATATTCTAAATTTTGAGAAAAAGTGATTCATAAGTGCTAATGTAGCCATTCGCTGAGCTGAAATCATTTAAAACATTGAAATACCACTTTTCAAGGTTTCGAACCATGATCCCATGTCCAAAAAACTCATCGAAGCCAGTAATATATGCATAAATATAGCCTAAGAATTTCAGAGTGGACATCCTTGGTGATCTCTTGAAAAAATTAAAAATGTAATTAAAAATAATGAAAAATGTGATTTTTAGCTAAATCTCTTTAGTTTTAAACTTGAAATTATTTCAAAATAATTTGCAAAATGATACTACACAAGTTATATTAAAATTACTTAATTCACTTTTTTTCATAGAATTGATCACTCAATTTCAGAATTATCAAAATCTGTGTTACTGTAAAGTGAGATAAAAGTTGAGAATAAATAAATTGACTTTATGTGTCTATTTATGAAATCATCGTATCAATGATAAGTTAAAAAAATCTTATAATTTTTTAAGAACGTGCATTTCCATGTTTTAAGTATACATTTATTGTAATTAAAGTGAAAATAATTTCAAAGATTGTTATGGATGTACGTAGAAATGATATATATATTTTATGGAGATTTCGACTTGTACGACCTCAAAAAATATGGTATATCAATACATCGAAAACTGACATGAGTTTAACCGTATATCATTGACAATGAGAATGAATTGATTTAATATTAATATATACCAATGTCTAGGATATGCTGATTTTAATTATTTGTTCAAAGACTTCTAAGATTTTATACATGATTACATTCAATTATTGCTGTCACATAATTGGATAAAATGAAAATCAATTTTCATAAAATGTAAATATTATTTATTAATGTGAATATAATAGGCTACTCTAAAAAAATACAGCAAGAATTAAAATCAATCATTTTCTAAAACTGAACTTAAGAATATAGATCAATAAGTACTTTAATTTCAACATATCTCGGGAAATAAAATTCAATTCAGTGTCTATCATCCGCTAAGTCTATAAAAGAATATGATCAATCACCTGTTATTCACATTTATATTATTCATCTGTACTGTTATAAATAGAATGCTCACTCACCCTGAATCACACTATTCATAACTTGTAATAAAAAAAAAGTTATTACAAACTATCAATCATTATTTCAAACAAATCTGTCAGGATATACATTCATACATGCTTTAAAGTACCCTGTTGAAAAAATTCATATGAATTTTTATATGAATTCCCAATCTGAATTTTTTATATAAATTTTTCATATATTCAATATATATTTTTGTTTCATTTTTTTTCTACTAAAAAATACATATAAAAAATTGTAAGTTAGATTTTGAAGTTTTTTCATACTTTTCCCATGTAAAAATAATGAGATGATCACCATGATTATTATTCATTTAAATTTTTCATATGAATTTTTATATAAATTTTTTATATGTATTTTCAATTTGAATTTTTTATGTAAATTTTTCATATCAATTTTTTAATGTATAAAAATGAAACAAAAATGCATATTGAATATATGAATAATTTATATGGAAAATTTATATTTAGAATTCATATAAAAATTCTTACGAATTTTTTCAACAGGGTATCGAGTTCCAAGAAGCTTTTGAGCTCATTTAGATTTGTGAACCTCACTATTTTACGGACTTTATGAATCACATTATAAACAATACCTATTAATGATTCATGTGACTGAAAAATAATATAAAAAGTTTCTAACACCGTAATAATATTTAAATACCTAAATTGATTAATACTTTTCCATTTTGAATGCAAAATTAGGAAAAAGCCTTGAGCGATTCTATTTATCTTCAAAATATGATTATATTGCACTTAATAAATACCAAACAAATGGAGCATCAGTGGCGTAACCGGCTAAGGCGCACGCCTTATACGGTCTCTACACTTTCGCTCCAAGCGGTCGGGGGTTCGATTTCCTGTGAAAACACCTGAAATTTTTTTCAGGCTTTTTTCATCGGAAAAAGAATCTCTGAGTGCGATGGGTCAATGTTCCTAGGGTGGGTTTTCTCCTGGGGGAGTATTTCCTACGTCACAGGTCTAAAAAGCCTGGGTAAATGCGGGAACCGACCGTAGAAATCTACTTACCGACTACTCTTGGAACGCGGCAGTCAGAGATTTTTCGGGGATGTGGGTTTTAATAATTAGCTTAGGAAAAAGAAATATAGGATAATAGCAAAAAATAGGAAAAAATGATAAAATAGGAAAAATGTGTGATAGGAACATCCTCACACAGAGGTGGTAAGGATGCAGGTGCTAGGCCAAGTCAGGCTTTGCCCGGGCCAATAGGGCAAAAAAATACCAAACAAACATCAATAACACTTGTAAAGATATGGAAATGATTATTTGTGAATTAAAAAGCAAACCGTCAAAAGTCATTGAACATTTGACGTACAACACATCCTCTTGGAGCAAATAACAAATCCAGAGAATAACCCTTAGAATCCAACACAGGATACACTTGTTAATAATCTACTTGAAAATAAGTTTCATACACTACATCTGTCTCACCTAATCTGCATAAATTTATCTCTGAAGAAAGTCTGACATATAAAGGATCATCAGTCCATAACATATTTTGTAAATTAGAATCACTAACAATGATTATTTTATGATCAGGATATCTAAAATTTAACTCTTTAATCTTTTCTAATGAGCTTTATAGACACTTTATCTGATGGAGAAAAATAGACCCATTCAATCAAAAACTTACCACCAAGCAATAATGATAATTGATTATTCATTCTTAAGTTGACCTGACTATAATCAACAGAAAAAACCGTGGTCTGAGACTTCTTTGAACCTGACAATAAAAATTTCAGTATTTGAAGTAGTACAATTTATACAGCTATACTTTTCCATTCTTCTTTTTTTTCATTTTTTGTAGGTTAAGTGCTACGTACAAAAACGGAGCACAAATTATTTTTTGAAATACTTGAAAAAATTAAAAATATGATATATAATAATAGTTAAGAATAATGTGAGCGACTCTTTATAAATTTATTTGCACTTAATTATGAAAGAATAATTAAATAAATGAACGAGCAAGATAAGAGATACAGATAAAACGTGTTGGCTATGCATTCCCTCGTGACTATTTTGGAATATAAATATTTTCTATTTTAATTTTTTTTTTATAATGAAAATATTTTTATGAAATATTATTTTATTATTATAACCCCCACTCCATGTCATCAAACTTCTATGACATATCTCTTCACTTTTATTCTGCATCATGTGAGTAGAGCACACAGTCTTGCAGAATAGAAAGTCGCAGAATAGCTATCATTGGTTATTTCCATTGCTCAAGCTCCACTCTGCATATCTATTCTTTATCATCTGATTGCGGCCTAAGGCTCAAATTCATAGTCGTTACTTGAGTATTCAGTAAAACTTGGAACTTAAGTATCATCACTTGAATATCGGCTGTCACTTCAATTAAGTGTTATATCTTTACCAAAGAGCATCCATTAATAAAATATGCTACTTGGAGAAATTATCACAGTAAGTTATAAAACATGAAATCACGCAGATAAGATACTCGTTGATAAAGATGTAACACTCAATTGAAGTAACAGCTGATACTCAAGTAACGATATTTTGGTTCCAAGTTATACTCAACGCTTAAGTCACGTCGATGAATTTGGGCCTAAGGTTCGGAGTGATAAACGTAACTCAAGTAACGGTTGTATCATCTGTCTTTTTTATTTATCATGACAGAGACAAAGACAGAATTAGTTTTGAATAACCATCGTTACTCCAGTTGTGTCTATCGATTTGAGCTTAGGAATTTTCTCTCACGGGAGTTTTGAAGCCTGCCGCAAGCGGCGGCTCTTTCGCCGAGATATCGTCTAAGCTCATACTGCAAAACTCGTTCTTCGAACATCGGAATACTTCGGGCCATGCTCACTCCTCGCTCGCTGTATTCAAAGAGCTTCTCTACGGATAGTCGGTCTACTATTTGCGCAATTTCGTCAGCTGTTTTAAAAACTTCATTCCTACGTATATGCTCAAAAATACATAGGGGCTCTACATTCAACTGTTGGCTTATCATATTTACAATGAAAGGTTGTTACCCTACACAAGGGTATGCACAAGGAAAAATTTATTACTAATAATTAATGCTATGGTGAGATCCTATCTCAGGAGGTTCAAATAAGAATTTTTTACACAATAGCTGTGGCTTGCGACAAAAGAAAAAAAAGAATTGTTAAATGCTTTATAATTATCAAAAAGTAAATGAAAACAAAGCTTAGTTGGATTGGCGATACGACAAAAATTTATTTATAATAAATGGAATCGTCTAATAATCAATTAATTTTATATAGCACGTCCGTAATACTCAGGAGCTAAAAATTAAAATTTTAATAAAGCCAGATGCACGCTAAAGCAAAAGAAAATAATGCGTAAGCTACTGTGTGCCAACGGTTCTCTTCTGTCGATAAATGCAAACGGCCCTGCTGTGACTACGAATGAGCACGCACTAAGGTAGCGCAAGATAGTGATATATTTCGCGCGAGCATGAATAGGAATATAGAATGTTCAGCACACTTGAGATACTCATGTATATTATTTATATTATATATATAAAAAAACAGCTTTCCTCAATATGGAGTTGCAAGAAGCGCAGTGCTAAAATATGATGAAGCTAAAAGGAAATGTAACACAAGTAAAGACAAACACAAGCAGCAATTCAATGATATATATGTATGTGTATCAAAATATATTTATGTGTATGTATATTTAAATGCAGTACTATTAATAAATAAATTATTTAGCTTAAGGCTCGTGCTGAAGAAAATTGAAAAAACAATGCTCTATGTATGTATAAAAAAATGGGCAAGCAAAACGTATAGCACAAAACAAAAGAATGAAAGAAAAAAAAAGTTTATTTCTTTGCAAGTACTTTAAAAAAAAATGTTGCTGCAAAATAAAAGTTGCAGTTACCTCATACTAAGCAACGCCAAGAACAAAAATGGCCGCCAGAGCGCCTTCTTTCAGCCTTGACGTGTGTGCGTCGTTCGTAATGGCGACCACGTGGCGGAGCGGAAACGCATTAATAGAAAAAGGTTCTTTTCACTGGCATAGCCAATTGTCTTTCACATTAGGCACAGTTTTTTTTACAGCTCAGTTTTTATTTTCTTTTATTTGAGGCACAGTATTTTTTTCAAACCCGTGACTCTACACAAAAATTTTCACAGAAATTTTTGTCGGCCTCACGTTGTCTGCGCCAGTTGTGACAACCTTAGGGATCAGAAAATAAATAACGTTTTATATACAAATGTTCCTCATTTCATGAATCGTCCCAATAAGTAACTGCATTGGTATGATAAGAAATTAGAGGATGCCATTTGATTGGAAAAATACTATTATTTTTGGAAAAATATAAATGTCTTCAATTTCAATACTCAGTTTTAAAAAAAAGAGACATTATTGTACAGCACTGTGCAGAAAGGACTTTAATCGTTTGCTTTTTAATTCACAAATATCCATTTCCATAATTTTACAAGTGTCATTGATGTTTGTTTAATATTTATTAAGTGCAATATTATCATATTTTGGAAATAAATAGGATCGCTCAAGGCTTTTCCTAATTTTGCATTTAAAATGGAAAAGTATGAATTAATTTAGGTATTCAAATATTATTACGGTGTTAGAAACTTTTTATATTATTTTTCAGTTACATAAATCATTAATAGGTAATGTTTATAATGTGATTCATAATGTCTGTAAAAAAGTGAGGTTCTTAAATATAAGTGAGCTTGAAAGCTTTGTAGAACTCGATACCCTATTGAAAAAATTCATATGAATTTTTATATGAATTCTAAATGTAAATTTTTCATATAAATTATTCATATATTCAATATGCATTTTTGTTTCATTTTTATACATTAAAAAATTTATATGAAAAATTTACATGAAAAATTTAAATTAAAAATACATATAAAAAATTTATATAAAAATTCATATGAAAAATTTAAATGAATAATAATCATGGTGATCATCTCATTATTTTTACATGGGAAAAGTATGAAAAAACTTCAAAATCCAACTTACAATTTTTTATATGTATTTTTTAGTAGAAAAAAAATAAAACAAAAATATATATTGAATATATGAAGAATTTATATAAAAAATTCAGATTAAGTATTCATATAAAAATTCATATGAATTTTTTCAACAGGGTACTTTAAAGCATGTATGAATGTATATCCTGACAGATTTGTTTGAAATAATGGTTGATAGTTTGTAATAACTTTTTTTTTATTACAAGTTATGAATAGTGTGATTTAGGGTGAGTGAGCATTCTATTTATGACAGTACAGATGAATAATATAAATGTGAATAGCAGAAAATTGATCATATTCTTTTATAGACTTAGCGGATGATAGACACTGAATTGAATATTATTTCTCGAGACATGTTGAAATTAAAGTACCTATTGATCTATATTTATCACTACTACGTATATCCATAAAAATCTTTGAAATTATTTTCACTTTAATTACAATAAATGTATACTTAAAGCATGGAAATCTACTTTCTTAAATAATTATAAAATTTTTTTAACTTATCATTGATACGATGATTTCATAAATAGATACATATAGTCAATTCATTTATTTTCAACTTTTATCCCACTTAACAGTAACACAGATTTTGATAATTCCGAAATTGAGTGATCAATTCTTAAAAAAAAGAGAATTAACTAATTTTAATATAACTTGCGTAGTATCATTTTGCAAATTATTTTAAAATAATTTCAAATTTAAAACTAAGGAAATTTAGCTAAAAATCACATTTTTCATTATTTTTAATTACATTTTTATTTTTTCAAAGGGATCGCCAAGGATGTCCTCTCTGAAATTTTTAGGCTATATTTATACATATATTACCTGCTTCTATGAGTTTTTTGGGCACGGGATTATGGTTTGAAACCTTGAAAAGTGGTATTTTAATGTTTTAAATGACTTTAGCTCAGCAAATGGCTACATTAGCACTTATGAATTACTTTTTCTTAAAATTAAGAATATTATGAACAAAAAAGTTTCTCAGTAATATATTCTTAAAAGGCAATCCAACTAAGTAATTTGAGCCTGAAATTGGTCAAAATGTCAAAAATATGGTTTTAGTCCGACGTTGAAGCTTTGTAGCTCTAAAAATATGAGTAGTTATAGCGGCACCGTGGACCGTCAAAACAAACCACCACTCCACCACCCCATAGGTCACTGACCGGTGGGTCAATGACCTTTGAGAAAATGAAGTAGGGGCTTGTTAGGCATAGTACCCAAACAACTGGAGGGTCACTTATTCCTACCTAGAAATTTAGAGTGAGGATAAACTGAAAGGTCACTGATCCCTAAATTTAGAGTGGGAATGAAAAATATTTTAATGGATATTTAAAAATTTTAAATACTTTAATATGCAACATGATACTTTTTGATTATTAAAATTTATATTGAATCATAAAATATTAATTTTAAAGATTTTAATTTGCAACGAAATACTTTTAAATATTAAAATAATAAAAATTTTATATTGAATCGTGAAATATATAATTTGCAATATTACTGTGTATATGAAGGTTGAGAAATTAGTAATGAACGAGGTAAATGAAATACTCACGTTTTAAAGTTTAACAACATTTATTATTAATAATAAAACTTTACAACGTAGCATTCATACAATTAACTAGTGTGTACATATGATAAATAAGAAATTCGTATATGATTATAAACACATCTTCTTCTCCTAAAACTAGATTATTCTTTTTTAATAATTCGATGAGATCATTTACAAAATTATCATTAAAACTAGACATTGTGGTTGTTATATCGCTAGAAGTAAAGTATACTGACTTTTTTCTAATAAATTTTTCATATTTGCAACCATTTCTCGTAATATATAATCTACAGATTTTGCAACAGTATTTAAATATCTAATTCTATAATCTATACATTTTGATAAATCTTTTAAACGTTCAAACGTGACACGTTTAAATACCAGTGACCGATTAAATCGACCATATTTTTTCTGCGGTCCACCACACTCCTCTCCTTTTGGTTGTGCGTCATTGGGTACCAATTCGAAAGCTCTCTCGTGAAAACTAATCATAAAACGGATAGTGTATCCAGGAATAGACAGCCGCTGATCCAGCATAGATTCCTCATTACAGCAAGTGAAAAAATCTTCAATTTTATCAAATTCCTGCTTCAACGCCTCTTAACAGTCTAGTGACAGAGGTAGACCTTGAAAATTGGCTCCACAGAAGCGTACTACGGGTGCAAACTCCTTTTTGCCTTCGCCGCCTATATTCTCCAGGCCTACCTGGATAATTTTTCCAAAAGAGCTGTTCAGCCCGTAGACCATTGGCAGAACCTGCTGCCAATAATTTTTCTTGCTATTTTGTTTTATTAAATATGCCAAGTCATTACCAAATGTCTGCTCCAGGTTTCTCTTTTGACCAGCCATCTTGGTTAGGTTTTCTTGCTTGTTACTGCTGTCACCGTCGATCACACACAACTGTGGCTAGACCGAGTAGATACCACTTCTTTTATGCTGTTAAAAATGGTGGAAATGTCGTAAAAAAGGTGGCGTGCAACCAATCAGAGACAATCAGGTATCAAATTACGCATAGCAAGTTTTTCTATAAAATTCTTTACCATAGCATCATTTTTTTGCAAAGTCTGCGAGAAATTTTCCAAGAATTTCTCTAAACCCAATCCGGTAGACATATAATACAGAAACATAATACAATAATGACCACAAACATTGGAATATTCGCTTTGTAAGCGTTTATTATTCCATCTAAATTTTTTACAATTTTGCTGAATACGTCGTAAATGTTGTTGAATTTGTGTCGGCTTACCAAGACTATCAAAGAACACACCTGTACCATACTTATCAACGTATATGGCAACCTAGTGCGCACCACACTGGTTATAATTTTGCGTATTAAGCACAAGCGCACAAGGTTTCACCCACATCAGAGGAATCCGATCCACTGGATAAACGCCTACTGCGTGAAACTTGATCCTCATCAGATATCGAACAATCTCTTTTGAATTCATTGTGGAGAATTTCGAAAAATTCTTCCACAATCAGCGATTTTACGCTGGGGTTAAGTTTCAGTAGCCAATGTTTCAGATTAGCAGCGTTATTTAGAGCACACACGTAATTTGAATAAGATAATTTTATGTAATGATGCATGCACTGTACACTGCTGAAATTTAAATTTCTAAAAGCTGGACAATCTTGTTTTTCTAAATTTTCAATCTTACAGGTGGTGAGCTTGGAAAGTAGTTCAAGCTTTTCTTGCCCTCGCACGAAAATTACACGACAATGCTTGCAAATATCTTCCAAATTTTTGTATAATCTTTTTATCGATATATCACCGTCGTACCACTCCAGACCATGATGATTTAGTGTCACCCAATGGTTCTGTCTCAAAGCATTTTTAGGTAAGCGTCTTAAATTACAAGGAGGCGCCACAATCCAATAAGCGATAAAGTTTTTATGGATAGCAAGTACAGCCACCTCCTTTGGAATCAAACGATTTTTGTTGTCCTTTAAAAACTGCACATCAATTACCATGCCCATACTGTTTGCAATGAAAGTTGCTCGCCGACTGAGATAATAAAGCTGGCTTTGCTTTACTTAAATAGTGAGAAATGTACCCCCCCACCACCACTACTCAACCGCTATAATCCACGACAACCTGTCTCGACGAGTCAATTTCGAGCAAATTGTCGTATTCAGCATAAATTATACAATTTACAGCGCCCTCTAGCGGGTCGTCGAATCTAACATCAATTCGTACATTACTATTTTTTATAAAATTCCAATGACTACCATCACCCGTCGATAAATCAGGTGTCAAATCAAAAGCGAATAGGCAGTAACCGTTTGGATAGTCTTTACGGGTAATCGAGTTGCCTGAATCCATAAATGAATACCAGTGCCGGAAAAAAGTGTATAATAAGCATCAACGTACATTTTTCTTTTTTTGAAATCTGGCTATAAGGGTTTCGATGACACTTGCATTCCATCAACGTACAGACATAAAAAATTTATATTAAAATTTTTGAAATTAAACGGGTCAAGACTTTTATCTCCGTTGTAAGCTTTATTCTCAACAAAACCGAGTATGATTCTTTTTGGCAGTTGACCTAAAATGACATTGTCAATTGTTCACCCATGCACACCATTATGTAACGTAACAACATTAACTTCTACACGTGTCATGGGTATTTTGCAGTAGTCTGCGATAGTAGTTTTTCGTGTGCTAGCACGAGTGAAGGATTTAATCTTACTTGACGCACAAAAAGCGTAACCTCTGTAATATTTACTGTGGAAGCACCAGCGGGATCCATGAGCCAGAAACCATCACGAGAACGCACGAGCCTTACTCCAACTTCAACACCGCCCAGTAATAATTTATCTTGATTAAAAACATCACAATGTAAATGGCCGAGTAAATCAATCTTTCTGTCAACCATAAGCGCTTTACGCTGGCTGAGACCTGTATTACCACCTGTAGTATCGTCCATTTTCCCTGCTGTATCATCGTACCACAAACCACTCGTTAAATGAGACTTTTTAGCTGTTGGGCCATAATTTAGTAATGTTTCAATGTAAGCCCTGTATACATAAACATTGTTTGGTGGTAAAACAGGTTTCTGATTGAATAGCACGTCGACTTGATTGAACAACGAATGCAAAAGATTATTTATTGGTCCAACGTTCGGATCTTTGGGTGGTTCAGCACTAGTGCATGTTACACTTACACTCACACTTAACATTGTGTGAGCCAAGTCTAGATCCTCAGTGTTGCCAGAAATGGTAAATTCAATTGATGATTGGTCGTTAAGTGAAGATGTCGGTTTGTACTGAACCCAGTAAGAGCCTTCAATTGCAGTCTATGTCGAGGGTAATTCCAAAAGTGATAATTCCGACTTGATCGACTGACAAGATTCTGTATGCAATAGCGCCATCTTGAAATTTTAATTTTCAAAAATATCTCTAGCTACACGTGCTTTCTTATTCTGCTTTATCTTCTTTTTCGCAACTTTACTACTTTTCGAGCGTTTAGCTGCTGAGGTGTTTGTAGTGCCAGGTGCACTCGACGATTGTGTTGATGATGTCTCGCTCTTATTTTTATATTCTGATTCCTGACCCTCTTTTGCACTTGACTCACCCAAGAGCAATTTGTCCAGAACAACGTCAGCTTTTCTTTTGAGATTTTTACCACTCTCGCAAATCCGCTGTTTGGTCGCCTCTTTGACCGGTCTGCCACCTAGGGTGACATCATCTAGGATATTCTTACCCGCTCGGAGAGCCTCCTTACCGACCACTTTTGCACCTTGTTTGATCTTCGGTATAGCTGCTCAGAAGAGACCTTTCAAAAAACTACCTACTCCTGCACCCGACTGGTGATAACCAAAACAAGGTTTACCAACTGTAACACACTAATCCCCACCACCAATCATTTGGTTATTGAAAAAATCTTCAAACACAGGCATTTTATCGGATGCGCTTGAAGTGAAGCGTTACAGTCAGCGTACCGTAGTCGAATGGAATGGGAAATCCGTGTTCGTCTCTTATATCTATTTCTATCGACTGAAACGCTGAAGACAGCAGTGGTAGGTACATGGGTAGTGAAAAGTTTTTAATTTCAACACCTCCGTAAACGTAGTCACGCAAATGAAGCGAGACTATACGTAGTAAGCTCGTGCGCATGTCACCTGTTACATAAGGCTGGCAAATTTTGCTGTAAAGTATGAGCACGGTTAGTAACCCGTTCACAAGATTTGCTGGACGATTACCGGCAATATAGTGTTCTTTATTACCTTTGGAAGAGAAAATTAATACATTTTCCAAACCTAAAATTCTAAGTAATTTTTCCGATAGGGTAAAAGTGTGCATATAAGTTGTACAATCTTCACCACATCGACATTTACTCTGAACATAGCCACCAGCGCGAATTTCAAAATATAAATGATTTTTCACATTCTCGAGATTATTTATTTCTTCTAAGAGACTTTCAATGTCACGGTAAACACCAGGTTTAACGCGAGCAAATACCTCGGCCTTCTATTGAGTTTCCTCTGTTTCTCGCAAAACATTCGCCACGTCACGTTTGGATGTTTTAACAGAAATCACCCCCTCACGTTCTACCACTGATATATAATGAAATGTGAGAGGTATTTGAATTTCCGTGAGTCCTACACACCAGTCGCCATAAAGATAAAAATTTTGTGATGATTGTATTGTAAAATGTGTCGCCACATTATGTGGAAAGACAAACTTGCTGCTGTTGCTCGGTAAAACCATGTAAAATTCATCGTTCATTGTAAATTTTTTAAATCTTTAGCTTCTATCCAAGAATTGAATTTTTCTGGATACCCCCTCCAACTGACCAAATATTGTTTTTTCGACCACTTACCTTTGCTCTTCAAAACCTCATCAACCTCAAACGCTTCGCTATCAAAATCTTTGCGCACTCTGCTCAACTGTTCTTCGTAAAAATATCTGTCAATTTTTTCTCCATCAAGATCTGTCAAAATATAGACGGGTGGTTGTTGTCTTGTGTCGACTCTTATAATTTTAAACAGCTCCAGAGTCCAGCCACCCTCGTATGCTTTTCTGAAGGCTGTCTTGGCACGACTGACACGAACCAGATCGCCAACGCTGTATTTAGCTACTCGAAACGGCTGCTTTTCGCTGTAACGCAACGTCAAATTTTGACGTACCTTGTTGTTGACGAAGAAGTTGCTGAAGTTGACCTTGGAAGGGGGCATTTTCATGGCACTGTGCCACAACTCGTTGTAACACGTCACAATTTTTCGCAAAACATCTATATAACGTCTTGTGCGCGAGTGAGTAAAGTATCGCCAGATACAACCTTTGAGAGTTCGAATAAAGCGTTCGGCAATGGCTGCCTTTATATCAGGGTCTCTGACGACTCAATAGGTAATATGTTACTTTTTTAGCACCTCTTGCACCTCTCAACCGATAAACTCTTTACCTTTATCAGTCTGTAGATAAATAGGATGTCTATCATTACATCTTGATAAAATTTTGTCTAATGCTACAGTGACGCTTCCACTGGTTTTGTCAAGAAGAGGCTCTGCCCAGGCAAACTTTGAAAGTGCATCAATGACAATGAGAATATAGCTGTACCCATCATTGTAGGTTTTAAGGGGAGACACAAGTAAAACAATCAAAAAATGAGGTTCTTTAGTTTCAACTTTTGATCCGTAGCACCTACAATGTTATTCATGCGTAATGTTGTTCAAAATTATCTAAAGAATCTATAAAAAAAATTTCAGCTCGAAATATTAAAAACTGTGGGACTAGTTCCATTTTAACGACTGCTCGATTCAGTAATAAGTAAGGAAGCGTTAAAATGGAACTAGTCCCACAGTTTTTAATATTTCGAGCTGATAATTTTTTTATAGATCCTTTAGATAATTTTGAACAACATTACGCATGGATAACATTGAAGGTGCTACGGATCAAAAGTTAAAACTAAAAAACCTCATTTTTTGTGTGTTTTACTTGTGTCTCCCCTTAAGTGATCTAAAATCTGCCAAGTCAGCCTCCCACACTTCAAAGGGGCTAAAAACGTTGTAATGTCGACGAGGAAAACGATGTCTCACGAGTTTGTGTAAGATATGTGCATCCTGACTCTCCAACCATTTGGCAATGGTATTGTTATTAAATTTTTTGGGTTTCGCGTGTTTCAGTAGATGAGCACCAGCGTACGCTGATGGTGCAGAAAGATTATAGTAATAATGATTAAGTTTGTCCGGCTTTTTCGCCTCCTTCCTCTCTTTCTCCTTCTTTTTCATTGCTCCCCCTCCTCTCCCTCTTACAAACTAGCTTTTTCTCTCTCTTTTGCTGTCTTTTAAATGTATTTTTAATGCGTTTCAAAAATTTCTCAAACGCAATTTTGCTGACCATGCACAAAACAGTAATACCAGCTGCAGTCTTTTCATTACCATCTGCAGTCTCCGAGAGCATGCGTGAAAATGCTCGTTCAGCCAGCAGTCTGTCGGCTTTTATATGATTCGTTATTTTTATATTTGAATATGAAATATCGTGCTCTAGACAGGCATTGTCAAGAGGATTTTTTCCTCTCTGACCACATCTGAGACGCTCTTCGAGATGCGTGCCAGGACCGAGAAATTGGTAGCCTGGTAGATGCATTTTAAAGGGTACAACTGAAATCAATCGGTCTATAAAAGTACCAGTTTTCTCCCCCTCCTCTTCCTCCTCCTCTCCCTCCATCACTTCTTTCCATGCTTTCACATACGGTCCCATTTTAGCTGTTCGAGGCGACTCTTTTTTACAGGGGTTGATGGCGTAGCTGCCAACTCGCTACCAACTTTTTTACGCTTTTTCGCACTCTTAACTTCTTTCTCCTTTACACTCGTTTGACCAATAGCTGTTGAAGAATAATAACCTTCGTTTTCTGACGACGATGACAGCGGTGAATCAGGGCTATGAGATGCTATCGTACGCTACAGTTGATCGTTACCAATGAATTCTCGAGGTATGCTAACTTGTCGCAAGACGCGTGCAAACTGTTTGTATCCGCGCGGTTGCGGTCTTTTTCTACTTCTCATAGCTTCGTTCATCAAATCGACAATATTAGCACCCTCGACAACAGTGCCATCTAGCTTGATTATACCACGACTATCCCATTCAATATTATCAGCTTGCCGCGAATATCTAATGAGATGTCTAGCATTGCTTCGAAATTTCTGCTTCCGCCTGGACGAAATGTCTCGTTTGGACGTATTATACCCCTACTTTCATCCTCCTCCTCCTCTTTTAGATGCAAGTAACGCTGCAAGATTTGTTGATATTGCAGAGGTTTTTGACGCTCATCACCCGTTGAATGTAAAATTTTACTCATTTCCTCGTCAAGGCGTGTCGTGGCTGTACTAGGTGTTTGGACACTGGATGGTGGTGTTGTATGATTGGTAGTTGGTAAGTCGTGCTGTTGCTGCAGCCACTATTGCTCCAAGCACTCTTGCGGTACTTAAATCATTTTTCTTGCGTACTCCATGCCGATAAAACAGGTTTCACAATTAGCCGTAGTAAATATGCTGATTTTACCACCAATTTCCTTTTTACCTCCAAGATACCCAGTTTAGCGAGTTTTCGCAACAGTGGTGCGACTTTTCGGAATTGTTTCTTATAATACTTGCTGAGTGGAATATTTCCACGTAAAATGTTCAAAGCACATCCGCAAATGTACGTTGTAAGTTCGGAATTTGCTTTGCGTAATATGGCCTTGAGTTGAGAAAGTTCGATTTTACACAAAACATGTAGCTGAGTCCAGTACGTTTCTGGAATTGGTCTGCTACGACTACGTCTTACCGGCTCCATTACCGCACGACTAGTAGATTATTCGAGCAATCACCAGCTTTTATGGGTTTGCAACGAGGCACATAAACGTACTGATGTTTGTCGAACGGAAATATACAAGTACGAAATCTCACGTTTTCATGCGTACCCTGTTTCAGATTTATGAACAAATAGCCGTGTGGTTGTGCTGTGGCATCGAGATATGCCCCTTGCAAAAAACGAGGCTCCTCGGGGCAGACTTGGCGCGCCAGATGATTTATTTGCGCTCAATCGAGCGGATTTTTAAATACCACGATGTAATTAGAGTTTAAAGAAATTTCTCGCTGACCTTGATAAAAGAGATTTTGCGAGATAAAGATGACGCTCAAGTTATTGTGATGACTGCCTTCGGTAAAGAGATTTACTACAGCTCTGTTGGACGATTCTCTTATCAGATCGTCGAGAATTAAGAGTTTTGCTCGTGGATCATTGGCATAGTCTTCGCTCTTTGGTAAACCCTCGTGAAATTCGATACCCTCGGCCAACACTCCTTGTAAATTGGCTGCCACTCGGTATAGTACAAGAGGATACGCTCGAATTTTGTATCACTCATGCGATCAATGTGATGCAGAAAATTCTTCACGAATACCGTTTTACCACACGAGTTGGGTCCACAAATCATCTAAGTCCACGGATGCACCTACCTGCAAACGTCCATGTTATCGCTGCTGCTAAACTTCTATTACTAACCTCATCACACCCTTGAACCACTCTACATATACGATCATTAAGAGTTATGAGCAAGAGTGGGGGGCGGCGGCGCGCGCATATGCGAGCAGTATCGTGCTGGCGCTAGCCAATCGTTTAGCTGATTAGCCATATAGCTGGCTGTCGACAGCATTATTCCGCTCTTTAGCTATATGGCTGAAAGAGCCAAATAAGTATTAATCTCCTACTTATAATTATTACCTCCACCCCCCACCACCACCACCATTTCTAGTATAAAATTAAAAGTGTTGGTAAACGGTCAGTGCTGGTTAGTCTTGAAAAAGTGCTGCTATCGTGAGCAATAGCCAAGAAATTAAAAAAGCTAATAAATTTTCATCAAAGAATCAATCAGATTTCAATTTTTGATTCTCAACAATTTTATAGAAAAAAGAGTCTACAAAAAGTACAGTGGTCGATGAATCAAACAAAGCAAGTGCATTTCAAAAAGGGTAAGCCGAAAATTCATGTGATACGCCCTGTTTTCGCATCGTACTCACCCACGCGACTTACATACACAATAGAATCAGTATTGTAATACAATACACGTTCACCCAGCGGTTGCAATTCTTCGTAGAGTTTTAAACGCGCCAAGGCTGTGGTATAAGCGGCTACGACAACGTTACATAATGGTGATGGCTCAACAGCTAATTCTTTATTGTGCCATTTTACATAAATTGTCGTCTCATTGATCGGTAAAATTGAGTCATTCTCGGTCTCGACACTGCAGAGTAATTCAAACAATCTCTGTGGATCATCTATCACTTCAGTCTTTGGCATATTCTCTCGTTGACCAAATTTACCCCACAATGAATTTAAACAGAGTTTTGCTACAGATCTCAGACCAGCCTTATATTTTATTCGATTCTTGTCTAATTTAATGCCCTCTTGTTGCACAAATTCTTCAATATATCGAGCAATAGCGTTTTCATCACCGTCAGCACATTCCGAAGGGTAACCCGACGCGTACGTTTTCTCAGAAAAAAATTTATCGATATGAGTTCCATATTTCAAATATTTTTCTGATGATATAGCCCATTTAAACAGCTTTTTTCAACTCGTCAGCAACCCACGTGCCGATAAAAACGCGATCATCAGGATTTTCATGGTCACAATCTACGGTATACATTGATTCGGCACATGTTCGACACAATGGAAACAAAAGATTATTATGCATTTCAACGGGTAGTACAGCATGATATATATTCCGCAGCGGCAATACTTCGCATTTAATAAGACCTTCAACGTGACTTATATTATTTGTTTGACCCACCAGAAAGCGACACTCATCTTCACCCACGTAAAGAGTAGGATGACCAACGGAAATCGACCGTATTTACAGATATATGGATATAATGAACACACGTCATGATATACCTCTTCATACTTTCGTTCTGTAAGTACTCATGATCAAAATCACATTCCCACTTTTCTATTAATTGATAACCGTCGCTTTTTATCTTTTCGGATATTCGCGCGGTTCTCTCGAAACGTTCGTCCATATTTTTACCGTTTACGAGGCGTGAGTCACGGTTCACTGTGTAACACCATACACAGCCATGCCAATAACACAATTTTCGTACCATTTTCAAGTTCGCAGTATCCATCCACTAGAGGGCCCTCGAGAAATCTCCTCTCTCGAGCTTGGACAGTATACCGAATTTGATGATTCAGCACATTTTCCATCCAACACAGCCACCGCATCGCCTTCATAGACTTTTGTTTGCTTGTCTATAACCACCCTGAGGTATGATTCCTATAGTGTCTTTTTGTAGAAAATTTTTTCTATATACACGCATACAAGATGATGCGATGGTGGCGCACTCTACGAATGGATCTGTATTACCACATTCTATGAAGGTTTTGCGAAAAGCCAAACATGCTAATTGTAAAATTTTTACATCTTGTCTACAGTATTTTATAATCTCATTTTTAAAATTAAATAGATAATTGCCATTTTTTTTTTCATTATACCACTGTATAAATTCTCGTCGCTCATCGACCTTCATCGAATCTGGTGAAAAAGACCACACAGGTGGCATTTCTCCAACGTAATTTTGATTCTCTGGTGTGTTAAACAAATGAGGAAATGTACCTTTCTCGATATTAGCAAGACCGTAAGCTTTTGGTAGTGCAGCTAAATTCATGTGTAAGTAATTTAAGCTGTCTATGAATTTAACGGTTGAAATTTCCATTATGATTATTTCTGACCCGTTTAAAATTACATCTGGCTTATCTATAAGATTTGTACGTTCTGTCAAATGCTTTAGAATAAATTGTGCATCAAAACCCTGTGCATTGTGGGCTATACAAATAATTTGCTTGAAAATTTTTCTTGTTGCTAAGGCCAAATCAACTAGCTGTTTTACAGGGTCGATTTCAAACACGTATTCGCGTATACCACATATTTCGCTAGAATTTGTTATATTTTCATCATCCAAACAATAATTTCATACTTGTTGTACAACACACAAATTTGGTACATGCAAACTTATTTTTTCACCATCAGCACCCGAGATAATTTCCGATTGTTGAGTCTCAAAATCATAAAATAAATAAAGTATATTCTTTTCATTGGTTGCAAATCCTTTTTTGCTGATAAAGGGTTGCATGTAACAAAAGTGTTTTATCGGCATTTTACTATTACATATTTTGCAAAATATCGTATTACAATTATGTGGATCTTTATCGCACATTCGAACTATTTTACTGCACAAACGACAAATTTTTACGCTCTCGCATACCAACCGAAAATTATCGAAAGATTTTGAGATTTTATGATTTTCCAGACAAACATTACCGTAAAAATCTCTAGCGCATTGAATATATTTTATTTTTTCCTGATTTATATCGCAAGGGGGACTCTGAAAACATTTACAACATTTTTGTGGACATTTATGATTTTTTTGATGACTAAACTTTTTATTACAAGGTATGCAGTAGCCACGGATGCCAGCTGCTGCGAGTAAATTTAAAATTGGTTGGTAATGATTGGAATTTTCATAATACATTATATTTAAGGTATGTCTAACTACATTACCAACATCGTGTACAAAACGTGCACCATCGTAAAGTGGTTTATAGCCTCGAGCAAAGTTTTGAAAAGAATAAACAATTATTGCAACTCCGAAAATCGCATAATATTCTTGAAATAATTTTATTTCTTCGATACCACAACCTGTTTCGGGTATCGTAACTCTCGCAGCTTTGACAAGTTTCAACGCTTGCACTTTCTGATATTGTGCTGTGTGGTGTCTTATTCTATTCCACCTGTCATGGTGAATACCACTGCGCATCTGACCACGTATAGCATATACATGAGCAGCGACTAGCAAGCGTGGAAGGCAAAGATTGTCGGTATTTTGAATATTTAGAATGGATTTCTTGAAAACTGATTCGCTAGTGAGTGATACCCGACTGCGTCCCTCTGGTTTAGAAACAATGCTGACTTTCACGTTTAAAACATCATCGATTTAAAAAATGTCATTACTCTGTGCTACACAAGCTAATAACTCGAGTAGATCTGTCGGTGAAAAATCACGAACCAGTCTAAAAGAAATCCATAAAGAACCGTGAACAAATCGGTCACAGTTTATAGTTATACCGATATAATCTGAAGGTCGCGCATTTTCACACACATGACGATATAAATCATTTATTGCTGCCTCAAACCACGTATACACATTCGCATTAGGTGGTGGGGGCAATATTGACACTCTTAATTGTCTATCTTGTAACTTAAATTGTCGGTAATATCGCGATGATTCTTCATGAATCGTAATCTGGTTCTGAGTTGTAGTAGTACCATCTCCCTGTTGAAGATATTTGTCTACAATATGATATACCAAAATTACGTGAAAATGTGTGATTTATAAATTTACGCTTAAGAGGAGGTCACGTATCTCTGTCCTTTTCTAATCAAAGAAATAATTTTTTTACAAAAACTAATAACTTTATTAAAAAATGAAGAGAAAGACGCATCTTGTATCAGAAAAAGCAATATTTTCTTTGATGAGAAAAAATTAATTTCATTGCTTCGTTCTCAAGAAAACCTTGAAAAACCAAATTGTCCACCCTAACCTCTATGATTTAAGTTTTTCAAGGTTTTCTTGAAAACGAAGCAATAAAATTAATTCTTTCTTATCAAATAAAATATAGCTTTTTTCATTACGAGATGCGGCTTTCTCTTCATTTTTTGCTAAAGTTATTAGTTTCTGTAAAAAACTCAATTCTTTGATTAGAAAAGGACAGAGATACGTGACCTCCTCTTAAGGAGATGTAAAACGGACACTACCCCTGTATTCATGAATTTGGCTTATTTTTTCATTATATTGCAAAACTTGAGGAAAAGAAATGCTTAAGCTTGTAGTATTTACCATAAAGATTATTCAGTTAAATTTTCAAATAAATTCATTCATTAGTTTTTTAAAATTTTAGTGTTCCAATATTTATATATCGTCAATGTTCCAATCGCTACTCACGAACCTATTACTAGCCACTCATTATTAAAAATTTTCGGTATCTAAATAACATTGTGCGGTTAGTAATAGGTTCGTGAGTAGCGATAAGGACATTAACCATATTAAAATTTTTAGATTTTGTACAAGAAATCTAAAATTCTGAGAAACTAATAAATAAATTTATTTTAAAATTTGATTGAATAATCTTTATGGTACATATTACAAACTAAAGCATTTATTTTCTTAAAAATTTGCAATAAAATAAAAAGATAGTAAATATTTATGAGTATAGGTGTAGTGTCCATTTTATATCTCCTTAAATCAACCTGTATTCTCTGTACCTGGTAATTTAGATGAAATCATCGTATTTAGTGTATTCTGCTCGTTATTATTGATAGCCATTGATGACTGTCTCCCATCATCACCCCACCAAGAGCAACCAGGCATTGGTTCAAAAGGTGGTGGCGCTGCTGTATTATTATTTACCCCCTCCACCGCAAAGTTTGGGGTAGTTTCAGAGACATTATGACTTCTCTTACCTCTTCGGGAGGTGGTAGTAGCACAAGATCTCTCGAATCAGATACATCTTCTTCTTTGGTCAGAAGCCTTATCAACAGTTCATCCCCACTACTGTCCTCTGTCATATTTTGCAGGTCTGTAAAATTTATGTAAAATCTGCTTAGTTGCACTATTTTTAACAAAAAAGTCTTATCCCGCGAAATTCTGTGATCATAAACAAAAAGTTTATTGGTTATTGATTATTGATCCGAAACTGATATTTTCTTGCAAATCATGTTTTCAGATTTATTATTTTATTCACAACAAAAAAGTATTTTATAGTGAAATTCTACGATCGTAAAGAAAAAAGATACAAGCTTTTAAACGGTAAAAGAAATTATGAATAACTTACCTTTAATAACACGGTGATGTAACATAAGAAGCCTGACTTGTGACGCATCTTGCATCCCTCTGCTTTTAATACAACGACCAGCAATGTCAAGTATTTCATTATCTTTAAAAATACCTCGCTTAAACATATAAGCTAAGGTACGTAATCCGCAAAGTCCTAAGATAAATTTAATTTTTTTCAATAATTCATTATTGGAGCAAATGTTTAGACTTTTGCGCCATGAATAATTGCAAAATAATTTTATTTGCGGCTCCCGAACTAATGCTATATTAACAATATTTATCAAGACTTTAAGTAAATTTTTTCTAACCATCTTACTTCGTGTTGATCTTCTTCTCTGGAACGTTGAACTTTAACTGTTAATCAGACCTGTCAATCTTCGCGTATTTATAGTACGATTTAGACATGAATTTAAAAGTAGGGATGAGGGGTGACGAAGGGGTAGTATGTGCGCAACATTTAATATTTTAAGAATCATCTTAATTTGATATTCAAATCCGCAAACACATGTAAAATAATGTCAGTTTAGCGCAAATCGTGGACCGGTGTGCATGTAAGTATAAACAGAATGCATATAATTCACCATCATTTCGCTTACGAGTAGGCGGGAATTTTTTCCTGTTACGCGATCACACTTCGGCGTGTTCTATATCGTCCACCTAGCAAGTGTGTGTTTTAAGTAAAGAGGCGTTAATTGCCCAACCTACATAATCGTAGTGAAATAATTTGTATATATTTACATATATTCTGCATATAATTAATACTCATTTGCATATATGTATATATTTACATACATTTAGTATAAGTAGAATAACTACATAACATTTTATTTAAATTATAATATATATATATGTATATATATATATATATATATATATATATATATATATATATATATAGATATTGTAAAAGATATAAATGTTATGCTCTTCTACTTTCTGGTATCCTGATACTTTTTATTAATTTTCGTAATAATCTCTTGTTTTTTACATAAAAATTGAATTTTAATGCATTTATCATTTGCATATGGATAACACATTGTATTTTATTTGTATATAAACATTATGTAAGCAATACACTTACTCATTGCCATGTATACTTTTATGACATTGTAGACCATATTCAGTTAAATATCCTGAGGTCTTATTAAATTTCTATTGTTATGGTTTATATATATATATATATATATATATATATATATATATATATATATATATATATATATATATATATATAGAGTCATAAATAAATGTGCGCTCACACACACACATACACACACACACACACACACATGTATATATATATATATAAATATATATATATATATATATATCTCTATATTATATAGTTGTAAGGAAAATTTTTACGACCAAGCTCCTCCCTTTCTCCTCTTTTTCTCATCCTCTTACCTAATTTTGATCCCCTTTTTTTTCCCTTATTTTTTACGTTATTTTACGTTATTTGTTACTCTTCATTTTCTTTTCGTTTCCCCTTCCTTCCCTCTTCTTTTTCTCTTCTTTTGAGTTTCCTCATGCCTTCATTTTCTCTTCCCTCTCTCTTCCTCAAAAAATCCATCACTTTTTTCCGTTATTTTTACGTTATTTTAGGTCATTTTTACTCCTCCTCAGGTAGATCCTCAAATTTTACCTTTTTTTTTGTGTTTTTTTACGTTATTTTACGTTTTTGTTGCTCTTCCTTAGCTGCTCCTTAGCTCATTTTTTTGATCCTTAATTTCATTTAAATCCCATCATTTAAAAAGCTTTTTGCTAATTTTTATTGTTTGCAATCATTGCTTTCACTTTAAATATATAGAACAAACATATTAAGTTAATAATTTTTATAATAAATTTTATAAAATTTTGTACTGCTATTGTTTAAAAGAATAAATTACATGAAACATGGTAAAATGGAAATTTCGCAAGACTTCTGTGCGTAAGCGCGTTAACTTCCACTATTAAGTAAAACTGTAAAACATATTAATTCAAAAATTATTCTGTTATAGTAACTTTCTTTGATTGAATTTATTATTAATAATCAAATCATAAAAAGTATTCTTTTTAATACTTTTATTTTTGAAATTTTTGAATCTCCCTCTTTGACGCTGCCACTATCGGCATCGCTGGCCGCGAGAGAAACACTAACAATCGTTGAAGAACGGCCGTAACACTTTGAAGGAGAATCTATGTTCGTGTGAGCGGTCTGTGTAAACATAAGATCCGCAGCTGATAGTACTCAACCTCAATTTTTATTTCATAGTAAATAATTTTTTAAATACAACTTGTATGATTATAAACTTCTATAAAAATTATTAGTTGTATATATACTTATTTATTTTTATCAACTGTGCACAGTTATGGTATTCATTACTATTTAAAATAGTGAAAATGTTTTGTGTCTATATAAGACTCTATGTTACTTGGGTTTTATAACCGCCATTTTTGTTAGCTATATATGTGGTGTCATATTTCCCAATAACGTGACATATACAGTAGATATCGGACAATAAAATTTTAAAACGTGTAACAAGTAACATGTAACGTGTAACGTGTAACATCATTGAAAAACGGCCGTAATACATTGAAAGACAATCTATGTTCGTGTGAGCGGTCTGTGTAAAAATAACATCGAAAGCTGATCGTAATTATTTCCTTATAGTATTCGAGCTTATGACATAACAAATGTGGACAAAGGACATATATTCAAAATACCAATCACGGTAGTGCAATCTATGATAATTCCTAAAGCTCTTTTTCCAAATCTCACCTTTACCAATGTTCCTTTGAAGCCAAACATGATTCAAAGACATTTTATTGTTGTGCCTGAAGATGCTATATGGGCAGGTAAAACAAAACTTTTGTGTGGTTAGAAAACCACTAAAAAAATAACGCGCCTACATATATACCTCGGTATTTATATACTAGGTGGTGTGGAAAATATAGAAATATAGTTACAATATAAACTTTATATATTTAATAATTTAGGTGAAAACACAAATTATGAATACTATGGACATTCATAAGATATTATTATTTGTGAAAATTGGTTTTATATAAACAGTAAAAACTTTTACTATTCAACATCATATAAATAAGGAAAACAAAAATAGGTTTGTAATAAATATTTAATTATATTTTTGAGAATAACTTAATATATTTTAATAATTGTATTTTTTACAGTTAATAAAAATAAAGAAAAAAGATAATGTAACTTCAATAAAAAATAGGGGGTTGGTGAGCGGAGCGAGCAGGGGGGTACCCCCCCTAGTATATATATATATATATATAGATATACATATATATACATATATATGTAGGAACTCTACTGTCTATCTAACTGAATGTTGATTTAATGTTGTACTCTCTTTTGCCTTCTACTCTCCTGATACTTTTTTATCATTTTAATATTATTAATTCCCGATTATTATTGATTTTTATAAATTTAAATTTATTTTAAATGCAACAAGTTTATTACATGTAATGATTTAAATCTTGATCATTCTTATTTGCATATGAGTATGCAAATTAAGTTTATATATATATATATATATATATATATATATATATATATATATATATATATATATATAGAGGAACTTGACTGTCTATCTAATGTTAAGTTAATGTTATACTTTCTTTTGCCTTCTATTCTCCTGATACTTTTTTTATCATTTTAATATCGTTAATTCCCGATAATTATTGGTTTTTACAAATTTATTTTAAATGCAAAGGAACTTTACTGTCTATCTAATGCTATACTTTTTATTATTTTAATATCGTTAATAACTGATAGTTAATAGATTTTTTCAAATTAAATTCAATTAAACGTAATAGCTTTATTACGTAATGTTTTAAATTTTATCATTATTTTGAAGTGAATAAACGTATTAAATTCATTCCAAAGTCGTGTGAGTTTATTCTCGTAAACCACAGATATAGATTTTTTAATTTTACAAAATCAGCGACCTTGGGTCTTCTTTATGAAATTCTTTTCCCACACTACGTTAGGGTTATTTTAGACAAATCATCACTGTACACCCGAGTTAATGATAGAATAAAAATTTTTTCTATAGATTGGGGTATCGTGTGTTTTCTCTAATATCAATTTTTGCGTCTTAAATTTGTAATATAAATCTTAATTTCAACTTTTATCGTGAAAATGAGATTTAGAAATTTAAAATATCGAATTTAAGTCTGATGATTTTAACTTTACTGTAGAATATGATTCTTAAAATTGCAGTTCGAATCTTTCCTACGAGGAAAAAAGTGTCAAATTATTAATTTTACCGTGCGAACTTGAAAACATTTTTAAGCATTTGGGGTGGGAATTATACTTTTTATGATCATGGACTTGTAGCCGCGATCAGTCCTCGATAAGTCGACAATCTGTAATAATCAAAAAGAAAAATGTTTAATCAACTACCATCGCCGATTGTCATCGGCGACGAAGTTCAAGTACTGGACGACGACGATGTCCAGGTACTTGAGAACTCGGTGAATATAGCACCACTCGTAAATTTTATAAATTACGGGGTAGCTAATGTTTTTGTACCCAATTACTGGGTGGTATTGGACAAACCAGTGAATGAAGTGGTGAACGATGTGATAGTGCAAAATGAGGTAGAAGAAGGCGGAGCAGCGAAAAAAAATTTTTCGTCCTTCGATTTGACAGAGAATGGGCGATATATATATATATATATATATATATATATATATATATCACCATTGATGGTATATACATTTATACAAATGGTGAGCGAAGCATGCGACAGCGTTTAAATGTAGATTGCTTATGACTTTCAAACGTATATACAAGCACTTTTCAACAATAAAATTTGTTAATCGTTTTCTTGCTCCAAACAAAAAAAATACGGAAAACAGGTACCATTCGATAGGTAATTTGGTCGTCTATCAGCCTAAAAAATTTCGGCAAAAAAAAAGAGAGAAAAATGCATATGCATAAAAAATGCATTTTTTTGGTAAAATGCATATATCACTTTTTTAGTTTTTTTTCTAAATTTCTTGCTCTGAATTGAAGAGGGCTCAAAACAGAATAAAACAAAAAAAGGTTTACCAAAATTCATTAAAAATTGGTAAATCGATAGCTCTCTAAAGTTATTGTCAACTTTTTCAGTTTGAACATTTAGTTCTTGTATGACATTTTCAAATGTGCATATCTTATGCAATTTTGATATTTCAGCAAAAAAAAAAAATAGGTGACTTTTTATTTTCAGAGTAGAATAACATACTCCGTCAGTGCAGTGATTGGTGGCTTGAGTATATAAAGGCTGTTCGATTTGAAATGCAATCAGCCTTATACTCAGTATTTTCTAATTACAATTGCTCCAAATGACGTCTTTCAATAATTTCAAAACGTATTATTTCTCATAGTCTTTATTACAATAATGTTTTACAAAAAAATCTTAATTTTATATTTTAAACTTACATTGTTACATAACTTTAAATTTCTCTGAATATATTTACAATAATATTTGCTCAAAATATGTAAATAATTTATAATTATATTTGAAAACGACATTCTAGAAATTGAGCTTTTAAATTATCAATAAAAAAATTTTTTTTGTAAGAAACATATATAAAAAATAAAATTTAAATAAATAAAAAAGTGCTCATTTTTAGATTTTGGTTTTTGTTGGAATTGGATCCTAAATGTGCCTAGAATCATATCCAAAAAGAAAATCTAAGGTGCAAAAACTTCACGGTCAAAATTACTCGAAAACCACCATAGTGTATTTCTCCTACTACAAATTTCTTACTTGATAATTCTTCAGCATTCATGTATTGTCCCTCGATTAGGGCTTCTACTATTTCCGTGTTTACGTAGTCAATCGATATTGTATAAATAATATTTTCCTTATATCTGAATAGATGTTCATCAGTACTTTTACATCACTTATCTTATGTGACTAACTTGTCTTTCTGTGCCACAACGAACCTGCTGTTGATGTAACAAGAGCCTCTGGTGAAGTGATCTCGTTGTCTTGCTATTCGTTTTCGCTTTCGCTTGATGTTGTACTTTTTTCGTTTTCTTTATTATAATGATGTCTTTTTATTATATTATTTCGCCTTGTATAAGGATATAGCGTGAAATGTCTGCCTTTTAAATGTAAATGAATAAAATTATTTGAACTATTTGTTATGAAGTAGCAAAATAGTGTTTCTTCATAGTTTGTTATGAAATGTGTGCAAACGTTTTGGTTAAATTCAGATGGAAATACGAAGACACAGTCAACATCTGGATATCTTGTGCGTGAAGTTAAGATAGCTTCTGCTGTTGGCGGATCTCTGCGGGCGCTTAATGATAATTCATATAATGATATATCCCTAAATTTATTTTCACTTTACTTTTTTCTGAAATCCTACTTGGCACTGGTTTGTAATATTCTTTTCGCATTTGCGAACGTACCACATCTTACTTTTCACTCTTACCTACGTCATAATTTTCTCTTTGAGATGCACTATCTCTCATTGCTTCAAATGCTGCAAAAAGAAGTGCTTATAAAAATTTGAATCACCAAGCAATTAAAACTTTTACAAAAAAATACACAGGATATAAAATGAAGTACAGGATTAATATTTGAATTTAAACTTTGTTTCATTGAAAAAGCTTTTGTGGTTCAAAAGTTGCGCCTTATTAAAAATACTCCATGTTTGTTTATATTTTTAGCATGTAATATACATTTAATTTTTTACGCTATTTCATTAGACTATTTTAATAACCTGTAACTTTTGAACTAGATAAGATTTTTTGATAAAATAAAGCTTAAGAAGGGGCCGAACTATCTGTCTTTGTCTAATAGCGTTTTTCATTATTTATTTAAACACTATCCGGTATAACAAGAAAAAAATAGCAGCCCCCGCTAGATATTAGTATAATAAGTAAATTTTGTAATAACAACCAAATTTTTTCACTGTGTAGTTTTTGAATAATTAGAGACCTACCAAAAAAAGATAGGTTATATTCTTTATAACCTGTAATAACCTGTAACTTTTGAACTAGATAAGATTTTTTGATAAAATAAAGCTTAAGAAGGGGCCGAACTATCTGTCTTTGTCTAATAGCGTTTTTCATTATTTATTTAAACACTATCCGGTATAACAAGAAAAAAATAGCAGCCCCCGCTAGATATTAGTATAATAAGTAAATTTTGTAATAACAACCAAATTTTTTCACTGTGTAGTTTTTGAATAATTAGAGACCTACCAAAAAAAAGATAGGTTATATTCTAGATTGCCAGTAGCTCTCTAATTAGTCAAAAACTATGCGGTAAAAAATTTGGTTGTTATTACAAAATTTACTAATTATACTAATATCTAGCGGGGGCTGCTATTTTTTTCTTGTTATACCGGATAGTATTTACATAAATGATAAAAAACGCTATTAGACAAAGACAGCTAGTTCGGCCCCTTCTTAAGAGAAGGTCACGTATCTCTGTCCTTTTCTAATAAAAAAATTGAGTTTTTTACACGGACTAACAACTCTAGCAAAAAATGAAGAGAAAGCCGCATCTTGTAATAAAAAATCAATATTTTCTTTGATAAGAAGGAATTAATTTTATTGCTTCGTTTTCAAGAAAACCTTGAAAAACTTAAATCATAGAGGTTAGGGTGGACAATTTGGTTTTTCAAGGTTTTCTTGAAAACGAAGCAATAAAATTAATTCATTCTTATCAAAGAAAATATTGCTTTTTTTATTACGAGATGCGGCTTTCTCTCATTTTTTGCTAAAGTTGTTAGTTCGTGTAAAAAACTCAATTTTTTGATTAGAAAAGGACAGAGATACGTGACCTCCTCTTAGATATTAATAATAATAAGCAAAAATACATTCTGCAAGAATGAGAAGAAATCATAATCATTTCGGATGGAGTCGCCAGTCATTTGAAAAATAGATACCAATTTTACGAGTTTAGAAATTCAAAAGAAAAAAGAAAATAATTATTTTCTGCAACCGGGGATGGAAAAGGTGTATGTGATGGAATAGTAGGTATAGTTAAACGTTATGCCACAGTGCACAATTTGTCAAAGCAAAGTGCATGGGCTTAACGCCCTTTGTCATTTATTGCTTTATTCAAAAAATGATTTATTAAATTAATATTTTTCAAGCTCTTAACATTAGGGGACGTAAAAGCAACTAGGCTTCACGCCCCGACGTTTAAAAGCAAAATTAATAAAATGAGATTGTTCATTGAGCTCAATTCGTACGGGAGACATAAAAGCGACTAGGCTTGACCCTCCAGGCGATAACGAGCTAATAATCTTTAAAGTAATTACATTTAGCTTACATTTAAAAGAGCTTTTCTTTTTCTCTCACCGGAGAGTTTCAGTTTTTTATATACGTATAAATATTTAGAGTCGATAAATATACTTAAATTTAAATATTGCATTATTTCTATAAAACCTATTAAAATAAGCTTGCATGAAAGCTACACTCCAATCTGGCCTATGGCCTGAACGAAGCTCTTTGTACTTTGTTGGCAAAGCATTTAATAGCTACCCCCCAATCTGGCCTACTGCCCAAACGGAGCTTGCGTAGTTTGTTAAATGCATCTGATAGAAATAACAAATCGCGTTCGTAAAATTTAAGATCTATGTAAAAACTAAACATCGCGTTTATATTTCTATAGTAATTAATCCAGCATCGAATTTGGATCATTAACTAATTATTTTTTTGAAGTAATTATTACCCACTTGGGTACGTTACATCTATCTTTTTTTTCTTCTACAAGCTGTTCTTTTTCAAGGTTCTTTTCCTCTTTTTCCATAATTTCAATATTCTCCGGATCCGGTAATATTCATGATTCCCGATTCTCCAGTTGTTTCTTTAATTAAAATGTTCAGTTCGGATCTTCGGAATTATCCGAACTTGAGTCTTCCTGCTTTGTCTTATTATTTCCCTTACTTAATGCGCGTGTGATAAAGATTTTTACTGGCAGTCCACACCCGCTGGTGCTTGGATCTTGCTTTTCTTGTTTATCTGCCAACTGTTACATTTCTACGCGTGGTAATTCAGGATTTTCTTCACCATCAGCAATTTCTTCGAGAGGGTGCATCAGCTGCATTATTCTTTCTTCCTGGCCTGTATACAACATCAAACGTATAGTCTCGTAAAGCCGCTTTTAACCTATTAAATCTTAAATCCGATTTTGCTATACCGTATAAATAAGGTCTAAATTATTGTTTTCCGAAAACTACTGCTAATAATTCTTTGTCATGTACTATAAATAGCTTATTTATTTTAGACACAGCTAACACAGGTTCTTCGCATAGCTTCTCACGTAAAGTGTCAAATGCTATTTGATGTTCTTTTAGCCATATAAATTTTTCTTTTGTTGAACTCATTTTGGATAACGGCCTTGCTATGCTCGCGAAGTCTTTTATAAAACGACAATAGCAGCCTACGAAACCTAAAAATTGTTTTACATTTTTCTTATTTGTTGGAACAGGGTAATTACGTACCACTTCTATCTTTTTAGGATTTATTTTTATCTGTCTCTTTCTAATGTATACATTTCCCATGGTACAACCGCTGCAATCTGTAAAATATGCTGCTTATCTATAACTGTATTTTTATTTACATACTGGGCCTTTACTGAAATATCTGCTCCTGAATCTACGTAAAATTTTGCACTTCCTTCTTCTACATTCCAACTTTCTAGTTCAACTATAAGCAAATTATGCCTCGCGCGCGCAAGTTTCATATTTACTGTACGCCTTATTTTTACATGATTATTGTTATTACTATTATTTATTGTATGTTGATTATTACTAATTAATTTTTACTTGGCTCTTGAGGACTGTGGCGGACATCTTTCGAGTTTAAAGTGTATGAATCCCGTTCTCTACTCAAGCTGCGCGTTTGGTTCCCGTACCTATTGCGTTTAAACCTACTACAGCTCTTGTTCCTGCTGTGATTTCTATTTAACTTCATATCATTTCAATTGTTTCCTTATGCAAAACTCTTGTTATAACGTGCCAGTCTATTTGATTCATAATATCTGTCATTATTTAATCTTTCATTGTAATTATTGCCTTTGTAATCATCATTATAATTCTTGTAATCATTATCATGATTTCTGTACTTACTATTACCAATTATGTAATTATCCTTATGATGAAACTTATTGTTCGGACTGCTGTTACTTCTATAATTATTATTGTAATCATTACTGAAATTAACTTAGTTGTAATTATTGCGCGGTACCTCTCTAACTTTTATTTTCACCGTGATTCAATTGAGTGTTTCTGTTATTTTTATTTTATGAGTTACTTCCATTTTTTACGCAAATGATACCGTTCTCAGCATTGTTTCTCATTATTAGACAGCCTGCCGTCGCATGTCCCATTTTAATACAATACGAGCATCGTACCTTCTCATATTTCTTCTTAATACATGCGCCTTCTTTGTGATTTTTCTTATCATAATAACTACATTTGACAACCGACGGGCCTGTTTCTGTTTTTACAGGCGTATCTTGCATCGCCTTTATCTGTGTCCCTTGCATTTTATCCATTTTTAATAATTGTTGATGACTATATTGCATTATATTATTAATATTTGGTTGCGTTGATAACAATAAAATCTGCGTATTTTGCACTTCAGTATTTACGGGCTGCAGGTCACTTATAAATGAATTTTGTATTTGCGCAAACAGCCGCGCCTTTTGCTTATTTTCTTAATCGGCTGCTAGCTGTATGGCTTTTCTTAACGTTTGCGGTTTTTCGCATCGCACTTGCACATCTAAGGGCGAAGTTAATCCAAATAAATAATACTGCAATGCATCTCTTTCTATTAGCTGCTTTTTTGTTAACCGATCTTGTATATTTAACATTGGAACTATATCGTAAATTGTAAATAATATATTTAATAAAGTCTGTGCACGCACGCCGAAATCTGCTGCTGATTCGCCTTGCTGCTGTGTTATTATTTTTAATTGCGTTAATAAATTTTCCAGCACCGTTATATTATTGTGTTGCGATTCTAAGTCTTTTAGCAAAGCTTCGATTGATTCATATTGCTTCAGGCGACCCGTAAAAAGGTCTGCTGTCTTCCCCATAAGTTTTGATACCAACTTATACATATTATAAATTTGGCCACTTAAACCATAATTATTTACTATGCTTCTTAACACAGAACAAAATGCAGGCAATCTACGTTTCCGTCAAAATGCAATATTTGCTTTATCGCTTGATGTAATAATAATTGAGGTACATTTTGAGGATTTGCGCGTTGCATATTTAACATTGGATTGATTTGCGACGTATTTAATGCGCAATTAGTATTCATCGGTGTATTAATTGGAACACTTTAATTAACTTGTGTTCGTAGCATATTATTACACGATTGCGGAATTTGTTTAGAAAAATTCGCACTTGGAAAATTCGCGTAATTGTACGGCATCGAAGAATAAAATAATTGGTTCGGACCTGGTTTCGTGTATAATCCGAGGTTCTCCCACGTGAGTCTCGTATCATTAGTTTTTGCACTTTTGCTCGATTTTGATTTTTGAGTTTCGGATTCTCCTTTATTCCGTGGAAGCGTGCCACTATTAAGCATGCTTTTTTCTTTAGTAATATCTAATGATTCTCTCGGTAATTCGAAACCCTGAAACACGGCTCTTTCGTATTTATCTACGATTTCCTTTATTTCTGCTTTGTTAAATTTATGTTATTTACTGAATTTGGTATTTGCGCGCTCGCCGTTCGATTATACATTGGTGGAAAATCACTATATGCCCATGTTAAGTGTGTATTATTTTCACGTGTAATTCCATATACGTTTTTCTCGCGGTTATAACTTCTAATAGGTGACAAGGAGTATCCCCTACGTCTCGTTGATGGATTTTTATCACGACGTTTATCGTCTTTTTTACAAATAAGTTGTAAAGCGACATATTTACGATATAATATCTTCTTTACAAAGAACTCAAAATTCCCAGACGTTATTCCTGAATTTTTTGTTAAAATTGCATGGAGAAGAAGAATTGTTTATTTATATTTTCGCGCACTAATATTCGCTTTCATTTACGGAGAAAATGTTAAGGTTGTTCTGGCTATACAGTCTGTGTCAAAAGTTAGTATTTTCGATAATGGTTTATATTTTTGGGTAGAGAAGGTTTATTCAATTTTTCACATTGTAATTTATTAGATAAGATTAAAATAGTAATTTTAAACTTTGTTTCATTTAAATATAACAATTTATTATAGATATATAGCATTTTAAAGTTTATAACTTGTACCGAAATCCAATGTAATCATAAACAAAGGTGCCAAAGTTTAAAAAATGATTTCATTCAACAGCAACAAAGTTTATTTTGTTCAGTTTAAAATTTTTAATCTATTGACTAGATATAAAATCATTTTTGAAACTTTGGCACCTTTGTTTATGATTACATTGGATTTCGGTAAAAGTTATAAACTTTAAAATGCTATTTAATATTATCTAATAAATTAGTTTGTGTAAAATTTAATAAACCCTCCCTACCCAAAGATATAAACCATTATAAAAAATACTAACTTTTGACACAGACTGTATAGTCAGAACATCCTTAATAAAACAACAACAAAATTAAAAATTTATTTGAAAAATTAAAAATTCACGTTTAATTGATTCACAGCATAAATATCGGTTGTAACAATTAAATATGAAATTAATATGGGTTTAAGTAACTCTATTCAATTTTGTTTAAATATGTTTTTCTGCCCTTTGTAAGAATTTATCTTATTTTAATAAAAAAATTGATAAAAATAATTTTTATAAACAACGAATAATGATTTTTTTGCACGTATCTACTTTTTTTAAATTAATTTTTTTTTCTATAAAATCATCAATAATCTAAATATTTAATTATTACTGGCCGACACTATTGATTCACGCACTAAACACTTTTTATTCATAAGATTTTTTGACATAATATTCTCAATTTTACTCTATTTACGAGCTTAATTTACCTCGCTCCTAACGTCACTCGGTTAAATTTTTATATATTATATTAATATGTATAAACTAGCCAATTTTTAAGTAAAAAAAATTGCCTAAATTTATAAATTTTTATATTGCAGTTCTGTTTAAAATTTAGTTTTTATACACGGTGGGCCATTTTAATCTATGCACCTGAAAAACTCAGTAAGTTCGCATCCTATCAAAAAATGACCTTTATAAAAGCTGTAGGAATACAAAGGGGTCAAACAATAGTGACCTTGAATTTGACCTTCAAGCTGACCTTCAAGGTCAAATCAAGGTCAACTTGAGTTTTTTAAATGGAAACCCCTATTTTTTACACCGGAATCGGAAAGGGCGGGAAATGTTACGTCCAAATATGCTCTCTGGTCATCTGACCTCGATGACCTCAAAGGTCAGATGAAGGTCATAAATACGAAATAATCGGATGGCTATGAAAAATCTTAGGTAGGGTATTGCCGAAAAAGTAAAGGTCAACACTGAATTTCTCATTAAAAATTACTCAAATTATGATCTTCATTTTTTCGACAACACCTTACATAAGAATGTTGACAGCTACCCAATTATTTCGTATTTATGACCTTCACCTGACCTTTGAGGTCATCGAGGTCAGATGACCTGAGAGCATATTCAGACGTAAAATTTCCCGCCCTTTCCGATTCCGGTGTAAAAAATAGAGGTTTCCATTTAAAAAACTCAAGTTGACCTTGATTTGACCTTAAAGGTCAGCTTGAAGGTCAAATTCAAGGTCACTATTGTTTGACCCCCTTTGTATCCTACAACTTTTATAGAGGTCATTTTTTGATAGGATGCGAACTTACTGAGTTTTTCAGGTGCATAGATTAAAATGGCCCACCGTGTATATTTGAAAAAAAGAATTAATTAAAGTTCCAATATGCATAAAAACTGTTCAAATATAAATCATATCATCATGATAAATTAAAAATTCGTTTTACAGAATTCCATTTGAATTAATAAAAAAATATGATAAAAATTCATTCTTTTTAATCATGTATTTCAGACAGAGAAACGGAGATGAAGAAATGGAAACGTAGGAACGGAGACGGAGAGACGATGAAAAGAAAACAGAGTAACGGAAACCGAGATACGTAGACGGAAATACAAAAACGGAGAGACAGAGTCAGAGAGACAAAGACGAAGAAACAGAGTCGTAGAAACGGAGACATAGAGAGACATAGATGGAGGGTCAGAAACAGAGAGACAGAGACGGAGAGGCAGAGACAGAAAGATAGAGATGGAGAGGTAGAAACGGAGATAGAGAAATGGAGACAGAGAGACGGAGTCAAAGAAACAGAGACAGAAAAAAGAAGTGACGAAGATGGAGAGACGGAGACAAAGAGACAGATATGGAGAGGCAAAGACGAAGACGGAGAGACGATAACGGAGACGGAGAAACAAAGACGGAGACGGAGCGACTGATATTGTGTATGTGTATGTGTATATGAGTAAGTGTTTGTATATGGATATGTGTATATGATTGTATGTGTGTATGCGTGCATGTGTATGAATATGTATGTTAAAAGTGCACGTGTGTATGTGTATGTATGTATGTGACAATAATGCAAAAGATATTCACGTAAGAATAAAGTCTTGATTCTCCACCTTCATATAATAGTAGTAATAGTAGTAATAGTAATGTAATTACGGAGAGATGGAGAAACGGAGACAGAGAGGCGAGGGTGGAGAGACGGAGATGGAAAGATATAGTCAGAGAAACGGAGACTGAGGGACGGAGACAGACGGAAGCGGAGTGACGGAGACAAAGACGGAGAGACGGATATTGTGTATACGTGTATTTCTATATGAGTAAGTGTATGTGTATGGATATGTGTATATGTGTGTATGTGTGTATGTTTATATATGTATGTGTGTATGTGTATATGTGTATATGTGTATATGTGTATGTGTGTATGTGTGTATGCGTATGTGGTTATGTGTATGTTAAAGGTGCACGTATGTATGTATGTGACAATAATGCAAAAGATATTCGCGTAAGAAAAAGAAAAGTCTCAATTCTTCACTTTAATATAATAATAGTAATTTTACTACGCACTTCGACTTTTTCAACTTTGAAAAACTATGCTACCCCTTGGGACAAATTTAATACAGATTTATATGAGGATATCCGTGAAACTTTTAACAAATTTCTGAAAACAGTAAATTTAGGAGCACACCTCCCATTTTTTTGTATAATGTTCGTTATGAACCACAAAACAATAATCAAAGGAGTTGCAGCTCAAATCTAAGACGTTATCAAAGTTACAGGGACATTAGTGTCCAAATAAGGTCAAAAAAATTTTAAACTTTAAAAAATCCTAAAAAAATTTTAAATACATGTTATTTGACGTAAAATTTTGCGCAGATTTCGAAAAAATTATTATTTTCTACATTTGAAGTCATTTGACGACGCTAGGCTCTTAAAACCTACCGTAAGAGCCGATTTTTAGCCTTTTCTTATTTAAATTCTAACTCTAAGCCGAACTGACGTAGCGAGCCATCATTGGTCTTAAAACGTTGATCGAACCTTTAATTTTTTTATAAAAATATATTCATAAGCCAAAAATTGGATTTTTGTACAGCTACTTCACCAATTATGAAACGCGTTTTTAGCCACTTTTTGGAGTATCTTCAAACGGCTGTAGCTCACCCGCTTATTTTTGCTAGTAATTTTAGCAAATTATTTATTTTCCATAAGGGGATCAAAATTTTAAGACCGACCGTGACTTGGCCCTTATGGCCCTTATGGCCCTCTAAATTTGGCGCTACTTACTAAAATCTTCAGTTTCAAGACATTGCCAAATTATTTGGTCTTTTTTTTCAAAAATTTTTATAATCAGGCAACTTTGATATCAACTGACAAATCCTAAAAGTTTTTTTACTTTCGCAAAATAGAGTTTGAAAAATTCAGATAAAAAAAAATTATCCCATGTACGTTTTAATGTAAATTTTAAAAAAAATTCGGCTCTTACAATAAGTTTTAAGAGCCTAGCGTCGTCAAATGACTTTAAATGTAAAAAATAATAATTTTTTCGAAATCTGCGTAAAATTTCACGTTGAAAAACATGTATTTAAAATCTTTTTAGGATTTTTTAAAGTTCAAAATTTTTTTGACCTTATTTGGACACTGATGTCCTTGTAACTTTGATAACGTCTTAGATTTGAGCTGCAACACCTTTGATTATTGTTTTGTGGTTCATAAAAAAAAAATGGGAGGTGTGCTCCTAAATTTATTGTTTTCAGAAATTTGTTAAAAGTTTCACGGATATCCTCATATGAAAATCATTTACTCTTTGCAGCAGAGAGCGAACAGAGAGATGATGAGCACTCTCATCTCTTAAGAGGAGGTCGAGTATATCTGTCTTTTTCCAATCAAAGAATTGATTTTATTACAAAAACTAATAATTTTAGTAAAAGATTAAGAGAAAGCCGCATTTTGTATTAAAAAAAGCAATATTTTCATTGATGAGAAAGATTTAATTTTATCGCTTCATTTCCAAGGAAACCTTGAAAAACTTGAAACACAGAGGTTAGGGTAAACAATTTGGTTTTTCAAGGTTTTCTTGAAATCGAAGCAATAAAATTAATTTTTTCTTATTAAAGAAAATTTTGCTTTTCCTGATACGAGATGCGGCTTTCTCTTTATTTTTTGCTAAAATTATTATTTTTAGCTAAAAATTAATTATTTGATTAGAAAAGGACAGTGGTACGTGACCTCCTCTTAAGCTTAAACAAAAACTCTTGGACGTCTTTCCTTCCTTCCTCTCGTTCTGATCTCCAATACTGTTTTTTAAGAAGTATTTATTATATGTTTTCTTTAAAAAAAACCGGATATCCAAATCCCACAAAAAAATTTTTATTTGCAATAAAAAAAATTTTTTTTATTTTTAACGATAGTTTTTCTCTCTCTATATACTAAAAAAAATTATTTTTCCTTGTCAAGCCTCTATGTCAAGAAAAAAATTTTTTTTTTAAATTAATTTTCATCAAAAAAAATCCTTGTGTGCGTATTCCACACCGCTGCCACTAGAAATTTATGTTACGTGGGATTTATTCTATATACGCAGTTACTCCTATAGAGAGCTTCAGGATAAAGAAATAAACTACTCACGTATAAGTAAAACTAGTAATTCATTAGAATAAATACAAAATATTGAAGCGAGAGAAAGAGAGAGTTAACTGCGACTACTCGGTAACACGTCTGGCGAGGCTTTGCCGCTCGTAGTCACCAAAAACGACGATAGAAGTCTCTTGCGATGAAGTGCGAATTCAGCACCTCGTGCATTGCGCGACTCTTAGTCCGGAAGCTCGAAGTCGCATTTCTCCGAATTTCCAGCTTTATGCTCTATTTTGTATTATATATTTAGGATAAATTATAATGTAAGCATAATATAATGCACGATGCAATGTATTCGTTTTATTTAAAACAAATCAAATATTTGATGAAAATGAACTTTAAAATCTTAAATTTAAGTTCTTAATTTGAAAAGAATAAGCATTTCAAATAAAAAATATTATTTTATTATAAAATATTAGAAATAAATCGAAGAAACATAGAATTGAGTGTTTGTGTAAGTGATTCAGTTATAATTTTAATATAACAACACAAATTAATTATATTATTTAAAAAATAATTTATAGTAAGTTAAATTAATTATCAAGATCTATGAAATATAAAGAACAATTAAAATATTTCTTTGACATAAAAATTTTTATTAAAAACTGTTTTCTTGATTTTAACCAAAAAAAATGAAGGAGTAACAGCTGCCTATTAAAAATTAAATTATATTAAATAAGAATATCATACAAGTGATTATGCGACTAGATCATTATTAACGAGTGCATTGTACCACCAAAGCAAAGAGAGCGCGTAATGAATAGGATCCTAAAATAACAAGCCCACAAAAAAAAAGTTGGTGGTTCTGGGATGGAGACTATACTTTTCTTTTGTTTTTTTTTCGCTAAATCCAAATCTAGCGTCAAAAATAGGGGGTTGGCCGCATATTTTGAACATAACCTCAAAAAACTGTCAAAAAACCGTGTTTCTGTGGAAAAACATGAAAAGGCAAAATGAAAATGGTTTATTTTAATGCATTTTGGCCTGCTAAATCCGAATTTGTTATGGAAAAAGCGAGTCAACCGCCTAATTTTGAACATAACCTTAAAAACTGTCAAAAAACCGTGTTTCTGTAGAAAAACATGTGAAGAAAAAATGAAAATTGTTTCCAGCACATCAAAAACACTTTATTTTTATGTACTTTAGCCTGCTGAATCCGAATTCGTTATGGAAAAAGAGAGTCGACCGCCTAATTTTGAAGATAACCTCAAAATACTACTCAAAAGTCAATTTGCACAAGAGCTAAATTGACTTACGCTTGCGTATACGCTTGTCTTCGAACGACCTATGCAAAGGATTCCTACGTCTCTTTTTCTTATTAGGTTGTACTTTTCTTTTTAGCATCCAGCAATAGTCCACCATCATGTTTACGCTACATTTTCCTTGACATCTACGTTCAAATTCCTTCATATCCTGATGAAATCTTTCATCATCCTCTTCATTGTAGTCACCTAGGACTAGTGGAAATTCATCAATGTGCGAATCAAGAAAGTGGAGTTTCAAATTCATTAAGCAACCTAATTTTTTGAAATTTTGTACCATATTTTCTACGATGTTCTTGTAGTTCTCATCTTTATTGTTACCAAGAAATTTTGTTACAACATCTTTAAAACTCAACCAGGCTGCCTTCTCGGTATCATTCATACTTGTGACGAATTCTTCGTCCCTGAACATTTTGCGAATTTGAGGTCCATCAAAGATACCTTCCTTCAATTCAACCAGAGTTATATTCGTAAAGATGGTTTATAAGTATTTAAAGCATCGCCTTTCTTTATCGAGAGCTTTAACAAATTATTTCATTAGCCCTAATTTAATATGTAAAGGCGGTAAAAGAATTTTGCTAGGATCGACAAGAGGACAATTGATGACATTACTGGAACCTGGAGTAAGTGATGGTCTCGCTGGCCACACTTTTGTATTATAGTGTTTCGCTCTATCTTGACTGCCAAACATACATAAATAGCATGGGTACTTAGTAAAACCAGATTGTTGACCTAGTATCATTGACAATATTTTCAGGTCTCCGCAAGTTAAGTCTTCATACATTGGTGCAATACACTAGATCAGATTCGCTAGTGAAGTATGATCGAAACACTTCTTCTCGGTTTCGATAAAATGTAACTTTTACGTTTTTTTCTAATACATTGAAAGACTTAATTAAAAAGCCATTAAGAGGAGGTCACGTATCTCTGTCCTTTTCTAATCAAAGAATTGAGTTTTTTACACAAACTAACAACTTTAGCAAAAAATGAAGAGAAAACGTAATAAAAAAAGCAATATTTTCTTTGATAAAAAAGAATTAATTTTATTGCTTTGTTTTCAAGAAAACCTTGAAAAACTTAAATCATAGAGGTTAGGGTGGACAATTTGGTTTTTCAAGGTTTTCTTGAGAACGAAGCAATAAAATTAATTTTTTCTTATCAAAGAAAATATTGCTTTTTTTGATACAAGATGCGGCTTTCTCTTCATTTTTTGATAAAGGTATTAGTTTTTGTAAAAAAATCATTTCTTTGATTAGAAAAGGACAGAGATACGTGACCTCCTCTTAATTCAGCTGCATCTTTTGCTAATCCAGCATTCCTAAACATGTCATTAAGTCGAGCTTGAGAGATCTTTTTTTGGCTTTTCTCTTTACCAATGGGAACATATTCCTCATCACTGTCCGAAGACAGTTCTTCTTCACTTTCGACGGATTCATTTTCTGCTTTCCTCAACGATTCATTTTCGTCAGTATCGTCGTCTGTATGGTCTTTAAGATTTTCTACGTCTTCTTCTGTACCACAATCAACTAGCATACTATCCATTCCTTATAGAAAGCTGTCTCGTGAAGCCTCGTCTATCAAACTTTCGACTATTTGCTTCTGCGGACGAACGACACTAGAAACTGTCACATACAATATTTTATCTGGTCGCACTTTATTTACCCCACTTTCATTTGTCACGCAAGTGTAGCAATTATTTTTACCTAATGGTTTTTTCCAAATAGCTGCTTAAAATTATTAAATAAAGAAGAACAAGAAGAACTCGATAAAGCATTATTAAATACATCTAGCTTGTCAGAAAATTCAAATCCGGTAAAAACAAATAAAAAAGCACAATATCTACCGACGTCGATAGAGTAGAGAAAGTTCCATCATCGATTATTTTTAAAACAACATTATCTTCGGTACCGACTTTCGATGGCACAAATGTTTATAAATTTATTAAAGCATGTAGGCAAATAAAAGCTTAAATACCAACATACGCTCAACTTGAATTCGTGAAATTATTAGAAAGCAAACTGAATGATAGCCCGTACGTAGTTCTTGAAGGGCAGAAGTTCGAAACGATAGACGCTTTCCTTACGTGATTAAAACGTGTATTCTCTCCAAATCATACATCTAATCATTTCCAAGGACAACTCGCGTCAATAGCTAAATGTTATTAGGAAACCGTTATCGAATATATATCAAGTGTTGCAGGAAACAAATTAGCTATAACGGATTGTACATGTTGCGAATTAGACATCAAAGCATTGACTAAATTACAAGAAGAAAATTTAGAAAGGAAAATTATGGATGGATTTAGACAAGGATTATCGTTAGATCACAGAATTTTAATGAAACCAGATATTAAAACAATATCAGAACTTTATGATAACGCAATTAGAGTTGAAAAACAAGTGCAAACAAATAGGGAGAAATCTAAGTGCAATCAACAAGTGCAAACTGATAGAGAAAAATCTGAGTGCAAACTGATTGGGTAATCTTATTAAAAATGATTTTGAGAAAGATTACCGAAGTCATTTTGAAAAAGATTACCAATTCTAATAACAATAATCGTCGTGACAATTATTATAATAATAATAGAAATTTCAATAATATATTAAATAACTTACTTTTAGGGGTGACTTTAATAACACTTTTTACTATTACATTTATTATTTATTTTTTTACTACTACATTTAAAAAAATGTATAATATGGTTGCTCTTGATATAATTAACATTCCGCTTCATCAATACATTTAGTATCTTACGCTTCTTATGAAAAATATTTTGCACTTTGTTTTATCAAAAACTGTTAATAAGAAGCCGAGATATAACAAAAAACGAATTTTCGGGGTAAAGTTTAGGTGTGTTTTTCACCCCTTTAGTGTAGATGTCGAAACAAAAAAATACGTGTCTTTTATTTTTTCGAGTACTAAAATATATCGCAGAATCGTTGAAATCGATGAGGTCGGGTTAAAGGACCTTCCTTGTTAGTATACCATTTTTTATAGTGCAAGTTAATTTTCCAATTAAAATGCTAGCTCTAATTGGTAAGGAGTTATGCAGAAGATATCACATAACAGTAGATTTTATTAGCATGAGTTTGGTTACTCCTTCAACAAGCATAACATTTATTATAGAAGAGATAATAGAAGTGCCACCGAATCATATTTCATATGTAGTGGCAAACACACCTTCAGATATTTTACAAGGGTATATAGCACGAACATTATTGGGAATTCAAACGTTTCTATTGTAGGTACACGTGCAAAGAACTTAGGAGATCACCTTATTGCAGTCCATTATGGATAGTGCCAAAAAATTAATTGAAGAATGTATAAACGCTTTAGAGGCTTATAATAGATTATAGGATGTTAAACAACAAAACAATTAGAAATGCCTATCCAATACCGAATATAAGTGGAATATTAGAACAACTTGGGGGTCACAAACACTTCAGCATGCTTAACCTAGCAAGCGGATCTCACCAAATACTAATGCATCCGTTTGGCCTTAAAACGGCTCTGCAATATTTCAGCGACACATGGACGTTCTTATGAGAGGTTCGCAAGGTAAAGATGTATTTGTTTACATAGATGATTGTATTTTATTTGCGAAACCACTTAATGAACATAATAAGGAATTTAGAAAAGTAGCTCAACCGTTAAGAAAGGTTAACTTGAAACACTCTGCCGAAAAATGTAAATTTTACAAAACGGAACTTGACTACTTAGGACATACTTTATCTGCAAAAGGAGTCAGGCCCAATAAAAAGGAAGAAAATGCAATAGAAAACTTTCCAAATCTAGACTAAGAAAAACATCAAACAATTCTTAGGTCTCGCCAGCTATAATCGTAAATTAGTACCAAATTTTGCTAAGAAATCTAAACCATTATCATTGTTATTGCGACAAGATACGGATTTTAAGTGGACTGATAAAGAACAAGAGGCATTTCAAAAGATGAAAAACATATTAATAAAAGAACCAATTCTACAGTATCCAGATGGAATCAATTTGCTTTAGATGGAGTATCAAGAGCAGACCGAACTATCTCTCTTTGTCTAGTGGAGTTTTTCATCATTTATTTAAACACCATCCAATGTAGCAAGAAAAAAATTATAGCATCTACTAGATATAAGTATAATAAGTAAATTTTGTAATAATAAAAAAATGATTTTATCTTATAGTTTTTAAATAGTATAAGACCAGCTAATAAACTAGAATATAACCTATCCTTTTTAGTAGGTCTCATATTATTCAAAAACTACTCGATGAACTAATTTTATTGTTATTACATAATTTACTTATTTTACTTATATCTAGCGAGGGCTACTATTTTTTTCTTGCTACAACGGAAAGTGTTTATATAAATAATGAAAAACGCTATTAGACAAATACAGATAGTTCGGCCTTCTGTTAAGTCAAATAAAAGATAAAATAGATAGGTCAATAGCTTTTTTCTCTAGATTATTAGATAATGCAGAGTTAAATTATTCTAAAATCGAAAAAGAACACTTGCTAGGAGAGTACACACAACTCCGGATCACGGATTTTGCTCAAACTTTGGAATAAGTTTGCAAATGTCAAAATATGAAAGGAAATAGAATTTTAGACACCAACGCTCAATATTTCCCAAGTTATAGGCAATTAAAGAAAATCACTAAAAAAGTCACTAGATTTTTAAACGCATATAGTTCCTTAGCATTGATAGCTAGAAGCTTAAATGACTTTTTTAAAATGGAAGCTGAGCTCAAATCCTTTCGAATTAGTAGTTATAGCATGTCAAAATATTATTTTTTCCCAAACTTATAACGTAATAAACATTAGACCCAATTTCAGCTTTTGTTATTATAATTAATGTTTTAAAAAGAAAAATCAGGTCCAATGTTTATTACATTATAAGTTTAGGAAAAAATAATATTTTGACATGCTATAACTACTAATTCGAAAGGATTTGAGCTCAGCTTCCATTTTAAAAAAGTCATTTAAGCTTCTAGCTATCAATGCTAAGGAACTATATGCGTTTAAAAATCTAGTGACTTTTTTAGTGATTTTCTTTAATTGCCTATAACTTGGGAAATATTGAGCGTTGGTGTCTAAAATTCTATTTCCTTTCATATTTTGACATTTGCAAACTTATTCCAAAGTTTGAGCAAAATCCGTGATCCGGAGTTGTGATACTCTCCTAGTTAGTAGAAAGTGCCTTTCAATTTTGAGATTGTGTGTTTGGTAAAAAATGCACCTTTTTACAGATCATAAGCCTTTAGTTTGGCTTTGTAATATCTAAGAGCCAACATCAAAATAAAAAAGGTACTATTTTAAATTAACAGAATTTGATTATAAAATAGTATACAAGCAGGGAAAAATTAAAAATTGAAACGAAGTCCAAAATGTTTATGTTATAATAAGAAGAATAAAGAAAGAAAAGGAAAAGAAAGAGATGAAAAAAGAAAAGGAAAAAGAAGGGATGAAAAAAATTAAGAAAATTCAATAAGCTACGATGAGTCTGAAAAAGAGAAAGAACAAAGAGAGAAAGATAAAAAAAAGACAGAAAAAAAAATAAAAATTATGTTAAATCAGTAGAAAATGAAATTAATGATAAACAGGAAAGCAATAGTATGAGACAAGAGGAACATGTAGAAGCAAACAAAAGGAAAAAAGTTAACCTAAATCAAAAAATTAGATAACAAAGAAGAAAAATTGAAAATACTACAGGAAAAAGGGATACTTCCAAAACACGATGACCTTTCATTAGGACACATCAAAATAGCAGATGCAAACAAAAAACATCTAATTGCCGTACCAATTAAAGAAAATCTCAGAATAAGAGCTGATGAAAAGATTATAGATGATGCATTGGATTCTTTATTGAACTTTATAATTAATATATAATAAACATTGAAATACATCCAGCCTCATTACGGTTAGCAAAAACAACAAATACAGATGATCTGACATAGAATAATTTTATACGTAAACTAGCTGGTAAATTTGAGGATTAGCCAACTCTATTTATTATTTGTAAAGGAGTGGTCACAATCCCAGAAGTAACAAAAAGAGGAAATATAATCAAATCAATTTATGAAATTTCTCTAAATGGACATAAAGGAGTGACCAAAACGTACCACGAAATCAGAGAAGATTATTTTCGGCACCAAATAAAAGTAGAAATTCAAAATTTCATAGCTATATGTCAAACATGTCAACTAAACTAATTCAGAAGAAGAGTAAAGTAACCAATGGTGTTAACGGATACATCAAGAAGTTCTTTTGATGAAATATCAATGGACATATTAGGTTCACTTCCAATGACAGAAATAAGAAATAAGTATGTACTTAGTATGCAATGCCTATCAACCAAATATGTTGTAGCGGCACCTCTAGTGGTAAATAGATAGGTAATCATTTATTCGTATAGATATAACACAATGTGTAAATATAAATATTGCACTTAGGTATAGATATCAAAGTCGAAAATAACTAACCCTAATAATACTCAAAAAGTAAGTCACTATAAAAAGTGATATCACAGAATAATACTAACAAAATTAAAATATTAAAAAATACATGTAATAATACGATAAATTAAAAACATTCATTCTTTATCTATCAGTCAAAATGTTAAAATATAAGTGTAAAAGAATATAACAATATTTAAATTAAATAAAACAATAAGAAGCGTATGCGAAAGCATACGACGCAGTCAATACAATAAAATGAAAAATTAAAAAACATTTACTCACTAATCATTCAGCCATCAGTTACACAATTAATACATTCACACCTTAAGTCTATATATTGGACATTATAAAAATAAATCAACATATAAATTAAAAATATTAAATTCAATCACGGTCGAGCAAGTACCCCCTCCTTGCTGCCTTGAACCTGCTGAGAGATGGAAGATGTTTAATCTCAGCAGGCAGGAAGTTCCGAAAATGCGCACCTTGAACATTGAAGGAATCCCTGCCAGTTTCAGTACGCATAAAGGGCACCGCTAGCTCCTTAATTTCTCCCCTAGTAGCCACATCTAGTGAAGAGATCTACTAGATGCTCCAGAGCATTCATGCGTATGATTTTGTACGTAAGTACGGCCAAAAAATATAGTCTCCATGAATCAGTACCCAGCCAACCAAATGCGGTTCTATGCGGAGAAACATGAGCTCCCATTCTTACGCCCCGTATATATCTCACACACGAATTTTGCAGTGTTTGTATCCTTTTTCTCAACTCTTGAGTAGCATCGAACAGAACCGCTGAACAGTAATCGAGACGTGGAAACAACAGGACAGTTGCAAGTTGCTTACGCACAGTCTCCGATGAAAAAACCGCAAAGCATATAACACTCTGTTAAATTTTGTTTGCAACCATATTAATGTGCGACTTTCAAGAAAGCTTAGAGTAAAGCACAACACCAAGGCTCGTGACAGAGTCAGAGAAAGGAATGCCGACACCTCCCCCAAGATCAACCGTCCTTGGCGCCCGAGTATAAAAAAAATTAATAAAACGATTACCACCCAAAACCATTACCTTAGTCTTATCAGCATTTAAAGTGAGGGAAGAATCAACCACCCACTCCGACACCGCTTTGGTCGCCCTCTGAAGGATAAAAATATCCTCATCCACATTCTCACAAAGAACCTGCGTATAGATTTGCAGATCGTCTGCATACAGTAGGTGCTCAACACTACCAGAGTCAAGAGCGTCACGTACATTGTTAATGTAAAGGCAAAAGAACCAGTACCGAACCCTGTGAAACTTCTAGGTTGGTTGTAAACCAACCTGATTCTTCTTGTAAGTGTATCGAAACTATTTGTTTCCTCCCTGAAATATAGGAGTTTATCCACAAGAGAGCGGCCCTGGAAAACCCCATCAATCTAAGCCTTGCAAGTAATTTGAATGGAGAGATCGTGTAGAGCAGTAGCAGTCTCTAAAGGAATAGTTACAGCTTTTCTGGATTAATTTGTGTATGTATTTGGAACACCTAAGATTATACTTATTGATCAAGAAACAAATTTTACTAGCAGTTTATTGAGAAACGTTGCTAAGTTTTGTAAGACAAAAACATGCAAGAACACAGCGTATTATCCGCAAAGCAATGGTTTCATAGAAAGAATGCACCATGTATTAAAACAATATTTTAAATGTTATGTTAAAAATGAAACATCATGGGACAAATGGCTCAATTGTGCAACATTTGCACATAATACCAGCATTCATGAAGGCACAACGTTAACACCTTATGAATTAGTTTTTGCTAACTTCGCTAGAATAACATCAGAGACAATCTAGATCGAATAAAACATCGACGAAACGTATTTCGAGTATTTGACTCAACTCAAGATTAAATTCGGTCAAATACAAGCGGGAGCACGTAAAAATAAAATTAATTCTAAAATTAGATCAAAACGATGTTATGATAAGAGAATAAATCCTTGTAAATTCAAAATAAGAGACAAAATCCGTTTACTTGAAGAACCTCAAAAAGGACATTTTGGACCAGAATATACAGGTTCTCATGGAGTAATTAAATTAATCAATCAAAATGTAGAAATATGAGAAGATAACAAACACGAAATTTCACACCCTAATAAATTAACACTAACAAAACTAACACTTTTTAATGATATGAATACTAAAATAAAAAATAATATAATAAATACTGAATCTAACGTTTCAGTAACTGCCACATCAAAGGAGCAGGGGTCAAACAGTACAACTGACAATGGAGTTTAATTTGATTACTAATTTTCTTGTCCAATCAGCGCTTGCCTTTATAGAATATCATTGTGGGGCAAACATAACACCCAACATAACAACTATATCGCTAGATGAAATAGGTAAGTGTGACTTTCAAAATATGAAGCCAGAATCTGAGCAAATAAATATTCAACTATTACAATATACTGAGTACGATATAGTGCACGTAATGCAGTGCAAAGTAAAAATAGCACATATTATCAGATATTGTGGAGTAAGTTCACATCTCACATTAGTTAAAGGAGGAGATAAAAGATATATATAACATGTAACAAGAGAAGCGTGCCATGATATGCACGAACTTTCTAGATTTCAGATGAAGAAGCAATTATTGATAGATTTATGAGAAATGCAACAAACAGAAGATCGATGAAATTTGCTGGAAAAGCTACCATTGATGAAAGCTATGATGGAACTACATATTTAACAGTAGAAGGAAAATACACGGATGTTGTCATAACTGCAAAACTTGAAATCACTTTACAAGATTATGATGCTATTATAGGCAAAGATAATAATGAAGTAATACTTTATTCAGGCACAAAATGTAAACACAATATTAGATCATATAATAACTATACAGAAGAAAACACTTTTTAGCAGTATATGGTGTCCATGGAACATAAATTTGATCGCTGTGTCATTTTATATGGACGGCGAGCAACCAAGATATTTGGAAATGCAAAAGATATCAATCTTCCGAGTATTTATTTTGTAATTGCCACTGAAAATATTAAATTTGCCCTTACTGAAAATGGAGTAAAATATATTTGTGGTTGAAAATTAATTAGTACAGAACAATTAAAGTTATTTATAATACAAGCTACACGAGATAGATCATTTGCTAGTAGAACACATATAGACTCAAGAGACGTCAAGCTAACTACTTATTTTGATACTAAAATAAATTAATTAGCAAGATAACATAAAACAAGAAATAACTTCCTTATATAAGAACATGGTCACACATAGTTGTGAATTAGAGCAGAAAGTGTTGAAAAACGCTTTAGCTATAATTTCTATAGATCCAAATAAATTTGCCATCGTAATAATGAAGTCACCAAGCTATACTGCTATAATAGCAGGTGAAGTAGCACATATAATTCTATGTAAAGCTGTAAACATCAAAGTAAGAGGAAAAAAACATTGCTATCTAGAGACATTAGTTTTCTACAACAATAAATCTTTCTTTTTAATACCACAAAGTTTGGTATTCAAAAGAAGAGGAAACAGAAGAGATCATAATGTTGTCCTATCAACTATTTTCTATATGGAAAGTAAATATTACAAATTCACTCTGAATATTTCAATAGCAGATCCACCACAAATAGTATAACCGTTAAATAAGCCAACATGGAGATACACAGATCCAGAAAAATTAAGAGATAATGAAATATACAGCGAAGAAGACTTAGAAAAACTAAGAAATGCAGTTCTCTTCCCAGCAGAAAAACCAGCTATATTAAATTCAATAGTAAGAGGTGCAGTAGGTGTAGATATTGCTACTGATGATCTCACTTATTTAATCTTTTTGATGAAAAAGTACTTGAGAAATTTATAGAGACAATTGCTGTTAAAATTTGGAATAAATTCATTATATTTGGATTATTTAGTGCGGATGTAACGACCTTACTATTCATATTAGGAGCATTAAAATATTTCATAAATACCTTAATACATGAATACACTTTGTAAAAAATATGCGGTTTCAGCATCCGATTATTAGCTGCTTTTTATAGTACTATAGCAAATCTCCTGATACATTTAGAAAGCGGTCCCATTAAAAGGAATGATAAGGGACTTACAAGAAAGGAAACAGAAGTGTCCGGCGCCGATTTCGTTCAAACTTTAATATGTTGTAGAACGTCAAAAAATAAGAGACACGTATTTTTGTTTATCTACGGAAAAACATATTTAGGTGGTGAAAACCACCATTAAATAAACTCCAATTTTCCGTAAATAACTTGAATTTTATAACTTTAGCACAATTTATTTTAATTTTTTTGCGATTTTTCGCCTATCGTAGTAGGCTGTATCAAGCAAAACGCTTTGTAACACAATACATGTGAAATTCGATACATAAATTTTAATACAGTAACTCGTTAACTACAAAATTGTTAATTTGGTAAAAAATACAAATTAATTTTCTTATATCGAAGAATGCGTATATAAAATGTGAGACTTACCACTGAAAATTTTTAATCGTACACGTTTTTGTGAAACGACACTGTCAATAAACATCGTAACGACTATTTGTATTTACTA